>CM075354.1:5797857-7001071 GCA_037693485.1 Kitagawia praeruptora | reverse complement strand
CCCTTATCAAAAAATTTCCCCCCTTTCATGAATTATTCTCCCCGCCTACAATTATTCTCCCCTTTCAAACAAATTACTACAGTATATCACAAAACTAATTAAAACTAAAAATACAAAAACTAAAAACTAAGTCTCGACTCTATCTCTCTCTCTCTCTCTCGACTGAATCTCTCTCACCTCCACCACCACTCACTGCTATATTCACCACGATCACCTGCTCTACGTACTCACCTCCGTCCACCTTTGCTCGTCTCTCTCCTTTGCTTAAGGTCTCAAGTTCAGTCAGGTATCAAATCAAACACCTTTACACGAATAAGGTCTCCTTTGCGATTTCTAGGGTCTTCTCTATTGAAATTGATGAGCTTCAATTTGGGGGTTTTCTAAAATCAAAACCCTAATTTCTTAAATTGGGGTTTTTTAAATGAAAGCCCTAATTTCTTAAATTGTGTATTTTTATTTACTTGGATGTATTTGTTATACCTAATTATTTTGAATTTATTCTTTTTACAGGACCTTTATCACTTTGTTATGGTTGTCGCTGTTATTTAGGTAATTTTTTATTTTTGAATTTCTTAGTTAAATTTCTGAAATGTGTTATATTAATATGATTATTTACATATTATTTACTTGGATGTATGTTGGATTATTTGTTTCTTATATTCTGTTTTTATATGATGTTATGCACTTTTGGGATTTAGGAAGCTTCTTGTGTGGATATTCTTTCTGGATGCTGGGCAAATGTTGGTGTTTTATTTGCGTGGGTATATTTACAGGATTTACGTGTTGCTGCTATGAGCTGCATCGAAGGGCTATTCACAATATGGCCACGTGTTACTCTTTCAGGAAGAAAGAACTGTATTGACTTTTAATGTATGTTGTTTGTTCATCTTTAAAATTCTTCTATATGGACTTATTAATGTAGGAAGTTACAGGAAGTGCATTAGGGAGTAAGTTTCTAGGGGAGCTTTCATTATGTAAGTCAGTCATGTTGAAGCCTGTATATGACAACGTCAAAGTATTAATGGCCTGTAGATGAAAATGTCAAAGTATTAATGTTAGAGTAAGAAGCTAAGTAGTGTTTTTATGCAGTAATGGCATAGCTGCTTCACTTGTTTACTAAATGACGTTTATGTGCACACTAGGCAGTATGCTGATATGCTCGTTTGGAGTTTAAATATGGTTGTGGGTATAGTTTGTTCATCTATAATGGTTCTATATAGGCAGTTTGTACATTCTCAAGTTTTCCTTTTAAAAACTGTTGCAGTTATGATGAAAAGTCCATGACTGAGAAAATTCTAAGGAAGTTGAAGCTTGAGAATTTCCAGGTATACACACTGCTTGTTATCTGATGAACAATTAAAATTTTTAGCTTAGTTAATAAAACCTCTTTTAGATTTAGAAGATTCCTTCCCTGAACATACTTCGGTGAAATTAATTTTAATATTAGAAACTTGGTTTACTTCTTTTCCATTTTCAGCTAGGGAAGACCAAAGTCTTTTTCAGGGCTGGTCAGATTGGTATTTTAGACTCACAGCGCGCGGAGGTCTTGGATGTTGCTGCAAAGCGTATTCAAGGCCGATTAAAGACATTTATTGCACGAAGGGAATTCATTGTGAATCGGACTTCTGCAGTTTCTCTACAAGCATATTGCAGAGGTTTCTAATTTTTCCTTTTCTTAATGTTAATTAGTCATTAAATAACAAAAATATAAAGCGTATGAAATATTTATATTAGAAAGCTAACACTTTTATCATTTAAGCCAAAAATAGTAAGAACCTCTTGTGATCTGGTGAATATTATTGGATCTGGTGGCTATGGGATGGTTAGAACCTCTTTTCTTTTTTCTTAATTGAATATTTATATGTTCTGCACTTAATTTCTAACTTGTGATATGAAAGAACATCATCACCACCTTAAACTTTCTTTGGAGTATTTTTCGATACATTTTTCCTGCTTCGTAGTTCTCATGCTCAGACTTTGGGCTTTATACAGGTATATAGGGGAACTCTTCCCAGTGGTTTGCTTGTTGGCTGTTGCTGTCAAAAGAGCTCAACAAGGATCAACACAAGGTGGCCTAGAGTTTAAAACTGAGATTGAGGTTCTCTCCAGGGTTCATCACAAGAATGTTGTGAGCCTCGTGGGTTTCTGCTTTGATCAAGGTGAACAAATGCTGATCTATGAGTATATTCCCAATGGTACACTAAAGGACAGTCTTTCAGGTACGTTTGCACTTTGCCATGCACTTATAACTTGCATGATCATGAATGGGAATACACTAATTGCGGTCAAAAAAATACTATTTCATAGGTGAGTAAGAAAGGTTGACATTATAAATATTAGCCAATTATATAGTCTATGAGGTTCATCAGTATTGTAAGAGAACAGGGAAAACGAGATATAAACAAGTTCTTTGGTTTGTTTACATGAAAATCTATAGTGCTATAATTCCTTGAAACAAATAGGAAATTCTGTATGATGTCTAGTATCCTCTGAAAGCAACCAGACATATGATGCGACAACTCAGTAGACTACACAGGTAGGTGGCTAATTGTATTGCTTATTATTCTCCATGTTTATAGTTCTACTACTTGATATGATCAGCAACATGGTTACAGTTCTACTACTGGATATGGTAATGTTGCTAACCCAGCAACTGAAGGGCAGAATGCTTCCTATGGGGCTCAAGGGGACAACCATTCAACACCGCCAGCAACTCAGCCAGGTTATGGGGGCCAGCAGCCACCATACAATAGTTCGTATACATGCTCGTTGTTCTAGCCAACCTCCTGTGTATTCTGTTGATGGCAATGCAGAGCTTCTCAAACTGTTTCACCTAATGTAGCTGTGAAAGCCTCACCCCAGAGTTAATGTTAGTTAGGGTAATGCATATATCTCCAGTTTTATATTATCTTTTAATGTTGGTTTTAATAGGATTTTTATCAGGTCTATCATTTCAGAAACTCGTCATTGTGGTTTAATTAGTTTAACTTGTCAACTGGGGATTGATCATGCTTTTGATGTGCAATTGCAAATGCGCTGCAATTGAGACGTTTATCTTATGGTTGTAAGAAATGCTTGTCGACGTCTATCATTTTGATTTTGGTCTTGGTTTTTTTGGGCATGTCATATATACAGGGCATCCAAATATAAAAAAAATAAAACATACATCACTTTGGTATATATTGACTAGTTGGTTTTTGTTACTTTGATTGTGTTGTATTATCTTAGAATTCTGGTATAATGAAGTTGGATAGAGGGTTAGTTGAATGAAAATTTTTTGATCTTGTAAGCAAATATATAATGATGGCCACTGATGGTTCTACGCTAGTATGTTGTTATGTGTTTGATTTTTACATGATGTTTAAACTTATCTGTCAATTGCAAATTTTCAAATGTTTGCATCAAAATTACTATATCTGCCTATCGATCTGCTTTTAAGTTGGAATAGAAACAAGTATTATATTATTAGAATGAAACACATTTGTCTCTTTATATAGAAAACCTTGTTCTTGCTGGTGTCAAGTCCGTGACTTTGCACGACAAGGGGAATGTAGAATTATGGGATTTATCTAGCAGCTTTGTTTGCTCAAGATGATGTGGACAAGAATCATGCACATGCTTTGGTGCCAAAACTGCAAGAACTCAACAATTATCCGGTTATTTCTGCTTTAACTGAATTGACCAAGGAACACCTTTCTAGTTTCAGGCAAGTACCTATTCCACTATTGTAGAGATTTATGTATTCTTCTGTCAGTAGAGTATCTTTTGTCAATACCGGTATCTATTAACTCGGCATTCAAAATGTGGTTAATGTCCTCTACAACAAGAAACATATATGTTTTATAAGAAATTAATATATCAAAAAGGATCCAAGAATATATTCTTGCTGTTTCTTTCAATGAAGTTATCGACAGTAAATTCAAGACAGAATGTTAGCATGGTTAATCTTCTCCTTTCAGGTGAATAAAGATCTGCAAATTTAACAAAAACCAACAGTTTAGTCTAATAATTTTATTGCATACATAAAATACTTTCATAGTCACATTTTTTCTATCGTGTCCAGTTTCTGGCAATCTCTGAGGATGATCTGCAAAGCCTTGTTCAAACAGGCTTCGGTAAGCTAATTTTAACTGTAAACATTTTATAAATTTTTTTTTTCTGCCAAGGACTTATTTGTAGTATTTGTTCAATGCAGCTCCAAACCAGACATCCACCTGAATATTGAGTTTTGATAATAATTTAGTGGTCCTAAAATCAAAGTCCAAAGAGAGAGAGAAAGGCTTCTATGTATATAATAAGAAGAGTTTCATTATATAAACTGTAGATATTCTTTTTCAACTAGTTATGGAACTTGAGCTTTAGTTAATTTGTATCATCTGACCATTACTTTCATCTTTGCAGATAATTGCAGTGATTCATCTTGAACCTCAGGGTCTTACAGTTTGTGGATCTACACAACATGCTAGTTTTGAAAATTGATAATATAGCTAGTTGTTTGGTGTTTACTGTTTTCTTTTTGCGAATTTATGTAGTGACAATTTGGTTTTGGGAATTTGGTATATATAGACTCAAATATTGTAAGCCATTTTGATTTTGCTAATGATGCAAGTATTCTGGATTTATTCTTTCAATGATAAATTTAGTAATTTTGGTTATTATTTTGTGCATAATTTAAGTTTTGGCTATTTTGGTGTATAAATCAGTGTAGGAAAAACTGATTCTAAACAACAAACAGACATCATCTTTTATTTATAAAATCTGATGTCTAAGAGACACATATAAATGAGTTTTTTCAGAAAAAATTGATGTTTATACCTACATTAGACATCAGTCTAGGATGATGTCTAAGGTCACTATACACATCAGTTTTTTTATAAAGAAACTGATGTTTATAAGAACATTAGACATCAGTCTAGGATGATGTCTAAGATATCTATAGACATCACTTTATCTGATAAAATTATGATGTCTAATATCCAAATAGACATCTTTTCTAAAGAAAGAAAGTGATGTGTATGTGAAAAATAACTTAGTTTATTATATGTTTTCTAGAATATAAGGCATGCAAGTTGTTTATAAAATTAATTATATCTAACCTATTTTGTAGAACAACTGATGTGTATTGAAGGAAATACTGATGTCTATGTTAGCACAGACATCAGTTTCTGACCGATGTCTAGAATAGACATCTCCAACCTAGACATCACATGCAAAATAACATAGACATCGGCCATAAACTGATTTCTATTGACCCTTTTCTTGTAGTGCCTATATATTTAATTAACTTGGGAAGATTTTTCCGTTTTTTATATCCTTAAAACATAGGTTGCTTCAGAAAGCAATAGAGTTCATAATGCAATAAAAGATGGCACAATGAATTTGGTTGACAAGGTATGCTCTGACTTGGCCATTATGCTTTCAGAGTTAATTACCTCATGAAGGAGTACTTATAATGTCGATTTTAACAGTACTTTGAAATGAAAAGGCATGAT
The DNA here is from genome assembly GCA_037693485.1 of Kitagawia praeruptora. NCBI lineage: Eukaryota > Viridiplantae > Streptophyta > Magnoliopsida > Apiales > Apiaceae > Kitagawia > Kitagawia praeruptora. Next base: position 6,995,579 of record CM075354.1, on the reverse strand, counting down.
GCTCAAAAGGCTCTAGACATATATAGGAGAGCAGTGAAACAGGTAATATTATAGAGTTGTTAGCTAATTCCATTCATAAATGTTATTAGAGTAGTCTCATTAACTATTAGGAGAAACATGATAACTCTTTTTATGTCAGGCTGAAAGACTGTCGGAATTCAATGAGCTATGTACAATCCTCGATGTTGGACGTGGAGAAAAATTTCCAAAAATCGAGCAGGTTGGTAATATTTTGGGTCATATGTATAGCTCTGGTGACTTGGGAAATTTTCTTATCGATTATAACTATTGTCTATTGTTGTGTGTAATTATTATGAAGCCTCCTGTAGAAATTTTGCAATCAATGGAAGAGTGTGTAGGAGAGGCTCCTCGTACTTCAATTGTTCACAAGGAACTGGTATGTAAACCTCTGTTTTTAAAAGAGAAGGGGCCAGCGAACATTGAAAAGTAGCTGGTCTTCGTAATGTGAATATGTTGTCAAAAACTGGTAATCATCATGGTTCTTTTAGTCCTCCTATGAAGTACAATCTATCTGTGTGGTAAAAAATGTAACCTTTTATATACCTGCATTGACTTTTTTCTAGGGTCTGAATGATTCATCTCCAGAGTTTTCTGCTTCAGATCAGAAGAATGCTTCAACGTTATGTTAAAGAGGTCTGTTGTTTTAATAAACTTTTGTACAATAACTTCAGGGAAAGCTAAGCATATTTTGTTTTTTGTAGATCTTGTGACTTGAAGAGGAACCAGTTGATAAACAGCTACGCAGTATGCTTAACAAGTGCCAAATAATATAAGTGTAAAATGTTTCAGCCTTGTTGTAATCTGAAGGCTTTTATTATATAACTGAGACCTATATTTTTGTTTTGTGGATGTAAGCATTAAATTGGAAATTTTTAATAGCCGACTTTGTTTATGCATTTTGTGATCAAAATTTTATGACTTTCTTTTGCCAAAAATATTGGGGAATATATTATTGTCTTTGTATGTTTATTATTTTTGTAAATGGTAAGAATAGTACAGGTAAAAAGGAAGGCAGAAAAATAAATATATAATTTTTTTAAAAAAAAAATTGTCACTTACATAGCGCTTTAAAAAGAGTTATCCAAAAAGATGTGTTTAGGTAACACTTACTTCGATCGCGCTTTTGAAAATGCTATCTAAGAGCTTCACTTACAGAATGGCAAAAAACCCGCTATGTAAGTAACGTTCACTTCAATAGCGGCTACTTAGATAGCGTTTAAAAATGCTATCTAAGAGCAAAAAAAAATGCTCTCTAAGCTCAAATCTGTAGTAGTGATATGACTGGAAACAAGTCCCTGCTTACAGAGTTGGTTATGAAAGCTAGCCCTTATGTTACCTTTGGAGATGACAGCATAGGTGTGACAAAGGGATATGGCAAACTGAAGACTGGTAATGTCATCATTGAAGATATTTCCTATGTTGAGGGACTGAAGCACAATCTGTTGAGTATCAGTCAATTCTGTGACAAAGGTTACGAAATTGTCTTCAACAAGAAAGGTGTATCAATCACTCACATCAAGGAAGGCTCATTAGCTTTGAGAGGAGTTCGAAAGGCAGATCTTTTTGTTGCAGACATGGATTCAGCAAATCAGAATGAGGTCACCTGTTTCTACAGCAAAGCCTCGGATGATGAAAGCTGGTTATGGCACAAAAAGCTATCTCACTTAAACTTCAAAACGATGAATGCTCTCGCGAGGCGAGAATTGGTGAGAGATCTACCTCAAATGGAGTTCGCTCCGAAAGGACTCTGTGAAGCTTGTGAAATGGGAAAGTCGAAGCGAGCATCGCATAAAAGCAAAGAAATTTCTAGTATTACTGAGCCTCTGCAACTTCTTCATATGGATTTGTTTGGCCCAGTGAATGTCCTATCTTTGTCTAGGAAAAGATATGCATTGGTAATCGTGGATGACTTCTCCAAGTATACATGGGTATTGTTCGCAATGACGAAAGACGAAGTACCTTTCTTAATCATTGATCACATCAATCAAATTGAGAATGTTTCAACACTTACTGTGAAGATGATTAGATCAGATAATGGCACTGAATTCAAAAACGCAGCAAAATGGAGTAGTTGAAAGGAAGAATAGAACATTGGTTGAAGCAGCAAGAACTTTGTTGTATGATTCGAAACTTCCTCTATACTTCTGGGCCGAAGCAGTGAGTACCGTGTGTTACACTCAAAATCGATCCTTGATCATAAAAGATAAAAAAAAGACACCATGTGAGCTAATGAATGGCAGAAGACCAACAATCAAATACTTTCATGTCTTTGGAGCAAAATGCTATGTACTTATAGAAGATGAAAATCTAGGCAAGTTTGCAGCAAAAGCTCTTGAAGGAATCTTTGTTGGTTACTCCACAGATGTGGTGGCAGCTTATAGGGTGTTCTTAGTAAATGATCGAAAAGTGACTGAAAGCTACAACGTCAGATTCGACGATACCAAACTCTCATCAATTTCAAGAGATTCTAGTGAACCTGAGTCCCTAAAATTTCAGAATCTGGACTTAGAAGAACTTGAAGATGAACCTGAGTTGGTTGTCCCATTAAATGTTCCAAGTGTACGTGAAGAACCTAAGTCTAGTGAACAAGCTAATTCTACAAGATCAGGAGAGACTTCTTCAGTACGAACCGGCAACAACTCAGGGGGAGTAAATAGCAGCTCAAGGACTACTGTTCAAGGCTCGAGTCGAGTTGACACTAGTTCTGTAGGAGCTGGCACTAACTCAGGGGGAGTTAGTGAAAATAATCAAAGTAGTCAGCACCACAACTCAGAAAGTCAAGCTGAATCATCAAGAAAATTTCCAGGAGAACGGGTATGGAATAGAAACCACCCGTTTGAGTTAATTATTGATGATCCAGATGCTGGTGTGACTACTAGAAGAACTGCAAGAGCTGACCTGGCTAATATTTGCTTATATTCTGGGTTCTTATCCAAGCTTGAACCTAAAGAAATAGAAGAAGCTCTTGGCGATGCTGATTGGGTGATTGCAATGCAAGAGGAACTCAATCAGTTTGAAAGGCAGAAAGTTTGGAAACTAGTACCCCGACCAAAGAACAAATCAGTAATTGGAGCTAGGTGGGTATTCAGAAATAAAATGGATGAAAACGGACTTGTAACACGAAACAAGGCTCGTTTGGTTGCAAAAGGTTATTCTCAGCGAGAAGGAATTGATTATGATGAGACCTATGCACCGGTTGCAAGACTTGAGGCAGTCAGGATGTTCTTGGCGTTTGCAGCACATAAGAACTTCAAGGTTTTCCAGATGGATGTGAAAAGTGCCTTCCTGAATGGAGAGTTAGAAGAAGAAGTGTATCTGGAACAGCCGCCTGGCTTCATTGATCCAGAACATGAAAATTTTGTGTATCTTCTCTTCAAATCTGTCTATGGCCTCAAGCAATCCCCAAGGCGATGGTATGAAACCCTATCTTTATTCTTAATTGAAAATGGTTTTATTAGGGGAGTAATTGATAAAACATTGTTCTATAAAAATGTAAAGAATGATTTAATACTTGTTCAAGTCTATGTGGACGATATTATTTTTGGGTCATCAAATGAGCGCTTGTGCGAGAAATTTGCCAAGCTAATGCAGGAAAAATATGAGATGAGCATGATGGGAGAGCTGTCCTTCTTCCTTGGATTACAGATCAGTCAGAGAAAAGATGGTATCTTTATCTGTCAATCCAAGTACGTCAGAGATTTACTAAAGAAGTATAATCTAGAAGATGCATCAGTAGCTAAGACTCCCATGGCAATAGCCACGAAGCTTGATGAAGACAAATCAGGTAAACCAGTTGACATCACAAGCTATCGAGGTATGATTGGCTCACTTCTCTATTTAACTGCAAGTAGACCCGATATAATGTTCGCGACTTGTTTATGTGCAAGATTCCAAGCGGATCCTAGAGAATCACATCTCGTAGCCGTCAAAAGAATTTTTAGGTATCTCAAGGGCACACCAAATCTAGGGATTTGGTACCCAAGAGATACAGGTTTTAATCTAATTGGCTATTCGGATTCAGACTATGCAGGTTGCAGGATTGATAGGAAAAGCACATCTGGTGCTTGTCAATTTCTTGGCAGAAGATTGGTGTCCTGGCAAAGTAAAAAGCAACATACAGTATCTACTTCTACTGCTGAAGCTGAGTACATTGCTGCTGGAAGCTGTGTAGCTCAAATACTGTGGATGAGAAACCAATTGAAGGATTATGGCATGGAGCACAAGAATATTCCAATTATGTGTGACAACACAAGTGCCATTGCCATAACCAACAATCCTGTAGATCACTCAAGAACCAAGCACATCGACATCAGGTATCACTTCATAAGAGAACATGTCGAGGAGGGAACTGTGGAGCTACATTTCGTGCCCACAATGCAACAAATTGCAGATATATTCACCAAACCGCTTGATGAAGTAACATTCAATAGATTGGTTGGTGAATTGGGAATGCTTAACACAAGTTAGTAAAGCCTTCTATCTGTAAAATCCATGTTTATGTTTGTATATGCAAGCTACTTAATCATTATGTGCTTAGACTTTAAAATGCCTAATTAATGATTGTTATAGGGTGCATATAGTGTCATTTTACATGAATTCATTGTGTTTTAAGTGTCTTTTATAACACAAATCTTTGAATTTATGCTTGTTAGATTGCATGATCATAGGGGGAGTTAAATTCATAATATTCTAAATTTTTGCATGATTTTTAGATGAATTTACCTATGATTTTCATGTAATTAGAGGCCTTAGAATTTAATTTCTTCAAAATTTCGAGTTCGTTTCTATCTCGAAACTCATCTAGAAATTCGACTTGAATTTCGACTTGAGCTTCCAGAGTGAAGTTTTGAAAAATTCTGTCTGGGAAGAATTTCGAGTTAGTGTCTATCTCGAACTTCATCTCGAAATTCGACTTCGAGTTCGAGTTCGAGTTACCAGTGTGCCTAGTTCTATCTTCAAAATATTCGAGATAAGGTCTATCTCGAACTTTATCTCAAAGGTTGAGATGAGGTTCCAATTTTGGGGATATTTTGAAAAGAACTGAGAATAACTTCGAGTTAATCTCTATCTCGAAATTCATCTCGAAGTTCGACTTGATGTTCGAGATAGAGTTCTCAGCTGGTTAAGGGGATTTTTCGAGTTAACTCCTAACTCGAAACTTATCTCGAATTTCAGCTTGAAGTTTGAGATAGGTTTCCCTGGTGGTTTTGCTGCTTAAATAGTTCAAAAAGTGTTTGTTCGAGTTAACCTATCTCGAAATTCATCTCGAAGTTCGACTTGATAATTTTCGAGCTAGAGTTCGACTTAAGAAGTTCGAGATAGAGTTTGACTTAAGTGTTCCCTGTATGGACTTAGTAATTTTCACTCTTTTTAACAGGGACATTTTTGTCATTTCACAATCATCTATATATACATCTCTAATTCGATGCATTATTCACTTTACCTAATTTCATTTTTACAACAGCCTCTTTACAAAAACAAGGCGATTTCACAATTTCTTACCATTAATCCGTGTTTTTGTGATTAAACTCATACATATCACGAATTACTGCCAATTTTTAGACTACTATTGTCTGTGTTATCATTAATCTTTGTGTTGGTGTGTTTTGTACCCGTTCATATACACGCGCATATACATACACACGAACATCAAGTGTTTGTGTAACTATTCAAAACACGATTTCCATATTCTCTATCTATATCCACACACGATTTCACTAGTATACACACACGAATATACATCTTCATTGACTATTCAGATTTAGTAATTGGCTACTGTTTGAATCCCGTAGTTTAATTTCCTAGAGTGCTTTTTGATCTTCTCGGGAAATTAAAAGGGATACAACCTTTAATTCGTTAATTACTTGTTTTTCAAAATAAAAAAAAAATATCACATTTTTTAAAGAAAAACATTTAATTAAAATGGCACACCAATTTTCACTTGCTAAAAACAATTTTTATAATATTTCTACGGAAATTGGTGATCAACTCCCGCGCTTTAAGTTTTGGATACGATTTCTCAATTTGTACTCCAAAGCTAGCCATGCTTTTACTGCTAAACCTACACTAGTACATGATGCTTTACAGCAATTATGGACTAGTGCGGTTATTTTTGGGAGCAAATCAACCCCCTACGGTTTCAGGTTTACCTTAGCGGGTCAGGAATATGAGGTGACTGAAGAAATTGTCAACAGGGTTCTGCGATTCCCGATCAAAGATGCTTATGATCCAGAACCTACAGCTGCAGAACGCCTCAGATTCTTTGAAGAAATTGGATGTTATCCTCCGACTGGCCAGATCACAGGAAATGTCCAAAAATAATTCTTCCATGTGGAATGGAATTACTTTTTCGAAGCCATCACAAGATATTTTCGGGCACGAGAAAGAGATTTCCATCAAATTCCCATTCCCATGCAAACCTTTGGAATTGCCCTAGCAAGAGAACTGGATATAAATTATGGACGCATAGTTCTCTCTGAGATAGTGGCTGTAATGGGATCTCCTGCAAGCAGAGACCTCAACACAACAGATGTTGTCTGCTGGTTTCCTCGGTTCCTACAAATGCTGATTAATGATTTAATACCGAAGGATGCTCTTGCTGTTAGACAGGGATTTGCCAGAAGCCCAACATCTGCACCGCTAGGGATGGGCACTAAGTCACTTTCAATAATTGCTAATCAGGATAAACATCAAGGTAAACCGATGTCAATTCCTGAAAACATTCAACTGTGGCTTACATATGATGCAGGAGTTACCACTTTGGCGGAATCATCGCAAGTTTCATCATATGCTCAGAATCCGTCTACTCATGCTGAGGCATTTGAAGGGATTCCTGATGAGCAAAGCGATGACGAACAAGGAAATGAATCAGGTAATCTCTCCCTGCATACTACTCATTCCTCTTTCTATGTATCTGATTCCGAGACCCAAGAGACTGCTAGCCCGCAGGATCTATCCCAGGGTGAGAGCTATATTTCTGACTCTGACAAACATTCTTATTCTCTTTCACCCCTGTCAACGGAAGCCAGAAAGCCAGCACATGTAGATGTAGGAAATGATGAGGAGAGTGACCCCGAAGAGCAGCCTCTTATTCAAAAGAAAGCCAAATTTTCTCATGCTGCTACTTCCAAACCCCAGTCAAACCCTAGTGTGTCACATGCAACCACTCCACCTCACGAGAGTGGTTCTCCCCTTGAACAATCTGCACATAAGGATTTTGGTGAGGATTATGTACCTTTTGAAGATACTGTTACTTCAAAAGGACATGAAGTTTTAAGACCTTCAGCCGTACCTTCACCGGTACGTACTGATGCTGCAAAGAGGATCGGTTCTGATGTTGTACAAGAACACTTTGCAGCCTCTCAGCCTGAGATTCCAACTCAGGAACCAACAGAAATTGATCCCATAACTGCCAATTATATTGCTTATCCAGTTTCTGCAGGTACTGCTTCATACTTTGGATCAATCATTGAAGACATACACGAGCGTGAGACAGGGAGTGTGTGTGAGAGGTTAGGGAGAGAGGGACCTTCATTTTTAAGGCCCGAAACCGAGCGCCAAATACTAACAGAACGAGTATTAGAGCGAGGTCACCTAAACCAAACACCGTCCCTTAACATTGAAAATCTTGATACACGTATGACTTCTATGGAAAATCAGATGAAGCAGTTCGGGCAGACGATGGGGCAGTTAGGGATTAACATTGGAAACAATCAAAGGGCTCTTGATGACTACGCAGCACGAATGGCAAGTCAAGCTACAGCGTTTGATGCTTTGACAAACAAGGTCAATGACTTGGGCCATGCTGGTGGTGTCTTGGGAAGCACTCTGAATGAGAGGATGGGAGCAATGGAGACTACAATGCATACAATGGCTGTGGAGATCAGTAGAATGATGTTCGCATTCAGGAGTTTTGTGCCCCCGGAGTGTTTCGAGCCACAACAACCTCCCCCCGATGCTGGTGCAGGTGGTGCTAGTGGAGCGGGAGCCTCTGCTTCTGGTTTTGGAGGTTCTTATGCAGCTGGTGGATCTGAAGACCAAGGTGGAGTTCAGGATAACTCACCTAAGGGGGAGAGTGGAAAGGAGACGAGACAGCAGGCAGTTCATATCGAAAAAATTGAAGAACATGCTGATCTTGTCAAGGAAATAGAAATTGAGCCGTCTGTTGATGAAGAGGCTCTAAGGAAGAGAAAGGGTAAGGCAATAATGGTTGAGCAAGATGAGCCATTCGTTGACCTGAGTCATCAGGAAACAGTACAGGAGGTACTTGACTCAGATTCTGATATGGAAGACGTACCTTTGGCACATGCTATAAAGAGATCTTTGAAGGAACAAGGTGGAGGTGCTGGGATGTCTTTCGGAATGCCTGAAGAAGTTCCTGTTGATGAGAAAACCCTTAAGTCTCAACAGTTAGCCTTGGAACAAGCTGAGTTCCATAAAATGAAGATGATGCAAGAACGTGCTGCGTTTCTAGAAAAGAAAGTGGAGCTACAAGGGAAGCAGTACGATCATGAGCTTGCAAGGCTAGCTGATCCTAAAGTTGATCTGGACAAGAGAAGGATAGGGCAGAAGTGGGATGAAGCAAGGAAGATATTGATGGGACCCTGTGCGAAAGGAGTTCATAACAAGGAGGCAGATGACCTGTTCTACAGCCTGAATTTGCAGAATCCAATGACTGCGGACTACATAAGTGCATTGAAGAGATTAATTTCTAAAGTCAGGGTTGGATACAATGCGACGCTTAAGGAGTGGCAGGTTATATTGTCTTTGGTAGAAGGAGTCCCAATGTCTTTCCTATATGTGGATGACCAATTCATAACGAGAAGATCTGCGTCAGAGTTGTTTTTGCTAGCAACAAAAATTCAATACTCTCAATCTGAGGAGCTAAGCATTCTGTATAGGGATCAGTTAATGCAGCTAGCAGAGGACAAGGGTCCAGAAATCTCAGCATATCCTAATGTTGTCCGGATGGTAGTTGACGGGAAAATGAAGAGGGTTAGCATGGAGGAAAAGGATTTAATTGATCTTTCAGTGGAATCTCTTAAAGCTGTCTGTAGACAAATGATGAGTAAGGGGTTCGCTTCTGAGCTTAAAGAAAAATCTGTGAAGATCATTGAAAGAGTCATATTCAAGAAGAGCAATGAGGTGTGGAAGTGTGATATCATTGCTCCAAACCCTCTCGATAACGTGAAGATTGAGCCGGAGCTGATGGAGAAGAAATGGAATATTCTTCAAGCAATGAAGAATGTAGATGAAGCTCTGACTCTTCCTTCTGGAGCACTGGAACAAGGAGAGATAAGGGAGACAGTTGGCGTTCCAGGAAGAGATAGTGTATACTGGATACACGCTTATGTTGATGATACAGCTGATGCCTTAGTATTCATAGATGCAGACCAGAATCAAACACTCTTGCATATGAGTAGAAAATGGCTACTACAGAATCAAGATGCTGCATTTCTGGAGAGAGTATTATATGTGTTCAAATGGGGCGAAGTGGAAGATAAGTATGTGGAAGAAAAGCAGAGACTTATGAGTTACCTGTCTGAAGTAGTAGTGGAAAAGAAGCGAATGGAGCAAGATGCGGCTAGTGTCCACAATACTAACAGTGTCAAGGGCTATCCCAAAATGATCTATTGTCAGTTTAAAGCTGATAAAGCACATTGGAAACCTCAGCTTATAATGAAGAACTTTGAGGACATTCCAAAGATCAGGACTACTCAGGAGGTGAACAAACTCAGAAGGCTTTTCAAACATCCTTACCCAGAGCCCAAGAATCCTCTAGAAATGGAAGCTGTAAGTCTGTTGAATGCTAGGTGGGAGCAGCTTCACGATCCAGTGTACAAGAAAGAACAGCAGCAGAAGGAGAAGCGCAGAAGGCAGAAAGAAGAGAAAGACCAAGCTGCTGAAGCTAGGAAGAGGAAACGGAATTAGGGTTAAAGGTCAGAGTGATGTGAACTTGAATTTGGAAAAACTTCATGTCTTTCGGTTGCTTTAACTCACTTGAGGAAAATTCACCTTAGAGTGAATCCAATAAGGTGATATAAGTTTGACTAAAAGGTATGAAATAATCCAGGTGATAGGAATCATTCAAATGATCTTTAATTCGAGGTTCGAATTCTGTTTCTAGTTTAAGTTCTTTGTATTGTTTTCAAGTACTTTTCAATTGTATATTATTCAAGACTGTAATGTTAATTATCTTTTCTCGTCTCATTGTTTAGTTGAGTTATCCTTCATTAATTTGAATGTCATTGTTAGACAATCAAATAGGGGGAGATTGAAAGGCAGAGTGTGTAAACTTGTAACACTATAACTAATGTAACTCAATTAAAGGAAAAGATACTTAACCAGAAGACAATCAAGAACAAGAAGCCACAAGAAATCAACACTAAATGAAGACAAGGTAATTGATACAATTGAACATGTTAACTATGATCAAGCCAAGAAGAAATCATTGAGAGAAGTTCAAGTCAAAGTTGTTCATGCCTCAGTGATTTGAGAAATCGAGAATCAAGATCATAACTATCAGTATCAACAAGACCAATTGATTTCAAGTGAACAAGAAGGAAAGCGAACATTGGAAAGCCACGTTACTAAGTGAATATGGTAATTTATTCGAGAAGCAGAAACACTATCAAGACTAGTCACTTATGAACCAGACCAGTGCATCAAGTGTCAGGACATTGATAGCAAGTTTATGTCAGTAATAAAGATCCATGTTCAAGAGCTTGCTGAAGAATAAAGAAGACATGAAGATATCACAAGTTCAAGATGTGCATTGAAGTTTCAAGTTGAAGACCAGAATATTTTCTAAGTACTAAATATTCTAGATGACCAAGTAGAATATTTATAAGTAGAAGTTCTACTTAGAAATTCGAGATGGCTAAGTAGAAATTCTCAAGTAGAAGTTCTACTTAGAGTGCAGCTTCAACATGACACATGGCATCTTCTGATTGGAAGATTTCCAAGCTTTCAAGATAAGGCAAGATTTATGTGGAAATCATTGGGCCACGTATATCTTAGTCTTTGAAGACTACAGGACATAGATTACATGTAGTATAAATAGAAGTACTTGTGTAATGTTTTATTTGAGAGAGCAATAGTTGAGGAAAACACAAGAAAAAGAGAGAGAGAGTGCATTCACAGAGCTTAGTATCATTCACTTCTCTCTGAACTTCTGTTATACTTTGTAATGAATGTTGTAGCAACCATTTCAAGTTATATATAAGAAATATATTCCTTGAATCTGCGTGTTCATTTATTGCATCGTATCTATTGCTTCTCAAATTCGAAAAGTTGTATTCACCCCCCCTCTACAACACATTTGGACCTAACACACACTTATACATGGCTTCGCATTAATTGAAAGACACACAACACTTGTCATCATCTTAGCGGCTGGGAGCAGATCTTGAGACACGACAGTTGTCTGAAACCATTCAAATTCATAGGTATCTCGATGCGATCCCAAGGCACTTGAGATAGTTATGGTTTTATTCACAGCAATCTATGGCGAGCACAGGCCTCGCATCGAAGTTTTGACAAAGCAGTTTTTGAGTCCACATCGCATTTTCAATGGCAATATGGACTCGGGGGGTAGTTGTTATGCCCAAATCTTGGCATAAGCCCTAAGCAGGCCTAATGGGCTAGAATAGCGGTCCACAACTCATAATGGGCCTAGAGATGAAGATTGGGTTACTAAAACCCACCACCAGGAATCATTCCAATATACTATCAAGCACAATGTGGAAGTTTGCGACCCCAAGCTGCGGGTCAAGTTCGCCAGCAAAGTCCCTAGTATGGGATAGTATATATCATGCACGTCTCTCTACAAGGTCCAGCGTGGCCTAGAGGTCCAGCGAGGCCTAGAATACTCTTATAAAGGCTAGAGGTCCAGCGAGGCCTAGAGGTCGCATGCCTGTACCGACGAGGTCGTATGCCTGTACTAATAGGGTCGCATGCCTGCACCCAAAGGAGGTCGCATGCCTGTACCCAGGAGGTTGCATGTCTGTACCCACGAGGTCGCATGCGAGGTCCTCGTAAGCTCTCCATTAGCCTCGCCAGTGAGGCCACCTGATTCGAGCATCATGTTAGCCATAGGTAACCTTTAATGGGCCATGGGTCATGAGCAGGATAAATGGGTAAAATATATCAGCCCAAGAAGACGCCTAGTGGATTTGGGCCAAGCCGAGCCCATATAAACCTTAGCCCGTCTAGATAACTTCTTCTCCAAGAACTACGTATGGCTTGATCCCTATAAATAGGGTACGCAGGCATCTTGTAAAGGATGATTGACAGTTCACCCCTGGAATATCAACAAACAAGATCAGCCACAAAAAATCACCAATCTCCTTCCGTGTTCTTCGTGTTCTTAGCGAAATATCCGTATTTTGCTCCATGATTTCAGCAAACCTCCAAAATATTGTTATATGTGATGGAGTATAAAGATTTTATGTAGTTTTTACCGGGTCTGGACCCTCTATCTCCTTTCTCTATGTCCCCTTTGTGTTCCCTACTCTTTTTAATACAAAAAAGAGTAGGGGACACAAGGGGACACGGAAGGAGACAGAAAATCCCATCCCGTTTTTACCCGAATAACTTAGAAAGCGTTGCATTCTTACAAATATGCTAATGCAAAATTAACGTGTAGATTACGTAATTAAATTGCCAATTACTTGGAGCCGGGATCCTCTGTCCCCTTCCTCCGTGTCTCCTTTATGTCCCCTGTTGTTTTTAATACAAAAAAAATGCTCTTGTGAAGTCCATTTTTATTATTTATTAAAATGGGCCCCGCAGGGGCACTCTTTTTGTACTAAAAAGAGCAGGGGACACAAGGGGGACACGGAGGAAGGGGACAGAGGATCCGGACCCAATTACTTGTACCCATTAATTAAAATCAATTATATAATTAAATGAAATTAGCTGATAATCCGTGCGAAGTACAGATTGTGATAAATTATCTTAAATTTTTAATTTTTAAATTTTTTAAGTAAAATAAAATCTTGAAGCACCAAGTTATATATAATACTATATTCTCGACTTTTATTTCTATTGCCACTTAATAAACTCCTAGTATATAACTTCACTATTAAATTAAATTATTATTTAATATTATTATTTTAATTAATCAAATTTACATAACTTCATTATGGTAATATAAGAGTAGTTATATTATTAATTATATTAATTATTAATCTATTATAGATACTTTTTAAATATTAATTAAAGGAGTCCTAAGTTTTATGTATTACTATATTCCTGACTTTTATTTCAACTTTTAGTTAATAGACTAATAGTATATAATTTCATTATTTAATTAAATTATTACATAATATTACAATTTTAATTGATTAAATTAATTAATATTTAATGGCATACCGATATATATGGCATACCATTAAGAGGGGGCTTCTGCTTTTAATAAAGAGTATAGATTCAAGATCATGAATTGATTTACCTCATGATACTTAAATAACTTGAAATGCAATACATACTTATAAATTATTATTTATTAAAATGGGTCCCGTCAGGGCACTCTTTTTGTATTAAAAACAGCAGGGGTCAGAGGATCCGAACTCCTTATACTAAATGCAAAATTAACATATGTAGATTTATTATGTAATTAAATTGCCAATAATTAGTACCTATTAATTAAAATCAATTATATAATTGAATGGAACTTGAGATCACAAATTGATATTAGTGACTAATTGATCAATTTTAACTAAGGAAATTGCCATTATCGGTACTTGAGGAAAAATTCAATATAAATAGAGGTTCTATAATCGTCAAAGTTATCTTCATAAATCTCCAAAAAATTAGACAGTTGTAAGGGCTCCTACATTTTAGCAGCAACTGTGTGATGAGGTATATAAAGATTTTACTGCAGTTTTCATCACATGATACACAATAACTTATAAAAATACTACTAAATACAAAATTAACGTTTAGATTTAATACGTAATTAAATTGCCAGTAATTAGTACCCATTAGTTAAAATCAATTATCAATTATATAATTAAATGGAACTCCTGATCATGAATTGATATTTGTGACTCATTGATCAATTTAACTAAGGAAATTGCCATTATCGGTACTTGAGGAAAAATGTAGTATAAATCGAGGTTCTATAATCGTTAAAGCTATCTTCATCTTCATTTACACAACTCCAAATCTTTGGTTTCTTTATCCTTATACTGTAAGAAGATGATGCAGAAGAAAACTCAAGGCCGAAGAAAAATCGAGATCAAGAAAATAGATAGCGAAAACAGCCGGCAGGTAACATTCTCCAAACGTCGAACAGGTCTTTTCAATAAAGCTAGTGAGCTTTGTGTTTTAACTGGTGCGGAGGCAGCTATCATAACTCAGTCTCCCGGTGGACGCGTTTTTGCTTTTGGACATCCGAGCGTCGACTCGGTGGTCGAAAAGTATCTTGGTGGAAGTTCATCTATGTCGTCGCAAGAAAAAGTTGCGATAAATGAAGTTAATTTAAACCCTACAAGCATGCATGAGAATTTTAATCAAAAGTATAATGAGATTACTAAGGAGATTGAAGATGAGAAGAAAAAGAATGTGTTGGAGGATAAGGTGGAGGATGGTCCTATTTTTTGGTGGGAAGAATCTTTCGAAAATTTAGGGGTAGAAGAGCTTGAGAAGTATATAGCTTCAATGGAAAAACTGAAAGATAACATAACCATGAGAGCCAATGAGATGGCGATGATTCGAAATTCTTCAAAGTTCGATATGAATCAAAGCTCGAAAATTGAGGGATCGGATGCTTTTATGGTTAATTATCCGAACGCAGATGGTGGTGGTACTGGTCATCATATGCTTTCTTACCCTCCTGGATTAAATTTCCGATCTGGCTAACGCTGAAGGTATTTTGCTCTTCCTTTATTTAATTTAACAAAGATTTGCAGTTAAATAAAACTGATGTGCTTAATTAGCACATTTTATCACATTTATAATTTACATAATTTCGAAAATGTTCTTGTAGTTCCTTAAAACATTTTCCTGTTTTCCGAATCAAATCAATTTATCTTCACCGAGATTCCAAATTATATATGTTTTGAATACATGTGACAACTATGTATTGCTCAAATTAATCTATGAATGTATTCACTTTTTTTTTTGGTAAAATGAATGTATTCACTTTAATATCGTTAAATTTGTGACTGCAAAATGTTGGATCCCACTAGAATGTATTACTGTTTGCATGATATACATAGTGTTACAGTATATCAAAGAACATGACATATCTATTGCAGAAGTTGATATATAAAATGCATTTTTATCACATGTTTCACAGTCACACTCAAATTTTAACTGCAAGATATATAACAATTTTTGTCATGCTATGCAAATTCGATACAATATTTATCAGACCCGGAGCTTTTGGTTGGTTAGTGAAAAGTACTATAAAACTACAGTGGTTGATCTGCTGTGATTAAGTTGAAAAAAAATACTTCCGAAATATAATTTTTTTGTAATGTAAAAAAGATGTATTCAAAAATGGTATTTTTGAAACACCCTTTATAAACATAGTCATTAAGGTTAATGAAAGAGTATCCTAAAAATTATTTATTTAAATAAGAAAATGAGCAATCTTCGTTGATGAGTGTTGGGCTAGAAAGTTATAGTAAAAAAATAGTTCACAGGTTACAAAAGAAGATCATAGATAAGGCCATACATTCTGTTACATATATAAATAGGCAGTAAAACAAACTTAAAAGTATCCATTTTCAACTATGGAGGCTCTGAAAAACGCAAAATAAGTAAACCCTCAGCAAACTAAGTTCTGCCAACCCGGCCTCGGCTGTGCTCAAGCCAAGAAAACTCGTTAAAGTCGTGATGAAAAAAATTACGCTTATGGACCCAATTCAGGGCAGCTTTCTTCATATCTTGGTACCTTTCCTTATCAGATGCAAGGTTAAACCAAACATCTCCTATAAGATCTTTGGCAGCCAGTGCAAATGGGAGGAGAGGCATTGGCGGATGGCCAACCTTTGTAGGATCCTTTTTGTTGTCCATCATTGCATATGATTCCCCTAAGCCATTTTTTGAAGAATCCACACTAGCGTCGTCTGATATGGTAATGGTCGTATTCAGAAATTAAAATTTATAAATGTAATAAAAGTTGCAATTTCACATAACATAGCTGAATACGTCTGCTAAATTATATATATATATACAATATGATATATGAGTCTTCATGTAATTAGTACCCTTTTACCTTGACGAAAGGAGGATAATTTGTGAAATGTTATGAAGCTTGCCGAGAAGTCTTTAATTTGAGCTCCATCACTAGGGATGTGATAGATAGGAGACCTAATAAACAACCAAAAGATATGTTATAAGTATGTGATCATATATATCAACATTATATAAGTTATACCTATTATGTTTTCAAAAGTGATATTCACACGATAAACTATTTGTGCCCATATTTCATCATAATTCATTACTAAATCCATAATTTTCTATATTTCTGGAATAATATGCATCTAGAATACTCCAAGACCACAAATGACGATTACGATGAATAGACTCTTACCTCGCGAAAAAGAATAAAATTTACGGATGATTTGAAAATAAAATTTACAAAACTTTTTTGCTTATAATCCACTCTATTTATTACCACTACACGACAGTGACGAGTTATTTAGGAAAACCTAATATTGAATTATATATGCATTCAATTCATTTGCAAATTTAACGACCAAATTCGGCTTAGTGTATGATATACACAATTATGCGATTTTCAAACTAATAGCAAGAAATCTCAACATTGCATATAGTAGGATCATAATGTAGAATAACAAACCAAACAATAGCCATCCAACTGGCCGGAGAGATGTCAAGGCTCCTTAATGTCATGAGGTCCGGGTATGTATGTGCAAGCTCTTGCATCTACATTAAACAGGTGATTCGCAAGCTCAGTCATTATCAGCGATAATAAAAATTAAGATTCTAGATAACAGTTTAATCTAAAGGAAGTTTGGGTATATAAGAGTATATACTTTACTAAAAAAGGGAGCCTTATTAAACAGTTTTTTAGTGTCGTAAAACTTGAAGGAACTGTCAGACAAGCTAGCCTGTATGCACTCCTCCTGGTCATTGCTTGATGATTGTCCGGTGGATAAATCTCTCAACTTGCCTTTAGTACTAGAGGTGTTGTTGGCTGACCTCAACAGATCACCACTCTTGGTCTCGCTAGTACTCCAGGATTTGGAAGCTTTTGTTGATCCATTATTGGCACTATGATCATTCTTTTGATCAACTCTACCAAGTATGTATAAAAAGTGTTGTTAAAGAGGAGAAAAGTAGAAGTAAAGGACATATGACTGGCAAATCATAAAATTTAGAAAGCATTGTAGGCTCTATTAGTTGAATTGTAATGCAATCTATGAAAATTACTTATTCATGTTAAGAAGTATTGTCCAAATAGAAAATTTAAAGATGTGAATCATTCATACCTTTTGTTTCTAGTGATCAGATGTATCGCTGATACATGTGGAGTAAAATATTGTACCACATCATCTCTGTCTGCTACTTTTACTAATGTGCCTTGACCATAGGCACTACTTTCCTCCAAGCATCCCCAAATATCTCTGAGGAAAAAATACTCAGTGATTGGCGTTCCTGATGGGTTCAGCTCTTGGTCGAGAATTTGGATGCAACCCTGCTCATCCAAGACAATGCAAAACAAATGATTATAACCAGATGGATTGAAAGAATTATTGAATCAGCTGAATGATAAATACTTTTTCACTTTTCAAAAATCAAGGACTACATTTTACAATAATACTCAATTGTATGAACAAAAGTTCAGTTTAAAATCCCCAAAGTTTATGTAATAATTTGTGGTATAAAAAAGGACTTAAGAATTTGACATAGGTAATTAGCTTAACAAAGATGCAGTGATCTACATTTCATTTGATGTAAAAAGGAAATAATTTTTATGAAATAAATATTGAAAAAATTGCAAAATGAGATCTCTCAAATCTTGAAAACAAGATTTAATAGAAACAGGATTTAATTACAGCACTTTTCATGAACTGAATTAATCTATCACCAAGTACAAAAGTGCACCATTTGGGAAAAAGTAAAAAAACCTGAACAACAAAATCAAAAAACAAAACAAACAATTTATGATAAAAAACTAGCCTTGAGTCAGAAAAGCACCAGATCTCATGAATACATATATAAGGAACATTAAAAAAAATCGATACCCTTCTTTAAAAAATGTGATAAAGAGATTTACCGCTGGAACTGGCCTCAACGGAACATTTGGGGTTAGAGATTCAAGTAAACTCTCGAAATTCGAAAACTTTTTTGTTGAAGAAGTTGGAGTAATTGAATGGCTTCCCATTTTTCTTCTTCCACAAAAAAATAGAGCAATAATTTCTTTCACAAAGGCTCTTTTTTAATTATCTAGCCAAGTTTTGTTACCACCTCTTTCAAGCACACCACTCTTAGTGTTAGCCTCAAAGAGTTCTACCGCGCGCTCTTTATAATAAGCTCACGTCTGTATTCTAAGAAAGGACAGAAATGTATGACATTAGGTTGTTTAATTACTTGTTTTTTTCCTCTCAATAGCTCTATTAGAAATGTTTGTATCTGCGTTTTCACATCATATACAAGAACTTAAAAGTTAAACATGAGAAAAAATAAATGAATTTTAATTAATTAGTGGGGGCAAAGGGAATATAATTTAAATGCAAGAGAATCCAAATTAAATACATGTATAGCTGGAATGCAAGAAGAAAATTAGTGAATTTGGTTGAGAAGTTTCAAAAGATAAACGTACAACTGAGAACTAGAGCTTATGTTGATAAGAGAAAAAATGCAAGTAAAGTCTAGTTCCACAAGTTCAACTGAACTGCTCGTGGGTTGCAGAAGGTTGCCTCTCATAGTAAAAATTATCTTTGTGCTCGCGTGTAATCTCCATAACTGGATAAAGCTAAAAAATTGTCTATTTTTAGCTAAAGCTTTCTTTACAATTACGTGTATGTGGAGAACTTTTATCTGTTACCTCTTCAAAATGCTACTACTAATTTAACTATACATTTTTAATTCAGTTTTAGCTCTGCAGGTGAAGATCAATGGATGAAGTTACGACCTCATTTCCACCAAAATAATTATACTGTCGAGTATGTAAGAGTTGATGATAAAAGTTAAATAAAATTCTGATAAGTTGAAATTAATATGTGAAGCAAAATAAGTTCATATTTAAGTTAATTTTCATTAGTATAAAGAGTAAACTTGTATGGAGTACTGTTTTAATTGGAG
Source organism: Kitagawia praeruptora (assembly GCA_037693485.1). Lineage (NCBI taxonomy): Eukaryota > Viridiplantae > Streptophyta > Magnoliopsida > Apiales > Apiaceae > Kitagawia > Kitagawia praeruptora. The sequence goes on along the minus strand of CM075354.1, from coordinate 6,976,271 downwards.
TACTTGGAGTACATATACGTTCTGCATTCAAAATTTTGCAAACTTTTTTATTTTGCAAAGCTTATTACGTGAATATCATTATTTCATTGAAAATCTTGAAAATTTTGTATGTTTTGCTAACAAAATATTGCAAAACGAAACACATTTGTGTTGCAAAACATATATGTTCCGATTGCAAAATATAAAGAATTTTCAAGATGAACATATTGCAAAACATACATGATTTTCAAGATTATCAATGAAATTATGATATTCATGTAACAAGGATTGCAAAATACTAAATTTTAAAATATTTTGAATGAAGAACGTATATGTACTCCAAGTACTCCAGTTAAACAGTACTCCATAGAACTTTACTCTATAGGTAGTTCAATATTAATTACACAACTTTTAAATATATATAATAGAATTTAGATTTTCAAAAGGAGGTTTGAAGGTGACGGAAACTTTTTTAAAGATAAGAAAAATACATTCTTAAAAAAATAATTTTTTAAAAAATTTATTACTAAAATTCAAATTTTTGAATTCATTTTAATTATTTAAATACGATTTTGAGAAAATATAATTAAAATATTCAAAATTTGCAATCAAACTTTGTGTGGTTGGGAATCCAAAACATGTTAGAGTGAGAATTTAACCTTTCACCCCTTAAAACCAATAAAGAGCTAGTAACAATTAGCCAACTACAATAAATATATATTTTTAATTTAATTCATGGGGCCGCTAATTTGCCATTAAACATCAATCACAAGTTTTACAATTTGATTTTGTACACGTATACAAGTGGAAGTTGATGATAATTGACAACAAAGGAACACAACAAAGGAACACGATTATTATATAGTACGGTGTAGCTAGCGTACCATATCAAAAAAAAGTTCGTAAAATGGAAGAACAAACTTAAGTGGGTAATATTTGTGAAATTTGAATGGAAGAACAAACTTAAGTGGGTAATATTTGTGAAATTTGTTGCAATGCAAGTGAAAATTGTGGTTGATTACAACGAAACTCAAAGAAAAATAGAAGAGAGGCAAAGGGGAAATCTTGAAAAAATTAGAGTTTAACATATGTAATTAAGTTTTCTTGGGATAGATTTTGGTTGTGTTATGAGGGATTCACAGTTTCTGGGGGCTAGATGCTGTAGAAAGGTTGGATCATGGACTCATCGGGAAGCTGAAGCTATTAGTATGAAGGAAGCGCTGTCATGGGTGATTGAAAGGAGGAAAGAACGGTGCATTATAGAGATTGATTCTCAGGTGCTGGTAGCTGCGTGCAATACTGGATCAAGTGAGACATATTTTGGTACGATAGTGGGTGATTGTATTCTTTTATTAAAGCACATAAATCCGGTGCTAGTTAAATTTGAATATCGTTCTGCGAATAGTGTGGCACATGCTTTGGCAAAAGCTGCCTATTCTATGTCAGACGTTCGGTTTGGGAGGGTAGTCCGCCTGATTTTATTACGTATGTACTAGAATATGATTTAATTTGATTAATGCAAGTATGTTTTTATTCAAAAAAAAAAAAGTTCTCTTGGGCCTTAAATTAGGGCCGATGTACATCTACTATCCGTCATGTTTCATTACGGTCATGAATTTTAAAAAATTAAATAAAAATAGAAAAAGGACCAAAAAATTAAATAAAAATAGAAAAAAAAACCAAATTTTGATTCAAAATTTACACAGATCGTAGTAGTCATACCATCAAATTTTAATTCAAAATTTGTTTTTTTTTTCTATTTTTATTTAATGTTTTAATTTATTTTACAAACTAGTTAAAAATGAAGGAAAAATCAAAATAATAGAAAATTAGTGAAAATAGGGTAATATTCATCACAAAATAGTGAGTATGACTATTCCTAGAATAAGTTTTTTTAAGTTTTTATTAAGTTATATATTATTATAATCTCTCGAGTATGTATTATATTAATATAATACATACTCGAGAGATTGCCATGTCGAAGACTACAGAGCCCACTATGCGTCCAATGAGTATCAATGAGATGTCACAAGTAGCCCCTAAAACTTACAACTTTTGTCAAATTTGTGGTGTGCAGGGTGTTTGTTTATGAATTTTTTCAAATTTTGACTTTTATTCTATTTTGTTTAATTTTTTAATTTATTTTACAAATTAGTTAAAAATGGGGAAAAATATAAAAAATGAGAAATTAGTAAAAGTAGGGTAACATTCATCATACTAATAATGAGTATGACTACTTAGGTGTGCATGAATTTTAGTTCAAAATTTGGCCTTCATTTTTATTAAATTTTTTAATTTATTTTACAACTAGTTAAAAATGGGGAAAAAATCGAAAATTAGTGAAAGTAGGTAACAATCATCACACAAATAGTGAGTATGACTACATAAGTGTGTATGAATTTTAGTTCAAAATATGGCCTTTTTCCTAATTTTATTTTATTTATTTATTTTACCAATTAATTAGTTAAAAATGGGGAAAAATAAAAAAAATAGGAAATTAGTGTTAATAGGTAACATTAATTACATCAAATAATGAGTATGACTATTTGGGTGATTAAGAATTTTCGTTTTTTCTATATGTGGAGAGAGAGATAATTTCTATATGTGGAGAGAGAATTAAATTAAGGTTTAGTAGAAAAATGGGGATTGTTGTTAACTCCGCATAATATATTAGGCCCCTATGCTATGTAGTGAAAAGGGAGATGAAATCGCCAAAATAGCGAACAAATCAGCTGTGTATGTAATCGGGTTGTGTGTGTTAACCTGGTAATCGGGTTGTGTTTTTTTTTTTTGAACATGGTAATCGGGTTGTGTTGTGTCATGTGTGTATGTGTAACAACCACTCGCAATATTTCATTGCAGACAAAGTAAGGGTAAAAAGGTAATTTCAACACTGTCCATAAATCCATAATGTTTCATTGTGGGTATGTAGACACTTTTTTTTCCCTCAAATCCGTCATTTGTTTATTTATAATTTAAATCAAAATTCAAAAATTATAGGGAATTTGACAAAAATACCAACTTTTTAAATGATTTTTGCAAAAATACCATCTTTCTAATTAAATTGCAATTATACCATCTTTTCAAAAAGAAAAAAGATTTATTGCAAAAATACCATCTTTCCAATTCCCCTCCATCCTTCCTCCCTCCTGCTTTCAGCCGCCTGTTACTTTTTTTTTTTTTTTTGCTATTTGTGTTTCATGGCCCCGCCAGGGGCAATATGCAACTTAATGCAACTACATTCAATCACATTCAACTGAATGCAACCACTTTTTTTTTTAGGCGGGATGCTATTTGGGTTTCATTTTTTTTTTTTTAAGGCGGGATGCTATTTGGGTTTCATGGCCCCGCCAGGGGCAATATGCAACTGAATGCAACTACATTCAACCACATTCAACTACATTCAACCACATTCAACTTAATGCAACCACATTCAACTTTTTAAGATTTTGGTGGATTTGGGTTGCAAGGCCCCGCCAGGGGTAGGGGTGCCCGCGGGTCGGGTTGGACGGGTTACAAGTAATTTAGTAACCCAACCCAATTAGTTCGGGTTTATAAAATTCAAACCCTTCGTAAATCTTACTAAAGTCGGGTTGGGTTGGTTCGGGTTAAATATAAAGTAGAAGTTAGTGTAACACATATTTGTATTTGTTGGTTAGTGATAAAACAAATCGAAGTCCAAGAATTAAAGTCTTGTACAACTTAATTTAGTATGCAATTATACAATTGATCACCACATGTGCAAATTGTACTACAATCTACAAAACTAAATTACGTTACACATAAGTAGAACATCATTGTATTAAATATCTTTAATTCATAATTTTAGTGTGGAACATGTAATAATATATCCAAAAAATCTTAACTTTAAGTCAAGTAGTAAATTAGTAGTACGGCTCATTAGTGCATAATATATGTCGGGTTGGATTGGGTTAAAATTATCAAAACCCTAACCCAACCCATTTAATTCAGTTTTTTTTAATATTTAACCCATTCAATGTTCGGTTTAAAAAATATCGGGTTGGGTCGGCTAAAAATAGGGGCGGGTTGGGTCGGTTTAATCGATTTGATCGGTTTATGGGCACCCCTAGCCAGGGGCAATATTCAACCAAATGCAACCACATTCAACTTTTTTTAAAGGTGGGTGAATTTGGTTGATTTGGGTTGCATGGCCCCGCCAGGGGCAATATTCAACCAAATGCAACCACATTAAAATTTAGTTGAATATGCCCCTGCGGGACCTTGGAACCCAAAAGCAGTCCACCTTAATTTTGGTGGTTTTGGGTTGCAAGGCCCAGCAGGAGCATATTCAACTGAATTCAGTTAGTGATTTCAAGTTCCATTTTTCAGCTGTCATTTTCGACCTCTTTTTTGGACTCTAATATATATATATAGGCTCATGCTCGAGGGAGAACCTAGTTTGGTGGGAGAACTGGAAGACCACTCATCTAGCCGTTCATTTAGTTTTGATCTGATGGTTTAAACAAATCATTCATTAACATTAAAAAATTAATAAAACTTCCTTTTTTATATGATAAGGATAGAATGGGTAATGAAAATAATGTAATAAGATTGCATATCAATTAATTAATTCATGAGTCAAAATCATTAAATTACCATTTTTTAAAGATCATCATTATCGAACATTCCATTTAAAAATCAAGAATCAAATATGACAACACAATACATTATCATATTGTCCTCACTTTACAGCAACTTCCAAAATGCAACGTACATTTAACATTCGTATCAATCAAAATATTTTACACAATCACTGAATCTTGATTGATTGCAATCTTACCTCATGACATTGAATTATTATATTTTTAGGATATTTGAAGATCGTTGTTTTTTTTTTTTGGAAAACAAAATTTTTCTTAAATAACACTAATAACTAAATCAAAAATATTTTTGTAATCAAGTCAATGCTTGGATTCCTTAACAAGTTTTATTTTCAATAAATCACAAAAAATTTACTTTTAATTATAATTTTTTTTTGTATAAAAATCTGTAATTTTTTATTTAGCTAGATTCAAATTACTGATTTCACCAAAAATTTATAAAATAGATCGTATATCAACCAAAATCTTTAGAGATGCGTGTTTAGATTTTTGAAGCAAAATTAAGACCCTGTTAAACAATGATCGTATTTTTTTTAGCATATTTGAGCACAATGAGATGCTTTATGGGTTGATTCAAATTTACTGAGTTTGATGTTTCCTTAAAACTTTGTGCTTGTATGGACATAGTTGAGGTTGAATATCATGAAAGAATCGCGAAAATATTTTGTTTGACCTTCCGTTTGTGCTTTGCTTAAACAATGATCTATCTCCTATATCTACCAAAATCTTTAGAGACGTGTGTTTAGATTTTTGAAACAAAACTAAGACCGGATACAACGAATAAAACATATCATTTGAAAATCATGGATATCTTATATCATACAAATTGAAAATCATGCAAAAGTGTAAATTGTAATAGTGCAAAGTATTCTCAGATTCTTTAAAGTGTTCTTAGGAAATGTTTCACACAATGCAAATGTTGGAGAAGAAAAGGTAAGGGGTGGATGTCTGATAATTTGTTTTTTCAAAAAGGAAAGCTTGGGTGTAAAAGAATTGCAAAAAGATTATGAGAGAATAGTATTTTTTTAAGAGGATCACGTAGGAGAATCTTAAGGTATTTTATTTTTATATTATGTCTATTCAATGTTTTAGATATTTTTCAAGGTATTTTGAATAATATTAATTAAATATATTATTTTTGAGATTCTTTAAAGCGTTTTGAGAATTTTTCATAATGTTTTGAATAATATTAAATATATTTATATACGAACGGTAATGTTTCTAATTACCATAATTAGATCATTGATCAGTTAAAATTTTCTAACACTGTTCAGTTATCAAGTCAAATCGAGGAAAGTTGTTTCATTGGTAAACTAAGTTAATGAATATTAAAATTGTAATCAATTGATAGGTTTAATTTTGGTAACATATACACATTTCAATTTGAATTAGGTACTTCAATTCATATAAAAATATTTAGTTTATTAAAAAAATATTTTTTTAATAAATATGAGCTAATAACTTATTAAAAAATATTTCATTAATTTCAAAGTAATTAACAGAACAGAGAACACCTAATATCATCTAATACAAATATAAATATCTAATAAGGATTTTAAACTAATTAACAAAACATGTAAGAGAACCTGTGTTACAAAATATTTCAATATATTTCTTGTTTTTAAAAAAATTTATACATTTTTCTAAAATTAATTTATATTTAGAAATACTATGTTACACAATAAGATTTTCTTACGTGTTTCAAAAAAAAATTCTAATTCCAAAAAATCTCATAAATTAAAAATATTATTTTGAATAGAAATATTATAATGCTTTAAAGAATCTTAAATGTTTTTAAAAAATTAATATAAATATCTAATAAAATTCTACTACAATTTTAAAATAATTAAGAAAACACTTAAGAGAATATTGGTGGGTTAAATAATATTTTTATACATTTAAAAAAAAAACCAAACATTCTTTTTTAAAATAAATTACTTCTAAAAATATTATCTATTACACCAAGATTCTCTTACGTGTTTCAAACCATTATATCAATTTTTTTTTATCTTCTCGAGATTCCTTCGAGAATTATTTTAAAAGACATGCTATAAAACAATTGTAGAGGATTTCTTAAATTTTCGTTGATCATTTATAGTATTGTACTTGTGCCTAACTATATTCAAAACTTAATTTATATCAATAAAATATTTAGTAGAATTGTAATATAAATTTCTAATAAAGGAGCATTACGATTTCAAAGTAATTAACAAAACATCTAAGAGAATGTTGATTTATTACATAATATTTCTTAATATTTCTTTTAAAAATATATATATATTTCTTCTAAAAATTGAATTACATTTAGAAATATTATGTTACACACCAAGATTCTCTTATATGCTTTAAAAAAATAAATTTTAATTCGAACAAATCTTAAAAATTAAAAATAATGTTAAAATAGAAATATCATAATACTTTGAACAATATCAAAAGTTTAAATGGAATTAATATAAATATCTAATAAAATAATACTACAATTTTAAAATATTTAATAAACACTTAAAAGAATCTTGATGGGTTATATAATAATTTTATACATTTTTCAAAAAAAGAAAACTACACATTTCTTTTCAAATTAAATTACATATAAAATCAACATCTAATAAACCAAGATTCTCTTACGTGTTTCAATTCATTATATCAATTTATTTACTATTATTATCTTTTTGACATTATTTCGAGAATTATTTTAAAATAAGCGATATAAAAAAATTGAATTCTAATTCAAAAACAAATCTATAGATTTTCATAAAGTTTCGATAAATACGGTTGTACTTGTACCTAACTACATTCAAAACTTATTTTATATCAATAAAATATTTAGTAGAATTTTAATATAAAATATCTAATAAAATAGTTTCAAAGTATTTAACAAAATACCTAAGATATGTACTACATTTAGAAATATTATGCGACACGGTCAGATTCTCTTACGTGTTTCAAAAAAATTAAATTCTATTTCAAAAAAATCTCAAAAATTAAAAATATTATTATAAATAGAAATATTATAATACTTTGAAGAATCTCAAAAAAAATTAAAAATTAATATAAATATCTAATAAAATAATATTACAATTTTAAAATAAATAACAAAACACCAAAGTGAATATTGTTATTATTGAATTCTAATTCAAAAACAAATTTAGCAAAAAACAAAAAATTCAAACAAAAATTCTATAGATTTTTTAAATTTTCGATAAATCATTTATAGTGTTATACTTGTACCTAACTACATTCAAAACTTATTTTATATCAATAAATTTTTTAGTAGAATTTTAATATAAAATATCTAATAAAGTTGTATTACGGTTTAACAAAACACGAATCTTGATGTATTACATTTAAAAATGTTATGTGACATCAAGATTTTCGTATGTCTTCCAAAAAAATTAAATTCTAATTCGAAAAAAACTAAAAAATTAAAAATATTATTCTAAATAGAAATATTATAATACTTTGAAGAATCTAAAAATTTTTAAACAAATTAATATAAATATCTAATAAAACAATACTATAATTTTAAAATATTTAATAAAACATTTAAGAGAATCTTGGTGGGTTACATAATATTTTTATACACTTTTCAAAAAAAAAAACTATACATTTCTTTTAAAATTTACACAAAAAATTCTCTTAGGTATTTTGTTAATTATTTTGAAACCGTAATACTACTTTATTTGATATTTACATTAAAATTCTTCTAAATATTTTATTGATATAAAATAAGTTTGGAATACAGTTTGGTACAAGTACAACACTATAAATGATTCATCGAACATTTAAAAAAATCTATAGAATTTTTTTTTATTGGAATTCAATTTTTTTTAGGTTGTCTATTAAAACAATTCTAGAAAGAATCTCTAAAAGATAATAAAAGGAAATAAATTCATATAATGAATTAAAACACATAAGAGAATCTTAGTGTATTAGATGATATTTTATTTTTTTAATATGTAACTTAACTTTAAAAGACATGTATAGTTTCTTTTTTTGAAAAATGTATAGATTTTTTTAATAAATAAAGTATCACTACTTTTTCAACAACTGAGAATGGTGTGGTATCAAACAATACTAAGATAATTAGTCTTTCTATGAAGAATCTCACAATTTATAATTTAAAATAAAGTGAATAAATTAATGGAACCAAAGATTCGATTGAGAGTTTTAGTATGTATTATATAAAATTTAATAATATTTATTTTCTTTTCGATGAATGTGATTTAAATTATTTAAAAATACTTAAGATTCCATTAAAAGTTCCAAGATTTCTTTAAGGTGTTTTTATATTACTAATAAATACAGTAACAATATCTTTATAAAATATTCAATAATCTGAATACTCTTTTGAGAAATATATTTTATAAACATTAAGACTTTTTAAAGTGTTTCTTTCAATAGTATTATAGCATGTAAAACTTTTATTTTTATTCCACAAATAAATTTACTAAATTTCATATCACTATAAGAAATCTAAACCTTTCAAAAAATTGAGAGAATATGTGCATAATGCATAAAATTTTTACTACGTATGACATTAATGAATTTTTATTTGAACACCTTAACATCTAAATCTTTCAAAAAATTGAGAGAATATGTGCATAAAAAATTTACAACATATGACATTAATGAATTTTTATTTGAACACCTTAAAGAATCTAGCCAACCGCTATACAAGAGTCTTGTTGTTGTTTAATGAAATTCTCATCAAAGCTAGTGGCATCTCTTACTGCACTACACAGATCTTGATGACGGAAGCACATCCAATTCGATGAAGCACCACAACAGCATCACCAGGCTCGCACAATCCTTACTTTATTGCTGATTTTAAAGCAGCGTCTGCATAATTATCTTGCTGGCTCATTGTAGAATCAACTCAGATCGGTAGCAAAACCTTAATATATATCTACCAAAGTATAGGACCTTGAAATTCTAGGCAACTCTGACCTAGCAAAACCATGTTTTTCCATTCACAACTGATATTCAATCCCGTCTCAGTTTAATACTAAAACAAACCCTTAACAATGAAAGTGTGAGTGCTACTGTAATGTACAAGGGTGTTGTTCTCTGGAATCAAAGATATGCCTGTACAGGTTGATAAATTAATACTATATAATTAGAATGATATATAACATATATATATATATAACTATCCAGACTTTTGATCAATCCATGGAAACAAGGCGTGTTCAATCTGAGGAAAGCCTCCTGATTGAAATCTTGAAGAGACAATATTTACTCACCCGTGGAACACATTGGAGAACACTAGCATAACTAAATGAACACGTAAGAGAACCCATATATAGATTAAACATTAGTCGAACACGTAAAGGAATCTTTAATATTCAATAAGTGTTTTGTAGATCAACACACAATATACATTTAACAGACAAATGAAAAAAATATCAAGTGATAGTTAGTTACGTACTCGTTAACAACAGCGACGACCTCCATTTTTCTGTTTTGTGTTTTCTTCTTCGAGTTTTTGACATATACGTAATTGTATAACTAGATATGATATTATAGATTGTTTCCATAATGAAAGCTGATTTATAGAATCATTCCATAATTTGATATAATCATAAAATTTGTCAATCAAAGACATGATTATATATCTTTCCATCAGTAAAAGATCCGTTACCATTTGCTGTATATTATCTATCCTCAAACATCATTGTATTCACAAAAATGCCATTGGAATATATGAAATACAATTATTAATAATAATTAATAATCAATGGTCTTAGATGGGTTCTCTTGGTTTTCTTGATAGGGAGGTTCTCCCTTGAACTCTACTCATATATATATATATATATAATTTATATATATATATATTAGAGTCCAAAAAAGAGGTCGAAAATGACAACTGAAAAATGGAACTTGAAATCAGAAATTTAGTTCAATATGCCCCTGCGGGGCCTTGGAACCCAAAAGCAGTCCACCTTAATTTTGGTGGTTTTGGGTTGCAAGGCCCAGCAGGAGCATATTCAACTGAATTCAGTTACTGATTTCAAGTTCCATTTTTCAGTTGTCATTTTCGACCTCTTTTTTGGACTCTAATATATATATATATATATATATTAGAGTCCAAAAAAGAGGTCGAAAATGACAACTGAAAAATGGAACTTGAAATCAGAAATTTAGTTGCATGTGGTTGCATTTAGTTGAATGTGGTTGCATTCAATTGTATATGCCCCTGCGGGGCCATGCAACCCAAAATCATCCCACCTTAAAAAAAAAAAGTTGAATGTGGTTGAATGTGGTTGCAAGAGTTGAATGTGGTTGAATGTGGTTGCAACCAAATTAGCACCCCACCTTAAATAAAAAAAAAAAAGTAACAGGCGGCTGATTGGGAGGAAGGAGGGAGGGGAATTGGAAAGATGGTATTTTTGCAATTTTGAAACTTAAGGTTGGTAATATTGCAAATAGCTATTCTTAAAGATAGTAAATTTGCAAAAATTTACTTTTTCCTATTTATTTATGAAAAAAGCCCAAAATTATAAACATTCAAATATCATCTTTTGAGTATAAGTATATTTTAAATTTAGAGTTTGTTTTTTTTTAAATAAAATATTTCAAATAATTTTAAAAACTCTTAAAATTAAAATATTCAAAGTTAATAAAATTATTAATCAATTAACATTATACTGTTAATTTTCCTACATTTAATTTTAAAAATTAAAAATTTATCCATTTTTTAAAAATATTCCATTCTCTATTGCTATTTAACATATTTTTCTATTTTGAAATTATAAATTAATTTTTTATTATTTAAATTTTAAATAGTTAAGAGTACTAGTCAAAATACTAGTTTACTGTTAAATTACCAAATCAAATATATTTTTTATTGAAATTTTTGGAATAACATTAAAAAAGATTTGTTGGTGCAATTAGTATTATTACTTTATCTTATAAAATGAATTGAAGTCCCAAATCACGATTTGGTGGTGCACTTAGTAGTATTAATTTACGTTATAATTTGAATAGAAATCCCAAATCTACTCGATGCGGGACTGGGGTGTTACAAACTTCCTCACTCAAACTCCTAACGTCCTCGTTAGGCCTTAACAGATAGTCCATATTAGTCCTAGATCGTTCCTCTCTAGCCATTGTGAGATAAAATCGGCTGGCTTCGTGTCTTCAACTCCGGACCTCTGTCCATTGTGGGATAATACCACTAGTTTTCGTGTCCCCACCTCCGGCATCTTGACGAAACAACATTTCGAGAGTCGGCTCTGATTCCAATTGTGACAACTCAGGTCAAATTCTGAGTCCTTTCGAAAATCGGGTCGAGTCCCGATTCCCAATTCGAAATAAGCCAAAGTAAATTGTCCTAAATGTAGCCAGCTTGGGTAGTCCACAAGCCCACAACAGGTTTCCAAAAGCCAAAAAATTATGATTTGTTGATACACTACTTAGTTGTATTACTTTACCTTATAAACTAAATAGTAGTCTCAAATCGTGGGGTGTTACAAATTATTTATCATAAAATAATAATTCGTAATCTATTCATTAATATTGGATTTTAATATAATAAAATTATATAATTCTATAATATACATTTAATAATTGCAAATATTTTAAATATTTTAATAAATATATATGTAAAAATATCTTATAATCAAAATGAATGAATAGTAAAAATTAGAAAAAATACGACCGATCAATAAGCTTGTAAGAATGGAAATAGCTTTAACCAGATCAACAAGTTTCTATAGAGAGGAAAAATAATAATAATTATAAACCGTGAACCCAATGTAACTTAAAGAAAACTAAGAAATCTAACAGAGAAGTAGAGGACAGAAATGTAAAATGAAGCACCTATCATACAAAATATTACTTGCATACAGGGTCAATTATGAGAATTTTGAGGCCCAATGCGAAAATATTTATGAGGTCCTTCAACAATTTTTTTTAATAATAGTAGAAAGAAACTTAAATATTCTTGGTGTAAAGTTTTGTGGGAATGAATTCCTTGTCATTAACTTGGCCAAAGTCTCGAAATATATACAGGCTGATGCCGACTAAGTTACTTGGGCAACAGGAAAACTTTACATCAGGATCACTGTAAACATGGTAGGAAATAAACTAAATAAGTCTAAGATTGTACAGCTATTATACACAACTATCATACCCTAGCATACTAACATAATTAGGCTAATTAAGATTTACATGATCTGTTAATACTCCCCCTCAAGTTGGAGCATGTAAATCACAAATGCCCAACTTGCGCAGAAAATGTTGAAATTGTGATTTCCCAAGGGCCTTAGTGAGGATGTCCGCCAATTGAACACGTGTCTGAATATGTGATGTAGCAATAGTACCATCCTGAATTGCATTACGAACAAAATGACAATCCATTTCGATATGTTTTGTTCGTTCATGAAATACCGGATTAGCCGCAATGTACAGAGCAGATTGACTATCACAAAATAAACGCATTGGACGCTTATGTTGAATCCCAAAACACAACAATAAAGATTTTAACCATTTTAACTCACACGTAGTAGTGGCCATAGATCGGTACTCAGCCTCCGCGGATGAACGTGAGACTGTAGGTTGTTTTTTCGTTTTCCAAGAAACAGGAGATAATCCCAACAAAACAAAGTAACCTGTTATAGATCGACGAGTCACAGGACAACTTGCCCAATCGCTATCACAAAAGGCATATACCTGAAAATAACTCTTCCCTCGTAACAAAATACCTTGTCCTGGACAACCATTTAGATACCGCAAAACTCTCAGAGCTACATCCCAATGTTCAACCCGAGGGTCATCCATAAATTGAGCCAATATGTGAACTAAATAGCTTAGTTCTGGTCGTGTGATTGTTAAGTAAATCAAGCGATCAATAAGCCGCCTATATTTTTCTGGATCAGCATATGGTTTGCCATTTGTAGTGGCAAGATGATGGTTTGGCTCCATTGGAGTAGTAGCTGGTTTTGCACCAAGTAAACCAGCCTCACTTATGATATCCAATGTGTATTTCCTCTGCGACAAATATAAATCATATTTACCCCGAGCAACTTCAATTCCAAGAAAATATTTAAGAATTCCCAAGTCTTTCATGTGAAATAATTCACTAAGTCGCTTCTTGAATTTTTCAATTGTTGAACTAGAGGAACCTGTAATAATAATATCGTCCACATAAACAAGGACATGTAAATCAACACCATTTTTTGAGTAGCTAAACAAAGAGTAGTCAGCATAAGATTGCCGAAAACCAATGTCCTTCAATGCAGTTGAAAGCTTAGTAAACCTTTTTCGGGATGATTGTCGAAGCCCATACAGAGATTTTCGCAACCGACATACCTTACCAGATGCAGATGAGATAAAACCAGGAGGCAACTGCATATAAATTTCTTCATCGAGGTCTCCATGAAGGAAAGCATTATGTACATCCATTTGGTGCAACTCCCATTTTCGTGCTACTGCAATTGCCAAGAATATTCGAACCATAACCATTTTAGCAACAAGTGCAAAGGTTTCGTTGAAGTCAATTCCTGCTATTTGCCGGTTTTCATATACTACCAAACGTGCTTTATATCGCTCAATTGTGCCATCAGAATGATATTTTATTTTATAAACCCACTTACATCCAATTGCTTTTCTCCCGGGTGGTAGATCTTCTAAAGTCTAAGTTCCATTTCGTTCTAATGCATCTATTTCATCTTGCATCGCTTTGCATCATAAAGGGTCTTTAACTGCTTCCTTAAAGGACGTGGGCTCATCTTGTGTAGATATCGCTGCCAAAAATTTGTTGTGTTTCACAGAAAATTTCTCACAGTTTACATAATAAGCAATAGGATAAGGGGTACCTGAGGACTTTGATGGAGCAGATGTAGGTGAAGTGATGGGGTTTATAACATGAACAGTGTTGGTGATATAATCTTTCAGCCTAGTTGAAGGTTTTCGTACTCTACACCCTCTTCTAGTAGCATCTGACTCGGTTTCTTTAACAACAATCGGATCAGAAATTTTATTACCAGTAACTGTAGGCTGCTGGGTAGCCTTTTCTTTGGTACCAAGCTGCTGGGTAGCCTTTTGATTGTTGTTAAACTGCTGGCAATCTTCCTCACTGTTGCCTCTGGTAGGCAAAATTGGTGGAACTTCTATATCAACATTCGTAGGCTGCCTGTCATCTAACTGAGGCTGCTCAAGAGGTTCATCATAATGCACAAATGTTTCTAAATACTTGTTATTCTCAAGTACCTTATCATTAAGAGGCAAAGGATACTTTCTTGCAAATGGGAATATATTTTCAGAAAAAATTACATCTCGAGCTAAAAAGAATTCTCGTGTCTCTAGATCATACAAGCGCCACCCCTTTTTTCCATACGGGTACCCAACAAAAATGCAATGACGAGATCGTGAGGCAAACTTATCCTTAATACGAGGTTTATTTTTGGCAAAGGAAAGACAACCAAAAACACGAAGAGTGTCATATTTTGGAGGTGAGTTAAAAAGCATTTCGTAAGGTGTCTTTCCATTAAGAAGAGGGGTGGGGGTTCGATTAATAAGATAGGCAGATGTTATTACACTTTCACCCCAAAAAGATGTTGGAAGAGCAGCTTGAAAGAGTAAAGCACGAGCCACATTGAGGATATGTCTATGCTTTCGTTCCACCCTTCCATTTTGTTGCGGAGTATCAACAATGGACGTTTGATGCAATATACCATTATTATCATAAAAACTTTTCAAACTTGTAAATTCTCTTCCGTTGTCACTTCGTAGGATTTTTACATTTGCATTAAATTGATTTTCTGCCATAACACAAAAGTTCTTAATAAGTTGAGGCACTTCAGACTTTGTAGACATTAAATAAACCCAAACAGCACGAGAACAATCATCAGCGATAGTTAGAAAATAGTGAGCACCGCAACTAGAAGAAACAGCATATGGACCCCATATATCGCAATGAACTAAATCAAAAATGTGTCTTGCTTTATTACCACTCAAAGGAAAAACATTACTAGTTTGCTTTGCTCGTAAACAAATAGTGCAAGGTTCATGGACTTCATTTATAACATCCTTATTTCCAGTAGTACTCTTAACATAACTAGTTAAAAATGGTTCTACTTTTTGTGAGGGGTGTCCCAGCCGTTGATGCCATAATTCCTTGGTACCAGTTGCAGTAGTCTGGCAAGCTCGTAGTTGTCGTAAAGGCCGAAACCAGTAAACCCCATCACTTTGTTCACCCGCTCCAATCACTGTCCTCAAAGAACGGTCATGTATTATGCAAAGCTTATCAGTAATTGTGATAGTGTAATTCAAAGATGCAAGTTGAGACACTGATAGTAGATTACATGTAAGTTCAGGAACAAATAGTACGTCATGTAATACCAAATTTTCGCTCAACATAATTGATCCTTGTTTAGTAGCAGTAGTTTGTTTTCCATTGGGTAACCGATAAGAATGAGAGTAACATCAATAAATTTAGTAAATAAAGAAGCGTTACCAGACATATGATTGGAGCAACCAGAGTCGATAATCCATTGATCATAATACTTACCGTTCAATTTTTCAACTGAAGAAGAAGCCTGACCCTTTGAGTTATTGAGCATAGTTACAAGACATTGCCACTGATCATTGGAAAGGTCTTGTAAACCATGACGATCGGATTCTTGTAGAATTGTTTGACCATGTCCAGTCCCAAGAATTGCCTTTGTGGTTGCATTTGCCACCTGAACACGACCACGACCAGGCCCCCGTCCGGTGCCACTACGACCTGTTCGTCCTCCTCCCCTATTGCCACCTTGTGTTCCAGCCATATGGTTCTCTGAATACCACCATTCCGGGAACCCAACTAATTGAAAACAAGATTCCTGATCATGTCCAGGCTTACCACAGTGTGCACAAATCCCACTTATCTTAGTACGCTCAATACGACGTCCAAATGCTCTACCCCTCGCAGCCCCTTGTGTAGCAAAACCAACAACATCAGCTTTGTTTTCTTGAGCACGAGCAATACTCTGATGGCGCTCCTCTGTCACAACTTTGGCAAAGGCTGTGGTGTTTAGACTCGGTAGTGGATCCAACATTAGCAAATTTGAAACAACGTTTCTATATAGATTCGAGTCCAAACCAACTAAAACAGAATGAACCTTGGCATTCTCTCGTTCCTTGGCAAGTTCGGGGGCAGCAACACAAGTACAAGTCGGAACTTTAGAGTATCCAACCAATTCATCCCATATTTTCCTCAATTCTCCATAGTAAATAACATGACAAATTGTCCACGCTGTTTACATTCATGAAGCTTGGATGTTAACTCATGAATCCGTGGACCGTTTCCAATCGAGAAACGTTCTCGCAGGTCATCCCACATATCTTTTACATCGTCGGGCTAAGTAACAGATGAACGGATGGATGGATCAAGGGTACCATATATCCAACCGACAAGGGTAGAGTTAACTGTCACTCATAGGGCTGCCTCAGGAGTGCCCTTAACAGGCTTAGATATTGTCCCATCGAGGAAGCCAAGCTTGTTTTTAGCATGCAGATTATTGCGCATCGATCGTTCCCATTCATGATAATTATCACCATGCAATACAATTGGAGAGATTGTGATTTACGGTCCATCAGAAGGGTGTAAATAGTATGGAAAAGTTATGGCAGGGACGGTGGTGGTTTTCGTCGTATCTTCTTCTACGGTGATCTGTTTTGTACTGTCATCCATTAGGTAGAGATGATCGAATTTCGTATTTGTGAGGAAAAATAAAAATCAGTGTGAAAACATAATAACTCTCCTGTTGTTCTTGGATGGCTCTGATACCATGTAAAGTTTTGTGGGAATGAATTCCTTGTCATTAACTTGGCCAAAGCCTCGAAATATATACAGCCTGATGCCGACTAAGTTACTTGGGCAACAGGAAAACTTTACATCAGGATCACTGTAAACATGGCAGGAAATAAACTAAATAAATCTAAGATTGTACAACTACTATACACAACTATCATACCCTAGCATACTAACATAATTAGGCTAATTAAGATTTACATGATCTGTTAATACTTGGAGTTTGGAATTAAATGAATCGGTGCATAACTAATCACTAGTAAAGAATAATTTACTGTACTCGAGCACTACAAAATCATAAAAATTTACAAATGCATAAACTTTACACTTATCAAATAATAAATTCAACTACATTTAAACTACGAATTTTATTCTTCATATTAGATAGTGTTAATTGTTGTTATAAAAGCAGTGATTCTGATAAACGTACACATTCTAATTTTAATCTTAAAGTGATCGACTAGACTTCATAAACTTGCATAATGAAACTAGTTCAAAAATTTAAGGTATTATTAAATTATTTTACAAGATATAATTTATTTTAATTTGGATGCAACAAACATCTATTTCTACAACAATGTTTCAAATTTTGTTAAGCTTTTACCTACATCGATTAATAACAATGCAAGAGGAGAAATGTTAGGTTTATAAGATTGCAAATAAGAATGTATCTATGAGAAGCATAGGTAGATATCATATATTCTTAAAATAATCTTAAATTAAAATGAATTAAACAATCTTTATTAATAAGTAAAATATTCGTTTTAATGATATTTCGGTGTCCAAATTTGATTTCACCACAAAATTCACTGAAATTATTGAAATTTTGTTGTAAATACAATTGCTTTTTTATTATTACCTACTAAGTTGTATAAATAACATAATTTATAAGATAATTCAAAATTATAAATTAGTGATCACTTTAAATTAATTTTCTCGAGCTCGTGCTTCGCAATGATTATCATCTAGTATTATATAAATATAAAGAATTGCATAATATTTTTGAGCCCCCGAAACTTTGATGGGTCAAGTGCTGTCGCGCACTGCACCACCTATGCTTGCATAGGATTAAATTTCAGGGGAAAGGGGGCTGGGAATCAAAGTTATTAAAACATGTTACATCAACGTTTCATAACAGTCCTAGTAAAGTCTCACGAACTTTTCTTACACAATACATCAATATTAATAAAACATAACATTGCTCTTTTCAAATTTTTGAAAAACTTTGAACCATCAAAATGAAACTGTCAATTTAGGAGACAATGTTATGAAGGTTGTGATAGCTACGACACTGGATCCATCGTCCTTGCATACATGCTCAGCTTTCCAATTAAAAAGCGTAAAATCATAATGGTTGAAATTAACCTGCTTCAACCATGAATCAGCAGCACTGCGGAGAGCACATAACTTTCCATAATCATCTGCATAGACTCTACAAAGAATATTAATTAATGACAATGTATTAAATATCCCTGGATAATTATTAAATTGTTAAAATCTGAAATAAATACACCCCCATAAATGTTTCATCTTTTCAATATTCGAATCACAATACCTTTGTGTCGGTGATTCCCTTGTAGTATTACATGACAACTCATAATTTAAGCATATCTTTACTACTGAAAAGCTTGAAGAGAAGATCATGACCTTATAAATCGTTGATTGAAAGTTGGTGACCATTTGTTCAAGATTGCAAGGGAACATCTGCAGTTAATGATATTAGAAGGAAGGTAACACATTTTTGTTCAATTAATCAGAATGTTTTGCGCATGCTACTTAGAGTTTAGTCTTCAGCTGAGATTCCTTTACATCAAAGTAGGTTGCCTTTGTTAGGCAGCCGTCCTTACAGTTCTTGCCAAACTCACAAATCCACCAACCATGCATTTCATCAACCCCATTCTCCCACCAACCCCATTCCTTACTCCTATAAATACTCACCTCCTTCATTAGTAACATTACACCATAATTCTCTATTCTTTCTCTATAGCTGCTAGATAGTCCGTCTAGTAGGGGAGCCGGTTTAACCCGCTTTCAGGAAGTGTCGGGATAGAAGGTCCTCGTGCCTAAATTATTCCTTATGGTATTTGGGTCAGACTGCAGCCATCGGAGGTGGTCCCGCTGCAGGGGTCTTTCTATCAAGTTATGTGGCACTGTCCGGGTTGGGAGAGGGAGAGAAGAAAAGGTTGTCAGGAAACAGGGATAGGGGGAGGTTTTGAGATAAACACTTCAGTGAGTTAGGGATATACATAATACGTATTGTAGGTCTGAATTTTTGTATGAAATTCAAGGGGCCGGATACCCGGATATTGTAATCTCTTTTATCTAGTGTGAAGTTGTTGTTCTTGTGGATGTAGGCCGGGCCGAACCATGTTAAATCTCTTGTCTCTTTTACTGTATTGTTGGTTTGTTGCTTCATTACTATCACGTATATTTGTGGGATCTAAGCGCACATATTTACCAAATCGCTTCCGCATTCGCTGGGAATCGGGCAGATTCCTAACAGTTGGCATTAGAGCTAGTTGTGTCTAAATTATTGGTGCCGAAGGAAAGTCATTAAGAAAAGTGGTTGTCTAATTTGGTGCCGTTTTGATGAAAGTGCTCTCATTGTTTCTTACACTTACCTGGCCAATTGATTTAGTTGTTTGGATTGGTTTGTGTGTGCAAACGGAGATCATGGCAAGTATTGGTGGATTCAAGGTGACTCCATATGATGATAGAGGAAGTTTTACTCTTTGGAAGAGAAGGGTAAAGGATATCCTAACCCAACAGAAGCTAGCAAGGGCTGTGAAGGGGAAGGAGGGAAAACCAACAAAGATGAGCGATGAAGATTGGGAGGATACTGAGTCGCAATGCATGAGTACCATCAGACTATGCATTGCTGATAACATTATCAATAATGTTGTTGACGAAAGCACGCCGAAGGAATTATGGTCAAAGTTGGAGACATTGTATCTCGGGAAGAACTTGACTACAAAGTTAAATCTGAAGCGCGAGTTATACAAGCTGAAGATGGCAGCTCAAGGCAATGTTATTGATCACATGAATGTGTTTAATGGTATTGTTGATCAACTTGAAAAGGTTGATGTAAAATTGGAGGAAGAAGATAAGGCCCTTATTCTTCTTACTTCGTTTCCGGAGTCATTCGATCATTTGGTCACAACCATTTTGTACGGAAAGGACACGTTAAAAATGGAGGAGGTTCAGTCAGCACTTTTGTCAAATGCTGGAAGGAAGAACCAGGATGGTGATAAGGACGGAATGACAGTTTTTGGCTTTGTGAAGTCAAAATAATAGAGGAAGGGGTGCTGTGAGAGGATCTACCAATAGCAGGGGTAAATCCAGATACAGTGAAAAGGGCATGCAGTGCTTTGGTTGCAAGGAGTGGGGTCATATTAGGCCGAATTGTCCACTTAATAAGAAGGATCCAGATGCATCATTGGTTGTGGTTACTCTCGATTGTGAAGATGTTTGCACCGTCTTCAATCGAGGCACTAGTTCTCCAGGAAAATGGATATTAGACTCAGGGTCATCTTACCATGTATGTTCCGAGAGGGGGCATTTTGACAAATTCCAAGATACAAAGAATGAAACTGTTTCTTTGGCTGATGGATCTACTTGTGAGATCAAGGGGATTGGAATTGTGAGAATCAAAATGTTCGATGGAATAGTTAGCAGCTTGAATGGGGTAAGATATGTGCCTAAGCTGAGGACGAATCTAATATCTATCGGTCGGTTAGCTTCAGAAGGCTACAGATGCTCTGTAGTAGGGGGAGCTATGAATATCAAAAGAGGCCGTGTGGTTCGGATGAAGGGAGAGCTACGTGGGGGAATATATCGTCTGATTAGTACGTGGCCAGAACGTACTGGAACTTCGAAAATCTGGTTATCTCGTGCACGAGGGAAGAGTGACTTGAAGGATACTGCTGCGGTTGTATTGCCTTCCAGTCTAGACGATGGTGCAAAGACTATTGGGATGGATGCTTGGTCAAAGGTCTTCCACGACATCAACGAGTAGTTGGTGTGTTGCAGCTGCATATGGGCATCGATCAACACGAATCAAGTGAGCAGTGAACCATGCGACAGATTGATTTGTTTGATATGCAGTTGGGGAGTAAATGAAAGATCGATGGTCACACTTGTGTGTGTGATGGTCACACTTGCGTGTGTGATGGACTACATATGGGATTGGCCGACGTGAATCAAGTGAGTATGTGTGTATACAACAGATTGCTTCACATGTATGTAGTTGGACAAATAGAGGTCAATGGTACATTTGTGCGTATAACAAGTGGGCATTCGAGAATGAATGTGCAAACTATGGTATAGGGAATGATACGGATCGAGGAAAAGCTGTGAGTTTGGAAAGAGGGGGAGATTGTTAGGCAGTCGTCCTTACAGTTCTTTCCAAACTCACAAATCCACCAACCATGCATTTCACCAACCCCATTCTCCCACCAACCCCATTCCTTACTCCTATAAATACTCACCTCCTTCATTAGTAACATTACACCATAATTCTCTCTTCTTTCTCTATAGCTGCTAGATAGTCCGTCTAGTAGGGGAGCCGGTTTAGCCCGCTTTCAGGAAGTGTCGGGATAGAAGGTCCTCGTGCTTAAATTATTCCTTAGGGTATTTGGGTCAGACTATAGCCATCGGAGGTGGTCCCGCTGCAGGGGTCTTTCTATCAGGTTGTGTGGCACTGTCCGAGTTGGGAGAGGGAGAGAAGGAAAGGTTGTCAGGAAACAGTGATAGGGGGAGGTTTTGAGATAAACACTTCAGTGAGTTGGGGATATACATAATAGGTATTGTAGGGCTGAATTTTTGTATGAAATTCAAGGGGCCGGATACCCGGATATTTTAATCTCTTTTATCTAGTGTGAAGTTGTTGTTCTTGTGGATGTAGGCTGGGCCAAACCACGTTAAATCTCTTGTCTCTTTTACTGTATTGTTGGTTTGTTGCTTCATTACTATCACGTATATTTGTGGGATCTAAGCGCACATTTTTACCAAATCACTTCCGCATTCGCTGGGAATCGGGCAGATTCCTAACAGCCTTTTGCTTAAATAATCAGTAAATATCAACATTAAAATATACTTAGTAAGCTTACAAAAATTTGTAACTTCTAATAAATTTTTAATTATCTTCCAAACAAAATGAATGAAAAATAAAAACTAAAAAAGATAGGAAACTAATAGAGAAGTAGAGGACATAAGTGAAATAGCTCTGACGAGATCAGCCAAGTAAAAACTGAAAGAGAGGAAAAAGAATAATTATTAACCGTTAACCCAATGTAAATTAAAGAAAACTAAGAAATCTAATAGGAAAGTAGAGGAGAGAACTGTAAAATGAAGCACTTATCATTCAAAATACTACTTGCATATGATTAAATTTCAGGGGGAAGGGGGCTGGGAATCAAAGTTATTAAAACATGCTACATCAACGTTTCATAACAATCCTAGTAAAGTCTCACGAACTTCTCTTACACAATACATCAATATTAAGAAAACATAACATTGCTGTTTTCAAAGTTTCGAAAAACTTTGAACCATCAAAATGAAACTGTCATTAGGAGACAATGTTATGAAGGTTGTGATAGCTACGACACTGGCATCCATCGTCCTTGCATACATGCTCAGCTTTCCGATTAAAAAGCGTAAAATCATAATGGTTGAAATTAACCTGCTTCAACCATGAATCAGCAGCACTGTGGAGAGCACAGAACTTTCCATAATCATCTGAAATCTCATTACAGAACCAGATGTCTCCCTCGAGCTTATAAGAAGCGATCCCAAATGGAGGGAGAGACATCAACTTGCTGTCCGCACCAGGGCCATTTTCAACATCTTCATCATCTGCATAACAGATGGATCGTAATGTTATTTGAGATTGAGTGAAATAAACTACCTACTGATCACATTCCAGTTATAAAAATTTGTTTTAGTTGTATATGAATAAATTACGATATTATGTTGGAGAAACATCAATTTAGTTCTTGCAGACGAATTCTAGTAATTCCTGTCAAAACAAATTTTTGTAAATATAGAAAACAGTACAGTAAAACAAATGTGCAAAGCAGATGATAGTGGTTAACCTTGAAAGAATGAAGACAATGTGTGGAAAGTAAGGAAAGGTGACGCCATGTCGTCCTGTATTTCCAGGGCCGGAACCATATATATGGGGTACCTGATTAGCGATGAACAGAACAGCCATTTAGTAACGTTCCATTTATAAAAGAAAACTTTTACCAGTAATGATTGTCAACAATGAGCTGCGAAGCCTAGGGAACATAGAATGTGTACAACAAACAAGAGCATCAGGAATTTCCATTAAAAGCAAATAACACTATAACGTTCTTAGAATATACTCAATTACATAAAGCTATACAGGAAGCAGCTATGAATTTATTGAAAAGATAGTAGATAAACAACAGCACACCAGGAGATGGCCATCCAACTGGCCGGACTAAGATCGGTACTCTTCAGTGTCAAAAGCCCTGGATGTTCCACAACTGAGTCGAGAATCTAAATAAAAGAAACAAGACAACTGATATTAATAGTAACATTTAGAATTAATTTGTCAAGTGTTCTGACAGCTAAATGATATCACAGCAAAATCAAGCAAACAAATCATAATATAAAAGGCGAACTAAGTTATTTACTCTCTCAAACAGAGGAGGCCTATAGTATGGATGCCTCGATTCTTGTAACCCAAAATAAAGGTTCTGGAAGTTTCTCTGGAATGGCGATATATTCTCATCGTCAATGCCAGCGTCATCAGCTGTAATTTCCCAACCGCTGCTAGAATTATTGCTTGCAGATCCCGACGACTTGTCACCATCACTTTCTTCACTCCAGTCAGCCTCTACTTCAGCAATATCATCACCGTCTTTGATTTTCGGAATTCTAAACAGGACATGAGACTCAAAATTTCGTTCACAATTCGAATGCTGTACGTGATATAATTAATATGAGAAGCAAGCTTAAATATACCTTAATTTTTCAAGGGACTTGGTGGTATAAATTTGAAGCGCAGATAGTTTTGGTACAAAATAGTGCAACATGTCTTCACTATCATGATTTTGAATCCTCATTCCAACACCGCATGCACTCCATTTCTCGAAAGAAAGCCAGAGATCTCCTAAACTGAAGTATCGGGTAATTGGCTTGCCTACAGGATTCCATAGTTTGTTCCAGCCTTCCACATAGTTCTGCAGCCACATCAAACATAGAAGAAAATTGGATTCAGAAATATTGAAAAAGTGTCTGCAAAAAAAAAATCCATAGTAACACAATGTGACTAATAAAGATAGATCGAATTTAAAAATTTGTGATAAATGTTCAAAATATCACATATAATATTTGCGCATTGCGCGAATCTTTTTTCTAACGATACATATGGTATTATTAAACATTATGAGAATACAACATGTATAAAATTTGCGCATTGCGCATATACTTCCTATACTAGTTAAAACATGCACATTGAACCTTAGGGAAAACACGTAAAAATATTGCGCAATGCGTACGGATTCCCTCGCTCCGTTATAAGAATTTATTGCGGTACATATATTTTATAACTTAATTTCAACATCTTAGATGATATTTAACTACATTGTTTGAGAACAGTACTAATCAAACCAAATTTAAATTAAAAAACATAAATATGAAAAGTATTAAATATCTTCTCATAATTTTAGTTTAATTTAAAGCATAATAGAAAATCACTTGCATAATTAGATGTTCAAATAATATATTTATATAAGCCCTTTTTTAAAGGGAAATGTGATTTTTGCATCCCCTAGTACTCGCAGCCATGTCCCTACCCTGCCAAGGTTACAAAACTACTCCCTTTATCCCGGCCAATTGTTATCATTGGGGGACCGAGGCGTGACACGCATTTTAAGCTGCATTTTAAGGATAGTTCCATAACTTATTTTTCAAATTTTCTTTTTTTGTATAAAAATAGGTATGTTAAACTTTTATAAAAAAAAATTAAAAAGAAGCTATGAAACTATACTTTTTAGGAACCTTAAAACGCATGCCAAGCAGTGAAAAAAAACTGTAAGCTCTACTTTGGTTTTTTCATATTTGTAAACAAATCACATACAATTAAATTCAGTAGAATAGTTTGAGTTTCAATTATATTGTATAATTTTATCACTCTTATTAAAACCAGAAAAGACACTTCTTTAAATCCATTTGGACTCCTCAGTTGTACAACATTCAGTTACAAGTTACAAATCCGAGCTTTTAGTCAGGACTGCCAAGAACAAACACCAAACAATCCAAACATATAATCACATAATTAAACATAAACTCTCAAATGCAGCAAGGTCTCACAAACAAAATCTATGATATGTGATAGATAATGAAAAAAAAGTGATATTTATATATAAGCAACATATAGAAAAAAAGGTGACAAGAATCGAAACACATAATTAAATTTCTGATGATCCCTGACTCCTTGCTCCGTTCATGTACATATATATATTCATTGACGGAACCAGGAACCGAGATCATATATATATATATATATATATATATATATATGGATAGAAAATTACCTTAGGGATTGATCTTGAACGGACAGTAGGAGTGAGAGTCCAAAGCAATCGTTGAAAGTTAGTCTTGGAATCCTTTGATTGAAAATGAACCATTTTATGTAACTTACACAGGAACTTCTCTCTCACTTCTCTTTATGTTTTCTCTCTTAGTATTTCTCTTGTGTTTTGCAACTATTTTCTTCCGCTATTTGTAGCCCCTCTGCATTAAATTCCATGACCATCTAACTCGATCTAAATTTGGCTATATATGAATAAATCCAATATCTGCATTCTTATCTCTAACAATCTACTAAGAAAAGTTAGTAAAGACTTGAGTTTTCTACAACGCACTTTGTCTCTATTCTCTCCCTCTATCTCTCTCTCCCTCTCTCTTGTGCACCAATATCTGCATTCTTATCTCTAACAATCTATAATGAATAAAAAATATCTCTATATATCTAGAATAATTAGATGTGATCTATAAATTCTATATAGCAAATCTGTAAAATGGAAAATCTTATATTATACTATCCCAAAAAGGTGTTGTAACCTAAATAAAAGATGAGAATAAATGAGGCATTAAAGGAAATGAATTAAAGCTACTTATTTGCAGATATTGTTACTTTTTATAACTATTTTAGATAGTAACTGCAGTCTTATGTATGATTTTAGTTGGGAGGATGGGAGTGATGTAAAATGCATGTAGAGAGAAAGTCAGAAGGCTATGACAAAAAGAAGTACGCAAGAATTTGAAAAATGAGGCTGCTAAAAAGTTTCATATTTTTGGGTTTTTCTATATAGTTGGTACAATGAATTGTTATCTCAAAGAAAAATGAGTGACTAATAAATAAATTATCTTGTGTAAGAGTGTAACTTATCAAAATTAACTGTGATGAAAAAAGTAAAATGAAAATATTATATTTAGATATTTTTTAGACTAGATTCACATATATGCTACTTTTTGTAAAGAATTTATTACTCTTGCTGTCCCAATTTTTTTTTTTGCTAAATCTCTTTCTCCTGGTTTTTTTGGGGTCAAATTAACTCAACTTTGCTAGATAGTATATAATGGAAAGCAATTAAAGAAATTATATCATTCAAAAAGTATGTCTAACATAATTTCATATGCATTTTTCAGTTTTTCACACTATTAAAAAATAATTTTTAATTTATAATAAATATTAGCTTATAACCTGAGTAATGCACGGTTCTTTTTTAATATTTAAAATTATATTATTTTTCAAAATTTATATATTCTTAATTTACATATGAAATTGTTGTTAAAAAATTGATATATAAAATTTTACATGATTTAATATTTGTACTGTATCTTGAATTATTAAATTTTAATTTACACGATTTTATAGACCACGTGAAATTTAACAAAATAATCTTTAATATAGTGATGGTTTATCAATTATTCTGTAATTAAATCTATGCGAAAACAAAAAAGAGAAGAAATTGATAATTTTTTACGTTAAAAATTCTATTCGATTTATGAATTGTACTTATAATTCGTTTTGATTATCAAAACACTCTTGTTATTTTTTTAAGATAGTTTTACTAACAACCAAATATAATTTTAATAATAAGTGTAAAAAGAATTTTTTCCAAAACTTTGATAATCGGTAGTCCGGTCCTTCGTACGACAAAAAAAAAATTTAGAACAGTTAGATCTTAAAAATAAATAGATGAGAACCGTTGAATGTAGCATAAAAAATATTTTACATTTTAATATGTTATAAACTAAAAAGTGTATTTATATTGAAATAGAAAAAGGTATGTGTCATTGATTTAAATCATATATAATTAGGTTTAAACATGGAATAACATTATCAATGTAGGACTTCTACATTGAATAGGATTAATGTAAAAATTCGTAATTATATTTTTTATTGAGATTCTGAGTGTTTCCATTTGAATCATAATTATTAAATTATCACTAAATTAGTGATAATTTTATGAGTTTCACGTGGATTGTAAAATCATTCAAATCTGATTTATATATTTCAAGATTGTGCCCAAATAGTAAATATGATTTTTTATTATGTTAATAAAAAAATCAATTCTAATACAATCTCTTTTAATTATATCGTTTTTGGATTATAATTTTATTTTTAAAATTTAAAACTTTTTTTAATTATATCGTTTATAGATAATAATTTTTGTTAGAAAATTCACTTTTACTGCAATCTTTTCTAATCATATCATTTTTAGATTATAATTTTTTTAATGTGATATAATCTTGATCGTCTATTGAGATTATTTTGAAAGTACAGTGACCAAAATTAGGTGTTGGCCCTACCTATCATAATTTTAAATTAAATGATCCCAAATATCACAATCTGAAAGGTTGGCCAAGTATCACTCTAAAACACTATACCGTGTAAGGGAGGGGCGGCCATGAGATTCGAGAGGCCTTAGGCGAACTTAAATTTTGGGGCCCTAAATATGATTACAGATGGGCTTCAGGAAGGAAACACGGAGAATGCAAATGAGGTGAACATGTCAAAAAACTTGTATGAGATGGGCTCTGGACACCAGGCCCACCGAGGATTATGATTTTCTTAGTGTGGAACTGTCGTGGTTTGGCCAAATCACGAGCAGTTCGATTTCTTCGTGAAATCATCACTCAACTGAGGCCAAATTTAGTGTTTTTATCAGAGACGTTTGCTACAGAGAAGAGATTAGAGCAGATATGTAAAATGATTCACTTTGCTGGTTGGTAAGTTGTGGAGTCACAAAGACATGGAGGAGGGTTAGCATTAATGTGGAAAAATAAGGGGGGGGGATAAACATTAGAAGTAGTAATAATAATTATATAGATTTTGAAGTGATTTGTGAGCAAGTGGGACGATGGCATTATACAGGTTTTTACGGATGTCCAGAGCGTCCAAGGAGGAGAGAATCATGGCAGATGATAAGAAACTTAGCTGCAGAATCACAGCTATCGTGGTGCATTATCGGTGACTTTAATTATATGATGTATAGTCATGAAAAGCAAGGAGGAAGAAGGCATGAAACTGGGTTGCTGGAAGGTTTTAAAGAAGCTGTGTATGACAGTGGGCCCAGTGATTTAGGATATATTGGAAATGAGTTCACATGGGAAAAGTCGAGAGGGAGTTTAGCATGGTTTCAAGAAAGACTTGATAGGGGGCTAGCTAATCAAGAATGGAGAGATATGTTTCCTAGAGCTACCGTCAAAGTCATTGAGGTATCGATTTCTGATCATATGCCTCTTTTTCTGGAATTAAATAAATTAATGTATGTTCCAAAGAAGAAACGTTTTCATTTTGGAAACATGTAGATCAGAGAAGAGCAATGTTTTAATCTAGTGCAACAAAGCTGGACACAAGTGGCAGGTAGAAGTATTGTAGAGAAGGTGGACTACTGTTGTTTAAAGCTTGAAGAATGGGGGGAGGGAGAGTAAAGGAGATGAAAGCAAATATTCAGGCTGCTAGAAAAGAGATGCGGAACTATCGTTCTCGTCGGGAGGTCTATGGTGTAGAGAAGTATAATAAATCCAGGTGGGAATTCTTGCAGCTACTTGAAAAGCAAGAGATCTATTGGAAGCAACGAGCAAAGCAATTTTGGCTCAAGGAAGGAGACCAAAATACAAGATTTTTTCATAATTATGCTAATGGTAGGAAACGAAATAATCAGTTGACAGGATTAAGGGATCTACATGGGGTGTGGAAAAACGATCCGGAAGATATGAAGCAAATAGTTACAGATTATTTCGAGGACTTATTTCAGGCGAATATGACAGCAGACAGACTCTCTGAGAATGAGGTAATTAATCGAGTCACAGATGAGCAAAATTTTAATTTAATCAAAACTGTTACACCTGAGGAAGTTAAGGATGCAGTGTTTTCCATGTATCCTGAGAAATCACCTGGATATGATGGGCTGAATCTATGGTTCTATCAAGCTTACTAGAGCATAGTAGGAGATGATGTGGTTAAGTTTTCCCAATTGTTCTTTGCTACAGGAGAATTACCAGATGAAATAAATAGAACATTGGTTTGTTTGATACCAAAAATAAAACAACCACAACATATGAAGGATTTAAGGCCGATTTCATTGTGCAACGTTTTGTTTCGTATCTTATCTAAGGTAATGGCTAATCGGCTTAAGCAATGTTTATCAAGTTTGATCTCGGAAAACCAGAGTGCATTCATCGAAGGTAGGTTATTGATAGATAATGCTCTCATTGCATTTGAAGTAAATCACTATATTCGAAGGAAAACTCAAGGTGCAAAGGGAGTTGTTGGGCTAAAATTAGACATCTCTAAGGCATATGATCGCCTTGAATGGATATTTTCGGAGAGTATGATGATAAAATTTGGGTTTAATAGTGTATGGGTGGAAAGAGTTATGAAATTTGTCTGGACGGTTTCTTACAGTTTTGTTCATGATGGTAGTCAGTTTGGTAATATTCAGCCAAAACGGGGGATTAGGCAAGGGGATCCTATCTCCCCTTACCTATATATTTTATGTGTAGAAGGGCTCACTTCGATTATAAAGAGACATGAAGTAGTAGGTTTAGTGCATGGTTGCTCTATTGCTCGGGGGGCACCATGTTGTGGATGCATTCATTGGTCAAAAGTACAGCAAGAGAAATAAAGGAAAAGGCAAACTGTTGGAATGATTTCAGGGACAAGATTGCATTCTTATTTCTAGAATATTTTTAGGGATTTGATTTTAAGTAAATCTTTATGTCAAATAAGTCATAGCTGATTGTATGGCTATGTTGATCTGGTTGTATTCCTCAGTCATAGGCCGCTCCCTGATTACGGGAATCACTATTTATGTATTTCCCTTAATTATGTGTTACCTTATACTATCTTTTCCTATATAAGGAGAGACGATTGAAGGAAATAAAGTCATTACTCATTCAGTTAATAGTTGTGTAAGGAGAGTTGAAGAGTTCTCTTGAATAAAACTCTTATTTTGCAAGATAGGTTCTTCTAAGAATAGGGGAACCAATCCATCTATTCCTGGTCATAGACCCGTGACGAGATCCATAGCCAGGGACCATAACAACTTGGTATCAGAGCCTAACGTCATGGGAGATACCGAACAAGTGATGTCCATTGTAAAAGAGTTGGACAAGAAGGTCAGCCAAGAGATTCGAGAGTTACGGGAAGGGATTCAAGCAATTCAGCGTACATTGGTGTCACAACAACGATCAAATGAAAAATCTGGTGGAGAAACTTCAGCAAGTACAAATTCTCATGATGCAGAAACACAACCAGAAACAAAGGATGAGAATTACAAACATGGGATTGTTCCAAGGTACTCTAAGTTGGAATTTCCATCCTATAATGGTACTGAAGACCCTCTAGGTTGGTTGTATCGATGTGAGCAATTTTTTGTAAACCAGAAAATAGGAGATAAAGATAAGGTGGGGCTAGCGGCATTTCATTTGATTGGAGAGGCTCAACTATGGGGATACAAGTTGGAGCAGGAGGAACCAGAAATAACATGGGATCAATTCAAATCCTATTGCCTTCTTCGCTTTGGCCCTCCATTAAGTGGAAACCCTCTAGGAGAATTGGTTAATCTTAAACAGGGAGGTACAGTAGAGGAGTATCAGCGGCAATTCCAAACACTCTTAGCAAGAGCAAACACTGTAAGGCCTGATCAACAAGTGGATTTGTTCACTGCTGGGCTGAATGAAGGGTTACGAGTGGATGTGGAGATGCAGGGCCCTCCTAACCTCGTTACTGCAATGAATCTCGTCACGGGTCTATGACCAGGAATAGATGGATTGGTTCCCCTATTCTTAGAAGAACCTATCTTGCAAAATAAGAGTTTTATTCAAGAGAACTCTTCAACTGTCCTTACACAACTATTAACTGAATGAGTAATGACTTTATTTCCTTCAATCGTCTCTCCTTATATAGGAAAAGATCGTATAAGGTAACACATAATTAAGGGAAATACATAAATAGTGATTCCCGCAATCAGGGAGCGGCCTATGACTGAGGAATACAACCAGATCAACATAGCCATACAATCAGCTATGACTTATTTGACATAAAGATTTACTTAAAATCAAATCCCTAAAAATATTCAAGAAATAAGAATGCAATCTTGTCCCTGAAATCATTCTAACAGTTTGCCTTTTCCTTTATTTCTCTTGCTATACTTTTGACCAACCACCAACAGTAGTGTGTAACGTACTACTTCTTCATGGAATATTAGCAAGACTGCCTTTTCAAGCTTGTCAGCAACACCTCGTCGAGATGTAAGGCCATAGGACAACAAGCATCTTCAGGTACTTCTAAGACATCAAGCATGGGCAGCGTGACAAGTCCATTTATTAAGAAGCTTTCCAGGGCTGAAATGGCAGAACGACGAGCAAAAGGGCTTTGTTATAATTGTGATGAATCATACTCTGCGGGCCATCGATGTAAAAGAATTTTTTGTCTAATGGTGGAAGATTATGATGGGGAGGACGAAATTTCAGCAGAGCCTGAGATATCCCTACATGCTATTACGGGGATCAAAACAACTCAAACAATGCAGCTTAAGATTCGGGTGGCTGAAAAATTGATTCTGGGGTTAGTGGATTCAGGCAGCACACATAATTTCATAAGTGAAGTTGCCGCACTGCAATTAGGATTACCTATCTCCCGCCGTTCTTCTTTGCAAGTAGCTGTAGCAAATGGTGAGAAGGTATCTAGTCCAGGTATATGTATTGCTGTTCCATTACGCATCCAAGATCAGATTTTTTATTTGGATTTGTATGTTATAACTCTTGGAGGATTCGATGTGGTACTTGGTGTGAAGTGGTTGCAAACATTAGGTCCTATTTTATGGGATTTCAGCACCCTTACCATGAGGTTTAACCTACAAGATCAGCAGATAATTTGGCAAGGGGAAGTTGTAAAGAAAAAGGATGCTACTGTTTTTACATTGCAAGAAGAGGTAACTTTGCGCTCAACCTTGGAAAAATTATTAGTTGATTATGCTGACCTTTTTCAAGAACCAAAAGGGCTGCCACCTGCACGTGAGTGTGATCATCGCATCAATTTGTTGCCTGGCTCAGGACCTGTTGTAGTCCGGCCATACCGATATCCTCACCGTCAAAAGGATGAAATTGAAAAACAATGTGCTGAAATGATCGTCCAAGGCATAATTCGTCCTAGCAGGTCTCCCTTTTCTTTTCCAGTACTGCTAGTTCCCAAGCAAGATGGATCATCACGTCTTTGTGTTGATTATAGAGAACTCAATACTATGACAATAAAGGATAAATTTCCGATTCCTGTGGTGGATGAGCTATTGGATGAACTCCATGGTGCAAAATTTTACACAAAACTTGATTTACGCTCAGGATATCATCAAGTGCGGATGGATCCAAAAGATATAGAGAAAACGGCATTTCGTACACATCATGGTCATTTTGAATTTCTGGTACTCGCATTTGGTCTCACAAATGCTCCATCAACCTTCCAAGCATTGATGAATGAGGTCTTTCAACCTTACTTGCGTAAATTTGTTCTCGTTTTCTTTGATGATATCTTAATATATAGCAGTACATGGGTTGAGCATATGCAACACATCCGTCATGTGTTTGAGCTTTTACGAAAGCATCATCTATTTCTTAAAAAATCTAAATGTTCATTTGGCGAGCAATATGTTACCTACTTGGGACATGTAATTCATGCAAATGGGGTTTCAGCTGATGTTGGTAAGATTTCTGCAATAACTGAGTGGCCTTTACCTCAGTCTGTTAAGGCTTTGCGTGGCTTTCTAGGGCTCACAGGTTATTACCTTAAGTTTGTAAAAGACTATGGAATTATAGCAGCACCTTTGACAAGTCTATTGAAGCGCAATTCCTTCAATTGGTCTTCAGCTGCTGACATGGCATTTTGTGACCTGAAAAAAGCTCTCTCTAATGCACCTGTGTTACAACTTCCAGATTTTGATCGAGAGTTTGTTGTAGAATGTGATGCCTCTGGAATAGGCATAGGAGCAGTCTTACACCAGGACAACCACCCCATTGCATTTTTTAGTCGCAAGTTTGCTGATCGACATTTGAAACTTCCTGCCTATGAGCGGGAATTGATTGGATTAGGCCAAACAGTCCAGCACTGGCGACCATACCTTTGGGGAAGATCCTTCCTTATTAAAAC
The DNA here is from genome assembly GCA_037693485.1 of Kitagawia praeruptora. Taxonomy (NCBI): domain Eukaryota; kingdom Viridiplantae; phylum Streptophyta; class Magnoliopsida; order Apiales; family Apiaceae; genus Kitagawia; species Kitagawia praeruptora. Next base: position 6,942,187 of record CM075354.1, on the reverse strand, counting down.
TGATCATTACAGCTTGAAATATTTGTTGGAACAACGCCTCACCACTGCTCCTCAACAACATTGGGTTAGTAAGTTGCTTGGGTTTGATTTCCGTGTAGAATACAAGCCTGGAACGCTAAACAAAGCCGTTGATGCCTTGTCACGTCGTGAAGATGAGATAGGGGCTGTTTTCGCCATCTCACAACCTCGCTTGACACTTTTACAAGATTTAAAAAAGGAGGTGGAAACCACAAAGTCTATGCAAGAAATTATCACTCTCATTCACAAAGGTACTGCAGAAGTACATTTTAGTTTCCGTGATGGATTATTATTTTATAAGGATCGAGTCTATTTAATGCCCACTTCTCCTTTGATTCCCACTATTGTATCTGCTATTCACAATGCAACTCATGAGGGAATTCAAAAAACTCTTCATCGGGTGCAAGCTGATTTTTATTGGAAGGGGATGAAGACTGCAGTTCAGGATTTCGTGCAAAGTTGCGTGATATGTCAACAACACAAGTGGGAAAATCTTCACCCAGCTGGTCTTTTGCAGCCATTACCAATTCCTGAAAATATTTGGGCAGATATTTCAATGGACTTTATCGAGGGGCTGCCTAAAATCGGGGGGAAGTCTGTGCTATTTGTGGTGGTCGATCGTTTATCAAAGTATGCTCATTTCCTTCCTCTTTCGCATCCATACACTGCTATTTCAGTTGCTCAAGTATTTTTTAGCCATGTTTTTCGTTTACATGGCCTGCCCGAGTCAATTGTAAGTGATCGGGATGTTGTGTTTACTAGTACATTTTGGAAAGAATTATTTCGCTTGAGTGGCACTCGATTATCTTTTTCTTCAGCTTACTATCCTCAAACAGATGGCCAAACAGAGGTAGTTAATCGCACAATTGAGATGTATTTGCGTTGCTTTGTGGGTGATAAACCAAGAAAATGGATAGAATGGCTTCCTTGGGCTGAATATTGCTATAATACATCCTTCCACACAGCTCTCCGCACCACTCCTTTCCAACTAGTTTATGGCAGGCCACCCCCTCGCTTGCTCTCATATGAACCTGGTTCAACGCGCGTGGACGCCGTGGATCGTAGTTTGCAGGATCGTGATGAAGTTCTGGCTACGACTCGTGCTCATCTACACCAAGCTCAAGACCGTATGAAACATTCTTATGATGCACGTCATCGAGATTTGTCTTTCAGTCCAGGGCAACTTGTGTGGCTTCGCTTGCAGCCTTATCGACAACGTTCTATAGGCAACAAATCTTGTCCCAAGTTAGCACCTAAGTTCTACGGCCATTTCAAGATTTTGAATCGTGTAGACTTAGTTGCTTATGCACTTGAGCTTCCTGTTGATTGCAAACTACATAATGTTTTCCATGTTTCGATGCTTAAAGAGTTCAAGGGAGAACAAACCGTAGAAAAACCCACTTTGCCTCCTACTATTGATGGAAAAGTGATTCCTCAACCACTATATGTCCTTCGTTCTCGTGTCAACAGAGGTGTACCTGAGCTACTAGTACATTGGGTTGGTCAATCAGAAACTGATTCTACTTGGGAAAATGCAAGTACGTTTAAAGAAGTTTATCCTGAGTTTGAGCTTGAGGACAAGCTTGTTGTCAAGGAGGGGAGTAATGTTGTGGATGCATTCATTGGTCAAAAGTACAGCAAGAGAAATAAAGGAAAAGGCAAACTGTTGGAATGATTTCAGGGACAAGATTGCATTCTTATTTCTAGAATATTTTTAGGGATTTGATTTTAAGTAAATCTTTATGTCAAATAAGTCATAGCTGATTGTATGGCTATGTTGATCTGGTTGTATTCCTCAGTCATAGGCCGCTCCCTGATTGCGGGAATCACTATTTATGTATTTCCCTTAATTATGTGTTACCTTATACGATCTTTTCCTATATAAGGAGAGACGATTGAAGGAAATAAAGTCATTACTCATTCAGTTAATAGTTGTGTAAGGAGAGTTGAAGAGTTCTCTTGAATAAAACTCTTATTTTGCAAGATAGGTTCTTCTAAGAATAGGGGAACCAATCCATCTATTCCTGGTCATAGACCCGTGACGAGATCCATAGCCAGGGACCATAACACACCACCTATTTCGCATTTACTGTTTGCCGATGACTATTATGTTTTCTTCAGAGCCACACTTCAAGAAGCCAGGAGTATGAAGAGCATATTGGAAAGGTACGAAAGTTTATCTGGACAATCAATTAATTTTACGAAATCAGTCGTGACCTTTAGCCCAAACACGGACAGGACTTGAAGACAACAAATATGTACTACTCTCCAGGTTCAAGAATCGGAATTATCAGGGAACTATCTAGGCCTGCCAATGTATATAGGAAGGAGGAAAAATAATGCATTCAAATTCTTAACAGAGAGAGTAAGTCAGAAATTGTAGAATTTGAGTAATAAGAAGATGTCGAAGGGAGGAAAACTGGTGCTACTTAAAATGGCAGCTCAATCAGTACCCAATTTCTGGATGAATTTATTTCAAATCCCGAATGAAGTATGCAATGGTATTCAGCGTCTTTTTGGTGGGGATCTGGTGGAAGAGGTAAAGGAATACGTTGGATGGCATGGGAGAGACTCTGTGAAGGAAAGTATAATGGGGGCCTGGGATTTAGAGACCTCAAAAAATTTAACGTTGCAATGCTGGCAAAACAGGGGTGGAGATTGATTAATGGAGATAATTCGTTAGTTACTAAATTAATGAAAGCCAAGTATTATCCTAATAGTGACTTTATTGATGCGACGTTGGGAACAAATCCAAGTTACATGTGGAGAAGTATCATCCAAGCTCAGGAGGTTATAAGAAAAGGATGCAGGAAGAGAATTGGGGATGGAGAAAGCATAAATATTTGGAAAACACCATGGCTACCCTGCTTGCAGAACGGATATCTCACAACTGCCATGTTCACTGAGCTTGAAAATGTGAATGTTGGAAATTTGATGGCTGAAGGAAAGGATAAATGGGATGAGGAGATTCTCCAGGATTTCTTTAATGACAGGATTTCTTTAATGACAGGGACATTGAGTTAATAAAAAGAATACCAATTTCAAAGCAGGTGAAGCATGACTCGTGGTTTTGGATTTTGGAGAATACGGGTATTTTTACAGTGAAAAGTTGTTACAGACAGCTAGTAGGTGAACAACATTGGCCATATGCAGAGTTTTGGAGAAGATTATGGACATTGGATCTTCGAGGGAAAGTTTTGAATTTTATGTGAAGAGTTTGTAGGACTGTCATACCAACAGTTGTGGCCTTATCGGAGAGGTGTGTGCAAATTCCAGGTGTTCGTGGTGTCTGGTGGCTGAGGAAGATATAGAACATGTTTTATTTCATTGCTCATTTGCAAAAGAGGTATGGTCGAAAGCAGGGATTCAGGAGGTAAGTACTGAGCAAGCTCAAGGATCAGTATGGGAAGTGTTTTATGTTCTTTTTAGTGCATGTAATCGAGAAAAATTAATTAATATTGATTGCAATGATCTGCTGGAGTTTATGGAACCGTCGAAATAATTGGGTGTGGAACAGGATTGTAGGATCGGTTTTTGGTGCTCATGCAGGTGCACTAAACATGTTACACGATTGGAAGAGGAGTCAGATAGAGAATCAAAGGAATAGACCTGTTATTAACTCGAGCCCTAGAAGTTGGTTTCCCCCTCCTCAAGTTTGGATGAAAATAAACATCGATGCAGCCATTTTTGAAGCAACTGGAAGTATGGGGATCAGCAGTGTGATTAGAAACGATGCTGGGGAGTTTATTCGAGCGAGATTTCAGAGAATTTCAGCAACAATGCAACCGAGGGAAGCAGAAGCAGTTAGTCTCAAAGAAGCATTATCGTGGACAAAGGACTTGAACTTCAAGAAATGCATTTTTGAAACAGATGCCAAACTTCTTGCAGATGCATGTAGGGGAGTGCAGGGGCGCTCATTTTTTCATACAATTGTGTTGGATTGTATTGATTATTTTAAGCACTTTGAAGATGTGCTAGTGAGTTTTGTTCATAGGTCTGCGAATGACGTAGCTCATACTCTAGCAAGCAGGGGCGGACCATCATTAGGGCTGAGGTGGGCTAAAGCCCGGGTAGAACAAATTTTTTTTAAAAATTTTCTATTAATATTTTCTAGAAAATGGACTTTAGCCCGGGTGATTTTTTTTTAAAAGTACTTACATATTTTAGGTTTAGAATATTTTGTATTGTTAAGCAAAAAAAAATTCAATTAAAAGTTGACAAAAAACTAATTTAATTTAACAAATTTCTAATGACAAAAAAGAAAAAAAAAATTGAATTTATAATAACAAAAATGATGTTATTTATGTATTGTAACCGTTTTTGTTGTGGTGTAAAATCATGCTGATAACTTACCCATAATTCATGGAGTTTTGTTACAAATGATATTTTATTAATTATCTAAAATGTAACAAACTCCACCTATGTAGTTGGTGTATATGGCGGTTGAAAAAGATATAAATATATGTTATGCTTTACTGATTTTCTCAATTACATCTACAAAATTGTGAGAAAGAGATATATATTAGACTGCACTCTTATCAAAGTAGTTATACTAAATAGAGAAAATTTAGTGTGGAGTTTTAGTTTTGGAGTGTTAGAGAAGAATTAAAAGCAGTGGACAGACGATTCTCACTTTCTCAGGTATGATGTTTGTGCAATAACTTTATCTTTTTTGTTAACATTTGCTCATGCATTAATTTCTGTTATTGAATTGTTAATTTACTCTTTTTTTTATCTTATTAGCAGTTCTTGAAGATTATTTTTTTTAACACCAGGTTAGTAATTTTAGCATTGAAAATTATGATTTTGATTCTTTAAATGTGATTACATAAATTGTGATTACATAAATTGGTTATGATTGTGTTAAATAATCTTAAGTGTTAAGTTTTTTATCTGGTTAAAATTTTGGGCATGATTTTGATTCTTTAATTGTGATTACATAAATTTTAATTAATTAATTTTAAAGATTTTGATATGTGTGATTATAGATTGTAATTTTTAACATATGTTGTAACGTGTTATAATGAAAATTTATATAATATAAACAAATATGATAAATTAGGCTTCACTAATGTAAATTAGTTTTAATAGTGTTACTAATCTTAATCATGAGAATTAGCTTTAAAAATAATAAATAAAAATGTTATATTTTAAAATCTGAATATTATTAATTTAAATTTTATTTATGTGTTAAATGAATTTATATATGAGTTAGAATATTAGTTTAGTTAAATAAATTAAATTGTGAATTTAATTGGTGAGCTGCAATGTGTATATATGCATTTAACTACATTGAAAAAGTGGTGGTTAATTTTAATTTACTGTATAATGTATCCTGGCTCTGTTTTTCTGGCTCTGTTTTTGCATCTAATTAACTACTGGTTATGTCAATTATGGTTGTGAGTTGTGACATATAACTAACTAATTCAATGATATATTATTTTCAGATACTTATGGAAAATCAGAATAGAAAAAGGAAGACACTGCTTTCATATTTTAAATCAAGTAATCATGTATCAGCTTCTAATCAGGTTGCTCCTGGAAATGGAAGTTCATGTCCTGTTACTCCAAATAATGATGTGGGTGATGCTCCTGATGTTCCTGGAAGTTCTAATACGGTTGTTCCAAATAATAATGTTTCCAATAATGAAGTATCAGATACGGTGCATATGGTTACTGCAAATTCTACACATATCCCTCTAAATCATCAAGAAGAGAAAGTTGACATTACTTCTCTGGAACGAGATCCAGGAAAATGTCGCCCAATATGGAAATATTCTTATAATGTCCGTGATGACATTAGACGGGCGTATATTAAAATGGGACCATGTCAACCGAAAATGCACAAGGATAAGTACCCGCATTCTATATCTGGAAGTCAACGTCGACGATTTCAATGTTCTTGGTTTAGTGACTTTCCTTGGCTAGAGTACTCAATTTTTAAGGATGCTGCATTCTGTTTTCCATGCTTTCTATTCGAAAAAGATGCCTCTGCACAACAAGCATTCACATTTAATGGATTTCGAAGTTGGAAAAGAGTTCATGATAGTGAAAGATGTGCTTTTCTGATGCATGTTGGAGGTCCTAGATCCCCCCACCATAATGCAGTAAGTGCACTCAATGATTTGAAAAATGCTACCAGACATATTGACAAAGTCATAAATGCTCAAACTTCAGAAGAGATAAAAAAGAATAGATTGCGTTTAACTGCAACTATTGAAAGTGTGCGATGGTTAAGCTTGCAAGCATGTGCATTACGAGGCCATGATGAAACCATAAGTTCTCGTAATAGAGGTAATTTCATAGAGATGATCAAGTTTATGAGTAGACTGAATCCTGATATCTCCAATGTTGTTTTGGAAAAAGCTCCAAAAAATGCTATGTATACTTCTCCAAAAATACAAAAAGAGGTTTTACATCTTCTTTCTTCTAAAGTACGTAACAGAATTCATGATGAGGTGGGAAATTCTAAATTCTGCATTTTAGTTGATGAAGCCAAAGATGCATCAAACAAAGAACAGATGTGTATTGTGCTTAGATTTGTTGATGTTCATGGTATATTACGTGAGCGTTTTTTTGATATTGTGAATGTCGCTGATACAACTTCATCAACACTCAAGAATGAGATATCTGATGTTCTTACACGGTACAATTTAAGCATTCACAATATGCGAGGTCAAGGATATGATGGTGCAAGCAATATGCGTGGTGCATTTAATGGTTTGCAAGCTTTGTTTCTTAAAGAATATCCATATGCCTATTACGTTCATTGTTTTGCCCATCGTTTGCAACTAGCATTAGTTGGGGCTGCTGAAAAAGAGGATACTATATGGGATTTTTTTTCTATGTTGACTAATATTGTGAATATTGTAAGTGCTTCTTCCAAGCGTCAAATTGAATTACAGACTGCTCAAGGCGCTGAGATAGCTCATTCGATTGCTAGTGGAGAACGTGAGACTGGTAGAGGAATTAATCAAATTGGAACCTTACAAAGAGCTGGAAGTACAAGGTGGAGCTCTCACTTTAACTCTGTTTGTAGTATGATTGATATGTATGGTTCCGTCATTACTGTGCTAGAAAACATTAACCGTGATAGTACTGCTTCCAACTCTATGCGTGGAGAAGCTAGAGGTTCCCTAAAGGCGATGAAATCTTTTAAGTTCTTATTCGTACTACACTTGATGCATAAGATTATGGGAATTACAGATTTGCTTTGTCGTGCCTTACAAAGTAAATCAATCGATATCTTAAATGCCATGGATTTGGTTGCGACTACAAAGGAATTGCTTCAATCTTTAAGAGATGATGGTTTTGATGCAGTACTTCATTGTGTTAGTTTAATGTGTGAAAAGTTTGGCATTGATAAATCGGATATGAGTGCCCGTTACATGGATGATACTCGTTCTACACGACAAAAAGATAACATATCCATTGAACATCATTATCATTATGATGTATTTAATTCTGCAATTGATTTTCAACTAGAAGAGTTGCACTTGAGATTCAATGATAATGCCGTCAAACTTTTAAAATTGAGCTCAGCTTTGGAACCCAAAAATAATTTTGAGTTGTTTGATGTTGAGAGTATTTGCTCCCTCGCTAGTACATTTTATCCGGCTGATTTTGATCAACAAGAAATGTACTATTTACGGATCCAGCTAGAACATTACAAGGTTGATTTGGTCTCTCATAAGAAGTTTCAGAATTTATCGACTCTATCCGAGTTATGTCAACGACTAGTGAGACAAGTAAGATGGAGCATTACAGTTTGATTTATAGGCTGATTCGGCTTGTGTTAACTCTACCAGTTTCTACAGCAACAACAGAAAGAGTATTTTCAGCTATGAAAATAGTAAAGACTGTTCTTCGAAATAGAATGGAAGAAGATTTTTTGAGAGATTCTTTGATCATCAACATTGAAAGAGAATTTGCTGAAGACATTGATCCAGATGTGATAATCGATGAATTTTATACTCAGAAAAATCGTCGAGCATAACTCAAATGATATAAGGTAATATAGTTTGATTTATATATAATATTATATTTTACTTAAAATAAAGTTTTATATCATTCATTCACTACTACATTTTTATAATATATATTTTTTATTTCTTTTACAGGTGAAGACATGATGTAAATTAACATGGGTTCCGAATGCTTTGGAGATAACTTGATGAGGTAATAATTAAAAGTTTATTTTAATTCAATTAATTATTCAGATTGATGTAAGTCAAATTTAGATGTTTTTAGTTGTACTTGATGAAAATTGACATACACTATTTTAGTACCATGTTTTGTTTATAACATGCTTTCTAATAAGAATAAGTGTAAAAAAATTTTTAGCCCAGGTGAATAATAAATCCTGGTCCGCCCCTGCTAGCAAGAGCTGCACTTTGAAGATGTTGCTCCTGATTTTATTTCTGATGTACTGATATTTGATTCTATCTAATGAATGCAAGTACGTTTATTTCAAAAAAAAAAAAAGATGAGAATAAATGAGGCATTAAAGGAAATGAATTAAAGATACTTATTTGCGGATATTGTTACTTTTTATAACTATTTTAGATAGTAACTGCAGTCTTATGTATGATTTTAGTTGGGAGGATGGGAGTGATGTAAAATGCATGTAGAGAGAAAGTCAGAAGGCTATGACAAAAAGAAGTACGCAAGAATTTGAAAAACGAGGCTGCTAAAAAGTTTCAAATTTTTGGGTTTTTCTATATAGTTGGTACAATGAATTGTTATCTCAAAGAAAAATGAGTAACTAATAAATAAATTATATTGTGTAAGAGAGTGTAACTTATCAAAATCAACTGTGACGAAAAAAGTAAAATGAAAATATTATATTTAGATATTTTTTAGACTAGATTCACATATATGCTACTTTTTGTAAAGAATTTATTACTCTTGCTGTCCCAATTTTTTTTTTTTTACTAAATCTCTTTGTCCTGGTTTTTTTGGGGTCAAATTAACTCAAATTTGCTAGATATTATATAATGGAAAGCAATTAAAAAAATTATATCATTCAAAAATTATGTCTAACATAATTTCATATGCATTTTTCAGTTTTTCAAACTATTAAAAAATAATTTTTAATTTATAATAAATATTAGTTTATAACCTGAGTAATGCACGGTTCTTTTTTAATATTTAAAATTATATTATTTTTCAAAAATTATATATTGTTAATTTACAAATGAAATTGTTGTTAAAAAATTGATATATAAAATTTACATGATTTAATATTTGTAATGTATCTTGAATTCTTAAATTTTAATTTACATAATTTTATATACCACGTGAAATTTAACAAAATAATCTTTAATATAGTGATGGTTTATAAATTATTCTCTAATTAAATCTATGCGAAAATAAAAAAGAGAAGAAATTGACAATTTTTTACGTTGAAAATTCTATTCGATTTATGAATTGTACTTATAATTCGTTTTGATTATCAAAACACTCTTGTTATTTTTTGAAGATAGTTTTACTAACAACCAAATACAATTTTAATAATAAGTGTAAGAAGAATTTTTTCCAAAACTTTGATAATCGGTAGTCCGGTCCTTCGTACGACGAAAAAAAAATTAGAACAGTTAGATCTTAAAAATAAATAGATGAGAACCGTTTAATGTAGCATAAAAAAAATTATATTTTATTATATTATAAACTAAAAAATGTATTTATATTGAAATAGAAAAAGGTATGTGTCAATGATTTAAATCATATATAATTAGGTTTAAACATGGAATAACATTATCAATGTAGGACTTCTACATTGAATAGGTTTAATGTAAAATTCGTAATTATATTTTTTATTGAGATTCTGAGTGTTTCCATTTGAATAATAATTATTAAATCGTCACTAAATTAGTGATAATTTTATGAGTTTCACGTCGATTGTAAAATCATTCAAATCTGATTTATATATTTCAAGATTGAGCCCAAATAGTAAAAATGATTTTTTATTATGTTAATAAAAAAAATCAATTCTAATATGTTGCCCAGTAATTAACAATTGTAGAAGGGGGTTGAATACAATTGTATAAGATTTTCGACTTAAACAAATAACACAAGTATGAATCAATAACAGCTTTATTAATTCTGATATAAAACTGTTACAAAACTCTCTTAAGAAATTCTTATGTTCTTAAGAGCTGCTAGGTTACAAGATAAATCGTGTAAGCGATTATTTTAATGTAAAACCTAAACTGTGTTTATATAGAGTACACAGTTACACTATCAATTACAAGATATTCTAAATCAATTACATATATCTCTGAATGCATATCTTGTATGATAGCTGCATTCCTACAATCTAGGAACCGACATATCAATCTTCCTTGATCTCTGGACTGATGAGAATCTTCACGAAATACTGACCAGCTTCTAATCCTGATGATAGTCCAATACTGACGTTGTATTACTGATGACGTCAGCATCAGTATCTGATCAGTAATGCCCAGATCCTGATCATCACTTGAATCAATATCTAACAATCTCCCCCAATTTGTTCTTTATGAAACAAAGCACAAATTCCTTGATTCAAAGATGTCAAAAACTCAAAACAAAATACCTTCTAAAAATCATCAGGAACAGTTTCAGAAATTCTTTGATAAAACAGATTCATTCTCAAGAAATCAGATATCAATTCTTCTTCCTTGCTTTCAAGAATTTGAATCAGTTTCTTCTTCAGATTTTTGAGTTCTTCATCTTCCTCATTAATCTGATAGATAGCTGCCCTGAGATTCTGAATTGAGCTTCTTGGAAGATCTAAATCACCTAGCAACACATAAGCAATTTCCTTCCCATCTGGATTTAGAGACAGTTGTTCCATGCCTAGATACACTTCTCTGACAGCTGTACCTTTCTTCATTTCAACCTCTATGTCTCTTAAATTTAAGTACATAGGAATATAATTGCCATCATACCTCGTTCCTCCATCCATAAATCTCTGTCTAATTGTCCTATAAATCATGACAAACCAATTGTAGTAAACTTCTCTTTCATTAACATTGATTCTTTTACTTCTGAGAAGATACAGAACATATTTCAGCTCTTTTGCAGATTTGCACAACAATTCATGAATAGGAATCTTCTTTACACTTCTATCTTTCATGAAGTACAACATCTTTTCTATTTTCTTTGCACCAGCATGACAATCAGCAATGATAGCAACAGCTTCAAGTTTCCAGAGATGATCAACAGTTAACTCATCACCAATCTTGTCAACTAGAGCATGTTGATCAGTTTGTACAATGAAAATAATCTGTGCATGACTATACCCAATTCCTCCTCTTGTGCCAGGTTCCAATCCTTTCAAACCAGATTGCATACTTACCCATTTTGGTGGATTTTCAGCAATAAATGTAGTAGACTTTGATTTAACAATCAATAAAGATTCATTAATCAAAGAAGACTCTGTTATCAGTCCTGCTGATTTGAAAACAATCGGTTTCCTATAATCACACTCACTCTTCTCCTTTTTCTTACTCTTCTTCTTCTCATCTGTTGGATAATACTGCTGATGTTCAGGAACAGATTTATCTTTATCATACCATAAATTCCTGTCTGATCTATGAACATTTCTCAAGTAGTCTCTGGTTGTTATCCTTTCTGCTTCTCTGGCTTTAGCTCTGATTTCACTTTCTCTTTCAAATCTTCTGAAGTTCTCTTGTTCATACTCCAGTGTATCTTCAACAACTTCCATATTGTGAAATTCAACCACAACCCTAAGAATCATAATCTTAAGTTCTTTTAAAATTTCAGCTTCTTCAGAATCAGAGATAACATCAGAAATTGAGCCAAAGACTGACTTCTCATTAGATGCAGTAGATTGAACAGCAACCTTACTCTTTTTTTTAAAGGCAATATCTCCTCTTCAATTTCTTCAGGAGCATTGAATCTGTTGTCTGGAGTTAGTGCAAGAGATAGTGGAGTTTTCTTCTTTTCATTTTCAGAAACATCTTTTAATTTGATTCCACTAGATCTTGTTTGCCTTGTACTTGTTTGAGCAAATAATCTTCTTCTACTTCTGTATCTTCCTCCTTTGCCTCTTCCTCTTCTTGCAGCAGGAGCTTCATTTTGTTTTGCAATCTCTTCAAAAATCCTGTTTTGTTCTTCTAAGAACTCATCAGTAGTCATGTTTGGATTTTCTCCAGTAGATAAGATAAGTGCTTTCTCAGCATGATACTGTTGAACTCTTTTGTCTTTATGAAACAGTTTAAGAACACGACCATCCCCAGTGTCAAGTTCATGAAATAGATTAGCAGCATCTTCATCCTGTTCCACATACACATCATCCTCAGGAATGGTTGACAGAGTTTGACCAGGTGTCACGAACTGTTCTTCTTTTGGATTCTGAGATTGCATCATTGTTGTCACTGTCTTCTTACCAGATCTAGAAACATGAGTTGACTGCCTAGTTTGAGTATTAGATCTCTTTGTCACTAAAGCAGCATCAGAGGTTTCAACTTTATGTGACTTAGCACCACCATCATTTCCAGAATTATCATCATCCTTTTGTACAACTGGATTAGGTGAGCATTTTGTTTTGACTATCTTCTCCCCCTTTTTGACATCGGCATCTTCTTCAATGAAGAAAGACAAGATAAGCTTGAGGGTTTCATCAATATTATCAACTTTTGATTCCAAGACAGTCATTCTGGAATCCATTTTCTTGTCAAGTGCTTTAATATCATCAGCAAGAAGACGTGCTTGAGAAGCAGTAGCAGATATAGAAACAGATGTTTGAATACCCGCTTGAAATTTATCAGTAACAGCCTTCATAGAGTCAATCTCACTCTTCAATCCCTTTGCTAGAAGAGCATTTGTTTTGAGAAGAGCATTGAGTTCAGAAGTTGGCATCCTCGTAGCAATATGACCAGAATGAAAAAGAGCATTTTGAAAATTCATCTCAGCAGTCGGCTGATTCCATTCAGTATCCCATTCATATCCCCTTTTAGCTCGAGTATCAGGAGGAAGTAGGGAACTGTACTCCCCTCTGAATTCTTCTTGAGTAACAGACTGCATGTACCTACTCGAAGACCCATAAGTAGAAAGGAGACTTGCTTTTATTGCTGCCTGCATTTGAATTGTCTCAGGATCAGCATTAGCATGATCATCATCATCATCATCCGAGCTATCACCAGCCTCAGGAAGTTTATCATCAACATTATCATCAGGATGCATAACACCTTTCATTTTCAAATCACCAGTAGATGCAGCTGGTGAATCCTGATGTCCTGCAGACAGATTAGTAACATTTCCTAAATCTCTCATTTCTTTTAAAGTGATCTCATCACTTCTCACAATGTTACCTAAGTTACTTTCAATAGCAACTTCTACCTCACTAGAAGTTAACAACTTCTCACTCTGTTCTACCTCTCCTTTTGCCAGTTCAGGAGACTGCCTCTTATCACTCTTCTTTTTCTCTAAATGTTCACTCTTAATCTCACAAGAAAGGCTCTGACTCTTTAAATGTGAAGAAATAAGAGGTGGCTGAGAAGAGTGATCTGAAGTCATACAAATAGAGGTATCCCTTTTATCAGGTCTATCTGTAATCATACTATCAGTAGTAAAGGAAGTAGAGATAGAGATGTTACCTGACGAAGTAGTTAAAGAATCCATTGGCCTTACAGAAATTGGCTCAATAAGCAATGGAATAAGTGGATCAGTAGTACTTACATCAGGATCGATCACTGCAACTATAGCATGACTTGCATCAGTATTAGCTACTGATGGTTCTTGTGTAGTCTGAGGTTGAGAAGCTTCTTCAACACTTTGAGTCAAAGGTTCTTGTGTGCTTCCCTCAAATGCAGTGTCAGCGATATCACTTCATCACATTCAGCAATGTGCAAATCATGAATAGCTTTATCTGCCAGACTTCTAGCTAGTTCAATTCCAATTTCAGAAGCCCCTTGAGCATTGTCAGGAAACTCCCCTGCTGATGTGATTTTGCCAGCATCTTCACTTTGAGAAGATGGTTCTTGTGGGGCAGGAATATTCTTGTCTTCACCTTCCCTTTGAGAAGGTGGTTCTTGTGTGACTATTCCTTCAGAAATGTCTGCACCTACACTTTGAGTAGGTGGTTCTTGTGTGACTGGATCTACAATAGCTTCTGAACTCCTTTGAAATTCAGGTTCTTGTGGGCTAGATCCTCTCAGAGATGACATAGTAGTCCTCTGTTTCTTCTCTCTATGAAAAACGTTTGCTTCAGCAGTTTTCTTTTCAAGTGGTGAAGGTTTGAAACCCAACTGAGCAGCAATAACATTTACTTGATCAACAGACATCTCAATAATTCTTCTCTTTGGAGATGCAGATGCTGGAGAATCAGAGATCTCAACAGTCTTCATAGGTGAATTATCAGGAGTAGAGATGTCAGGATTAGCAGTAGCATCAGGAACTGATGATCCATCCTGATTAATAGATACATCAGGATTGCTTTCCATAGCATCAGTAAGATTCAGAAATTCTGTGTGATCAACAAATTTTCCCTTGCTGATTAATCTTCTTCTTTTCTTCGGCTTTTAAGAGACAGCCACTTCTCTAGTATCAACAACATCAATCTCCTTTTTCTTCATCAAGACTGATATAGGCATTGTGTCATCATCAGAATCAGAATCAAAAACAGCTCTTTGACCAACTTTCCTCTTCACTCCTGTTTCTTTATTAAAACCAGATGTTTCAAGAATCCTTTGTTCACCCCTTTGTGACTTCATTTGAGAGTGAGTTGAAGTAGAGAAATCCTTTGATCTTGATTGCCTCTCAGACACATCAGATCTAACTAATTTCTTTGATTTTACAACTGATGCCTTTTGTGAGACACCAGAGGTGGTTGACTGTTTAGATGAGTGTTTAGGTTGTGTGCTTGTGTCAGGAATAGGATGTGTAAGGTCCTGTCCCATAGCACCAGTTGTTGGGCCATATTGAATAGGCATTCTCTCTCTTAAAAGAGACCATACTTCATCAGGAATGTACGGAGTTCCATCAAATTTATTTGCCTTATCAGAATTGATTAGACTCTTTATATTGTTTTCTGAGATTTTACATATAGGCAAAATTGTATTGTTACGACCAACTCAACACGCAAGTGCACGTGATCTCAAGTAATACAGATAGCAAATAAGGTTCGTTCCTACAGGGACTCGTTGTATTGTCTAGCTACTCACTCACCAATGTATGATTGTTTTCCAATGCTAAAACAAATAAATAAGTGGATTGTTGTTATCACTAAAATTTATCTAAGAATTATAACTAATTATCAACTACTTGAACTGAGATTTATATCGAATTACTTATGCGAATAAAACATGGGAATTTAGTTTCTTTAAACAATCCATCTATGGTCTCCAAATCCCTAGCCTTGTTCATGTGATTTATTAATACCTGATCGAACACACAAAACTGATATAAGCCAACTTCCGTTAAACAAATACCATCCTAAACAATATCCACAATAAAGATAGAAATCATTTAGTCTCCCGATTATGCCAAGTCTTCATATGTCTATAAAGAATAAAACATAATGGTTGAGGTGCAAGCATTCAATTGATCACATAGTCGTCATAAATTGATTAGAATTACGACACTAATTACGAATGATATTATCACGCATAAACCCACGCTAACATGGCAAGTTCTAAACTCTTATTTCCACTTTCGCTTCAACAAGAATTAACACACAATTACAGGAGTTAGCTACTCTCCTATAACGAATTAAATCAACCATGATAGGGTATCACATCAATCACACTATAGGCATCGAGAAGATTCAACACATAGAATTCATGAATAAGTCCACTAAACCCCCATGACAACGAATTAGTTCATGATCGAACTAATCATCATCATGGGTTCCAATGAAAACATGACTCTAAAATAAACAAGTAAATAAAATAGAGAAGAAGAAGAATAAGGTTTAGAATTAATCCCCACAATCGAAGAATACAAAGGTTCAAGAATAGCTTGGAGGAATTCCTTCTCCTTTTCTCCTCTTGTAAACCCTAGCTTAATAATACTAACGTGCGTGTCTCTCTGTTCTAATTACAAGGGTTGGATGATGATATAAAAAACACGTTTCCTACCTTTGCCCAATAATAAAAAATACCTAAAAAACTACTAGGAAACGATTTTAATGTCAAAAAAACACTTAAAATACAATTTCAGATCAAATAAGGGCAAAACTGGAAAATCAGCACGTCCCCGAGCACTTTGCTCAAGAACTGGCGCACTTTGCTCGGCCAAAATCTGCTCATCCCGAGCACTTTGCTCAAAACTGGCGCACTTTGCTCGGGACAAATCTGATCCCGTTCTTTTCTCCTTCGTTTTTCAGCTTTTTCTCCTTCGTTTTTGCTCCGTTTGCTCCCGTTCTTTTTGCATTCTCTTCCGTTTTCAATTCTCTATGCTTGGAATCCTCATGGTGAACCATAACAAGACTCCATTCTATATTATTAAGCCCGAATCCAACTCCAAAAGCAACGGAAACAACGATCTTAATCAACATTATTCCAACCCTGCACAATTAAACAAACACATCAAAACTACCACAATCTTGAGACCAAAGCAATCAATTTAAGCCAATTTAGAATGTTCCAAGTGGATATCAAATCCACTTATCACACCCCCAAACTTAAACTGATGCTTGTCCTCAAGCATATACAATTACAACTAACTAACTAATTAGTACCACTTCCGTAGGTGATCACGGTTGCATTTGGCATATGCAACAAGCCCTTTAAACCCCTAGGCAGCCCTAGTGGACGAGTAAGGTCTCGTGAGGGCCTATAGTGAATGTACCCACAAAATCCATCTAAAAATGCAACTAACAATGCAACTAACTATATGAATGCAACTATATGAAAATGCAACAATCCCCTTTAAACTGACCAAAACCAACTAGCAACCAGCTGCCTCAAAGAATGCAACTAAATCCGAATAGAGCTCGACTAAGCCCCCGTACTCTAACAATACATGAACAGACACGTGTGTGTGTGCAATGCTCATCAGAAATGCTCCCAACACTAGGTCAAAAACCATACCTATCCTTCACCAAGACAATCACAGGTTTATAAAAAGAATAGACTGTAGACACTTCATAACCTAGGAACACCACCATCCTTATTCAAGTTAACCAAGAATTCATGCTTTATTACTACGACACTAAATACTATATACACTACGCATGCTTATTTAACCGTGCAATGAGTGAGACCCCAAAAGGCTTATACAATAATACCCATGTAAAGAGCTCACTCTGGTTAATTTTGCATTTAAATTATTTACATGACTCTTTTTTTTTCATTTTTTTTTCATTTTTTTTTTTAATTTTTTTTTTTTTTTTTTTTTTTTTTTTTTTTTGTATGCAATCTGGAACGAGAATTCTCAATTCCAACCCTAGACTACTCATATAAAAATGAGCCGGCTACTAGCCGTTTGACGCCTAGCCATTATCGACAAATATTAACAACTAGCATGAAATCCTTGGTGTCCCCCAAACTTAGACTTTATCGCTCCTACGCCATCAAGGGAATAACGAAAATTCTAATTATAATCAAGTGATTAAGTCTCAAACATCCAAACAGGCATGACCCTAACCTAGCCCAAAAGCACCTAATGAGACTAGTGAAAAGATTCTGTTTCCGTAACATGTAAGTCAATTCCATGGGAACTATAAATCAACCCTCTATTCATCATTACCACACCCAATTAGACATCTGTCCACCAATCAGAATTAGCTCGTTCTAAGGGATCATGAAAAATGCATGCTATGCAATGCAAATGCAACTATATGAACATAAATATCACAATAAACAGAATGTCCTATATGGCATACATAAAAACAGAACAAAAATGCTCTACACTAACATGCAATTATGCTCCTAACATGACATGCAACACATCTAATATACAACTAATACAAATGCACCTTTAATCCCCACCCCCAAACTTAAATTCTTCAATGTCCCCATTGAAGGCGAGAAACAAAGAAAGTGCACAGGAATACCTCAATCATCAGCAGGGTCACCCTCCTCGGGTGGTAATGGCTTGAGCCCGAGTGCAAAAACTTCCTCATTTGACAACTTACGAAGCACCTGAAAATTATTAGAATCAGCTAGCCCACGAGACTTATGTAGAATGTCAACTCTTCTTTCCCATGGAGTTGCATCCAACAACTGAAATAGCCCCTTTCTTCCTTCGTTCTCAATGCCAGAAATCCCACTTGAAGCTTTTTCCACTGGATCTGATTTTTTTAGCTGCTCAATCTCCTTCTTCACATTCTTATCAACAACGTCCACTTTGAAACACTCCTCTGAATCTGACGGATATTTTGTTGGCTTGAACACATTGAAAGTGACTTTCTGATCATGCACTCTCATGGTAAGCTCTCCTTTTTACACATCAATCAGAGTTCGGCCCGTAGCTAGAAATGGCCTTCCCAAGATGATAGGAATCCTCTTATCCTCCTCAAAGTCCAGTATAACAAAATCAACCGGAAAAATCAGCTTATCCACCTTTACCAATACATCCTCCACTATACCCCTAGGATATGTGATCGACCTATCTGCCAACTGCAAGGTCATATTAACAGGTTTCGGATCAGGTAACCCAAGTTGCTTAAAAACAGACATCGGCATCAGATTAATGCTCGCTCCCAAATCACATAAGCACTTGCTGAAAAGTTGTTTGCCAATAGTGCAAGGTATGGTGAAGCTCCCCGGATCCTTCAGCTTAGGTGGCAACTTTTGTTGCAAGACAGCACTACACTCCTCCGTCAAAGCGACGGTCTCTAAATCCTCGAGTTTCAATTTCCTCGAAAGTATACCCTTCATGAACTTCGCATAGCTCGGCATTTGCTCAAGAGCCTCCGCAAATGGTATGTTAATCTGCAACTTCTTGAATACATCCAAGAACTTAGCGAATTGCTTGTCTAACTTTTGCCTTTGAATTCGTTTTGGGAATGGAGGAGGTGGAAACACCTTATCTTCTACTTCTTTTTGGGAATTAACACTCTTGTGAATGATAGGAGTTGAAGGAGTAGCATTAGGAAGCAACTCAGAACCAGATTCGACCTCAACTGAAGACTCAAGTTTTTCCTCGGTTGCTTTTTCTTCGTTCTGACCTTGTAGACTTCTTCCTGATCGTAATGTTATTGCCTGAACCTGTTCCTTTTGATCTTTCTTGCCTGGATTTACCTCTGTGTCACTCGGAAGCGTTCCTGGTTGACGGTTCAACAAAGCATTGGCTAGCTGGCCAATTTGATTCTCTAAAGTTTTCAATGACACTGCCTGACTCTTATACATCATTCGAAGCTCCTCCAATTCCGACTTCTCAGACTGATTCAATGAAGTTCCTTGAGATGGTTGAAACCCCGGTGGATTGAATGGTTGCCTTGGAGCATAAGGTGGTGGTTGGTAGTTCTGATTACTTGGCCTTGCATTGAACTGCTGATTATGTGGTTGCTGAGCACCTCCCTGATTGTTGCTCCAACTGAAGTTAGGATGATTCCGATTGTTGGGATGATAAAAATTTGGCACTGGTTGCTGAGATCTTTGAAAATTACTAACAAATTGTGCGGATTCAGCTGAGATAGCACACATATTTGTATCATGTGCCCCTGCACACAATTCACACACCATAGCAACCTGGTTAGTACCAAGATTAGAAAGGGAATCTACCTTCATTGTCAACGCTTTGAGTTGGGCAGCAATAGCAGTAGCTGCATCCAAGTCAAGAACTCCAGCCACTTTAGCAGGTGGCAAGCGTTGAGTAGGATTCTGAAACTCATTGGCCGACATCATTTCAATCAGATTATAAGCATCCTCATAGCTTTTTGCCCATAGCGCACCTCCAGAAGCTGCATCTAACATAGGCCGGGACTGAACTCCCAACCCGTTATAGAAATTGCTGATTATCATCCAATCCGGCATTCCATGATGAGGACAACGTGCCAATATCTCCTTGTACCTTTCCCAAGCTTCTCCCAAAGATTCCTGGGAATGCTGAGCAAACTGAGAAATGGCATTCCTGTAAGCTGCTGTCTTTGCCATGGAGAAATACTTGGTCAAGAACTTTTGAGCACAGTCTGCCCATGTTGTAATAGAGCCTGATGGCATAGAATGTAACCAACTCTTGGCTTTATCCTTGAGAGAGAAGGGAAATAGCCTCAATCTGATTGCGTCATCTGTAACTCCGTTGAATTTGAAGGTGTCACAGATCTCAAGAAAGTCCCTAATATGAGCATTGGGATCTTCAGCAGGACTACCCCCAAACTGGACTGTGTTCTGAATCATCTGAATGATGTTTGGCCTTAGCTCGAAATTGTTAGACCCTATAGCTGGGCGAACAATACTAGTATGAATGTCCTCCACTTTCGGCTGAGAGAATTCACTCAAAGCCTTCGCTGCTTGATCTTGATTTGCCATAACTTCCTTTGCTTCAAGATTGTCTTCTAACCCGAAATCAAGTCTTCTCCTAGCTAGTTCGTCTCTACGTGCCCGAGCTCGTGTACGCATAAACTCTCAACAAGTACCTGAGATTCACCAACAAGAAATTTTATGAAAACGTCCTAGTCACCGAAATTCAATGACCACTGATGGCAAATATTGAAACTAAACAAAATAAAACCGCGTCCCCGGCAGCGGCGCCAAAAACTTGTTACGACCAACTCAACACGCAAGTGCACGTGATCTCAAGTAATACAGATAGCAAATAAGGTTCGTTCCTACAGGGACTCGTTGTATTGTCTAGCTACTCACTCACCAATGTATGATTGTTTTCCAATGCTAAAACAAATAAATAAGTGGATTGTTGTTATCACTAAAATTTATCTAAGAATTATAACTAATTATCAACTACTTGAACTGAGATTTATATCGAATTACTTATGCGAATAAAACATGGGAATTTAGTTTCTTTAAACAATCCATCTATGGTCTCCAAATCCCTAGCCTTGTTCATGTGATTTATTAATACCTGATCGAACACACAAAACTGATATAAGCCAACTTCCGTTAAACAAATACCATCCTAAACAATATCCACAATAAAGATAGAAATCATTTAGTCTCCCGATTATGCCAAGTCTTCATATGTCTATAAAGAATAAAACATAATGGTTGAGGTGCAAGCATTCAATTGATCACATAGTCGTCATAAATTGATTAGAATTACGACACTAATTACGAATGATATTATCACGCATAAACCCACGCTAACATGGCAAGTTCTAAACTCTTATTTCCACTTTCGCTTCAACAAGAATTAACACACAATTACAGGAGTTAGCTACTCTCCTATAACGAATTAAATCAACCATGATAGGGTATCACATCAATCACACTATAGGCATCGAGAAGATTCAACACATAGAATTCATGAATAAGTCCACTAAACCCCCATGACAACGAATTAGTTCATGATCGAACTAATCATCATCATGGGTTCCAATGAAAACATGACTCTAAAATAAACAAGTAAATAAAATAGAGAAGAAGAAGAATAAGGTTTAGAATTAATCCCCACAATCGAAGAATACAAAGGTTCAAGAATAGCTTGGAGGAATTCCTTCTCCTTTTCTCCTCTTGTAAACCCTAGCTTAATAATACTAACGTGCGTGTCTCTCTGTTCTAATTACAAGGGTTGGATGATGATATAAAAAACACGTTTCCTACCTTTGCCCAATAATAAAAAATACCTAAAAAACTACTAGGAAACGATTTTAATGTCAAAAAAACACTTAAAATACAATTTCAGATCAAATAAGGGCAAAACTGGAAAATCAGCACGTCCCCGAGCACTTTGCTCAAGAACTGGCGCACTTTGCTCGGCCAAAATCTGCTCATCCCGAGCACTTTGCTCAAAACTGGCGCACTTTGCTCGGGACAAATCTGATCCCGTTCTTTTCTCCTTCGTTTTTCAGCTTTTTCTCCTTCGTTTTTGCTCCGTTTGCTCCCGTTCTTTTTGCATTCTCTTCCGTTTTCAATTCTCTATGCTTGGAATCCTCATGGTGAACCATAACAAGACTCCATTCTATATTATTAAGCCCGAATCCAACTCCAAAAGCAACGGAAACAACGATCTTAATCAACATTATTCCAACCCTGCACAATTAAACAAACACATCAAAACTACCACAATCTTGAGACCAAAGCAATCAATTTAAGCCAATTTAGAATGTTCCAAGTGGATATCAAATCCACTTATCATGTATCATTCTCAAAAATAGCATGAGGACATAAGTGAGAGAATATTAATTGAAAAAATCTAAGAAAGCAAACATAACCACATTTATCTGCTTTTCTTTCACTTAATGCCTTTAGTATAAAAGACCCATAATCAAATGAGAGATCATGAATTAGAGAATACCCAATTTTGGCTGAACCTGTGGGTAAAGCATCAAAATTTGACACTTTGTTCAAGAAACATCTGCTGATAGTGTCGAAGAAGAAATTCCATTCCTTCTTAAGCTTTGTCCTATAGAGCTCTCCAAACTTCTTTGGCGTTCCATTGTAACCCAAACTTACAACATACTCAAGGAGTCTTGAATCAGGAACTTTGAATACTGGCTTACCAATGATTGATGGTAAGTGTAGGGCTTCAGTGACAATCTCAGGAGTCACATAGTATGTAACATTATCATACTCAAAGCTCATTTGAGGCTTTTCTGATGTAAGTCCTTTCCCAAACACACTTGTGTTCCAAACCTGCATTACAGACTTAAAAGATATCTTGGCAGGTTGGGTTAGAGCATAATTGATTGGGCTTGAGGCCAAAAAGTCCTAAATAATGTGGAAATCATTGGGCAAGTCCTGATGATCTAGAACTGCAGTGAAGTTATTTGTGTTAAAAGTAACTCCATTGATTACCACCTTGCTGTTCATGAAAGATAAATTCTCCATTGGAATTTCAAACACAAGAATTGTGCTAATTTTTGAAATTAGGGTTTGAGAGTGCAAAGATAGAGAGACGATGTTTTACTGATGGTTTTGAGAATAATAAATCAATTAGAGAACTAAATTGATATTTGGACAATACTTATGATTTCTCAAAAACAGGTGTCAGTAAACCATTTGTTTATACTCGAGTAATGGACCAAATTACGTGAGAGAGTGGTGATGATTGCACGCGTCACGACTTACATCTGTAACTATATGTAATGATCGAGTGAAACACACGCGCTTGTATTATTCGAGAAATAAGATTGTGATTAAAATAAAACATGGAATTTTGTTTTAAATGAAGAAATTTAAAACATCACAATCGAATAATACCTGGTACTTACACCAGAAATATGAATCGTTTCATATTCTTGTGCCACCCTCCTCTATTTAATCTTAGAGACTTGTCCACTTACTTCCTTAACCCTTCATTCTCTCCTGAAAGAAAAATAAGAAAAACCCTTCACAGCAAAATTTTACAACAATGTCGAACCTTACAATCAAAGAGAAGAATCTCCATCTCTTAGAGAAAAGAGATATATTTAGCTATACTCATGAAGAGTTTGATGCTTTCGACTGGGAAAGACAACTTGAAACTCTCTGGTTGCAGATGGATGCAGGTCTCGAAGAAATTGAGAAGGAAAAACCTGCAAAAGTGATCGACATCGATGCTGCCCTCCAAGCAACATTAGCATGGCTTTCATCTAAGGCATCCTCATCCAACTCCATCAACCATTGTTAATGAATATGTCACCAAAAATAACCTTATCCCTATCAACTTCCACCCAAACAAAGTGGCAAAGATGAGATCTGGGACGGCTATTAACAATGGAGTGGATTGGTCTTTTATTTCCTGTTGAATAGATTAGTAGACAGAGAACAGAAAAGATGTAATCTTTGAATGTAATCTCTTTCTTATTATCAATGAAAAATTTAGTTTTTCTATTCTATTCAATGTTTTCCTGATTTATCATGTTATCTGAGAAATAAATATGAGGACTAATTAAAGTGATCACATTATCAGGAGTTCAATAACATTAATCATAGCTTGAATCAGGAAATTGAGATAAAACGAAGACAGTTAGATTCTGAACATAATACTGATGATCGAATCGTTGCATCAGGATTCGACGTTGACCACTGTCAGGATTGACTTCCCATCAGTATTTGCAAGTTGTCAGTATCTAATGACTTCTTTCTCTCAAGTACTGCCATAGTTTACCATTCCAAGTTCATTCACCAACTTTGTAAAAGTAGTCTCAGGTAGTGGCTTGGTGAATATATCAGCTAACTGTTGATCAGTAGGAACAAAATGAAGTTCAATTGTCCCTTCCAGTACTTGTTCTCTTATGAAGTGATACCTGATACTGATGTGCTTTGTAAGAGAATGTTGAACTGGATTTCCTGTCATAGCAATAACACTTTGGTTATCACAATAAATAGGTATTTTTGAAAATGACAAACCATAGTCCATTAGCTGATTTCTCATCCACATGATCTGAGCACAACAGCTTCCAGCAGCAATGTACTCAGCTTCTGCAGTTGATGTGGAGATAGACTTTTGCTTCTTACTAAACCAAGAAACTAGTCTTCCTCCTAGAAACTGACAACTGCCTGAAGTACTTTTCCTGTCTATTTTGCATCCTGCAAAATCAGCATCTGAGTAACCACATAAACTAAAGTCTGATTCTCTAGCGTACCAAAGGCCAAGAGAAGAAGTGCCCTTTAGATATCTGAAAATTCTTTTCACAGCTATGAGATGTGGTTCCTTGGGATTTGCTTGAAATCTTGCACATAGACAGGTTGCATACATGATATCTGGTCTGCTAGCAGATAGATATAAGAGTGAGCCAATCATTCCTCTGTAGTTGGTTACATCTACCTCAGTTCCTTGATCAGGATCAAGCTTTGTAGCTGTAGCTATAGGAGTTGAAGCTGTAGAGTTGTCTTGCATGTTAAACCTTTTTAGTAAATTCTTTGTGTACTTTGACTGATTGATAAAAATCCCATCATCAGTCTGTTTAACTTGCAGACCTAAGAAATAGCTCATTTATCCCATCATGCTCATTTGATATCTAGACTGCATTAGCTTTGAAAACTTCTCACACAGCTTAGTGATAGTTGACCCAAAGATGATATCATCAACATATATCTGAACTAACAGCAAATCCTTACCATGATTCAAATAAAATAAGGTTTTATCAATTGTACCTCTATTGAATCCACTTTCCAGTAAGAATTGAGCTAGGGTTTCATACCAGGCTCTTGGAGCTTGCTTTAGTCCATAAAGTGCTTTATCCAGTC
Organism: Kitagawia praeruptora; assembly: GCA_037693485.1. NCBI lineage: Eukaryota > Viridiplantae > Streptophyta > Magnoliopsida > Apiales > Apiaceae > Kitagawia > Kitagawia praeruptora. The sequence continues at coordinate 6,916,928 of CM075354.1, read as the reverse complement.
TATAGACATGATCTGGATATTTGAGATCAATGAAGCCAGGAGGTTGCTCAATATATACCTCCTCTTCCAGTTCTCCATTGAGAAATACACTTTTTACATCCATCTGGAATACTTTAAACTTCTTGTGGGCTGCATATGCCAGAAAAATTCTGATGGCCTCTAGTCTTGCAACAGGAGCAAAAGTCTCATCATAATCTATTCCTTCCTGTTGAGAATACCCCTTTGCTACTAGTCTTGCTTTGTTCCTCACAATTGTGCCATCTGAATCAGTCTTGTTTCTGAATACCCACTTTGTACCTACAATAGACCTTCCCTTGGGTCTTGGTACAAGTTTCCAGACTTCATTTCTTTCAAACTCATTCAGTTCTTCTTGCATAGTTGTCACCCAATCTACATCCTTAAGTGCATCTTCAACTTTCTTAGGCTCCTCCTTTGACAGAAAGTTATTATATAAGCATTCATTCTGAGTTGCACTTCTTGTCTTAACACCTGCTTCAGGATTCCCAATGATTAAATCAAGAGTATGACTTTTAGTCCATTTCCTTGCTGATGGTAAGTCATTTCTTGAACTGGATGCTCCCCCTGGATTGGTGTTTTCTTCAAAAGAACTAGAATTGATAGAAGCTCCCCCTGAGATAGTGCTATCTCTTCCTGATATGCTGTCAGTATTGTCAATTGAATCTGTTTCTGATGAGTCTCTGCTTGATGTTTGAGTTGTATCAGTACTGGTGATGTCTTGCTCTTGCTCCCCCTCAACATTTGCATTATTTGAGTCATCATCAGTAACAGGTATTCGATCAGGAATTGATCGATCGTCAGTATCTGACAGAGTATCAGTATCTGACATGTCTTCATCAGAATTCTTGGTAGCTTCATTTGCAAAAATCAAACTATCATGAGAGTCTTCTTTTATTCCTGTTATCTTTCTATCATCAAAAGATACATTAATGGACTCCATGACTGTCTTTGTTCTTAGATTGTAGACTTTAAAGGCTTTTGTTGTTGGATAGCCAATAAAGATGGCCTCATCAGCTTTTGTCTCAAATTTTCCTAGCTATTCAGGATGAGGTCTTAGAACAAAGCACTTGCAGCCAAACACATGTAAATGCTTCAAACTTGGCTTCTTTTCCTTAATCATCTGATAAGGAGTTACACCATGTCTGTTGATTAGGGTGATGTTCTGAGTGTAGCATGCTGTGTTGACTGCTTCTGCCCAGAAATATGTAGGTAGTTTAGCTTCTTCCAACATAGTTCTGCCAGCTTCAATAAGAGTTCTGTTCTTTCTTTCAACTACTCCATTTTGCTGAGGTGTGCCAGGAGCAGAGAATTGTAGAACTATTCCTTTGTATTTGCAGAACTCTTCCATTGCTGAATTCTTGAATTCAGTCCCATTATCACTTCTCAGAATCTTGACTTTGTATTTTGTACCAGTTTCAATAAGTCTCACATGGTCCAGCAGTATTTCAGCAGTTTCATCTTTTCTGTGCAGAAAATAAACCCAGGTAAATCTAGCATCAACAATGAGTCATTTTTTGACTGATTTTTGACCGATTTATCGGCGATTTTTCAGAAATCGGCCGATTTCTATAACAGAGACAATGACTAGAGTATACCTTTTATTACTGATGGACATAATATTCACTGGTCCAAACAAGTCAAGGTGAAGCATGTGATATGGTTCATCAATTGAGGATTCAGATTTACTCTTGAATGATGTCCTTCTCTGTTTAGCCTTCTGACAAGCATCACAGAGTCCATCAGGAGTATATAGAGTCTTTGGTAATCCTCTTACCAAGTCTTTCTTAACCAACTCATTTATATTGTTGAAGTTGAGATGAGAAAGCTTCTTATGCCAATTCCAACTTTCATCTACAGAAGCTTTACTGATGAGGCATGTAGTTGGATTTTCAGTATTGGTGTGAATGTTGGCTTCATAAATGTTACCATGTCTTTGACCAGTTAATGCAACCTTTCCTGAAGATTTACTGATGAAAGGCAGAGTGTATAAACTTGTAACACTATAACTAATGTAACTCAATTAAAAGAAAAGATACTTAACCAGAAGACAATCAAGAACAAGAAGTCACAAGAAATCAACACTAAATGAAGACAAGGTAATTGATACAATTGAACATGTTAACTATGATCAAGTCAAGAAGAAATCATTGAGAGAAGTTCAAGTCAAAGTTGTTCAGGCCTCAGTGATTTGAGAAATCGAGAATCAAGATCATAACTATCAGTATCAACAAGACCAATTGATTTCAAGTGAACAAGAAGGAAAGCAAATATTGGAAAGCCAAGTTACTAAGTGAATATGGTAATTTATTCAAGAAGCAGAAACACTATCAAGACTAGTCACTTATGAACCAGACCAGTGCATCAAGTGTCAGGACATTGATAGCAAGTTTATGTCAGTAATAAAGATCCATGTTCAAGAGCTTGCTGAAGAATAAAGAAGATATGAAGATATCACAAGCTCAAGATGTGCATTGAAGTTTCAAGTTGAAGACCAGAATATTTTCTAAGTACCAAATGTTCTGGATGGCCAAGTAGAATATTTCTAAGTAGAAGTTCGACTTAGAAATTTCGAGATGGCTAAGTAGAAATTCTCAAGTAGAAGTTCTACTTAGAGTGCAGCTTCAACATGACACATGGCATCTTCTGATTGGCAGATTTCCAAGCTTTCAAGATAAGGCAAGATTTATGTGGACATCATTGGGCCACGTACATCTTAGTCTTTGAAGACTACAGGACATAGATTACATGTAGTATAAATAGAAGCACTTGTGTAATGTTTTTAAGTTAGTGAGCAATATTGAGAAAAACACAAGAAAAAGAGAGAGAGTATATTCACAGAGCTTAGAATCATTCACTTCTCTCTCAACTTCTGTTATACTTTGTAATGAATGTTGTAGCAACCTTTTCAAGTTATATATAAAGAAATATATTCCTTGAATCTGCGTGTTCATTTATTGCATCGTATTTATTGCTTCTCATAATCGAAAAGTTGTATTCACCCCCCCTCTACAACACATTTGGACCTAACAATTGGTATCAGAGCGGATGTTTAACATACAAAACATAGATCCTTGTGTTTGGTAGAAGAATCGTGAGTTTTCAATTTCTAGATCTACTTTTCATTTTTTCGAAAAGTGTGCTTTAATTCATTTCCATTGAAAACTCATCCGGGAAAAATTATTTAAATACTCCAGGTGTGATTATTTGGCTTGGGTGTATTTTAATTAATTTTTGTGAATTAATCTGGGTTCATTGATATTTGGTGTTCTTGAGTGTTCATCATCTGTTCTTGTCAAAGAATATAACCCAACAACTTTTTGATCTCCTTTTTCAAACAAACAAAGATAGTCAAAAAGGTGTTTTTGTACTTTTGATTTGATTATTATTCCTTGGCCGAAAGCAAAAGAAAGTGTACTCAGTGCTTTGCAGGTGGGTTAGTCACTTTCGGCGTGTAAAGTAATCAAAAGTCAAAAAGAGTGTTAAAGTGATAATATTGTTTATTCAATATTAAAGTAATCTGCAGAAAAATTTATTCTAAGGACAAAAGTTCTACATAGAATTTCTACTTGAGATTTTCTACATAGAATTTCGACTTGGACAATTTCTACTTGGTGAATTTCGACTTGGACAATTTCTACTTAGAGAAATTTCGACTTGAGCAAAATTTCTACTTAGAAAAATTTCGACTTGGCAGAAGTTCTACATAGATATTCTACATAGCCTAGTCTTGGGTACTTAGAAATTTTTAGTGACAAGATTTGAAATGGCTCCTAAAAATTCTTTCAAGATCCCAATGTTCAACCGAGATCACTATGAAGAATAGGTTTTCAGAATGAGACTCTACTTAGAGACAATTAACCCTGAGTATCTGGAAGTCCTTGAAAAGGGTAAATTTGTTCCAATGAAAGCTATTCCTGAGCGTACGGAAGGAGAGGAGGTTATACCTGCTCGGTCTGAGCCTAAAAAGGCAGCGGACTTTACGGATGCTGACAAGGAGCAAATAGCTTATGATACTTCTGTAAGACAAACCTTGATGGAATCTCTCGATCATGAAATGTTCAACATAGTCAAAGGTTTGAATACAACAAAGAAGATTTGGGACAAGATAGAAGTTGTCATGGAAGGATCTGCAGAGGTTAGAAGCAACAAGACACTTATACTCAAGATGGAGTATGACACCTTTAGAATACGAAAAGGAGAAAGCATAACAGACGTCTATCTACGATTCAGTCAGTTGGTATTGGATTTGAATCTGAGAGGTGTTACTCTCCCCATGGTTGAGACCAATACGAGATATCTGAGGAACCAGCCAAAGAGCATTGAACATAGGGTCTACGCAATCAGAGAAACCAGAGATTTGCATACAACTTCTCTGGAAGAATATTATGGAATTCTAAAGACCTATGAGCTGGAAACACTTCAAGATCAAGCATGGGACAATGATTCAAAAGGAAAAGAAACTGCATCAGGATTAGTTGCTGATGAGGAAGAGTCTAAGAAGGCAATGGTTGCAGCAAAGCCTAAATCATCACCTGCACCGCATCAAGTTGATAATGATGACGAGTGTGCATCTAACAGTGATGATGACTACTTCACCCAAGAAGAGCTGGACAACATGGACGATAGTGTCGTGGCATACATGGCAAGGAAGTTCAGCAACATGAGATTTAGAAAGAGCAACCGACCACAGAGAAATTCTTCATCTTACTATCGGGCTGCTAAGGGTGGTGGTAGTTCATCAGGCTACAAAAACAAAGGCAAGAGTACCAGCTACAAATCTCCGTTGGATTTCAAAATGAAGTTCAATTGCTATAATTGTGGTGAACCTGGACATTTTGCCTCGGACTGCAAAAAGCCTAAACAGACTTATCCAAAAGAGACATTTGAAGCCCTCAAAAGCAAGTATGAATCGCTGGTGAAAGAAAAACATGGTAAAAGAGCTTTAGTAGTAACAGAAGGAAGAGCTTGGGATGATTCAGATGAGGAAGATGTTACTCATGTAGCAAACTTTGCGCTCATGGCTGAGACATCAGAGGAACCAGAGGTACCAGTTCTAACCCTTAAAGTAGAAATGTCTCTTGATGATTATAAGGAACAGAACGGGGCTCTTAGCGAAGAGATCTACATGTTGTGCAAAAGCCTAGACACTTCTCAAAAGGAACAGAAAACACTTGTCGCCAAAAGCAGAATGCTTGAGGCAAAAGTGGAAGAGTTAGAGGCTGCTTGCACTGTAGATACTTCCCTAAGAGATTTTATTAAATCTTTGGAACACAAGCTCGTCCTTAAGGCAGAAATAGAATCATGTTTAAGGAACAAACTAGCTGAGTTAGAAACTAAATGTGAAGCTTACAAACTAGCTGCTAGTAAAATGTATGTAGATAATGACGTATTTAAGAAGATAACTGGAGTAGGTGTAGGACTTGATTATTCTAACCTTTCTAAGAAAGAAGGGAAGAGACCTATCGACACTACTTCCAGTGACCTTAAAAATGATATTCCTAGCATTTTTAAATCTTCTGTCAAACCCATCTACAAACACCTTGTTCCTAGAATAGAAGAAGAAGAGACTGAATTGATAGCTAGATATGAGATTGAGATGGAAGATCGCCAGAAAGCACAACCTATAACTCCTATCAAACAAGTTAAAATCAATTTCCCTAGTGATGAATCTAGACTAGGAATAGGAGCTAAGGCTGTTAAACAACAAGGGAAGAAAGGCATAAAAGAGGTTAAGGCTGAACGAATAAAGAAAGCATGTTATCACTGCAAATCTACTGAACATCTTTCTTATGCATGTAAAGCTAACATAAATGTTCCTGCTGCACATGCCATGCCTGTCACACATACAATGAATAATCTGCATCCGAATCATGCACAGTGTGGTCAACCTAATTGTATGACATGCACTTTTAACGTCATGCAAACTTTTGTGAATTTAATGAATGCATCTAGCCAGTCATGCTCAAATACTGCTGCTAGTTCAAACATCAAGAAAAAGCATGTGAGAGCTAAGACTGTCAGTCCTCCTAAAGTTAGAAGTGACAAACCTTCTCCTAGGACTGATAAATATGTCAAGTCTGAGAAAGGAAAGGAGAAAGTCGAAAGCTCTAGTAATGTTAAGAAAATTGCATCTCCTGTTGTTAAATCTGTTGATTCTAAATCTTATCGAAAAGCCGGGCCCAATCAAAGTTGGGTTCCGAAGAAAGTCTAATCAATCTGTCATTGCAGGGCATTAAGCAAAAGAGAAATAAAGTCATATGGGTGCTGGATAGTGGAGCATCGAGGCATATGACAGGAAACAAGTCCCTGCTTACAGAGTTGGTTATGAAAGCTGGCCCTTATGTTACCTTTGGAGATGACAGCATAGGTGTGACAAAGGGATATGGCAAACTGAAAACTGGCAATGTCATCATTGAAGATATTTCCTATGTTGAGGGATTAAAGCATAATTTGTTGAGTATCAGTCAATTCTGTGACAAAGGTTACGAAATTGTCTTCAACAAGAAAGGTGTATCAATCACTCACATCAAGGAAGGCTCACTGGCTTTGAGAGGAGTTCGAAAGGCAGATCTTTTTGTTGCAGACATGGATTCAGCAAATCAGAATGAAGTCACCTGTTTCTACAGCAAAGCTTCGGATGATGAAAGCTGGTTATGGCACAAAAAGTTATCTCACTTAAACTTCAAAACGATGAATGCTCTCGCGAGGCGAGAATTGGTGAGAGATCTACCTCAAATGGAGTTCGCTCCGAAAGGACTCTGTGAAGCCTGTGAAATGGGAAAGTCGAAACGAGCATCGCATAAAAGCAAAGAAATTTCTAGTATCACTGAGCCTCTGCAACTTCTTCATATGGATTTGTTTGGCCCAGTGAATGTCCTATCGTTGTCTAGGAAAAGATATGCATTGGTAATCGTGGATGACTTCTCCAAGTATACATGGGTATTGTTCGCAATGACGAAAGACGAAGTACCTTTCCTAATCATTGATCACATCACTCAAATTGAGAATGTTTCAACACTTACTGTGAAGACGATTAGATCAGACAATGGCACTGAATTCAAAAACGCAGTGCTAAATGACTTCTGTGTATCTAAGGGAATACGTCGTCAGTATTCAGCCCCGAGAACTCCACAACAAAATGGAGTAGTTGAAAGGAAGAATAGAACATTGGTTGAAGCAGCAAGAACTTTGTTGTGTGATTCGAAACTTCCTCTGTATTTCTGGGCAGAAGCAGTGAGTACCGTGTGTTACACTCAAAATCGATCCTTGATCATAAAAGATAAAGAAAAGACACCATGTGAGCTAATGAATGGAAGAAGACCAACAATCAAATACTTTCATGTCTTCGGAGCAAAATGTTATGTACTTATAGATGATGAAAATCTAGGCAAGTTTGCAGCAAAAGCTCGTGAAGGAATCTTTGTTGGTTACTCCACAGATGTGGTAGCAGCTTATAGGGTGTTCTTAGTAAATGATCGAAAAGTGACTGAAAGCTACAACGTCAGATTCGACGATACCAAACTCTCATCAATTTCAAGAGATTCTAGTGAACCCGAGTCCCTAAAATTTCAGAATCTGGACTTAGAAGATCTTGAAGATGAACCTGAGTTGGTTGTCCCATTAAATGTTCCAAGTGTACGTGAAGAACCTGAGTCTAGTGAACAAGCTAATTCTACAAGATCAGGAGAGACTTCTTCAGTACGAACCGGCAACAACTCAGGGGGAGTAAATAGCAGCTCAAGAACTACTGTTCAAGGCTCGAGTCGAGTTGACTCTAGTTCTGTAGGAGCTGGCACTAACTCAGGGGGAGTTAGTGAAAGTAATCAAAGTAGTCAGCACCACAACTCAGAAAGTCATGCTGAATCATCAAGACAATTTCCAAGAGAACGGGTATGGAATAGAGACCATCCGTTTGAATTAATTATTGGTGATCCAGATGCTGGTGTGTCTACTAGAAGAAATGCAAGAGCTGACCTGGCTAATATTTGCTTATATTCTGGGTTCTTATCCAAGCTTGAACCTAAAGAAATAGAAGAAGCTCTTGGTGATGCTGATTGGGTGATTGCCATGCAAGAGGAACTCAATCAGTTTGAAAGGCAGAAAGTTTGGAAACTGGTACCCCGACCAAAGAACAAATCAGTAATTGGAGCAAGGTGGGTATTCAGAAATAAAATGGATGAAAACGGACTTGTAACACGAAACAAGGCTCGTTTGGTTGCAAAAGGTTATTCTCAGCGAGAAGGAATTGATTATGATGAGACCTATGCACCAGTTGCAAGACTTGAGGCAGTCAGGATGTTTTTGGCATTTGCAGCACATAAGAACTTCAAGGTTTTCCAGATGGATGTGAAAAGTGCCTTCCTGAACGGAGAGTTAGAAGAAGAAGTGTATCTGGAACAGCCGCCTGGCTTCATTGATCCAGAACTTGTAGATTTTGTGTATCTTCTCTTCAAATCTGTCTATGGTCTCAGGCAATCCCCAAGATGTTGGTATGAAACCCTATCCGTATTCTTAATTGAAAGTGGTTTTACTAGGGGAGTAATTGACAAAACATTGTTCTATAAGAATGTGAAGAATGATCTAATACTTGTTCAAGTCTATGTGGACGATATTATCTTCGGGTCATCGAATGAGCGCTTGTGCGAGAAATTTGCTAAGCTAATGCAAGACAAATACGAGATGAGCATGATGGGAGAGCTGTCCTTCTTCCTTGGATTACAGATCAGTCAGAGAAAAGATGGTATCTTTATCTGTCAATCCAAGTACGTCAGAGATTTACTCAAGAAGTATAATCTAGAAGATGCATCAGCAGCTAAGACTCCCATGGCAACAGCCACGAAGCTTGATGAAGACAAATCAGGTAAATCAGTTGACATCACAAGCTATCGAGGTATGATTGGCTCACTTCTCTATTTAACTGCAAGTAGACCCGATATAATGTTCGCGACTTGTTTATGTGCAAGATTCCAAGCGGATCCTAGAGAATCACATCTCATAGCCGTCAAAAGAATTTTTAGGTATCTCAAGGGCACACCAAATCTAGGAATTTGGTACCCAAGAGATACAGGTTTTAATCTAATTGGCTATACGGATTCAGATTATGCAGGTTGCAGGATTGATAGGAAAAGCACATCTGGTGCTTGTCAATTTCTTGGCAGAAGATTGGTGTCCTGGCAAAGCAAAAAGCAACATACAGTATCTACTTCTACTGCTGAAGCTGAGTACATTGCTGCTGGAAGCTGTGTAGCTCAAATACTGTGGATGAGGAACCAATTGAAGGATTATGGCATGGAGCACAAGAAAATTCCAATTATGTGTGACAACACAAGTGCTATTGCCATAACCAACAATCCTGTAGATCTTTCAAGAACCAAGCACATCGACATCAGGTATCACTTCATAAGAGAACATGTCGAGGAGGGGACTGTGGAGCTACATTTTGTGCCCACAATGCAACAAATTGCAGATATATTCACCAAACCTCTTGATGAAGTAACATTCAATAGGTTGGTTGGTGAATTGGGAATGCTTAACTCAAGTTAGTAAAGCCTTCTATCTGTAAAATCCATGGTTATGTTTGTATATGCAAGCTATTTAATCATTATGTGTTTAGACTTTAAAATGCCTAATTAATGATTATTATAGGGTGCATATAGTGTGATTTTGCATGAATTCAGTGTGTTTTAAGTGTCTTTTATAGCACAAATCTTTGAATTTATGCTTGTTAGATTGCATGATCATAGGGGGAGTTAAATTCATAATATTCTAAATATTGCATGATTTTTAGATGAATTTACCTGTGTTTTTCATGTAATTAGAGGCCTTAGAATTATCAAGGAATGTTTTAATTATGTCATATATTAAAATCCTTGAATTGATATTTATATTAATTTGACAAAATTAATTGTTGAGTTTTTCAAAGAAAAATTGTCAAATTATTCTAAGTATCTTCAAAATTTCGAGTTAGTTCCTATCTCGAAACTCATCTTGAAATTCTAGTTGAATTTCGATTTGAGCTTCCAGAGTGAAGTTTTTGAAAATTCTAAGTCTGGGAAGAATTTCGAGTTAGCCTCTATCTCGAAATTCAACTCGAAATTCGACTTAGAGTTCGACTTAGAGTTACCAGTGTGCCTATTTATTTATTATCTTCAAAATATTCTAGATAAATTCTATCTCGAACTCCATCTCGAAATTGAGATGTGGTTTCCATTATTGGGGATATTTTGAAATGATCTGAGAAAATAATTCGAGTTAGTCAATAATTTCGAGTTAGTCTCTATCTCGAAACTCAACTCGAATTTCGACTTGATGTTCGAGATAGAGCTCTCAGTTGGTTTTAAGGGGATTTTTCGAGTTAACTCCTAACTCGAAGTCTATCTCGAATTTCTACTTAAATTTCGAGATAGGTTTCCCTAAGTAATGTTGGTGGTTTGTGCTGTTTACATGGTCTTTATAGTTAAATGGTAAAGTTTTTCGAGTTAACAGCTATCTCGAAATCCATCTCGAAGTTCGACTTAATATGTTCGAGATAGACTTCGAGATAGACTTCGACTTAGACTTCGAGATAGATTTCGACTTGGGTTCTCCCTGTATGTACTTAGAGTTTTCATACTTTTTAACAGGGACACTTTAGTCATTTCACATTAATGTCTATATATACATCTCTAACTCGATCTTTTCTTTCACTTTTACCTAATAGAGTTTTACAGCCGCCCCATATACATACAGGCGATTTCATACTTACAACCATTGATTCGTGATTTTTGTGACTAATCTCATACGGACAACGAATTAATGCCCATTTTTAAACTGCTATCACTTGTGTGTTACCATTAATCTCTGTTCTTGTGTGTTTGTGTCACGGTTCATCTTTCTTGAGATATATACACACGTATATACACACAAAAGTTCACAGATCTGTACAAAAACACGATTTCACACAAACACTTCACTGTTAAAGCAGATTTAATTAGTGGTTTTAAATTTGCCTTCCATTGACTGTTTATTGGAGCCCGTAGTTTAATTTCTCAAAAAGGGACTTTTGTGTTCTTGATAAATTAAAAGGGATATAACGGTTAATTCTTTAATTAATTGTTTTTCGAAAATTAAAATTAAAATTCACATCTTTTAAAAGAAAAACTTTTAATTAAAATGGCTCACCAATTTTCACTTGCCAAAAACAATTTTTATAATATTTCTACGGAAATTGGTGATCAACTCCCGCGCTTTAAGTCTTGGATACGATTTCTCAATTTGTATTCCAAAGCTAGCGATGCTTTTACTGCTAAACCTACACTAGTACATGATGCTTTACAGCAATTATGGACTAGTGCAGTTTCTTTTGGGAGCAAATCAACCCCCTTTGGTTTCAGGTTTACCTTAGCGGGTCAGGAATATGAGGTGACTGAACAAATTGTCAACAAGGTTCTGGGATTCCCCATTAAAGATGCTTATGATCCAGAACCTACAGCTGCAGAACGCCTCAGTTTCTTTGAAGAAATAGGATGTTATCCTCCGACTGGCCGGATCACTGGAAACATCCAAAAACAATTTCTTCATGTGGAATGGAATTACTTTTTCGAGGCCATCACAAGATGTTTTCGGGCACGAGAAAGCGATTACCATCAAATTTCCATTCCCATGCAAAACCTCGGAATTGCCCTAGCAAGAGAGCTGGATATAAATTATGGACGAATAGTTCTCTCTGAGATAGTGGCTGTGATGGGATCTCCTGCAAGTAGAGACCTCAACACAACAGATGTTGTCTGCTGGTTTCCTCGATTCTTACAGATGCTGATTAATCATTTAATACCGAAGGATGCTCTTGCAGTTAGACAGAGTTTTGCCAGAAGTCAAACATCTGCACCACTAGGGATGGGCACTAAGTCACTTTCAACAGTTGAAAATCAGAATAAACATCATGGAAAACCGATGTCTATTCCTGATACCTTACAACAGTGGCTTACATATGATGAGGGAGTTACCACTTTGATGGAATTCTCGCAAGTTTCATCACATGCTCAGAATCGGTCTGCTCATGCTGAGGCATTTGAAGAGATTCCTGATGAACAAAGCGGAGACGAACAAGGTAATGAATCAGGTAATCTCTCTCGACATTCTACTCATTCCTCTTCCTATGTTTCTGATTCCCAGACCCAAGAGACTCCTAGCCCGCAGGATCTATCCCAGGGTGAGAGCTATATTTCTAATTCTATATCATCCCAGTCACCGGAATCCAAACAGCCAGCACAAATAAATGTAGGATATGATGAGGAGAGTGAACCCGAAGAGCAGCAACTTATTCGAAAGAAACCCAAAATTTCTCATGCTGCTACTTCTAAACCTCAGTCAAACCCTAGAGTGTCACACGCAACCACTCCACCTCACGAGAGTGGTTCACCCCTTGAACAATCTGCACATAGGGATTTTGATGATGATTATGTACCTCTTGAAGATACTGTTGCTTCAAGAGGACATGAAGCTTTAAAAGCTTCAGCCGTACCTTCACCGGTACGTACTGATGCTACAAAGAGGATCGATTCTGATGTCGTACAAGAACACTTTGTAGCCTCTCAGCCTGAGATTCCAACTCAGGAACAAACAGCATTTGATCCCATAACTGCAAATTATATTGCTTATCCAGTTTCTGCAGGTACTGCTTCATATTTTGGATCATTTATTGAAGATATACACGAGCGTGAGACAGGGAGTGTGTGTGAGAGGTTAGGGAGAGAGGGACCTTCATTTTTAAGGCCCGAAACCGAGCGCCAAATACCAACAGAACGAGTATTAGAGCGAGGTCACCTAAACCAAACACCGTCCCTTAATACTGAAAATCTTGAAACTCGTATGTCTTCTATGGAAAATCAAATGAAGCAGTTTGGGCAGTCAATGGGGCAGTTAGGGATGAACGTTGGAAACAATCAAAGGGCTCTTGACGACTACGCAGCACGAATGGCAAGTCAAGCTACAGCTTTTAATGATTTGACAAACAAGGTAAATGACTTGGGCCATGCTGCTGGTGTCTTGGGAAACACTCTGAATGACAGGATGGGAGCAATGGAGCTTACAATGGATACTCTGGCTGTGGAGATCAGTAGAGTTATGTTCGCAATCAGAAGTTTTGTGCCCCCAGAGTGTTTCGCGCCGCAACAACCTCCCCCCGATGCTGGTACAGGTGGTGCTAGTGGAGCAGGACCCTATGGTTCTGGTTTTGAAGATTCTTACGCAGCTGGTGGATCTGGAGACCAGGGTGGAGTTCAGGATAACTCACCTAAGGGGGAGAGTATAAAGGAGACGAGACAGCAGGGAGTTCAAATCGAAGAAATTCCAGAACAAGCTGATCTTGTAAAAGAAGTAGAAATTGAGCCGTCTATTGATGAAGAGGCTCTGAGAAGGAAAAAGGGTAAGGCCATAGCGATTGAGCAAGATGAGCCATTCGTTGATCTGAGTCATCAAGAAAAAGTACAGGAGGTACTTGACTCAGATTCCGATATGGAAGACGCACCTTTGAAACATGCTATAAAGAGATCATTGAAGGATCAAGGTGGAGGTGCTGGAATGTCTTTCGGATTGCCTGAAGAAATTACTGTTGATGAGGAAACCCTTAAATCTCAAAAGTTAGCCTTGGAACAAGCTGAGTTCTTTAAAATGAAGGCAATGCAAGAACGTGCTGTATTTCTAGAAAAGAAAGTGGAGCTACAAGGGAAGCAGTACGATTATGAGCTTGCAAGGCTAGCTGATCCTCAAATTGATCTGGACAATAGAAGGATAGGGCAGAAGTGGGATGACGCAAGGAAGATATTGATGGGACCATGTACAAAAGGAGATCATAACAAGGAGGCAGATGATCTGTTCTACAACCTAAATTTGCAGAATCCAATGGCTGCTGACTACATAAGTGCTTTAAAGAGATTAATTTCTAAAGTCAGGGTTGGATACAATTCAACGCAAAAGGAGTGGCAGGTTATTTTGTCTTTCACAGAAGGAGTCCCAATGTCTTTCATGTATGTGGATGACCAATTCATGACGAGAAGATCTGCATCAGAGTTGTTCTTGCTAGCAACAAAAATTCAATACTCTCATTCTGAGAATCTAAGCATTCTGTATAGGGATCACTTAATGCAGCTAGCAGAGGACAAGGGTCCAGAATTCTCAGCATATCCAAATGTTGTCCGGATGGTGGTTGACAGTAAAATGAAGAGGGTGAGCTTGGAGGAAAAGGACTTAATGGAACTTTCAGTGGAATCTCTTAAGGCCGTCTGTAGGCAAATGATGAGTAAGGGATTCGCTTCTGAGCTTAAAGATAAATCAGTGAAGATCATTGAAAGCGTCATACTCAAGAAGAGCAATGAGGTGTGGAAGTGTGATGTCATTGCTCCAAACCCTCTTGATAATGTGAAGATTGAACCAGAGCTAATGGAGAAGAAATGGAATATGCTTCAAGCTATGAAGAATGTAGATGAAGCTCTGAATCTTCCTACTGGAGAACTGGAACAAGGAGAGATAAGGGAGGCAGTTGGTGTTCCAGGAAGAGACAGTGTATACTGGATACACTCTTTTGTTGATAATACAGCTGATGCCTTAGTATTCATAGATGCAGACCAGAATCAAACATTCTTGCATATGAGTAAACAATGGCTGCTGCAGACTCAAGATGCTGCATTTCTGGAGAAAGTGTTATATGTGTTCAAATGGGAAGATGTGGAAGTTAAGTATGTGACAGAAAAGCAGAGACTCGTGAGTTACCTGTCTGATGTAGTAGTGGAAAAGAAGCGATTGGAGCGAGATGCGGCTAGTGTCCACAATACTAACCGTGTCAAAGGCTATCCCAAAATGATCTATTGTCAGTTTACAGCTGATAAAACTCATAGGAAACCTCAGCTTATAATGAAGATATTTGAGGACATTCCAAAGATCAGGACTACTCAGGAGGTGGACAAACTCAGAAGGCTTTTCAAACATCCTTACCCAGAACCCAGGAACCCTCTAGAGATGGAAGCAGTAAGTTTGTTGAATACTAGGTGGACGCAACTTCATGATCCAGTATATAAGAAACAAAAGCAGCAGGAGGAGAAGCGCAGAAGGCAGAAAGAAGAAAAAGATCAAGCTGCTGAAGCTAGGAAAAGGAAACGGAATTAGGGTTAAAGGTCAGAGTGGTGTGAACTTGAAGTTGGAAAAACTTCATGTCTTTCGGTTGCTTTAACTCACTTGAGGAAAATTCATCTTAGAATGAATCCAATAAGGTGATATAAGTTTGACTAAAAGATATGAAATAATCCAGGTGATAGGAATCATTCAAATGATCTTTAATTCGAGGTTCGAATTCTGTTTCTAGTTTAAGTTCTTTGTATTGTTTTCAAATACTTTTCAATTGTATATTTTTCAAGACTGTAATGTTAATTATCTTTTCTCGTCTCTTGTTTAGTTGAGTTATCCTTCATTAATTTGAATGTCATTGTTAGACAATCAAATTGGGGGAGATTGAAAGGCAGAGTGTATAAACTTGTAACACTATAACTAATGTAACTCAATTAAAAGAAAAGATACTTAACCAGAAGACAATCAAGAACAAGAAGTCACAAGAAATCAACACTAAATGAAGACAAGGTAATTGATACAATTGAACATGTTAACTATGATCAAGTCAAGAAGAAATCATTGAGAGAAGTTCAAGTCAAAGTTGTTCAGGCCTCAGTGATTTGAGAAATCGAGAATCAAGATCATAACTATCAGTATCAACAAGACCAATTGATTTCAAGTGAACAAGAAGGAAAGCAAATATTGGAAAGCCAAGTTACTAAGTGAATATGGTAATTTATTCAAGAAGCAGAAACACTATCAAGACTAGTCACTTATGAACCAGACCAGTGCATCAAGTGTCAGGACATTGATAGCAAGTTTATGTCAGTAATAAAGATCCATGTTCAAGAGCTTACTGAAGAATAAAGAAGATATGAAGATATCACAAGCTCAAGATGTGCATTGAAGTTTCAAGTTGAAGACCAGAATATTTTCTAAGTACCAAATGTTCTGGATGGCCAAGTAGAATATTTCTAAGTAGAAGTTCGACTTAGAAATTTCGAGATGGCTAAGTAGAAATTCTCAAGTAGAAGTTCTACTTAGAGTGCAGCTTCAACATGACACATGGCATCTTCTGATTGGCAGATTTCCAAGCTTTCAAGATAAGGCAAGATTTATGTGGACATCATTGGGCCACGTACATCTTAGTCTTTGAAGACTACAGGACATAGATTACATGTAGTATAAATAGAAGCACTTGTGTAATGTTTTTAAGTTAGTGAGCAATATTGAGAAAAACACAAGAAAAAGAGAGAGAGTATATTCACAGAGCTTAGAATCATTCACTTCTCTCTCAACTTCTGTTATACTTTGTAATGAATGTTGTAGCAACCTTTTCAAGTTATATATAAAGAAATATATTCCTTGAATCTGCGTGTTCATTTATTGCATCGTATTTATTGCTTCTCATAATCGAAAAGTTGTATTCACCCCCCCTCTACAACACATTTGGACCTAACAATTGATAACTTCAAAATGAGTATCATTGAAATTGACACGATAACCTCTGTCTGTGATTTGACTGACACTTAACAGATTGTGCTTGAGTCCTTTCACCAGAGCTAGTTTTTCAATGATGACATTTCCAATTACAATACTGCCATATCCCATAGTTTGTCCAATGTTGCCATCTCCATAAGACACAGTTGGGCCAGCCTTCTCCTCAAATTCTGATAGCAAGGTTTTGTCTCCAGTCATGTGCACAGAGCATCCACTATCCATGACTAACACATTTTTCTTTTTACCCTGCAATCAGAATCACAAAGAACTCAGTTAGAATTTTTAAGAACCCACACTTGTTGGGTTTTCTTTTCATGCAGCTTAACATTTTTAGCAGCAGAAGATTTTCTTGTAAAAACACCTTCATCAGGATTAAGTCCATCAGAATTAATCTTTTTCTTAACAGATGCATGATTAGTATTAAAGTTCTTTGTTTTTCCAAAATTTGCACTTTTATTGAACTTAGGCAAAGGCTCATAATAATTATAGTACAAATTATGGTATTCTTCACATGTATAAATAGAATGCCATTTACTGCCACAATGGAAACAAGGATTCTGTGGTTTATAAAATACTGATTTATTCCTAATGTCAGACTTAGGAACTACAGTTGGCTTCTTTTTACTCCTCCTGCAATCAATAGCAAGATGATTAGAGTTACCACAGTTAAAGCATACTTTTCTTGGTGCATTTGGAATATACTTATAATTATTCTCCTTGTTTATTCCAACTTTACCATTCCTGTTCCTTTTGACAGTTGGAACTCTCTTTCTATCTGTTACATCACAGATTCTATCCCTCAATTGTTTCTTGGACAAAAGACCTACATTTTTGTTTTTGACAGTTCTAGACTCAGAATGATGTGTAGAGGTAGATCCCTTTTCTGAAGTAGATTTGGGAACTTCTGGATACACATAATTAACAGGTTTTAATTTGGTTTTAGTACTGTCTGTAACATATCTGTAGGTTTTTGGATTTGCTGAGTCATCAACTATAACTCTTCCTGGATTAGATGAAACAACTTTTTCTTTGTCTTTTTTCTCATTCTCTGGCTTATAACCTAGACACTCTTTCCAGTTTTTATCAGTAATAATTTCATGAGTTCTTGTACCAGAATGTGTCCAGGTTCTGAGTTTTTCATTTGCCTCTTTAAGTTACATTTCAAGTTCATTACATTTAAACTCTGTTTCAAGTTTCATGTGTTTAGCATTATCACATTCTGCTTGAACTTCCTGCAAGAAAATTAACTCAGCTTCTAGATGATCATTTCTCTTAACAACCTCTGCCATTTCAGATTTTATTCTAGTATTTTCAAGAGATTGACTCCTAAAACTAATATGCAGAGATTTTAAAAAAGATCTTAGCTCAGAGACATTATTAGTATCAAAATCAAACAAAATTTCAGATACCTTATTTTCACCAGCAGAAGTCTCATCAGTTTTAGCCATCAAAGCATAATTCACTTTCTCTTCTTCAGAGTCAGATGATGAGTCCATCCAATCCTTGCTTGAAGAAATGAGAGCTTTGGTTTTGGTCTTCTTGCACTCAGTTGCAAAATGACCCATTCCATCACAGTTATAGCATCTGATTTTTGACTTGTCAAATTTGCTGCTTTTACCTTCTTTCTTCTTGTACCTTTCTTTGTCAGCATTGAAGGTTTTCTTCTGAAATTTCCCTTGCTTCCTAGCCTTTCTGAACTTCATCTTTTTGAAGCCCTTGACTATCATAGCAACCATTTCCATCATGTCAGAATCAGTAGAGTCATCATCAGTATCAGGATTAGACTCAGTATCAGTATCTGATGATGAGTCATCAGGAATTGACTCTTCCACTCTACTCTTTCTGTTAGAAACCTCCTCAGCTTTTCCCTTTGATTTTGATTCAACATTCAAAGCAACAGATTTTGCTTTGACATTTTTCTTGTTCTTCCTCTGTTGAACCTCAAGATCATGGGTTCTTAGCATCCCATAGACTTCATCAAGAGACAGCATCTTCAAATCATATTGATGCCTTATGATTGAAGCTTGAGTATCCCACTCCTCAGTTAGAGCTCTGAGAAACTTGGTATTTGAGTCCTCTGGATCATACTCTTTGCCAACTAATGATAGATTGTTCAGTAGAGTCAAGAATCTATCATACATATCAGTAAGGCTTTCATCAGATTTAGCATCGAACTGCTCATACTTCTGAATCAACAGAGCCCTTCTGTTTCTTTTGATAGATTCAGTACCTTGGCATTGAGTTTCCAAAGTATCCCAAATTTCCTTTGCAGTCTTGCATGATATTACCCTGTTAGACATGACATTATCAAGACTGTTATGCAAAATATTTTTTACCTTTGCATCTTTGAGTACTTGAGCCTTTTCCTCTGTCGTCCACTCACTCTTTGCCTTAATGACATAGTGTTCAGCAACAGTCTCTGTTCTTGCAACTAGTCTTGTTGGAAGAAATGGTCCATCATTGATCCTATCAAGATAGTCAGGATCCGTTGCTTCCAGATACATCATCATTTTCACTTTCCATGTAGGATACTCAGTTTTCTTGATAATTGGAATTTTGATGCTTTCATACTTGCTTGTCGACATCTTAAGATCGTTTCTGATTAAAATTAATCAGTTTAGCTCTGATACCAATTGTTGCCCAGTAATTAACAATTGTAGAAGGGGGGTTGAATACAATTGTATAAGATTATCGACTTAAACAAATAACACAAGTATGAATCAATAACAACTTTATTAATTCTGATATAAAACTGTTACAAAACTCTCTTAAGAAATTCTTATGTTCTTAAGAGCTGCTAGGTTACAAGATAAATCGTGTAAGCGATTACTTTAATGTAAAACCTAAACTGTGTTTATATAGAGTACACAGTTACACTATCAATTACAAGATATTCTAAATCAATTACATATATCTCTGAATGCATATCTTGTATGATAGCTGCATTTCTACAATCTAGGAACCGATATATCAATCTTCCTTGATCTCTGGACTGATGAGAATCTTCACGAAATACTGACCAGCTTCTAATCCTGATGATAGTCCAATACTGACGTTGTATTACTGATGACGTCAACATCAGTATCTGATCAGTAATGCCCAGATCCTGATCATCACTTGAATCAATATCTAACATAATACAATCTCTTTTAATTATATCCTTTTTGGATTATAATTTTATTTTTAAAATTTAATTCTAATGCAACTTTTTTTAATTATATCCTTTATAGATAATAAATTTTGTTAGAAAATTCACTTATACTACAAGCTTTTCTAATCATATCATTTTTAGATTATAATTTTTTTTAATGTGATATAATCTTGATCGTCTATTGAGATTATTTTGATAGTACACTGACCAAAATTAGGTGTTGGCCCTACCTATCATAATTTTAAATTAAATGATCCCAAATATCGCCCCAAGTATCACTCTAAAACATTATACCGTGTAAGGCAGGGGCGGCCATGAGATTCGAGAGGCCCTAGGCGAACTTAAATTTTGGGGCCCTAAATTTTTTTTTTCGAATACAAAATATATGCTTAAAATTTACTAATAAGACACACAAAAAACATACTACGTAAAACAATCTCATTATTTTATTTAATATAACACGTCTTGCATTTTTTGATGCAAAAGTATCAATTAAATTTGCATAATCAAGTTTCTGAAGCATATCCTTTTCTATAGATAACATAGCTAAACCACTTAATGTTTCTTGAGACATGGTTAAACGAATGTAGGATTTAATCAGCTTTAGTTTTGAAAAACTCCGTTTTACATAAGCAACTGTAACGGGTATCCTTAGAAGAATCCTATAAGCAATCCAAGCATTTGGATAGCTACCTTCCATCTCTTTTATGTAACTTAACACAACTATTACCCTTCTGGTATCTTCTAGTCGACGCAACATACACAAGTCTTCATACAAATCATCGTTATTCAAATCAGAACTCTCACCATGGTTTGTTATGTATAGTCATGTATACATTTACTTTGACTTAATATTTAATAAAGTAATACACAAAAGATTATAAATTAAATTTATGTTCTTCCTAACATAGAATTTAATTTTTTGTTACTTCAATAAAAAAATATACAAATGCTCTACATAAAATAAATTTAACAATTAGATACTAGTTTTTAAATTTTTATGATATCCTTTTATAATTTTTTAATAATAAAAAAATGTATAATTTTTTTATATAAAAATAATCAAATATAACATGTACAGATATACCTACCTTACCTCTAAAAATTGGGCCCTTGGTTTTTGGGGGCCCTAGGTACAAGACTACCTCGCCAATAGTCAGGGCCACCCCTGGTGTAAGGTTTTCATTTTTTTATGAAAACTTTACATCGTGTAGCGTTTTGCCTTTTTTATTTTTTTTACTGTAAACGCTACTTCATGTTTGGTCTTGGGCTAATAACGCTACTTGAAGTTTGTTCTTGGATAACTTTTTTTTGAAACGTTACTTGATATTTGGTTAAGTTCTCAAAACGCTACTTTATGTTTTGTTTGTTGCAATGGATGGAACAAAACGCTACTTTAACTGGCCTATGTTACCTATTTTTTTTTCTAAATATGTATTTTTTAATATGTTTTTTTTCTAAATATTTTTAAACCAAAAATGGAACTGTTGAATCTCAAAGGTTAACTGTTGAAATCTCGAGGGAATACAGATAAAATTTAAGAATTTTAATTAAAAAATTGAATCCGACGGCCTAATTTTAAAACGCTAACACGTTTAGAAATCAGGATAAGTTAGGGTTTAGGGTCTATGCGGGTCTCTGGATGTTATCACTGCGAGATTTAAGTGTCTGTTAGATGTCAGAAAGTTTTGACGTTATACTGGCACCAAACCCAGATTTTAAAATAGTTGTCAGGTGTTAAGGGATGTGTTGATACGCTAATATATGTGTTACGTTAGAACAATATTACAACTTGAATACTCGATCTTTTACCATACCTGTCACACAAGAAGTTTAGAGAAAGTTATGTCTAAGTGAAAAGGATTGCATTCCATGAAAGTACAAGGTCAGATATTCATTATATTTGTGTTAAGAATGTCTTTTCCATCGGAACTTAATAGGATTTCTGAAATTACTAGTCAGTGTTTTCTAATTAGAATTATTTTCGTATGTTCCAAAATTCATTTATTGTTTTCTAATTAGAATTATTTCTCCATTTATGGGTTACTTTATATGTACTAAGACAAGTCTTTCAATTAAATGGCATAGTTTAAAGATCGAGTTATGAGTCAGTGATGTATTTCAATGTTTTATACAGGGGAGCCTAAAGCCATTGGTGGTAAGAAGATCATTGTTCCGAAGTTTTCAGTGCAACAATAAGATCACGAGACATCCTTGGTATGTATGTTACAAGACTTGGTGGTTCTCTAGTACTATATCGATTTATCATCATTGATCATGCTGCAACTTATCTATTAGGTAGTACTATAAGTAGGATACAAAGATAATAAATAGAGCTATCGATAGAGATTTGGCAATGTACAGAGGGATCATAAGGAAGAGCATAGAAGAAATTAACGATAGATTAAAGCTGTAGATATGGTACATATGGTAATTTTATTTCCCCAAAAATAAAATTACTTTTTTCCCCAATAAATCAAAAAAATCAGGCCAATAGCTCACCACCTGCTTTACTTGGCGGGATGAGCAGCAACATGACTTATTGACACAGCTCACAGTTTGCACTTCAGTTTGTGGCAGCTATACATGGAACATAATTTTTAGGATTAGAAAGCTCATGAAGCAATAAAAGTACTGATGGAGCAAAGAAATGGATCCAGTTCTGAAGAAACAATGAGAAAGCAAGGAGAAGCAGAAATAACTATGAAATATGATAGCAAACATGATAAGGTGGAGCAAAGCAAAGTGGATGCCATGAGAAACTTTGCTGAAATGCATGATCCTTCCATAAAGGTTCTAGTTTCAACTATTGCATATATATATAGGAACGTTTTCCGATGTGCACTAGTGTCGTAATAACTAGTGTGCACTAGCATTTTTATTTAAGTTTCAGTTAGAATTAATTGGTTTTCAGGATGTAGACAACTTAACGCTCAGAAGATTTCTAAGAGCGCGAGATCAGGATGTAGAAAAAGTTTCTTCCATATTGTTTCTGAAATATCTAGCATGGAAACGATCATTCATTCCAAATGGTCACATATCAACAAATGAAATCCATAATGAGATGCCCAGAATTAGCAGTTTATGCAGGGTTTTGATAAACAAGGGCGTCCAATAACAGTCCTTCATGGCTGCAAATATTTCCCAAATAAAAAAGGAGGTGTCGATGAGTTGAAGCGTATGTTAATCTTTCCACTATTCAGACTAGATTACTTCGGTTTCCTATAGTTGAAACAAATCTTTCTGCTTAGATTAATTCGACTAGATCTAAAATTTCATTTTGTATTCTCTTTAAACTATAGGTTTTGCAGTATTTGCACTTGAAAAGTTATGCTCAAGGAATATCTTTTAATACTCATCTCAAACACACACAATAATCATCTCTAACATACAAGAATAATTTTGATCATATCTTTACATGCAAATTTAGTCATATCTTTACATGGCAAATTTCCCTATTCTTTACACAATAGTTATAAATTTGTGTGATATGCAGAATTATGAGATCTTTGAGAATAGATGGTTTTCCTTTCTCTGAAAGAAATCCCGACAGGAGCACGGATGAGAGTTCTCAAGAAGATTGTCTACCTTTTACTTTAGATGATGATCTAGTGGTCCTAATGTAAGAAGATTCTAGTTAAATCTTATAGCAGGTGATAAAATAGCATGCAATGAAGTTGTACATCATGTAGTGCCAAGGTGATGCATTAATTTACAATCTTCCGCAAACTATGTTGAAAAACAAAGCATATGCAAAAATTCACTTAATCGTTGTAAGACTTGTGGTTTATGTTGATGGGGAAATGTAGTTGGTAAACTATGTTTGGGATGAATTATGTAGTTTTTAAATGATGGTTTGGAAATATGTATAGTAGTTGGTTTTGATTTATGTAGTTTGTTTGGATTGGTGGATAATGTAGTTGGAATCTTGGTAAAATAATGAATGTTTGGTTTTGCGACATTGGTTTGGTTCTTTAGTTTTGGTATGGTAATTTAGTTTTTGGATGAATGTTTGGTTTTTGGGCATTTCATTGAAACAGGGGATTTATGAATTACAAAAAGAAAATTGACATCACTTTACAAACAAAAGAACTGATGTAAAATATAAACAAAGTAGATATTTTACACAAAAGAACCGATTTTAAAGTATATAATAGACATCACTAGATAATAGAACCGATGTTACAATATATAATAGACATCACTAGATAACAGAAACTGATGTGAAAATAGAGATACCACATCGCTTATAATACAAGACTGATGTAAAATGTTAAGATGCACATCGCTTCTAAGAAGTACTCGATGTTAATGTCTCATTTTATTGTATATGTGATATGTTCAAAATGATATAGATGTCATATTATAGCAGAACTGAAATCATAGTCAAGATATAAATTAAAGGAAAGTACATCAGATTGTCTAAGGAAATAATGTCTTAAAGGCTTATAGACATCGGCTAAAAAGCGATGTCTAAGGCCCCTACTTTTCACATCGCATGCGAAGACATCGCTTGGATTTTTAAAAGACATCAGCTAATAAGCGATGTCTAAGGCAGTTTTTCTAGTAGTGGGATCCTATTTTTTAAAAAAATAACTCAACAATAATCCATTTAATTAAAACACATTAATCCTAAAGTCAATTCATGCCTACTCTTTCATATATCATACATATCAAGTACAACTAATTACACGATTATCACTTTTGGAGTGCATATACATTCTTCCATGCATAAAACTTAATTCCGTTCCCGAACTAATAGATTCTTCTATCAAAATTTGTTTCATAAACAGGATCATCCAATGATAATTATCTAGCAATAAATTAGCGTCTTCAAGTTTCATAACTTAAAATTACTATTCCAAATCAAAATTCAAAACCACCAATAAAAACCACTTAACACAGAATTTCATCCAACTACATTATCATCTAGTCTTGACTTTTAACAACAATAAATTATTTATGATTTCACAAATTCACTCAAGTTTCTATCGCAACTTAAAAAATACAATTTGTACCACATCAACTAGCATATATACACTGTTTACAACTATAACATAGATAAACAACCAACGCAAAAGAGAGAATCATTATGAGATCAGTAGCGGAGGTTTGGACTTCAAACCACCGAATGGAATTATTGAGGTTCGATTGCTCAACCTGTCCAAACAAATTCATCGTAAATCAACGAGAATAAACAAATCAAAATATCAATACATACACATTCAAATAAACATATCAAACAACAAGTACATATAACATACAGCACGAGACCGCAGCTTATTAAGCAACAAAACACTCCTAAAGAACACCATTTCTAAAACCAAAACTGCATCAATTCATATACAAACATCAATACATAACAACAGATATGTAATATACACTACTTATACAATAAAAATATACACATAAATCATGTAATTATACACACAAACTCATCGTAAACAAACAAATCAAAATTAAACAACTCAATCAGAAAATATATAGATACAAACGTACATACAAACATATAAGAGAGATTTATTTATTTAAATTATTGTAACGAATAACAACTTTACTGAAATTTAATTAAGTGTAGAAGCGAGAAATCGTACCCTAATTAGATGAGAGAGATATAAAAATCAGCAAATCATACAATGGAGTGTAATCGAACAATTAAGAGAAATCGAACAGTTGAAGTCGAAGATTCAGTTTAAGTTGAAGTCGGAGTATATATGTTCATCAGTTTGCGTGAAGGTTCAGGTCGTGGAAGTGAGGAGTTGCGGCGAGTTAAGGTTGAGGGTAAGGAGTGTTTGAGAGTTGATTGAATATATGCTTTTGTTATTTTTTTGATAACATAGGTTTTTGTATTTTATAATTATAATATGTTTTTTCTATTTTTTTAATCAGATCCAATAATGTCGGCATTACAAGAACCGACGTTTAAACCATGTTTATAGCATCGGCATTTAGAAGACCGATGCTACAAGATTGGTTTTGGCGTCGGTTGTTTCATAATCAACGCTAAATGGATGGTTTTAGGCGTTGGTTGAGTAAAAACTGACGCAAAAGGGTTAGTTTTAGGCATCGGTTGTTTCATGACCGACACTATTAGTGTTTTTAGGCGTCGGCATTTAGAAGCCCGACACATATAAAGGTTTTAGGCGTCGATTAAATTAGTAAACCGACGCAAAAGGTCCAAAATAAATGACTTTAAAGTATGTATAGGCCAGGCCACGGCTCTCTATAAAACCAACGCCAAAAGTGCGACATTATAAGACCTTTCTGTACTAGTGATTACAACAACGTTTCTTAACAATCCAAGTGAAGTCTGATGAACTTCTATTACACAATACATCAATATTAAGAATGATAAATTATGGGAAGAAGAGAAGAAAAATAAGATTTTATTATAATAAAACTTGTTATCAATTACAATAGAAGATCAACTTTTACCCAAGAAAAATCCAAGCAGTAGGAAGAAAAAGAAGAAGGAGAGAAAAACTAATCGGGTGTCTAAATTCATAATCAAAACAACAAAAGAACTCGTATTAACTGATGCGAGAAAAAAAATCACGTTTAGAAACCTAAATCAATATCATCCAAAAAAAATACACACCCAATTGAAGAAGAAGATAAGAAGAAAAAAAAAAATCAAAACACGTATTTTAATCCAACATGCGGAAGACATCATGTTCAACTCTCAATCAACTGATTCGGTATTGAATCAACCTAGCTCTAGATACCATGATAAAGTATGGGGAGAAGAGAGAAAAAAAAGATTTTATTATATTAAAACTTGTCATCAGTTACCAGTAAGAGAAGCTTATTAATCAACATCCAACAATAATAAAGAAAATTATTTCATCAAAGGAAACTATTACAATAATGAAATTATCCAATAATAATAATAATACTATATATGTTAACAAAGAAAACATAACATTGTTCTTTTCAAAGTTTTGAAAAACTTTGAACCATCAAAATGAAACTATTACTTTAGGAGACAACGCTATGAAGGTTGTGATAGGTACGACACTGGCAATCATCATTCTTGCACACATGCTCAGCTTTCCGATTAAAAAGCGTAAAATCATAATGGTTGAAATTAACCTGCTTCAACCATGAATCAGCAGCACTGCGGAGAGCACAGAACTTTCCATAATCGTCTGAAATTCCATCAAAAAACCACGTGTCTCCCTCGAGCTTATAAGAAGCGATCCCAAATGGAGGGAGAGACATCAACTTGCTGTCCGCACCAGGGCCATTTTCAACATCTTCATTATCTGGATAACAGATAGATCGTAATATTATTTGACACTGAGTGAAATAAACTACCTAATGATCACATACTTGTAATAAAATATGTTTTAGTTGTATATGAATAAATTACGATATTATGTTGGAGAAACATCAATATTGTTCATGCAAACGAATTCTAATCATTACCTGTCAAAACCAATTTTTTGTAATATAGAAAACAGTACAACAAGACAAATGTGCAGAGTAGACGATAGTGGTAACCTTGAAAGAATGAAGACAATGTGTGGAAAGTAAGGAAAGGTGAAGTCATGTCGTCCTGTCTTTCCAGTGCCGGAATCATATATATGGGGTACCTGATTAGCGATGAACAGAACAGCCATTTAGTAACGTTCCATATTTAATGAGAAAGCTTTTGTAAGTAAAAATTGTAAAAAGCTGAGAGAGATGGCCTAGGAAACAAAGAACGTGAACAACAAATAAGAGCATCAGGAATTTCCATTAAAAGCAAATGACACAATAACGTTCTTAGAGTTTACTCAATTAAATAAAGCTAATAGGGAAGTAACAATAAATTTATTGGAATATAATGATAAACAACAGCACACCAGGATATTGCCAGCCAGCTAGCCGGAGTTAGATCCGTGCTCTTAAGTGTCATAAGCCCTGGATGTTCCACAACTGAGTCGAGAATCTAAATAAAAACAAAAAGGACATTTGATATTAATAGTAACATATGGAATTAATTTGTCAAGTGTTCTCACGGCTAAATGATCGATATCACAGCAAAATCAAGCAAACAAATCATAATATAAAATGCGAACTAAGTTATTTACTCTCTCGAACAGAGGAGGCCTGCAGCATGGATGCCTCGAGTCTTGTAACCCAAAATAAAGGTTTTGGAAGTTTCTCTGGAATGGCAATATATTCTCATCATCAATGCCAGCGTCGTCAGATGTAATTTCCCAACTGCTGCTAGAATTATTGCTTGCAAACCCCGCAGACTTTTCACCATCGCTTTCTTCACTCCAGTCAGCCTCTACTTCAGCAATATCATTACCGTCTTTGATTTTCGAAATTCTAAACAGGACATGAGTCTCAAAATTTCATTCGCAATTCAAACACTGTACGAGATATAATTGATATGAGAAACAAGTTTAAATATACCTTAATTTTTCAAGGGACTTGGTTGTATAAATTTGAAGTGCGGATAGTTTTGGTACAAAATAGTGCAGCATGTCTTCACTATCATGATTTTGAATCCTCATTGCAACCCCGCATGCACTCCATTTCTCTAAAGAAAGCCAGAGATCTCCTAAACTGAAGTATCGGGTAATTGGCTTGCCTACAGGATTCCACAGTTTGTTCAAGCCTTCCACATAGTTCTTCCGCCACATCAAAAAAAGAAAAGAAAATTTGATTCAGAAATATGATATAAAGGGCTTCAAAAAATAAAGCCTACAATAACAAAATATAATTATATATAATGACCAAATTTAAAATTTTGTGATATATGTTCAAAATATCACATGCACGTTTCTTTTTTTCTATGATACATATGGTGTTTAGCATTAAGAAGCATACACCATGTATGAAATTTGCGCATTGCACAGGTATTTTGTAATATACGTGGATTTTAAATAATAATAATAATAATAATAATAATAATAATAATAATTAGAATTGGAATTAGAATTGGAGTCGGTGGTTAATAATTATATTAATAAAAGGAATGATGAAAAAGCATTTAATTAAATATTAAAGTTCTAATAATATTATGATTTGTAAAGCATTATATATACAGAGACATCTTTCACATTCACATATTATTAATTCAACCCTAAAAGTAGTTACAAACAAACTTTGTTGAGTGGCCGTAGTCGAGGAAGAAAGACACCGGAGAGGCTTGTGTTTTAGGTGCTACTACACTAAGGTATACTTTTATCTCATGTATGATTTTAATTATCATTACCGTGATTTAAGCCTTTGTAATAGTTTGTCAGTTACATCGCCGGGTCATGAAACAAATTAGTCAATCACAAATCACATAGTTAATATACAGGATCAGTCAATCGTATTATATTAATACGATATTATGAATAGAGGGTGAAACTTAGGTACTTGTTTTGAACAACCAGACTTTAATTTCAACTAGTATAATATGTTTCGATTATTTCCTGCATGTACAAGTACTTAATTGTTTTCGTGGTGTGAACTGTGAAGGTAAATAGCACTAGTACGGGTATAAGCCAAGAGTGTTGTAATCTTTAGTATAAAAAAAATTATAAAAGAAAACAAGGCCAGGTGTGTATAGAATTGATACAGGGGATAGTAATTGCTAACTAAACATGTCATGTCATGTACTGGTAATACGTGAACTACACTTTTTAATATTAAAATCTTTGATTTAACGATGATTGTTTAATATTTTAATTATTATGTATTAACATATTATTTTAATTACATATTATCCATACCAGGAAAGAGTATAATGCTAATATTAAAATATTATATTTGTAATTAGATCGTGGGCCGGAGGTTTAGAGGATCGTTTGTGGATTTCGTTAGAAATTTAGTTGCTATTTTCGAGGTACGGATTCTCTCTCCTTTTTATTCAGCGCTATTCCTCTTAGGATTAGTAATATTAAATTTGTTTTGCCCTCAAATATATTCACTTGGTTTTGACTGTTCTGATTTTGAAAAATATTTTGACTCGTTGATTTTGGAAAGTGATTTTTATATTTGTTTTGAAAATATTTAAATATCTGTTTCTGCGACTTTCTGAAATTTTGCAAACTATATATTTGTTAGAAACGCTCAAATATCTGTTTATTGTGATTTAAAAGATTTTGCGAAATATTTTATTTGAACCCTTAGTGATATAGGGTATACCGAGTTAACCAGCTGTAGGGGTACTACAGCCATGTCATTGCGGCACCAGTGATATGACACTTCCGTGGCAGTGTGATTGGTCACGGCGTATCCTTCTGATAGCTCAGGTGGCGAGCTTTTGCGCATTTTGATATTTGTTTCAGGATACGTGGGTGCACCCAGATTTGATTTGATTTGTGATTTGATTTGACGGTGACGTGTATATGCCGTACTCGTTATCCGATTTGTTGCACACATTAGGTACCCTATGATATGTGTATCTGTTCTGATCTCGGTATGAAATATCCTAACCCCTCTTTGCTTCAGCCATGCTACTTTTGAAATAAATGTTTTATTATAAACTGTCAAATATTAATAACTGTTTTTTTTTGTTTTATAAACTATATTCCAAATTCGTACTGGGCATTTGGCTCATGCCGTATTCTTTTTCTGGCAGGTGCTTAGGGGGATCTGGGATTGTGTGATGGAGAGCTACCCTTATTCCATTGATTAGGACTTATGAACTTCCAGCATTATTTAGACTTCATCATTTATTTAGAGATTATTTTAGTGCAATGTTGCAGGTTATGGATTTCAAGTAATATCTCCTCCCATTTTAGGAAGGGGGTGTTACAAAGATGGTATCAGAGCTTAGGTTCTTTCTTGTAGAAAACCTATTTAGGTTGACCTGTGAGTTTGGGTAGATGTTAGGATGGGTATTCTATTTTAAATTCATATCTCGGTCTATCCTTTCTGTGTCATCAATTCAGTACATTCAGGATCTTTTAGTTTTGTCTTTGTTAGTGAGTCGTCTAACAACTTTTGAGGTCCTAAAATGAATGTTACTATTTTTAAGTATAAAAAATGTTAGGTAATTGTAAAAGTATGTTGATTTTGAGAATAATGCATTCTTTTATCAATTGTTTAAATGTAGTTTGGTTGAGTATAATTTGTGCAACAACTGGCTTGTAGGGAAAACAAATGATCTTTGAATACATAGACATATTAGAATATATTTAATAACAGCCTTAACTTATTGGATTTTTTTTTTTTTTTTTGAAAATTTTGTTAGTTTTTTAGAGATAAAAGTTTTAGATTGGAATTGTGTTAAATTGTAAATTTTACTCGAGAATAAGATGATATTAGTTTATATTGTAATTATGTAAACCATTTCTAGGTGTATGAGATGTGGGTTGACTTTTATGTAGTTTGTTAGCATACGTGATAATTAATCTCTCTTGAGTACTACCTTTATCTTTCTATTAACTTTTATAATTATTTTAAATTTTGAATAGTATTTCTGTTTGTTTCGTGTTTGTGAGTCATTCTTACATTTTGAATAATCGATAGAAAAAGTTTTATTGTGTACTTTTGTTTGCTTATTCTAATTAATTAAATTTTCAGTTTTCTATATTGTAAATCTTTGGTATTTTTTTTTATTTTATTTATCTATTTGTAATATTTCCGAATTTTCTTATTTTTATTATTTCCCATACTCATATATGTTTTAGTAGTTAACTCGTATGATTATAGTATGTTCACATTGTTTTGATACTGGTAGACTCAATTTCTTTTTATTAATAGAAAAATGTTCTCAATTTTATTTAAATTATGCCTAAAACACTCATTCTAAAATTTATAATTTAATTATTTTATTTTGGGGACGCTCAAAGTAAATAATTAAATGGTATGGTATTATTAATTTTAGGGACGCCTGAAATTAATAATTCAGTAAAGGAATGTAAGTGTTATGTATTCTAAGATTTTTTTTTTTTTAAAAAAAGTATCAAGGTATTTGGAATTATCCGTATTGTATGTTATCTAGCGGCCGTCATTTGGCATCCTAAATAAGTTTTCAAAACATATAAATATTTTTGAGTTTAATTTTAATTTTAATTTTTTTTTCCTAGTATCACAAATTGTTCAAAGACCAGTAACTTTAGTTTAATATGTCTTAACAATCGAATTATTTTTTTTACTATGCAATTGGACAATGATTTTCTTTAATGTTCTAATTGTATGTATTTAATAATATGTTTTAGTGTTATAATTTAACAAGTTCATTAGGTTTTGGATGGGATTAAGTTATTTATTATAATATATGTTATATGCAAGTTATTTAATATTCAATGTTGTGTTTTAGAAAATAATTTTATTTACAACTACTATTTTTTGTTTTTCCTTTACATTTTGGTTCATGTAAAACACTTGTGCATCTTACCCGTATAGTTTATAGGTGATATTTTGGTGGGGGAAAAGAAAATTGATTCTTGATTTTATTTAATTTCAGTCTTAGTTGCAAAATTGCTACCATAGAATGTCAATATCTAGAAATTCAATTTGAAGAATCAATGTGTCTGTTTTTTTTTTCTATTTATTGGCAGATAATCAAATCTTGAATTTCTACAACGAAAGTTTTGTAAGTGGAAGAGTATATTATATCTCATGATTTTAGGTATTTTATTCTATTTGTTTTTGAGTTATATACAAGTATTGATTGTATTAAGTTGAGTTGAATAAAATTTTATATTTTAAAATGTATGATAATTAAATTTGTTCCAATTTTAATATATAATATTTTTTTTGTTATGGCTAAGCAACTAATTCGTACGTAGGCCGAGTTGTACTAGTGTATTCAGTTGCACTAACCTCAGAGAGAAACAGGAGAGGGAAAAAAAAAAAAAACCCAAAGGTACTTAATAATTTTGGTCAGTTACAATCGAATTAATTATATATATATATATTTGTTTTTAATTACGTGATGCTTAATTAACATATTTTTTTTTATTTTCTAGCGTATTATCTATTAGCTCTATATTCATAAATATTAAGTTCATGGCTATATTTTTTTTTAGAGAGGCAACATATTTGATATTTCATAGAGTACAATAATTATGTTTATATCATTGATTTGTACAACATGTCTCGATTAATTGTGATTTAATTTATATTTTATTTTAATTTATCAAATGAAATTTGTTCTGAAATCTTTTACACAATGTTAGAATGGTGTATGTATATGGGATTTTTCTTCTATTTTATACAAATGCAAAAATTAATATTGCCATGTATTTTATTATATTTTCTTTTACATTATTATTAAAATTATTTACAAAACACTACGTTACTTTGTAAACAAACATGGGTTACATGTCATCATTTGATTTTCGATTCACTTTCGACGACTAGTCCCGGATTGGTTGTGCTAATTAAATTTTTGTAATTGTTTATATTTCTTAATCAATATTTGCTTATTTGTATAATTATTTTATTTGTTTACAGTAACAAAGGAATTTTTTTTTATTTTGGTTGTTTTACTAGTTGAGTGTGCTTATTTAGTAGGGTCTGTGCAACCTTGATTGTCCGAGTTATTTTGTTCATATTATTTAATTAATATTTTATGGGCATTAGTTCATGCAATAGTTAAACTATTATAAGTTCAATAATTATTATCATTATTTTTTTTTTTTTTTAACCCGATGAGTTTTGATTCTTGAAAATGTCATTTGTTTTTAGGGTGGGATACGTTTGGTGTAAAAGGATAACTTGGGTCAAGATATGTTGGTGTTTTGATATTATAAAGAGAGTTATGTTACCGAACTTGTTTATAGAGTCTCATGTCCCTCTTATCTGTGAATGTCTTACATGTGTCAATTTTTAAGTTATGTATTTATTTCATACGATACGATTGGTTATAGGGTATATTTATTGTGAAGGGGAAGTAAAAAAAAAACTATTTTAATTCGAGAGGAGCAAGTTACACAAAAGAAATTTATCTCAATTGTTAACATTTTGTGAAAAAGTCAATGAGAGAGCGAGAAGGCTACATGAAAATTAGAAATATTTGCTCGTGAGAGATATTTACAATTATTCAATTAGGTACGTGTTATGCCATATTTTGGCATGTCTAATAATCTCCCAAATTTTTAATAATCATTAATTATTAATTCAGATTAATAATTATTACTTAATTACTAAGTAATATCCTCTCTCTGAAATGAGGAAACAATCAATCTCAATCAATCAATAACGGAAATTATCTCCAAACGATATTCTTCAAATCCGGAAGATATCACAACGATAAGATTAAATCAGATAAAATCAATTATTACCCACATTAACGTAACTTATCCCTTAAGTCTCTCGGGATAAGCCCAATTAATTCACAGAACTGCGTGGGGCTTGATCCTATATAAACATAGGTACGCAGGCATCTTGGGACGATATGGGATCCGATACACGAGACAAATCGAGACACCTGCCAAGTCCAGCCCCCTCTTTTTTCATAAACCCTAATCCCCTAAAACGGTCACATAAACATACAAATCGCTCTATTATTCCAGCAACCCTTCAATTTCGTGTTGTTACGAAATTCCTCCAACAACATTTGGCGCTAGAAGGAGGGCTAATTTTTATTATTCGTGGAGGACGAATAATTTTATCAAATTTACGAGGGTTTTTGGGTTTTATCAACACAAACAAAGGATCGATGGCAAAAAAAAAAAAAGAAAGACAATTAGATGAGATGATGTACGAAGACATGAGAAGGAAAAAGCCAAAAAATAGCAACGCACGTCAGTTGAATCATCAACAAATAAGGAGGTAGGGACTGGACACGCGAGATGAGGAAAACAAATTAGAACTAAATCACAAAAATAGCAAAAGGCAGCCGGAAAAAAAAAAAGTTAAGCTACGTAGAAGAAGCTCTGTTCTAAAAATCGGTGATTAATCACGATTAATCACCGATTAATCCCTATTCCATGGGTTATCGAACTGATTAATAATCCGATTATTCGATTAATCATTCCGATTAATCTCCAAATACCCGATTAATCCCCGATTAATCCCTGGACAGTGCCTCTATCGATTAAGTCCGATTCCCGCTTTTTACAACACTGAGAAAAGAAGAAGAAGGGAAAAAAAAAAAAAGTGGACCCGCAAGAAGTTTAACAAAAGTAAAAGGAGACATGTACTGAGTGACCGCATGAGTGGATCCGCGAGGCAAAGGCCACGAGGTAAAGGCAGCAAACCAAAGCAAGATAAACAGAGGATTGCAGCTCGAAAATAAATCGAAACCGGCCCGTATTAAAAATCAAAGATAAGCCTTCTAATTCTTTTTTAATTTTCCCGCAAATTAATTATATTACTGTGCCATGTCATGCATGCATTATATCATGATTTTAAATTATTTTTTTTAAGAAAAATATTTATTATTTCAAAAAATTCATGCGAGCAATATATTTTTATGCTTGTAAAATTATTGCGATTTAGAAAATATCGTACGAGATATTTATGTTGATGAATTAGCGACATTTATGATTTGATGAATTGTGAATATGTTGATGAATTGCGGATTTATTTTACAATCTCGTACGAGCTGCATTATTCTCAAGAAAGAAAAAAATACATATACGAGACGCATAATTTTGTAAAAGATTTTCTACAAAGAAAAGGAGCATTATTTTCAAAGAAAATAAATATCGCGACACTCTTAAAAGAGCATATTTATTATTGCATATGGATTTGTAAAATATTTTTCATATATTGTCGCGATAGTACATATATGTCAAAAATATTTACAAACTTGCGAACTAAATTGCCAAGTAGGGTAGCCTGGACAAACTATAAATCTCGCAATGCAACATGCTTAGTAAAGTGCAGCACCCTCTGGATTATTGAATGCCCATGAGATATCGCTATATCGAATGGGTGGAGGCATCCCTATGCAAACTATCTTTATTGAAGGCCCATGGCCAGATCTCACAAGATCGCATGGGTGGAGGCATCCCTATGCAAAAATATCTTTCAGACATGCACAGCCAGCGCGCGTGCAAAGTTCACCAGAAAATTCTCCAGAATTACATCTACATCTCCTACTGAAGACCTCGCCAGACACATCCTTATGTGGTTGCATCAGACACTTGAAAAGCGTGTATGCCAGTTCGGGATATATACAAGCGCCAAGGTCCTAACTAGACAACAAGGATCGCAAAGGATTTCAAACGAATTATTTATGCTCGCACATTTGAAAACCTTGGCAAATATATATCTTATAGTGGACATCGCATGCTATCACACTTGCATCCGCATACGCCTAACGAGCACAATGGTGCTCTAAGTGTTTTTCTAATCATCCACTTTCAGTTTTTTCAGCGACTCAAGAAATTTGGAATCTTGAAGAATTCTTAGTTCTCCACTGCAGCAAGCTACACTGAAGAACTGGGGGCTAGTTGTTATGCCATATTTTGGCATGTCTAATAATCTCCCAAATTTCTAATAATCATTAATTATTAATTCAGATTAATAATTATTACTTAATTACTAAGTAATATCCTCTCTCTGAAATGAGGAAACAATCAATCTCAATCAATCAATAACGGAAATTATCTCCAAACGATATTCTTCAAATCCGGAAGATATCACAACGATAAGATTAAATCAGATAAAATCAATTATTACCCACATTAACGTAACTTATCCCTTAAGTCTCTCGGGATAAGCCCAATTAATTCACAGAACTGCGTGGGGCTTGATCCTATATAAACATAGGTACGCAGGCATCTTGGGACGATATGGGATCCGATACACGAGACAAATCGAGACACCTGCCAAGTCCAGCCCCCTCTTTTTTCATAAACCCTAATCCCCTAAACCGGTCACATAAACATACAAATCGCTCTATTATTCCAGCAACCCTTCAATTTCGTGTTGTTACGAAATTCCTCCAACAACAGTACGAATTCTTGTTTTGTTTGATTCCGGGGACGGAATCCTTTTTAAGGGGGTATATATGTAATATACGTGGATTTTAAATAATAATAATAATAATAATAATAATAATAATAATAATAATAATAATAATAATAATAATAATAATAATAATAATAATTGGAATTGGAATTAGAATTGGAGTCGGTGGTTAATAATTATATTAATAAAAGGAATGATGAAAAAGCATTTAATTAAATATTAAAGTTCTAATAATATTATGATTTGTAAAGCATTATATATACAGAGACAACTTTCACATTCACATATTATTAATTCAACCCTAAAAGTAGTTACAAACAAACTTTGTTGAGTGGCCGTAGTCGAGGAAGAAAGACACCGGAGAGGCTTGTGTTTTAGGTGCTACTACACTAAGGTATACTTTTATCTCATGTATGATTTTAATTATCATTACCGTGATTTAAGCCTTTGTAATAGTTTGTCAGTTACATCGCCGGGTCATGAAACAAATTAGTCAATCACAAATCACATAGTTAATATACAGGATCAGTCAATCGTATTATATTAATACGATATTATGAATAGAGGGTGAAACTTCGGTACTTGTTTTGAACAACCAGACTTTAATTTCAACTAGTATAATATGTTTCGATTATTTCCTGCATGTACACGTACTTAATTGTTTTCGTGGTGTGAACTGTGAAGGTAAGTAGCACTAGTACGGGTATAAGCCAAGAGTGTTGTAATCTTTAGTATAAAAAAAAATTTATAAAAGAAAACAAGGCCAGGTGTGTATAGAATTGATACAGGGGATAGTAATTGCTAACTAAACATGTCATGTCATGTACTGGTAATACGTGAACTACATTTTTGAATATTAAAATCTTTGATTTAACGATGATTGTTTAATATTTTAATTATTATGTATTAACATATTATTTTAATTACATATTATCCATACCAGGAAAGAGTATAATGCTTATATTAAAATATTATATTTGTAATTAGATCGTGGGCCGGAGGTTTAGAGGATCGTTTGTGGATTTCGTTAGAAATTTAGTTGCTATTTTCGAGGTACGGATTCTCTCTCCTTTTTATTCAGCGCTATTTCTCTTAGGATTAGTAATATTAAATTTGTTTTACCCTCAAATATATTCACTTGGTTTTGACTGTTCTGATTTTGAAAAATATTTTGACTCGTTGATTTTGGAAAGTGATTTTTATATTTGTTTTGAAAATATTTAAATATCTGTTTCTGCGACTTTCTGAAATTTTGCAAACTATATATTTGTTAGAAACGCTCAAATATCTGTTTATTGTGATTTAAAAGATTTTGCGAAATATTTTATTTGAACCCTTAGTGATATAGGGTATACCGAGTTAACCAGCTGTAGGGGTACTACAGCCATGTCATTGCGGCACCAGTGACATGACACTTCCGTGGCAGTGTGATTGGTCACGGCGTATCCTTCTGATAGCTCAGGTGGCGAGCTTTTGCGCATTTTGATATTTGTTTCAGGATACGTGGGTGCACCCAGATTTGATTTGATTTGTGATTTGATTTGACGGTGACGTTTATATGCCGTACACGTTATCCGATTTGTTGCACACATTAGGTACCCTATGATGTGTGTATCTGTATTTGTTCTGATCTCGGTATGAAATATCCTAACCCCTCTTTGCTTCAGTCATGCTACTTTTGAAATAAATGTTTTATTATAAACTGTCAAATATCGATTTTTGAAAAAGACTCGGGATTTGACCCGGGTTGTCACATATGGTATCAGAGCCGACTCTCGAAAACTTGATTCGTCAAGTTGCCGGAGGTGGGGACACGAAGGCTGGTGGTATTATCCCACAATGGACAGAGGTCCGGAGGTGGGGACACGAAGCCAGCCGGTATTATCCCACAATGGCTAGGGAGGAACGATCTTGGACCTATGGGATATCCGTTCAGGCCTGACGAGGACGTCAGGAGTTTAAGTGGGGGAGTTTGTAACACCCCAGTCCCACATCGAGGAGATTTGGGACTTCTGTTCAGTTTATAAGGCAAAGTACTACTATTAAGTGCACCAATAAATCATGATCTTTTGGGGGCCTGTGGTGGGCTTGTGGACTACCCAAGTTGGCTGCATTTGGGCCAGTGTACTTTGGCTTATTTCAGATGTCATGTATTACCTGGTAATACGTGAACTACATTTTTGAATATTAAAATCTTTGATTTAACGATGATTGTTTAATATTTTAATTATTATGTATTAACATATTATTTTAATTACATATTATCCATACCAGGAAAGAGTATAATGCTAATATTAAAATATTATATTTGTAATTAGATCGTGGGCCGGAGGTTTAGAGGATCGTTTGTGGATTTCGTTAGAAATTTAGTTGCTATTTTCGAGGTACGGATTCTCTCTCTTTTTTATTCAGCGTTATTCCTCTTAGGATTAGTAATATTAAATTTGTTTTGCCCTCAAATATATTCACTTGATTTTGACTGTTCTGATTTTGAAAAATATTTTGACTCGTTGATTTTGGAAAGTGATTTTTATATTTGTTTTGAAAATATTTAAATATCTGTTTCTGCGACTTTCTGAAATTTTGCAAACTATATATTTGTTAGAAACGCTCAAATATCTGTTTATTGTGATTTAAAAGATTTTGCGAAATATTTTATTTGAACCCTTAGTGATATAGGGTATACCGAGTTAACCAGCTGTAGGGGTACTACAGCCATGTCATTGCGGCACCAGTGACATGACACTTCCGTGGCAGTGTGATTGGTCACGGCGTATCCTTCTGATAGCTCAGGTGGCGAGCTTTTGCGCATTTTGATATTTGTTTCAGGATACGTGGGTGCACCCAGATTTGATTTGATTTGTGATTTGATTTGACGGTGACGTGTATATGCCGTACACGTTATCCGATTTATTGCACACATTAGGTACCCAATGATGTGTGTATCTGTATCTGTTCTGATCTCGGTATGAAATATCCTAACCCCTTTTTGCTTCAGCCATGCTACTTTTGAAATAAATGTTTTATTATAAACTGTCAAATATTGATAACTGTTTTTTTCTGTTTTATAAACTATATTCCAAATTCGTACTGGGCATTTGGCTCATGCCGTATTCTTTTTCTGGCAGGTGCTTAGGGGGATCTGGGATTGTGTGATGGAGAGCTACCCTTATTCCATTGATTAGGACTTATGAACTTCCAGCATTATTTAGACTTCATCATTTATTTAGAGATTATTTTAGTGCAATGTTGCAGGTTATGGATTTCAAGTAATATCTCCTCCCATTTTAGGAAGGGGGTGTTACATATTTCTTATATTAACTGAAACATGCATTGAGCCTTATCGATATACGTAAAAATACAGCACAATGCGTACAGATTTTCAAGGTTCGTGGTAAGAATTTATCGCGATATATGTATTTCAACTTGTTTGATGAAATCTATTATCTATCTACTATATATATAATATCACAATCTATTATATATATAGGGTAAAAAGTTTCTACCTGACACTGTAGGAAACTTTTCTACAGTGTCGGCTTAAAATCACGATTTTACTGCACATATGATATGCAAACTGATCGTTGAGAGATGGAGAAAAATACAGTGAAGTCAGATTTCAAAAAAAATTCAGTAATTGACGGGAAAAATCAAATTAAAAATGTAGGAAACTGATCGTTGAGAGATGGAGAAAAATACAGTGAAGTCAGATTTCAAAAAAAATTCAGTAATTGACGGGAAAAATCAAATTAAAAATGTAGAAAATTTGGTGGGATTGTGTGTGGGAGGTGTATTCGATTTGTGTGTGGTGCCCCTAGCGGGGCCATTGGATTAGATTAATCTATGACCCAGATTTAATTTAAGGCGATACTGTAGAAAAGTTTCCTACGTCAGGTAGAAACTTTTTTTCCATATATATAATATCACAACATGTCACATTTTATTCCTTGCAAAGTTACTATTTTACCCCTGCATTTTAATCCATTTAGTCTTTTTCCAAAAAGTTGTTGTGGAGAATTGAACCAAAAGTCTTTCCATTCATATGCACATCACCTTACCACTAGGCTAACCAATCACTTGTGTTGTAAATCATAAATATGCTATGTAAGTCGCGTGATGGATGAAGAATATTTGGTATTTTAATTTCTAAGATATTTTATATGTTATAGTTTAGTATAAATTAGTGATACATGATATGTAGTGAACTTAGATACTCCGTATATACCATAACATGTCACATTTTATTCTTAGCAAAGTTATATCATTTAATAAACTAATATTCAATATGATTATTTAATACCTACTTTAATATTACGTAATTAATTACAACAAACTAATAATAGCCATTAACTTTTAATAATTTATATTGGTGCATATATTTAGATTAAAATTCTTGGGTAAATTATTATATAATTATGCCAATATATGAATAATAATTGTATAGAAATACTTATAAAACTCGAGAATCGGAACTAAACGATTGTGTTCACGGTTAGGAATTAAGCTTGGGAATAACAAGAATAATAAACATATATATTTTAGTAATAATAGTATTTAATGTATTAGTCTAATTTGTAATAAAATATAATATTTAAAAGTTCATAGCGAGTAATCAGATTTAGATTCTCAGTTGTGAATAAAGTGAATTTAAATTCACAACTGAAAACATTGAATTAGATGACTATTTTAATAGATATTATAAATCTTAGACAATTCATGTTGAAAATGAAGCTCTCGAGAATATAGTTGCTAAGCTATATTTAGGCTACACCGCTACAAATTGAAAGGTGTTCACGGCTACAAATTCGAACTACTAAAATCCAAAATATCACAATATTCCACATTTTATTTAATGAGAATGTTGTACCTGAGATTACCTCGGGTATTTTTCCTGAGATGTTTCCATAAAATCAAGAAAAATCTTATGGGTAATCTAGTTTTCACAAAAATGCCCCTGCGGGGCCATTTATTTTATAAGATTTTATAAAGAAATAAGGTAAGTACCTTAGGTAAGTTCATGAGATAATCTCAGGAACATTATTCTCTTATTTAATATCATTTCACATTTATGCCTTCCAATTTTCTATGATTTAACTCTAAAATCCCCCTAAAGTCAAATGCTTTGAAAACGTTGGTTAATCTTCCCATTTTCCAGAATCGAAACTGTGACATCCAGTTCTAAGTATAAAGAATTTAAATTTATAGCTAAAATCATTGAACTATATGACTAATTGAATGAATATTAGAATATTTTGGACACAACCTGTTAGAAAGCGAGAGCACTTGAAAAAAGAGTAAGTTAATCTATATTTAGGTAACATTGCAACAAATTGAAGAATATTCATGATCACAAATAATAAAAAACAAAATTTCACAATAAAGTTAGAATATCCCCGTGCCTTGCACGGGTAACGAAGCTAGTTTAACTATAATGTGAGAGCGATACTAATCAAATAATTAAGATTTAAATTTAAAAACATAATTATGAAAAGAAAAATAATTTTCTTATAATTTAATATAGTGTTAAGTAGAAAAGACAATCACTTGCATAATTAAATATGTAATTAATACATTTATATGCATCTTTTTTCTAAGGTAAATAGGAAAAAAAATCACTTAAATAATTAGATATTTAATTAATACATTTATATATATGTCCTTTTTTTAAGGCAAATATGAATTTTACAATTGCGCCATGACCCTGCCCCTACCAAGGCCATACTCAAATAATGAACCACATGCACTCTATTTTGTTTTTTCATATTTGTAAACAAATCACATATAATTATATTCAATTGAGAAAAATTGCTGAAAATATCGAGGCTTTCAGAAATTAAAAAAAAAACAAGAATACCAATCTTGGAAAGGGGGTGTGAAAAATACCGAATTGGTGACCCAATCACCAAATACGTACTGGAGATACGCATGTACATAATGCGTATCAGGTGTAACGCATGTCTGAGATGCGTGATGACGTCATTCTCACAGAACACGCCGGTCGTCGTTTTCATCGAGAAATCGCCGCCATGGTCGCCATCAGTCGATCTCAACCATCTTTTTAGCTGAGCACATGAAAAGAATCCCCAAATCTCACTTTATCTTCCTCCCC
The DNA here is from genome assembly GCA_037693485.1 of Kitagawia praeruptora. NCBI lineage: Eukaryota > Viridiplantae > Streptophyta > Magnoliopsida > Apiales > Apiaceae > Kitagawia > Kitagawia praeruptora. The sequence goes on along the minus strand of CM075354.1, from coordinate 6,874,209 downwards.
GATCTATTTTAGCGATGTTTGGCCCCGTAGGGGCGTGTGAAGGTTACCGTACTTTCAATCGGAAAATTAGGGGGAATTGGGCATTTTCAATCGTGCATTAGAAGTGTTACAAAAGTGATATAAATGTGTAGAGCTTCAAACGACAATTCTAATGGTATATGGTATGTGTTGGGAAAGTTCCAGATGTTGACGAACGGATCAATCGAAAAAATTCGCCGGAATCGCCATTGAATCGCCACCGGAACTCTCGTCTGTCATAAACGCGACAATGATGCATGTCGAGGATGCGTTACAAGGGATACGCCATTCTGAAATGCGTATCCCACCATTACCCAGCAGAGACTTGCGTAACCAAGGGTTTGCAATACATGTATTACCCAATTTAAAATTGCGTATAACTTATATTACCCCATTTAAAAATGCGTAAGAGCCTTTACCTCAATCACAAATGTGTATTTTTAATACCCCTCCCGAAAAATGTCATTTTAATTTTTTTAATCCAAAAAAACGTTATTTTTAGTTTGGGTTAAGTATCAAAGTGGTCACTGAAGTGGAAGCCAAATATCAATCTGTTCACCGATCTTTACGGGGTATCATTTGAATCATTAAAGTCATAGTAAATATCAAACAAATACCTGTATATATGTACTCGGAAAGTAAAAGTAATTTTTCATCGAGTTCTACACATTTTTCTTAAATGCTACTATAATCAAATGAAAGATTATGAATTCCAGTATTTTTGATAATATATTTAGAATTAAAAAAATTATTTACTATTTATTTTTAATTAAAAGAAGGAAAATGATAATAAAATTAAAAATAAATAGTAAATTAATTTTTAAAAATCTAAATATATTATCAGAAAAACTAGAATTATTAACCTTTCGTTTGGTTATGGAAACATTCGAGAAAAATGTGTATAACTCAATGAAAAATTATTTTTACTTTTTGAGTACATTTTAAAGATATCCATTTGATATTTATTATGAATTTAATGATTCGAATAATACCCCATAAAAATCGGTGAATGAATTGATATATGACTTCCACTTCAGTGACCACTTTGATACTTAACCGTTTTTAGTTTTTACCCTTTAATTGAATCGTTTGATCAGTTTAAAATATAAATGTAGTTATGATCACAGATCACTCTAATTGTTACCTGAAAAGGCACTTCTTTCAATGTAATTGGACTCCTCATTAGTACAACATTCAGTTACAAGTTACAAATCCGAGCTTTTACTCAGGACTGCCAAGAGGAAACACCAAACAATCCAAACATATAATCACATAATATTATATATAAACACTCAAACTGCGCGCAGCAAAAAAAAATGCAGCAAGGTCTCATAAACATAATCTATGATATGCGATAACGAATACAAGAAACATATATTAAAAAAGGTGGCAAGAATCGAGACACATAATTAAATTCCGATGCCCCGACTCTCGCTCCGTTCATGTACATACATATATTCAGTGACGGAACCGGGAACCGAGATCATATATTTATAGATAGAAAATTACCTTAGGGATTGATCTTGAACGGACAGTAGGAGTGAGAGTCCAAAGCAATCGTTGAAAGTTAGTCTTGGAATCCATTGATTGAAAATGAACCATTTTATGTAACTTACACAGGAACTTATCTCTCACGTCCTCTTTATGCTTTCTCTCTTAGTATTTCTCTTGTGTTTTGCAACTATTTTCTTCCGCTATTTGTAGCCCCTCTGCATTAAATTCCGTGACCATCTAACTCGATCTAAATTTGGCTATATATGAACAAATCCAATATCTGCATTCTTATCTCTAACAATCTACTCAGAAAAGTTAGTAAAGACTCGAGTTTTCTACCAACGCACTTTGTCTCTATTCTCTCCTTTATCTCTCTCTCTCTCTCGTGCACACATACATATAACAAATAAAAAAATATCTCTATATATCTAAAATAATTAGATGTGATCTATAAATTCTATATAGCAAAACTGTAAAATGGAAAATCTTATATTATAGTATCCAAAAAAAGGTGTTGTAAATATCAATAAAAAGATGAGAATAAATGAGGCATTAAAGGAAATAAATTAAAGCTACTTATCTGCAGATTCTTATGTATGATTTCAGTTGGGAGGATGAGAGTGATGTAAAATGCATGTAGAGAGAAAGTCAGAAGGCTATGACAAAAAGAAGGACGCAAGAATTTGAAAAGGGAAATGCTATGTTCTCCAAATTTTTCTCCCAAATTCCTTTCCCAAATGACATGGCAAGTAATTATCTGCAGATTTGCATATGTTAGTGAACTCGAAATTGAAAACTTTCACCACCCATGTTCTTATAATCACTCGAAGATTAACATGTTAAATTTTCACTTAATTCCGCGAAAGGAAGGATGTCAATCAGAAATTTTAAAAGTTTAGGTATCCGTATATTATTTTTCATAGTTCAGGGACCTAAACCAAAAACAACATAAAGTTGAAGGACGAAATAATTTATTTTCCCTAATTATAATGGGCCCGCCAGCGCCATCCAATTAAAATATCCCAACATGCCACATCATTAGTGCCACATCATTTTGGAGCAATATTTGGGTACCATTTTTGGGTACCTAGCATTACCCATTTGAAAAACAAGGTTGCAAGAATTTGATACAATGAATTGTTATTTCAAAGAAAAATGTCAGTAACAAATAAATTACCATCTAAGTAATCAAAATCAACTGTGATAAAAAAAATCATATTTTGACGTTTTTTATTCTCAATTCCCATGCTAGTTCTGCGAATAATTTAATATTTATCTTGATAATTACTAGAAAAAATGACCATTATGTTGCCTGTTGCTTTTGGACGAGATGGCTGTGGTCGTGACTTGTGTGTGACTCATGCTTGTCAATGGATTGGATATTCGATCCGATCCAATCCGATTCATAGCTAAATTAACGGATATGGATCTTTTCAAAAACAATTTGATCCGTTAATAATCTGATCTAATAAGGGTCTGATCCGATAACGGACGGATATGAATTTTGTATGATCCAATCCGATAACGATCCGATCCGAATATATTATATTTGTTATATATTTTTATATTTATGTAATATATAATATATTTTAAATATATATATATGTATATAACTATAACATATATAATATATAAAATTTTATATAAATAATATTTTTTTGGAATATAAATTTGGATTTGTCAATGTATATGTCATAATTTTAATTTTTATTTCGTCAAAAAAAATTAAAATACTATTTTTTAAATTAAAAAAAATAAAAAAAATTATATTTTTAAAATTTATTAAACGGATCGGAGGTCCGATCCGATAACCCGTAATCTGAACGGATCGACATAAAAAATATCCGACTCCAGATCCGATTCAATTTAAATCCGAAATTTTTTAATGAATTTGAATATGAATTTAGGATGATTCAATCCGAATCCGACTCGTTAACAGTGAGACTCATGACAATGGACAAAGAGTGACAGCCCATGAGAAGGTAAAACCCATTATATCCTTTGTCAGGATATTTTGATCTGCTGTTTTACAACTATTGAATCTAGTAAAAGTCCAAAAGGTAGATCGGGTAGAAAAGAAAAGTAGAATTTAAACGAACAGAGCTTTTAACGAACAGCTCGAGCTCGGCTCGATAAAAGCTCGGTTCGGCTCGAGCTCGAACAAGATTTTTGTCCGTTAAGCTCGGCTCGATAAGAGCTCGGTTTGGTTCAGCTCGAAATCGGCTCGGCTCGTTGGCTCGAAAAAATCAAAATTTTTACTTTTTATTTTTTTATCTCCAACCAACTTAATTTTTATTTTTTGAAAATTTGGGAATATCACTAAATTCGATATATCTTGACATCCATACGGTTGGATCGTCAAGAAATATTTTTTAAAAAAATAGAAACAACAATTCGTGACAAAGCACTAGTTACTAGCTAGTACTAGTTAAATTAGTAGTGATCTACTAAGATCTCCAACCAAATTAATTTTTTATTTTTTGAAAATTTGGGAATATCACTAAATTAGATATATCTTGACATCCGTACGGTTGGATCGTCGAAAAAGTTTATTTAAAAAATAGAAACAACAATTCGTGACAAAGCACTAGTTACTGGTTCTAGTTAAATTAATAGTGATCTACTAAGATCTCCAACCAAATTAATTTTTTATTTTTTACAAATTTGGGAATATCACTAAATTCAATATATCTTGACATCCGTATGGTGGATCGTCGAGAAATATTTTTTAAAAAATAGAAACAACAGTCCGTGACAAAGCACTAGTTACTAGTACTAGTTAGAATAGTAGTGATCTACTAAGATCTCCAACCAAATTAATTGTTCGCGAACATCTCGAGCTCGGATCGAGCTCGGCTCGGCTCGGCTCGAGGCTGTTCGGAAACAACTCGAGTTCGGCTCGGTTCGGTCAAAGCTCGGCTCGGTTCGTTAAAAAATCAACTCGGTTCGCTAAGATCAAAGCTCGGCTTGGTTCGTTAAGATCAAAACTCGGCTCATTTCGATCAAAGCTCGGCTTGGCTCGGTTCGTGAACAACCATAGAAAAGCACATCCAATAAAAGTTGGGTGGATTTTGTGATATCTCACATGGATTCATCACTTAACCAGTTTGTATCACTTAACCGGACTTAACCGGGTTGTGGTGGGGTGAAAGACAAAAATACCCGTTTTTTAAGGTAACAGTAACAAAAATACCCATTCTCAAATTTTTGGACAAAAATACCCGATGGAATACGCATTTGCCAAATGGGTATCGGGGATACGCATTTGGCAAATGCGTATCCTTCACAAATTCTTTTTTTCTAATTATAGTTAACTTACGCATCTGGTGATGGAGTATTGCTTGGAAATAAGCAATTACCATATGCGTATCTTAAAAAAACAATCTGAAAAGTAAAACCATATACATACAACTCATGTATGTATACGCTACATCACCACCAACAATCCGATGGCGACTACCACCACCACTCTCCTCTGATCTCTCTCTTCATCTCTCCTTTCTCTCCTTATCTTCTTTCTCTCCTGCCCTATCAGCCTCCACCCTCTCTCACCGCCCTCCCTCTCCGCCTCCATCTCTCTTCATCTCTCAATCCCCAACCAAACACAACAAACACACACACACAACTTCAATTAGTGTATATTAGAACTAATACGCAATTTGTGATTGGGTATTCCATCGGGTATATTTGCGCACTATTTCAAAATCGGGTAGTTTCGTTAGTGTTATTCCCAAAAATGGTATTTTTATCATTTTTTTGTTGTGGTGATTGTTTTTCGAAAATTTAGTATCGTTATTATCGAGTTGTAGTGATCGTGATATGTATTATGGGTTTTAAGTTATTGTTGTTAGATACTCGCTTACCAGTTACCACGAGATTCGTCAATGAACAGATACTCATTGTAAAAGGCTATAAGCCAAAAAAAAAGTTATTGTTGTTAGATGGTATTGTATCGTATTAAATGAGAATATGTGTATCGAAAGTGATTGTTTTTTGTATTGTATTATGTCGTATTGATTATTTTATATAAACGTGTGTATGTGTTACTAGGTCTTACTAGTTGGATTGATAATTGATTGGTTACTTGCTGGGTTGTATAGTTCATTACAATTTTTAGGTTTTTTTAAGACCGAGTGGATAATATTGGAGTGCGAGCAGCTTAAGATTGGAGTAAATTGGCTTTTGGATTGTCATTGTTAATTGCGTTTTTGAAATATTTATCTTTGTAATAGATTTGTAGATCAAAAATTATATTTTCAGTTTTACTTTAAAATTAATAGTTCGAAAATTGAAACAATGACCAAAATATCTCATCTGGAGAAGCAAATGCCCGATTTTCTGACGGGACACGGTAAACCGTGCACCGTGATATGAGGTATAACACGGTACATCGTCTTCCGTAACAGGCCATGATACGGTACATGGTGTACCGTGTTCTGTATAACACGGTGTACTGTGTCTTGTGTTAGGTGGGTGCGCAGCACTAACACGGTGGACCGTGTTCCGTATCATGCATAACACGGTGGACCGTGTAACGTATTCCTCTAATACGGAGGCCGAAACTCCGTATCCCGTCGGTATTTCGGGCCATTTTTTTCAGAATCAGTATTTTGGGCCACTAGATCACAAAAATGATTATTTTGGGCCATCACCCTCGAAAATTTGAGAAAAGGCCCTCAATATCACATTTCCAACACAATTGGTCCCAAATATCACAACTCAAAAACTTGGCCCCAAATATCACTTCAAGACACAGTATCGTGGAGCGTTTAATTTTTCAACAAAAAACGGTACTTCGTGTAGCGTTTTTTATTTTTTTTTTAATTTTTTTTTATAAAAAACGCTACATTAAGTTGTGTTTTAGGGGGGGAAGACTTAGATTAAACTGTGTTTTGGTGAAAACGCTACATTAAGTTGTGTTTTGGGGGGGAAGACCAAAGATTAAGTTGTGTTTTGGGGGTAACGCTACATTAAGTTGTATTTTGGGGGGGTGAAGACCAAAGATTAAGTTGTGTTTTGGGGGTAACGCTACATTAAGTTGTGTTTTGGGGGTGAAGACCAAAGATTAAGTTGTGTTTTTGGGGGGGTGAAAACCAAAGATTAAGTTGTGTTTTGGGGGTAACGCTACACGAAGTAGCGTTTATGCTAAAAAATTTAAAACACTATATTATACTGTCTTGGAGTGATATTTGGGGCCAAGTTTTTGAGTTGTGATATTTGGGATCATTTGTATTGAAAATGTGATAGAATGGTCCAATGCCCCGAAAATTTGGGTTGTTATAATTTTGAACACAAAAATTACTCCCTCCGTCCCTTTTGATTCTTAACATTTCACTTTTTCAAAACTTTCTGGCACGCATTTTAAGGTGCATTTTAAGGATAGTTAAATAATTTTTTTTTTAATTTTCTTTTTCTGTATAAAAATTTAATGTTTAAATTTTTATACAGAAAAAGAAAATTTTAAAAAAAAATTATTTAACTATCCTTAAAATGCACCTTAAAATGCGTGCCAGAAAGTTTTGAAAAAGTGAAATGTTAATAATCAAAAGGGACGGAGGGAGTACTACATTTTGGAATGTAGATTTTTCCTATGTGACTAATATCGTTTTTATTGCGGATATATTTACTCCTTGATTTGCATGTGATTAATAAAATTTATTTATTTATGAAAAAAGAATAATCAGTGAAAATAAAAAGTACTTATGTAAACACAAAAAATAAACTCTTTGATATAGTCAGAAAAATATTACTATGTACTGTTACATGGCTCCCACTCCTTATCGCACGCAAAAAGGGAGAAAAAGCCCGGCGCGAATACTTCATCAAACCTCCAATATTTCCATAAAACAAATACATACAAAACTCTAAACCTATACATACAACAAAAAAGCAATGGCAAAACTGGTAGAAACCTATGCATGCATCCCTTCAACAGAACGAGGCAGGGGAATCTTGATCTCAGCTGACCCAAAAACCAATGCAATATTATACTGTAATGCGAGATCAATAATAATAAGACATCTTGACAAGCCATTAGAAATAGATGTGTATACAGATCATGGATACCCTACAACTGTTGCAAGATTTTCACCAAATGGTGAGTGGGTTGCATCTGCAGATATATCAGGAACAGTGAAAATCTGGGGGAGATATAATGATCATGTTTTGAAAGTCGAGTTTCGAGTTTTGACAGGCAGGGTTGATGATTTAATGTGGTCTCCTGATGGAATGAGGATTGTTGCTTCTGGTGATGGGAAGGGGAAGTCTTTTGTTCGTGCTTTTATGTGGGTGTTTCTTGATTTTTTTTCGACGTTTTCTTGATTTTGTGTTGTTTGTGTATATGGAGTGACGAAATCAGGATTTAAAATGATCTGAAATATTTGATTATTCATGATTTAATTGAAATTCAAAGTAATTCACTATTTTGATTTTTTAGGACAAAATGAGATTTTGATAAAAAGAAAATTCACCAATTATTTCGTCCAGTTAGATGGTCCTTGCTGGTTCTGTCACAGTTTATGTAATACTTTTCTGCCATATTTTGATTTTCTTGAGGTTTTTTGTTAATTTTTTTCTTTGAAAAGAGTAAATTTAGATACATTGATCATAATGCTCTTTTATTGGCTTGTGATTTTCAATTGAAGTTTGGAATTTGTTTCGGGAACTGATGATGGCTTTAAATTTTGATTACTTCAAGTGAATTTTAGTTCGATTGTAAAAACGGTTGTGTTTCTGTCTTGCAACATACGTAGTATTATTTATATCTGATATGCTGAACCGTCTCGAGCAGGTGGGACTCGGGGTCCACTGTTGGAGATTTTGATGGACACTCAAGGAGAGTTCTAAGTTGTGCATTCAAGCCAACAAGACCATTTCGAATTGTTACATGTGGGGAGGACTTTTTAGTGAATTTTTATGAAGGACCACCATTTAAATTCAAGTCCTCTCACAGGTATGTTTTGTTGTATGGTTAATGCCTTGGCGATCTTTCCCTTTAGATAGTTCATGAATATGTGTTTGCTATAATATTGGAGGATTTTATTCTTGTTTTCGTCTTAAAGTAAGGAATGAACCTTACCTTAGATTACATTTGAGATTTCCTTTCTTCCCTGTCTGTTCTATGCTCCTGCATGCTGCCAAGTCATATGCCCCTGCAGTATTTCGAGGTACTCCAGTCTCAAGGAGTACATTTTAGTTACCAAGGATATATCTAAACCTTTTAGAGAAATGGAACAGGTGGGACACAAGATGAGTTGGTAGATTTTTTCCTCATCGTCCCACACATCTTCATGTTTAGTACCGGCATATGTTACTCATAGTATAGTGTAACACTGATGGAATTGAGAATTCTCTATAATGAGTATTGATTGTTTATTGACTTTGTATAAGTAGATCAAATTATGACAATTCTGGGCTTATGTTACTTTCAGGGATCACTCAAATTATGTCAATTGTGTGAGGTTTTCTCCAGATGGAACCAAATTCATCACTGTGAGCTCAGACAAAAAGGGTATCTTGTACGACGCAAAAACTGCAGATAAACTTGGGGAACTGTCTACAGAAGATGGCCACAAAGGTAGCATATATGCTGCTAGCTGGAGTCCTGACAGCAAACAAGTAAGCCTTTTGTATAAGATATTACTAATTATAAGCATCCCCTGTTTTCAAATTGATGCCCAAGAATAATTTCCAGGCGAATTGTTGAGATCAACCTCAGCATCTTTCTATTTAGACTCCCACATGTTCATTGGTTGTGCCTGGGATGTTTATTTTTAGCATTCTTATAAAAGTTCTTAAGGAATCAATGCTAAGGTTATGATATTTATTGTGTGGCACAACGACCTATGTGTTCCCCTCATTCCTTCCCTCTTATTTCAGTCACTTATGTTGCTGTGTATCATGTCTAGTTGCTAACTGTGTCTGCGGACAAGACTGCAAAAGTATGGGCAATATCTGATGACGGTCATGGAGAGGTTGCAAAGACATTGACTTCTCCAGGTTCTGGTGGTTTTGAAGATATGCTCGTTGGGGGTCTTTGGCATAATAATTATCTCGTCACCGTGTCTCTTGGTGGCACAATATCTGTGTTTTCTGCAACTGATCTTGATGAACCCCCAGTAATTCTTTCTGGACACATGAAGAATGTAAATTCTGTTGTATTGCTTAAAAAGCAAAATGTCATATTGTCATGCAGCTATGATGGTCTAATAATTAAATGGACTAAAGGCATTGGATATGCTGGTACACTGGACAGGAAGGCAACTGATAAAATTAAATGTTTTGCTGCTGTCGAGGAAGAGATTGTTACATCTGGATATGACAATAAGGTAATTCTTTTTCAGATTAGATGCAATACCATGCTTTAATTTATTTCTCAGTTCTATTTCCTGTTGTGTTAAGATTAAAAATGGTGAGGTTGCATTTATTTGATGCAGTTCTTATCACTGGTATATCTAATTTTATAATTAAATGTCGTGTACTCTTGTTTAAAAATATAGAAAATTTAGGAGGCACAGTTACTTTTAATTTGTCCAACTTAGGTGGTGAAGGATCCAGCTTTGATCCCATAGGCATAGTATATAAATGAGGAGACACGGTCTCCTAGTTCAGCATGCAATATACTCTAAAATTAGACTCCCATTCTCTAAAATTATCTGCTGTAGAACACAGTTGACATCTAGATGTGCACAGCCACCTCTTCATTATTCGTTATTTTTAAAACCTGCGAGATATTTAATATTTGTTCCCGACTGTCTTGACTATTTAAACGTAATTCTGATGCATGATTCAGTGATACACCTGGACTAATTAAAAGGAAGTTTCACAGATAATATCATAATATCCGCGTCTTAATTTCTTTATAGTTTCTTTTCATTTTGAATCCATTTCCAGGTTCGGAGAATTCCTCTACTTGGAGATCAATGTGGGGAGGCAGAATGTGTTGACATTGGCAGTCAACCGAAGGACTTGAGCTTTGCTATGAACTCTCCTGAATTTGTCTTGGTTGCAATTGATTCTGGGGTTGTCCTCCTTCAGGGTACCAAAGTAGTGTCAACAGTTAAGCTTGGGTTTTCTGTGACTGCATGTACAATTGCTCCTGACGGAAAAGAAGTCGTTGTCGGTGGTGAGGATGGTAAAGTGCACATTTACTCTGTCTCGGGTGAGAATCTCAATGAAGAGGCAGTCCTCGAAAAACACCGGGGTGCTATTACTGTAGTTCGTTATTCTCCAGATGCTTCCATGATTGCTTCTGCAGATGTAAATCGAGAAGCTGTTGTTTGGGATCGTGCTTCCAGAGAGGTATACTTCATGACTTATGTTTCAAGTCGATCAAACCCTACAGATACATCACAAATACAGTCATGCATGTGCACATAAGCATACAGAGATTAATACATACATTAGGTGTTAAAGAGACATAATAGAGGGAATTTTTTTTTATCAAGCAAGTTTCGGGGATTGCCTATTAATGACTTTTCAACTTATAAGTTAAAGTAGCCAACCATTTTTCATATAAAAGTTAAAATTCATTTGGAAAGATGATGGAAAAAGTATTATGTAGACTATGCACACATTTATGGTGGAGAATCAAGAATGTACCTTTTTCTTGGCTCATTTTGGTTTATATTATCATCTGAGAAGTGTATGCGATTCATTCCATCTAAAATTCTTGCAGGTGAAGCTGAAGAACATGTTATTTCATACTGCACGCTTAAATTGTCTATGCTGGTCCCATGATAGCACTATGGTTGCTACTGGATCACTTGATACATGTGTCATCATATATGACATAAGCAAACCAGCATCAAGTCGAACAACAATCAAAGGCGCTCATCTGGGCGGGGTTTATGGACTGGCTTTTACTGAAGAAAACACTGTAATAAGTTCTGGTGAGGATGGTTGTGTCCGTTTATGGACGCTAGCCCAAGAATAAAGATAACTGAATATCATAGAATGTGTGCTTTATTTATGTACATCTTTTCTTTCTCGGATGTGCTACTTGTTAGAATCACAAATTCTCAGTCAATAAAAGCAGCAAACAACATGATCATATATGGTAGGCTGCATAGTTAAATTGTAGGCAAAGGAAGACAAAGTTGGCATGTATTAACGTATGCCATGATGTAATGAAGTGTATCTAAAGCCTATAAATAGGCTAGTTCTATTTGTGATTAATACACACTAAGGAGGAGAAACACAAAAGCTAAAACCACACACTCTCACATTCTCTCACAATGTAAACTCCAAATTGTATTGTGTTGATAAACACCTTTCTATCTATATATATTTCAGTTATATAAATTCTACATGGTATCAGAGCCCTAAGGTTTGATTTGGGATTCTGAATATTTTTTTTCCGGTCACTATTTCGGTCGGAAGTTACTGTTCACTATTCACTGTTCACTGTTCATCGCCGGAGACGAAGGCACTGTTCACCACCGGAGACGAAGGCACTGTTCACTATTCACTGTTCACTGTTCACTGTTCACCGTTCACCGGTCACTGTTCACTGTTCACTGTTTACTGTTCACTGTTCCAGAAACCACACAATGGCTGAACAACCAGAAACCACAACACAATTAGTCTCTATGGAACAAATGGAACAAATGTTCCAATTATTTCAGAAACTACAAAAAAATCCAAACCTCCCAGAAACCGGAATATCACAAACGGTGCGTGTTGCCGAAAAACTAAATTTCACTAATTACACCAAATGGTGTAAATTAATGCATATTGCTATTGGTGGTCGAGGCCAGCTCAACCATATCATGGCCAATCCCGTTCCACCAGATGACCTTGAGTACAAACAGTGGGCTCAAAAGGACTCGATGGTCTTATCTTGGATCATTGAAAATATTGATGGAGATCTTGTGAACCAATTTCTGGATTACAAGACTGCCCGGGAACTATGGAAGGGAATTGAAACTCTCCTTAGCAGTGGGAGAGACGAACTCCAGATCTATGATATAAGTTCAAAGGCAGCAACTATGAGACAAGGAAGGGACACTATAGAAATTTATTTCAGTAAACTCAACACTCTGTGGAAGGAAATAGACAGGAGGATGCCCAACCCCATGAAGTGTGCAGAGGACATTACTTTATTTAATTCCTTCATACAAAGGCAAAGATTGTACCAATTTCTGGCCGGAGTAAGCGATACTCTAGACAAAGAAAAGAGGGATATATTGTATCAAGATCCACTACCCACCATTGATACAGCCTATGCGTCCATAAGACGGGAGATCGCCCGTCGCGGCATAATGGCCAGCAACTCATCATTGGGACGAGAACCTTCAGAGATTGGTAGTGGGCTCCTCGTGAAACACCGGTCGGAACCCTCATCCTTCCAACGAAAGGATAAAACCCAGCTCAAGTGCAATCATTGTGGTGGTACGAAACACACCAAGGAGGGGTGTTTCAAAATCATCGGGTATCCAGAATGGTGGGACGACCTGAAGCAGAGGAAGGACACCTCCAAGGCTATAATTTCCAGAACCAGTGATAAGGCCAACCTAGCTGTAGGTGGTCCGGATGGTAACGACGACAACCCCCTCACAACAGCGCTACATACTGATCAAATAGCAGGTATAGTCTGTGGAAGCAAAGTCACCGGAAATCAAAATTCTTTGGGTCTCCTATGCAACCAAATATCCCATCCATGGATTTTTGATTGTGGAGCCATCGATACAATGACCTATGATTTTTCTGATATTGTGTCCTCCAACAACACTCATCGTACCCAAATCCAAAGTGCAAACGGAGAATATATTCCCGTTACCCAGGCCGGAACTGTGGATGTTACTTCTAATATCCATTTACAAAACTGCCTCTTAATTCCTAGTCTTACTCACAAGCTTTTATCTGTTAGCCAGTTAACTAGGGAACTTGACTGTACTGTTCTAATGACATCATCTGGTTGTGTTGTGCAGGATGCTCAGACGGGACAGATCATTGGTCATGGTACTGAACGAGGAGGATTATACTATGTGAATGAGGTGACTCAAAACGGTAACGCTTTGCTTGCTCATGGATCACCAGAACATCAACTCTGGATGTGGCACCGTCGGCTAGGTCACCCCTCCATAGGTTATCTCAAACGATTATTTCCCTCTTTAAAGAACATTGCCGTAGATTTGAACTGTGAAGCATGTGTTTTAGCTAAAAGCCATAAGCACTCATATTATCCTAGTATGAATCATAGTACTCAACCATATGTATGGGGACCAGTTCCAGATTTTACCCTACATAATTTTTCATATTTTGTTTTATTTGTGGATGATTGTACTCGTATGAGCTGGGTGTATTTTTTAAAACACAAGTATGAAATGTTTGATGTCTTTGTTAAATTTTACCACATGATTTGCACTCAGTTCAAAGCTCAACCAAAAATCTTACGATCTGACAATGGGGGGGAATACATTAACTTAAACATGAAACAATTCATTATTGACCATGGCCTCCTCCACCAAACCACATGTTCTTACACACCTCAACAAAATGGAGTAGCTGAGCGGAAAAATAGAACCCTTCTTGAAATCACCCGAGCTCTTATGATTGAATCTCACGTTCCTGTTCACTTCTGGCCCGAAGCTATTTCTACTGCTACCTATCTCACCAACCGCCTTCCCACAAAACCCCTCAATTACGACTGATGTGCTGAAAATGTTACAATTAAAATCGCAAGCGCACGATCATCGTTTTAATATTTTTAGATTCGATCCACAGGGACTATATTTTTTCGCACAACCTTAATTTCTAATTTAGGCGAATTAGGACGATTTGGATTTTTTTCAAATTTTTTTGGATTTACACTAATTAATTAAAAGGAAATTTAATCTATTTAAAACTAATTAAAAGAAAATTAAATTAATCTATTTTAAACTAAAAACTAAATTTTGAATTACAGGACTTAAATTTGATTTTATTTACAGAAATTTTTAGTAAAAATTCGACATGGAGTATTTAAAAAATTAACTAGCCAAAATCACAACCAACGATTCAAACTCAGAAACCGAAAACAATTCGTCAATGAAATGCAGCGATTCAAACTTAACACTACAACTCAGAAAACTTGGCCTACATTTTTGACAAGAGTAACAAGTAACAACAAACAAAGGGACGGACAGCAAACAAAACAGATTTGACAAAATTAAATCTATTGACACAAACTCAGTCAAATAAAACACAAGACAAAGAACTTGAAATGCAAGAATCAACAACAACTCGACAGCAAACTCGCAATTAGAACCAAACTCAATGCAGCTACTCGGCAACGAATTCAGCCAAAACTCATAACTAGCAACGGAACCAGCAACAAACTACTCGACTCAGAAATCAAATCGCAAATTAAACACAGCAACCCAAACTTGTAGACTTGCGGCAAAAACAGAAACCAGAACTCGAAGTAGGGCTCAACACAGACTCGGTAAAGACTCGGCAAAACAACAACATTCAAAACTACAACTCTACTCAAAACTCGTAACAAATGACCCGAATAAATCACAGTAATACACTACACTAAATCGGCAAATCGCGAAAACATTCTAGTGAATGAAACAAAAAAAAAAAGGAGAGAAAGGGGAAAGAAACTGGGTTTGTGAGAATCAAACTAAAACAGGGGAGAGAGTTTTTGACGAGGAAGACAAGAAGATGGGCTGGGTTTGGGATTGTAATAGAAGGAAGAAGACGCAGCTGGGTTTTGAACTTGTATGAATAAACCGAATAAATGACAGGGGAATTAAATGGCTAAAACTGAAAATGCAAAGCTTCGAATTAAAATAAAAAGAGCAGGAAAAAATACGTAATAAAAATTAACAATCTGCTTACAAGAGCTGCAAATAAAACTAATTCTAAGGGGTTCTAATCTACTCTAATCTAATGAGGCTAATCCCCCCTCGGTTTCTTTGTATCTCTCTGAATGGTTCTATTTATACACCTAGCTGATGAACTAGTTTTCATGTGAAAATTCATGAAGTCATAGTCCAAATATGATGCTGCATAAATTTTCAAGATTCCCTGGTCCTTTTGAAATTTTAAGGCTGGCTGTTTTGACTTGTAAGCTTGGCTTCGCAGAAATGCTTTTTAACCCGCACAACTTATAATCTTTAATTAATAAATAATTAATTTAATTCAGAAATTATAAAAATAAATACCTAATATTATTAGATATTTATAAATATAATTTTCTAATTTAAATAAAATATTTATAACCAAAGATTAAATTCTTATGTTCCGAGCTGCGGTCTACTGAGGGTCTGGAACCGGACTCCTTAAGCTTCCCTTTTTTCACCAAACTCCTAATTCTTTTGCCTTTTTGCATTTTGGTCATTTTCTTCTCTTTTTGGCCCTTCCTTGCTCTTTATTCTTTTATTTTGCCATTTCTTTATTTTTCACGAATTTCCTGAAATGCAACAAAATAATCTATTAAAATAGGAATTCAAACAATAAATAGGCAATAAAAATATGCAAAATTATGCACTTATCAAATGCCCCCATACCTATCTTTTGCTCGTCCTCGAGTAAAACAAAAACAAAAAGATATCTAGATAAAAAGTCCTATACTCCTTTTCGTAGGTGTGACGATTGCATTTAGCATATACAACAAGCCCTTTAAACCCCTAGGCAGCCCTAGTGGACGAGTGAGGTCTCGTGAGGGCCTATAGTGAATGTACCCACAAAATCCATCTAGTTCGTATAAAAGATTACATGGCAATGCAACACCACACATATATGTCCTCTTATGATACATCAACTTAAGAATCAAAATGAATTTGCACAGTCTTGGTGTGGAAAGTTCAAGGATTCACATAGTTGACTTAAAGAAACATGCAAGAGTGATTACCAGTTCATGTCAAGTGCAAAAATTATTGGAAACCATGCTAAGTCTACAAGAGCACACCTTAGAGTCAAAACTTGAGATTTCATATGCAAAAGAAACAAGTACTACCTCACACTTCACTCAAAAAAGAATATTCACTCAAGAACAAGGGTAAGTGTATCACTCAATTTCAACAAAATAAAAAACATGCTTGACACTTGGTATCATTCTAACTTAAACACAACATACATTAATGATGATAATCAAAAGGTCTTTATTTGGGTTGTAATGGGGCTAGGGACAAGGTACGTCAAGTAAAGCCAAAACAAGGTGAAGTGTCAAAAGCTAGTAGTCACCATGAAAATCATGCACAACACCAAACTTACCCCCCACACATTATTTTCTACTTTTAACAAAAAGACTTGACTAGCCGAATGAAAGAGGATTACAAAGACATAAGTATGCTCTCCTATATTTTTGTTTTTTTGTTTTTTTTGTTTTTTGTTTTTTTTGTTTTTTTTGTTTTTTTTTTCATTTTTTTTTCAATTTTTTTTAGAGAGCTAAGATAAATATAAGCAACAAGAATCCTCCTTTACAGAAAATCGACTAACAAGATAACCAACAAAACATATATTTCCTCAAAAGTTATGAACAAAAGTAAACCCTATTTCACACACCTTATTGCTCCCTCCAGTTCCTACTAGCCTTTGACAAATTGGGATCAAGAATACGTAAGGCTATACAAGAAAAAGGTCTTAGGCGAGTAATGGGGTGTGTCACCGAAAGAATTTGATTAAGCTCAAAAGGGTAACTAATTGATCACATAAGAAAGGTGTGGATATTTTGGAAATACGGGTTATTCCTAAATGCCTTTATCATCTTATCATCAATCAATGTCATGTATTTCAAGAAAGAATTCAAACAAGTACTAGCAATGCAAATGACAAGTGGACACTCAAGCAAAAGAATATAAATGCAAAAGATGTGCACATAGGCTCAAAACTCACTTGGTGTGGTAGAACATAATCAATCTCAAGTAAAGGTATCCTTAGTGCACCTACTTGTACATCAAAGCATGAAAACCAAATCATCTTACACCTAATCATGACCTGCTAATTTCTTGCACAATTTAAAAAGTCTACTAGTTTCACCTTGTTAGTGTAAGTGTGTGGACAAGAACTTAGCAAATCACTTCTTAATCAAAAGTTAAAGGAATACAAGATTATCATAGCATGTAAGGGTGCATCAAGCAACTAGCAATCAATTAACAAGACTAGAATAAGATTAGAACTCTACTATTTACAATTCTACAACTCTTTTTGTGATTTTTTTTCAATTTTTTCAATTTTTTGGATTTTTCAATTTTTATGTATTTACACTAAACCCTCCCCCATACCTAAATCATGCATTGTCCTCAATGTATGCAAATGCAAGATAAATGAAGAGAATGAGGAGATAATACCTGATAAGGGATGACGGAGACTGAAAACTTCTAAAAATTACAAAAGAAAAACAACTCACGCACACAACAAATACAAAAGAAACACACACACACACTGACACTCCCCCATACCTAAATTCTACTATGGGAGGTACAGAACAAATATTTACTAACCAATACCTGCTCTCGGAAAAACTATTTTTGTTATACAACCAATATATTTTAGAAACTCACCCACAAAAATATCATAAACCACTCGAACGATCCGATTAGGCGCAAGAATAAAACTCATATTCCTAACTTCATCCATAGACCACGAAGATGCTTCTTTTTGTTGTTTAAGCAAATTAATTACGATAAGATGTTGGTCATGAATATCATGAGTTTCGATGAAAGACGGAGCACGAGTGGAAAATGAAGAAATAGAAACGGGTGGGGGTGGCTCTTCGAAAAATGTTTTACCAACAGAATTAGGATCACAAGAACTATCCTTATGTTGGGTTTCCCATTTGGAACAAATATTCTTCATCTCTTCAAACATTTCTTCCGAGGTCAAATCCATAAAAGATTCGTGAAGCTCTCGATTGGTCTCGTAATGCAATTCAAAATCTTGTTTAAGAAGAGACTCAATCTCATGATCATCCAAATTTGTCCTGAAAACAACCTCCTTAACTAGATTAGCTTCTATTGGTTGAGTATGAGGTTTTTTGGTTCTTTCGGGAAGAGGTTTGGAAGATGAAAGAAAAAGTTCACCAGAAGAAGATGATGGTTGTCTAGGTGAAGCCACAAACTCAGAATCATCGGGATTCTTCGTTTGACCTAGAGAAAGAATAATGTCAGCATTAGAATCTTCTTCGTCGGAATCACCACCGAAAGGAGTGTCAACTTGAACATTAGACCTAGGAGAAATGATATCATCGAAAGTATCAATAGGTCTTTGAGTGATAAGAAATTCAGGGTTGACCTCGGATGGATTTGGAAACTCATTTTTTTCTTGCTCAGCAAATGTGTTTACTAATTCTCCCAATTGAACTTCTAACTTAGACAAGGCCTGAACATTAGAATTCAACAGTTGCCTATCTTGATCTATGGTTTGCATGAAGTAATTTTGAGAAATCAATAAAGCTTCGATACTCTTTTCTAAGGTATTAGGTCGCTCATCCGAATCGTTAAACCCGGGAGGGTTCAATGGTGCTTGAATGGGGTGAGGATAATGACCTTGGTTTGGAATCGGGTAAGAGTTCGATTTTTGAAAATGCGGTGGCTGAGATTGGTAGCTATGACCTTGGTTCCATGAGAGATCGGGATAATCTCTCCAACCGGAATTAGTAGACGATGTAAAATGGTCATTTCGAAAGGTTGGTTGAATCATGGCGTTGACTTGTTGAGAGTCGGGGCCAAGTTGAAAATCGAGACTCGGAGAGTTGAAATTTGGGTGCCAAGACGTGTGTGAAGGGCCATTAAGGGTTTCTAAGGCTTCGAGTCGTTTATTAAGAGCATCTAATTCAGAGTTTATTGCAATATCGTTTTCACTATAATGCAAATCACTAAAAGTACTAGACGACTCCTTATATACACTAGGTTCCCTAATTGACTCACACCACATCGTATTATCCGCTAACTCCTCGTCATAATCCCTTGAGAAATTTGTGTGATTCCCCCACCCGGGATTGTAGGTAGGTACAAATGGGTCATTCCTAAGGGTTTGTTGACACATAAAATTATCATGCTCAAATTCATAACAATTTCTAAACCCTTGAGTATAAGAATTATAATTTGACCACATTATTGACTAACTATTTATTTTTATTTTTTTATAATTTTTTTTTTTTGAAGCACGAATTTTAATCACACAAAATAAAGGGTGAAAAATCAAAAGAAAAAACTAACCTAGGGTCCCTAAATAAAATAACTAGACATTGCTCCTAACGTTAAGACACACTAAAAATTCCGTAAATTAAGAATTATTCAGACCGATTCGGCCAGATTAGAGCAGGCATTGCCAAGAGGCCAAACTCGTCACTTAGACACCGAATCTTAACAGCCAGGCGAACCTTGGACACTGAAGGTCGTGAATAAGTCTTAATTACGTTTATTTTTAGGCACCTTCCTAATTGAGCGCGAAATCCTAGAGGGCAAATGTCTAATTAATTTTATTAAGGCTACAAATGATGCAACAAACAACAAGATATATACAAAAAAAAGTAAACAAATATGGATGCTTAACTACGTGTCCTAATCTAAAAGAAAGAAGAATTTAACGTACCTTTGGGTCCTCCAGCAATCACCACAATTTATAGGGTACGAAAAATTAAAAACAAGAAAATAAAAAGCTAGATGATGTGCCTAAGTGATTAAATGCATGATGCAACAATTATGTATTAACAGCTAATTTTTTTTTATTTTTTCAATTTTCATTTTTTTTGTGATTATTTAATATTTTTTTTTTTGTGATTTTCTAAAAATAAAAAGGCGAAAAGAGTGAGATACGGGTTACCGAAGCACGCTTCCAAAAATTCCAATTAGTTCCGAGCTCCGTGAGAAGATTCCCGAAATTCCAAACTTTACTAAAAAAAACGAAATAAAAATAAGACAAGAAATAAAACTAATCCGAAAAATTAAAAATCAAGGAGCGGAAAATAATTAGTCCCCGGCAGCGGCGCCAAAAACTTGATGTGCTGAAAATGTTACAATTAAAATCGCAAGCGCACGATCATCGTTTTAATATTTTTAGATTCGATCCACAGGGACTATATTTTTTCGCACAACCTTAATTTCTAATTTAGGCGAATTAGGACGATTTGGATTTTTTTCAAATTTTTTTGGATTTACACTAATTAATTAAAAGGAAATTTAATCTATTTAAAACTAATTAAAAGAAAATTAAATTAATCTATTTTAAACTAAAAACTAAATTTTGAATTACAGGACTTAAATTTGATTTTATTTACAGAAATTTTTAGTAAAAATTCGACATGGAGTATTTAAAAAATTAACTAGCCAAAATCACAACCAACGATTCAAACTCAGAAACCGAAAACAATTCGTCAATGAAATGCAGCGATTCAAACTTAACACTACAACTCAGAAAACTTGGCCTACATTTTTGACAAGAGTAACAACAAACAAAGGGACGGACAGCAAACAAAACAGATTTGACAAAATTAAATCTATTGACACAAACTCAGTCAAATAAAACACAAGACAAAGAACTTGAAATGCAAGAATCAACAACAACTCGACAGCAAACTCGCAATTAGAACCAAACTCAATGCAGCTACTCGGCAACGAATTCAGCCAAAACTCATAACTAGCAACGGAACCAGCAACAAACTACTCGACTCAGAAATCAAATCGCAAATTAAACACAGCAACCCAAACTTGTAGACTTGCGGCAAAAACAGAAACCAGAACTCGAAGTAGGGCTCAACACAGACTCGGTAAAGACTCGGCAAAACAACAACATTCAAAACTACAACTCTACTCAAAACTCGTAACAAATGACCCGAATAAATCACAGTAATACACTACACTAAATCGGCAAATCGCGAAAACATTCTAGTGAATGAAACAAAAAAAAAAGGAGAGAAAGGGGAAAGAAACTGGGTTTGTGAGAATCAAACTAAAACAGGGGAGAGAGTTTTTGACGAGGAAGACAAGAAGATGGGCTGGGTTTGGGATTGTAATAGAAGGAAGAAGACGCAGCTGGGTTTTGAACTTGTATGAATAAACCGAATAAATGACAGGGGAATTAAATGGCTAAAACTGAAAATGCAAAGCTTCGAATTAAAATAAAAAGAGCAGGAAAAAATACGTAATAAAAATTAACAATCTGCTTACAAGAGCTGCAAATAAAACTAATTCTAAGGGGTTCTAATCTACTCTAATCTAATGAGGCTAATCCCCCCTCGGTCTCTTTGTATCTCTCTGAATGGTTCTATTTATACACCTAGCTGATGAACTAGTTTTCATGTGAAAATTCATGAAGTCATAGTCCAAATATGATGCTGCATAAATTTTCAAGATTCCCTGGTCCTTTTGAAATTTTAAGGCTGGCTGTTTTGACTTGTAAGCTTGGCTTCGCAGAAATGCTTTTTAACCCGCACAACTTATAATCTTTAATTAATAAATAATTAATTTAATTCAGAAATTATAAAAATAAATACCTAATATTATTAGATATTTATAAATATAATTTTCTAATTTAAATAAAATATTTATAACCAAAGATTAAATTCTTATGTTCCGAGCTGCGGTCTACTGAGGGTCTGGAACCGGACTCCTTAAGCTTCCCTTTTTTCACCAAACTCCTAATTCTTTTGCCTTTTTGCATTTTGGTCATTTTCTTCTCTTTTTGGCCCTTCCTTGCTCTTTATTCTTTTATTTTGCCATTTCTTTATTTTTCACGAATTTCCTGAAATGCAACAAAATAATCTATTAAAATAGGAATTCAAACAATAAATAGGCAATAAAAATATGCAAAATTATGCACTTATCAACGACACACCCCTCAATACTCTTGGGTCACACGTCCAAATTCCATCTTCACATTCCTTACCTCCTCGAGTCTTTGGATGCATTGTCTATGTTCATCTTCAAAAAGGGGTGCGTACCAAACTAGAACCCAGGGCTATTAAATGTGTCTTTCTTGGGTATGGGGTTAATCAAAAGGGGTATCGGTGTTATGACCCTATCAAGGACAAAATCTACACTACTTTAGACTATGAGTTCTTTGAACAGTCTTACTACTATACCCAGCTTAGTCCTCAGGGGGAGAGTTTGAGTAATGACCTTGATGACCTTAGCTGGCTAACATATCCAGAAGTGATGAATCCAGATCCTACAACACAAGTAGGTAATACCACCGATGTTGCTCCTGAAGCATCAGTATCTCCTCCTCCATCAGTATCTCCTCTTATGTCCACTCCAGTTCCGTCTAATGAGCATCCTTCTGATGACCTCTCCTCAGTAGAGGTTAATTCTGAGAACTCTGGAACTGATACTATTATTGAAACTAATATTTTTCATAGTGATAGTGTTCCAAACAGGTATCAGTTACCCCCGAGAAGTACAAGAGGAGTTCCACCAAGAAGGTATGATCCAGAGTATGAGGCCCAACGATCTAAATATCCTGTAGAGAGAATCAGCAATGAGAACTTATCCAGCACAGCCATGGCTTTTACCGCATCTCTATACTCCACTGACATTCCCAAAACAGTTGAAGAAGCCCTTGGAAATGAAAAGTGGAAACAAGCTATGGAGGATGAGTATTCAGCTCTACAGAGAAACAAAACATGGGAAAAATGCATCCTACCAAAAGGAAAAAAAAAGGTAGGTTGCAGATGGGTATTCTCTATCAAATACCGAGCAAATGGAACTGTTGAAAGATACAAGGCACGACTGGTGGCTAAAGGATATACCCAGACATATGGAATTGACTACTCTGAGACTTTCTCTCCTGTAGCCAAGATTGATACAATACGGGTCTTGCTCTCAATAGCAGCAAACAAAGAGTGGCCCATATACCAGTTTGATGTAAAAAATGCTTTTCTTCACGGAAGTATTGATGAAGAAGTATATATGGAGGCACCACCAGGGTATTCTCAGGAATTTGGAGATGAAGAAGGATGTAGACTGAGGAAGGCACTTTATGGGCTAAAACAGTCCCCTAGGGCATGGTTCGGAAGATTCACAAAAGCTATGAAGAAGTTTGGGTACAATCAAAGCAACTCAGATCACACTCTATTCTTGAAGAAGGTTAGAGATAAAATCACTTGCTTGATAATTTATGTGGATGATATGATTATCACTAGAAATGATGAGAAAGAGATCACTGACTTAAAAGGAAAACTATTTCAAGAATTTGAGATGAAAGATTTGGGGACTCTCAAGTATTTTCTTGGCATAGAAGTTCTGAGGTCAAAACAAGGAATCTTCATTCACTAGAGAAAGTATATCCTTGATCTTCTGGTAGAAACAGGAATGCTAAACTGTAAACCAGCTGAGACACCGATCGTTGCTAATCATGGTCTTCAAATTCTTGAAGGAGCAAAACTGGCTAAAAGAGAACAATATCAGAAGATTGTGGGAAAACTCATTTACTTAGCTCACACAAGACCAGATATAGCTTATGCTGTAGGAGTGGTGAGCAGGTTCATGCATCTCCCACAAATACAACACATGACAGCAGTAATGAGAATTTTGAGGTACTTAAAGGGTACAAGTAGCACGGGAATTTACTTCGCCAAAAATGATCATCTGGATTTAATTGCCTACACAGATGCAGACTGGGCAGGAGATCGTGACGGCAGGAAATCCACTTCTGGGTACTTTACTCTAGTAGGTGGTAACTTGGTTACCTGGAGAAGTAAAAAACAAAAGGTGGTGGCCTTATCAAGTGCAAAGGCAGAATTCAGAGGAATTGCAAAAGGAATAACTGAAATCCTATGGATTCGGAAACTTATGAATGAACTTGGTTTTCCACAGAAAACAGAATGTAAGCTTTTTTGTGACAATAAGGCAGCTATAAGTATCTCAGAAAATCCGGTCCAGCATGATAGAACGAAACACGTCGAGATAGACCGACATTTCATCAAGGACAAATTGGAAGATAAGACAATCAAACTTCCGTTTGTTAGATCAAATGATCAATTAGCTGATATCCTGACAAAAGCAGTCAATACTAAAGCCTTCGATGAGACTTTGCGCAAGTTGAGCATTGGAGCACCGACTGCCCAACTTGAGGGGGAGTGTTAGAATCACAAATTCTCAGTCAATAAAAGCAGCAAACAACATGATCATATATGGTAGGCTGCATAGTCAAATTGTAGGCAAAGGAAGACAAAGTTGGCATGTATTAACGTATGCCATGATGTAATGAAGTGTATCTAAAGCCTATAAATAGGCTAGTTCTATCTGTGATTAATACACACTAAGGAGGAGAAACACAAAAGCTAAAACCACACACTCTCACATTCTCTCACAATGTAAACTCCAAATTGTATTGTGTTGATAAACACCTTTCTATCTATATATATTTCAGTTATATAAATTCTACACTACTTGCCATAAATTGAGCAGGAAAAATGCACTCTATTGAATTGTAAGTTTGATTTTAAAGGTTCTCTCATGAGAGTGGTTCGATCAGAATTCATGTTCAATTCAACGCAAATGCATTGCAGTATGATGAGATCATTTAATAATGGTTATAATTTGTAAGGTTTTCATTGTAGGCAACTCGAAGATGTATTAATATACCGTTTGGACCCGGGGATTCCAACCCGATTAATGAGAATGAGAATGAGATTGTAATAATATCTTTGTAGTGAAATCTCATTCGCTTTCCCGTTAACAAATAAGAATCCCATGATTCATAAGGTGCTGTAGGGTTCAGCATTGCAGACAAGTAACAGAGTGAATGACTTGTTATATAAGTGCTTTAAAGGGGAAAACAACTTGTTATTACATTTTATCATTTACATTGCTGTAAATTTGAGGTTGGTCTTGATAATCAGGTATCGAAACAAGTAAATAGTTTTATTTTGTTGAGAAAGATTTGGAATCTAAAAATTCCTTTGAAGGTAAAACACTTCTTATGGAGAGCATTGGCAGGGTGTTTGCCTACGAAGGAGAGCAATGTCCAGTTTGTAACCTGGAATCAGAAACTGTTGGTCATATTTTAACAACCTGTCCGTTTGCTAAATTGTGTTGGAATAAGTTGGGATGTCAGATTGATACGTACATGGACCAAAGCTTTCAGGACTGGTTGAGTAGTGCAGTACAGAAGTATAAGGGAGTGGAGTTTTTGAAAATTTGTATGGTTTGTTGGGCTATCTGGAAAAACAGAAATAACATAGTTTGGAATCAGAAAGGTGCAGAGTTTGTAGAAGTGGTAGATTCAGCTATCCAATTTCTTGATCACTGGAAAAATGCACAAGATAGGTCGTATGACTCCTTCTTTGGGTTTATGACCCTAAACGATGGGGAAGTGCATTGGAAACCACCACAGGAAGGAACGATCAAGGTGAACACAGACTCTGCGCTGTTTGAGGACTCTAACTGCTATGCTTATGCTATGGTAGCTCGTAATCATGAGGGGAAGCTATTAGAGGCTGTTTCGAGTTGCAGACAAGGAAGAGTGGATCTAGAACTTGCAGAGGCAATCGGGATAAGGGAAGCTCTCAGCTGGATTAAAGCTAAATCTTGGTCAAGCGTAGTACTGGAAACTGATTGCCTGACAGCAACACAGGCTATTCGCTGCTCTTCGATCAACCTTTCCTACCTGAGAAGAGTGATAGATGAGTGCAAGCGGCTACTTTCTGAATTAGTTAACCGTGGTTCTAAAATTTGTTAAACGTTCTGCGAACAACGTTCTGCGAACAACGTTCTGCGAAATTGATTGGCTGATCGTGTTTGGAGAGGGGATGATGTCCCTCCCGATTTTATTCATGTATTGTTTAACGATTTGAGTGTTGAATGAAAAGATTTATTTCTTTGGCAAAAAAAAAAAAATGATTAGTTGTTTCGAAAAGAACCGGATTTGACGTTTGGACCATTTTATTCTGCTTTCTGTATCAATTATTTCACAGTCATGGACCAGCAGCCTCTTCTTTCTTTGCACGCGTGACAATCAATCTTTGTTTCCGAACGCAATTTCTATGTGTATTCATTACACTGTTATTCATAGTTTTGGACTTATGGCTATGAGTTTCTTTGATTAGTAACTATACAATTTTGTTATTCATAGTTTATTTCGACTATAAATCAGACTCTTCACTTGTAGAACTCTCACACCAAACAACTCTTCTCTGCATGATAATGGTGACACTTAAGATGGGAAGGCCATTACTTACCTTGGTGCTTTATTTGGTAGTCCTTGCTCATGCGCAGCAGGACTTTTTTCCGGAGTCGATGGACCTCGACACCGGTGGGCTTAGTAGAGAGAGCTTCCCAAAGGACTTTATATATGGGACAGCAACTTCAGCTTATCAAGTTGAAGGAGCTGCTCATGAAGATGGACGTGGGGATAGTATTTGGGATGTCTTTGTTAAACAACCTGGTATTTCATTCATTTTTTTTTAAAAAAATAACAAGAGTCACATTAGCATTTATTTACCAAATTCTTGTGATTGCAAAATAAGTTGAGCTAATTTTTTCGTATAAAGAGTGTTATATTATGTCTTACATGACCAACTTCGACAAAAAAACATTTTAGTGGAAGCTAACAAGACCTCTGCTAAAACTAAATTCGGATACAATGTTACATGAACACTTATACTACCACGAGGTTAGTAGAAGCTACTAAATCGATCTTCATTCTGTTAAACATTGTGCTTAGATAGGGACATAGGGTAACCATGTTGAGTAAAGTCATACAGTGTGGAATTGTGTATCGGTTCAGTTGTTTTATATCGTATAATTTGTGGTTTATGCTATTCATTTGAGGATAATTTACTTGAAACAGGACGCGAACCAAATAATGCTTCTGGTGAAGTTGCTGTAGACCAGTATCACAGATACAAAGTAAGTGGTACTGATAATTATTGTTGCACCTGCAATGTAAAATTCTGAATTCTATATTCAAAGATAAAAATTCTTTTAATATCATTTTATGCAGGAGGATGTTGATCTAATGGCCAAGCTAAACTTTGATGCCTATCGGTTTTCAGTCTCATGGTCCAGGATTTTCCCAAGTAAAAACATTTGCCACCAATTCACTTTTGCTGAATCAATGTACATATAAAGTGTGCGCTTGCTTGTTGTTTATGCAGCTGGAACTGGGAAAGTTAACTGGAAGGGAGTTGATTACTACAACAGACTAATAAACTACATGCTAAAGAAAGGCAAGTTAGTACTTTATGTTTACATTATGCTTGATTTTTTTCTTGTAAAACTCCATTATGTAAATATTTGACGAGAGTACATATCCCTTCGAATAAAGAAAATCTAATGCTGGAGGATTTTCACGAAACAAATGCATTTTCTGTTGTATTCTTATGCAGGCATTACTCCTTATGCTAATCTTAATCACTATGATCTTCCACAAGCCCTTCAAGAGAGATACAATGGATGGTTAAGCCGCAAAGTAGTGTATGTATTGCAACAGATCATGACCAGTTTTATAGCTTCACGGTCTTTTTCAGGATGAGAAAATAAATCATTACATTTATTTCAATGTTTGTAAAGTTTATAGATGTTCAATGGTGCAGGAAAGATTATGCTGATTTTGCGGACTTTTGTTTCAAGATGTACGGAGACAGAGTTAAAAACTGGTTTACATTTAATGAACCTAGAGTTGTTGCTTCTCTTGGATATGATACTGGTTACTTTGCACCATCAAGATGCTCTAAAGCTTATGGAAACTGCACAGCAGGAAATTCTGGAACAGAGCCTTATACTGTAGCCCATAATTTGATTTTGTGTCATGCTTCTGCAGTTCAAAGATATCGTGAAAAGTATCAAGTAAGATATACGTTCTTAAATTAGTCTGATTAGATTTTGTTGTGATAATTAGATTTGTTATTAGCTAATTAGAAATGGTTTCCAGAAAACACAGAAAGGAAGGATTGGAATTCTTTTGGATTTCACTTGGTATGAACCTCTCACGCAAGGAAAATCCGATGAATATGCAGCTCAAAGAGCAAGAGACTTTCATTTAGGATGGTATGAGCTCTTGTGCTTTCATGACAATTGTAAAATCATCTTCTTTTTTTGTTGCACTGCAATTTATATATAAGCTAGGGATCCCCCAAGATATGTAAAACTCTGTTTTTTGGTGTTTCTACAGGTTTCTTCATCCAATTGTATACGGAGAGTATCCAAAAACTATGCAAAATATTGTTAAAAATAGGTTACCAAGGTTCACTAGAGAAGAGGTAAAAATAGTAAAAGGTTCTGCAGATATGGTGGGCATAAACCAATACACCGCTTACTACATGCAACACGTTGCAGTCAATGAATCAACGCCACCCGGTTATCAAAATGACTGGCAAGTTCAATATGTTTGTAAGTTAATTTTCTCCACCTTTGCGAAATCTCAATTTTGTTGGTTTGCCATTGTTAATGCTGATTTATTGTGCAGTTGCCAAAAATGGTGTTCCCATTGGTCCAAAGGTTAGCTGAAACGATAGTATACACTACGCAGTACAAGAGTATGCTGCATCAATTTCTTCTACCAATAAGTTATGAGCTGTTAAATTTCTTAAACCTGCAGGCACATTCAGATTGGCTCTATGATGTACCCTGGGGTCTGTATAAAGCAATAATGTATGTTAAAGAACGATACGGGAATCCTACTGTGATTTTGGCTGAAAATGGTGAGATGTTGGACTCTTCACAGCAACATAAACAGATAATAAACTGATAAATAAGGGCCTCTTGATTTCTTCTAAGCAAGTCATTCCCAAAAACATATTTCTTAATTTATCGATTATGCTTGTAATGTAGGCATGGATCAATCTGGCGACGTGACCATTCCTGATGCTTTGCAAGACACAAAAAGGATCAATTACTACAGGGCTTATATACAGCAGCTGAAGAAAACAGTTGATGAGGGGGCAAATGTGATAGGCTATTTTGCATGGTCATTGCTCGATAACTTTGAATGGAGATTAGGTTACACATCAAGGTTTGGCATAACTTTTGTCGACTTCAAAACCCTTAAGAGGACTCCGAAAATGTCAGCATACTGGTTCCAGAAAATGCTCAACAGAAAGCACTAAATTGCAGATTATGCTCAATTCATTCTCTAAATGCAGATTATGCTCAATTCATTCTCTAAATATGTAGTTGAAATAAGATTGTGTTTGAATGCAACTGTTGTAATCAACAGTTGGGTGTATAAGCTTGTTCAAATAAATCATTTCGAAATTGAGAGTTCAGCTGGACTTGATTATTGTGTGAGCACAACTACAAACTGTACTCAATGGAGTATGAAACAGTCAGTACTCAGTATTAGGGCTGCACATGGGTAGGGTTGGGTCGGGTTTTCGTCAAACCCCGACCCAACCCAGTTAGTTCGGTTTTATGAAAAATCAACCCATTAACTGAAAAAAAAATTTGTAACCCAACCCAATTAGTTCGGTTTGGTTCGGGTTGGGTCGAGTTAAATTTGCTAATCGGAAGAACTTTGCATAAAATTCCACACATTGCAAAAAATCCCGCACTTCATATAAAATGTTGTAGAAAAATGTTGCATAAGCTAGAAAGTGTTGCAAAATGTTGTAGAAAGTGTTGCAGAATGTTGCATAAAATGTTGCAGAATGTTGTAGAAAGTGTTGCAGAAAATTTATATAGTGCAGAAAATTTATAGTGTAGAAATTTGTAAAAAAATATGTAGAAAATATACAGAATATGCAAAAAAAATCTGCATTTTATGTAAACGGGTTGGGTTGGGTTGGGTCAGGGTTAAAATTTGTTAAACCCTTACCCAACCCAATTAGTTCGGGTTTTTAAAAAATTAACCCGTTTAACCCATGGTTTTGGATGGTTCGGTTTAATCGGTTAAAAAGAGGGTCGGTTTGGGTCGGTTTGGTCGGTTTTCGTAACCCATGTGCAGCCCTACTCAGTATGAAGATCTATCATATAAAACAGATATTCATAGGTTAAATGGAGCTTATCATAAAAATTAAACAGTAAATTTAAATAAAATTTATCGCATGAACTCAAGAACACGAAAAAATAATTTTTTGCGGTTTTACAGTACAACACATGCATAATTATCTTCATCGAATAAAATTCTCGAACTCTTATTACCAAAAATGATGACTATCATTAGGAAATACAATGATGTCCTTTTGAGGTTTCAACTTTCAGTGTATGATGAAACTGTGACAAATTGTTTTTGTATTTTTTCAGAAATTCAGGGTATGGGAATATACTTGCATACATAATCATGCTCTCTTTTTCTCTTGGCACTATTCGGCTGCTCTCAAGGTCTCTAACAAAATATTGTTGGAGGAATAAGTCATAATTATTGATTTTATCTGATTTAATCTTATCGTTGAGATATCTTCTTGATTTGAAGAATATCATTTATAGATATTTTTCGTTATTAATTGATTGAGATTGATTATTTCCTCATTTCAGAAAAAGAATATTACTTAGCGATTAAATAATAATTATTAATATGAATTAATAATTAATAAATATTAAAAATTTGAAAAATTATTAGACGTATCAAAAATATGACATAACATAAACCATAGACCTTGAAAATTCAACTATCTTTGGAGTTTGGACCATCTTCTTTTTATCTTTATCAATCATTCCGTGTCATGGACCATCCTTTTCTAACAAATTCTGACCTTTAATTACAAACTCTGTAATATTACAGATTGTAATATAATTCGTAGATCTGTAAATAAATTAACAATATTATATATTCTTTTTCAAAAAAAATAAAATAATATATATTATTTTTAATCCGATTACTGGTTATGTGATTTGTATGATTTTATTGCGTCCGAACAATGAATTTCGTCTCATTTGTAAACAATTTTCACATACATAAGATAAGATTTCAAGGTTTATAATGATTTACTCCTATTAAAAAATAAAAACCATAAATTATTTTGAATTATGTCCTATTTGTAACCAAATTTCCTCAGACATAACTTGTAACTTGTAAGATATGATCCAAGGTTATGATTTACTCGTATTAAAAAACATAATTTATTTTCTTAAAACGATATGCTTTATTATTTTATGAATATCCGATTCTCTTTTGTCATTAACGGGTGTTTGCGAGAACTTTTTTTCAATTTATTTTAAGACAAAATTAGAGATTACTAACTTTTTTCATGAAAAATTTAACTTTTTTTTGCAATTTATAAAATCTCAAACATACATTAAAATATATATTAAATACTTGTATGAAAGAAAATTATTAAAATATGAAATTTTTATCCAAAAATAAGTCCATAAAAACTTTTAAAAAAATTGAGCGGAACAGGCTCAATAAGGGAAGGATAGAATAGTACTCCATCCGTCTCTTTTTGTTTTTCTTGTTTAAAATGTCGGAACTGTTCATAACATGAGATAAATTACTAATTTACATCTAATCTATAGGACCAAATATAGTCATGAGTGATCTTGTTGGATTCGTATTTATGAGTACTTTAATACATTGAAGTTTTTATATTTAATACTAATACGAAATTCAAAATATTAACGATCAAAAATATGCGTTGACAAACGTGTTCAGTCAAAAGAGTAAGGAAGGAGTAACAATAAAGTTGAACAACACATGCATAGTGTATGTTTGGGGTATCTTAAAATAAGTAGCTTACGACTTATAAGCACTTATGTCATATAAGTGATAAGTAGAGCCGTCAGTAGAGTGTATGGTAAATCAGAACTTATAATCAGTAGACTGTTTGGGTAAATCAGAACTTATAAGTTAACTTTTTTTTACAATTTTCAAAATATTGTTTTTTTATATATAACAATGGATATCAATGGATAGATCTCGATGAATAGAGAAATTTGATATATACATATCAATTTTCTAATGAACGGATTGAGAGATATATGGTTTCGAAGATTTGAAGGATATTATATATTGCGTATATCGAGAATAAGTTATAAGTTATAAGTTGAAAGTTAAGAATTCTTAACATTCAACTTATGAACATATAAGTTATAAGTTTAGCTAAAACTTATTTTGGCAAAAGTTGGAGGGGAAATGGAACCCCAAAGGCCATAATCACTTGTGAATGGCGGGACATGATTAAACTTTATAATACGAATATTTTCTTGCCATATGGTCCAAAAAGAACGTCCACACTTTTTCGTCACGCGAAACAGAAGAACACTCATTCATTTTTAACTTCAAATTTTGGTTCAAATATGAATTTGGACATTTTTTTTTTTTTTTTTTTTTGCTAAATATGAATTTGGACATTTTATTGGATGCAAATGAATAATAATGACGATATAAATTATAAAATAAAGAATTTATTGAAAAAAGTGGCCAGATTTTACATTTATTTTCAAAAAGGTGGTCAGATTTTCAATTTTGCAAAATGATGGTCAGACTTGTCTTTTTCCTTTCAAAAAAATTGCTAGAGATGATTTTCAGCTTATTTGGCAGGGGTAAACTGGGAAAATATGTCATATTACTAAAAAATAATGCTAAAAACCCCAAAAATTATCCAAAAAATCCCCAAATTAATATGTGTTAATATATGATTGGTTATATTTGTAATAATAATAATAATGCCCCCCTCCATCAATGCACATAAATTGAATAAGTAAATCTTGACAACTCATATTTGTGGATTTTTTGGTGAATTGATGTGCATACATGGAGCATTATTATTATTATTATTATTATTATTATTATTATTATTACGAATATAACCAATCATATGGTGACACATATTAATTTGGGAATTTTTGTGGACAATTTTTGGGATTTCTAGCATTTTTTCCCCATTTTACCCCTGCCAAAAAGTTGAAAATCGCTTGTAGCCACCTTTTTAAAGGAAAAATGCAAGTCTTGCCACTATCTTGAAAAATTGAAAAGCTGGTCACTTTTTTTAAAATGAGTATAAAATCTGGCCACCACTTTGAAGTTTACTTTAAAATAAAACGAAAATCGAATATATGTAATATACGTATACAGGATCTCGATCATATTAGATATTTATAAATGTAGGAAACACAACTACTCCCTCCGTCTCCCACATTTGTTTATATGGAAGGGGAATACGAAGATCAAGATAATGTAATAAAGTTAGATGAAAAGTGTATAAAGTGATGAGACATATTAATATTTAATAATAAATTTGAGATAGTAGAGGAAACTTAGTGTTTTTTATTATTAAATATTCCGTATGAGATAGTGAGAGAAAGTAGTGAATGTAATATTGGGGAAACTTACTATTTATGATAACGTAAAAAAATGAGAATAACATCCTAAAAGAATAAGTGTAAAGGAATGAGAGGGACGGATGAAGTATTTAGTTAGGACATTAGAAAGCTTTTTGAGATTGGTCAATTAATGGTGCTCAAATAAACTGATATTTTCTCCATAAGTATTATTTTTTTACAAAAAAAACATTTCGTACAACCAGAGCTAGCGGGTATAAAACAGACAATTAAATAATCAATCATCCACACATGCTATGTTTGTTGTGAGAAACATAAAGATAAGAATTTTTTGGTTATCCACAGAATTTTAATTATATGATTAAATACAAAACAAAAAACAAACGCAAGACGCAGAGATGCATCGAGGAAAACAGAGCCACAGAGAGTGCAGAGGTTTTGTCTATGGTGAAAAAGTAGAAACTTATTTCGAGAAAAAAGATAATTTATTTATGGATAATAAATTTTAGTAAAAATGTTTCGAGAAGGGTTGCGTAGTTGATTGCATCATAAAAAATATGTGAAATGACACTCTTTCATTAAGTTGAAAAATCGAAATTTATATAATA
Organism: Kitagawia praeruptora; assembly: GCA_037693485.1. Taxonomy (NCBI): domain Eukaryota; kingdom Viridiplantae; phylum Streptophyta; class Magnoliopsida; order Apiales; family Apiaceae; genus Kitagawia; species Kitagawia praeruptora. The sequence continues at coordinate 6,839,999 of CM075354.1, read as the reverse complement.
ATTATTAGCTGATAATACGAAACACGGGTACAGAAGATTAAACATGAATCAAGAAAAAATATTAATAAATAAATAAATAAATACTATTTAATTATGTAGTTACGAGGAATTGAATAAAGTTAAAGATTAAATAAATAAACATTATGGGGAATCGAATCCGAAATGAAATTAAAACGTTTAAAATAAAAAAATATGATATAATTACATAATTGTTAGGAATTGAACCCGATATAAAGTTAAAAAACTTAAAATAAATAAATTTTATTGTAAAGAATCAGACTTGAATTTAATAATAATCAAATTTAATATTTGGTACTCTTATTTTCAAAAAAAAAATATTTGGTACTCTTGCATGTTACTAAAATATGATTTTTTTATATTAATAAAGAATATAGATTATCCTTATCCTTGTTGCGATGATTATCTGGTTAAAAAATTTGTGCGATCTTACCAAATTCTAACGGTCAAAAGAAAAATCGGGCCATAATTTTACTGTTACTTTCCCCCATTTTTATTCACTCCACGACTACATGTAAACTTAACGGTTCTATAAATTACACTTCCCCTGTACTCAACTCTCACATCAAACAACACCTACCTTCTCTGCAAAATAATAGTGACTAATAAAATGAGATGGCCATTACTTTTCTTGGTGCTTAATATTCTAGTCCAGGCTCTTGGGCAGCTGGACTTCTCACCGGAGTCGACGGACCTCGACACCGGTGGGCTAAGTAGAGACAGCTTTCCAAAGGACTTCATATATGGAACAGCAACATCAGCTTATCAAGTTGAAGGAGCTGCTCATGAAGATGGACGTGGAGATAGCATTTGGGATGTTTTTCTTAGACAACCTGGTATATATTTTACTCTTTATTTTTCAATTTTCGCGTTCCGGAAAAAATGTTACATCGCAGTTATTTAGTGTGGTTATTAAGTTCAGCACTAATGTGTATAAAGATACTGGTGTACTATGGTTTTTTCTGGTTATATAAGCTTGAATTGTTTTGAATATTTGAGGTTTATTTACTTGAAACAGGGCTTGAAGTAAATAATGCTTCAGGGGAAGTTACTGTAGACCAGTATCACAGATACAAAGTAAGTGTCGGTGATTATTATTGCAGTTACAATATTAAATTTCAGATATTCATTGAGCTGTAATATCAATATAGTGTTTTTATTCGATCTGCACTTTTGCAAGTTAAACCATGTGAAACATACAAGCGGTAGGTAAATGTAGGGTCTCGGAGGATAAGATGTAAGTAGCCGATATCACATGAGAGGATGTTTCAGCTTATCGATAAAACTCTTCAAATTTTTTAAAAAATATATTAACAATCATGGAAAATAAGCTGTTGCAAATTAAGTGTTTGAATTCCGTGAATGATGTTTTTGTGCAGGAAGATGTTGATCTCATGGCCAATCTGAACTTTGATGCCTATCGGTTTTCGGTCTCATGGTCCAGGATTTTCCCAAGTAAAAGAACTTGCCACAAGTATGCTGTCAATGTACATATATGTAAATGTGTGTAATTTTTGTTTGAAATGTATGCAGATGGAACTGGGAAAGTTAATTGGAAGGGAGTTGCTTATTACAACAGACTGATAAATTACATGCTAAAAAAAGGCATGTTTATACACGAACCTCTGTTTCCTTCTTTTTTCTTCAAGAATTTATGTCATAAATGTTTAATACTACTATTTAAGTTTAAAGATTGTATCACATATCTAATCCTCATAAAAATAAAGTTAAAAGGAACTGTATATTAGGGAATTTTTCATTAAACAAATGCCTTTCTTGGTATGTTTTGATGCAGGCATTACTCCCTATGCTAATCTTAATCACTATGACCTTCCCCAAGCCCTTCAAGAGAGATACAATGGATGGTTAGGCCACGAAGTGGTGTAAGTATTGCTGTGAATCATTGTTATTTGTTTTATTTATCTTTACCATTTAACGTTTCGAACAAATACCTATCTATCACACGTTTCAGAATGTTAAGGTTTATTAATGTGATTCATTGGTACAGGAAAGATTTTGCTGATTTTGCAGACCTTTGTTTCAAGATGTATGGAGACAGAGTTAAGAACTGGTTTACATTTAATGAACCTCGAGTTGTTGCTGCTCTTGGATATAATGATGGTTTCTTTGCACCATCAAGATGCTCTAAACCATATGGAAACTGTACAGCTGGAAATTCTGGGACCGAGCCTTACATTGTAGCTCATAATTTGATTTTGTGTCATGCTTCTGCAGTCCAAAGATATCGTGAGAAGTATCAGGTAAGATTTGCGTTCTTAATTTATTATATTTAAGGTTTTGTTTCGATTAAAATACTGCTGAATAACTTATTAGCAACGGTTCTCAGAAAACACAGAAAGGAAGGATTGGAATTCTGTTGGATTTTGTTTGGTATGAACCTCTTACTCGAGGAAAATCCGATGAATATGCAGCTCAAAGAGCAAGAGATTTTCATTTAGGATGGTACCAGCTCCTGTACTTTCAATAAATAGTCAGAATCATGTTTTAATCTTAATGCTTTTTATAAAGATACTCAAATTATTTATCTCAAATTATTTATCTACAGGTTTCTTCATCCAATTGTTTATGGAGAGTATCCTAAAACCATGCAAAATATAGTTAAAGATAGGCTGCCAAAGTTTACTAAAGAAGAGGTGAAAATAGTAAAAGGTTCTGCAGATTTGATTGGAATAAACCAGTACACTGCTTACTACATGAAACACGTCGCAGTCAATGAATCAATGCCCCCTGGTTATCAAAATGACTGGCAAGTTGGATTTGTTTGTAAGTTGGTTTCCTGATTCCCCTTTTTTTTAATTTGTGAAATCTTACTTATGTTGATTTCCCCTTATATTTGTTGTTTTATTTTGCAGTTGAGAAAAATGGTGTTCCTATTGGTCCGAAGGTTAGTTAAATTATGCAGCGCTACATGCTATATTACATCTCTTCCGGTAATCAGACAAGATTATAAGCTGTTAAATTTGGATACCTGCAGGCATATTCATATTGGCTCTATAATGTACCTTGGGGTCTGTATAAAGCAATAATGTATGTTAAAGAACGATACGGGAATCCTACAATGGTTTTGGCTGAAAATGGTGAGATGTTGGACTCTTTACATTAACGCTAATCTATAGCTAGATGCCAGATAAAGGTTTTCTGAAATGTATTGACGGAAGTTATTCTGCAAATACATGTTTTTGAAATTTGAAGAAAATTATCTAGAGAAGAAAATGAATTGTTCAACAAGGACTAGCACAATGGAGCATCATAACAGGAGTCCTTTAGGGAAAATTACACATTTTGAGTGCGTAAAAGACACCAATGAAATAAATTGAATTTCCCGTGCATGTGTTCCTTTTCCTCGTTTTCTTATTTTATCGACAGTGTGAAAGAGCTTCAAGTACTAACGTTATCAATCAATTATCGTTGTACTGTAGGCATGGACCAACCTGGCAATGTGACCATTCCTGATGGTTTGAAAGACACACAAAGAATTAACTACTACAGGTCTTACATACAGCAGCTAAAGAAGACGGTTGATGAAGGGGCAAACGTGATAGGCTATTTTGCTTGGTCATTGCTTGATAACTTTGAATGGAGATTAGGTTACACATCAAGGTTTGGCATAACTTTTGTCGACTTCAAAACCCTTAAGAGGACTCCAAAGATGTCAGCTTATTGGTTCCAGAAAATGCTTAGTAGAAAGCATTAGAATGCAGTAGTTTCCTGATATGGTTGGCTACGACATGTAGCTAGAGTAGTTAGGTACCCGAGTACCGTTGTAGCAATAAAGCTTCAGATTTTGACTTCGATTGCAATAGATCTTCTACTCTGTTTTTCTGTCGCACTGTATCCTATTGCAAGTTTTTGTGGCTATTTAATTAACAGACCACACACATACACAAACAGACTACATTCTTGCAGGTTTTTTAACTAAAAATCGGAAACTAACAGTTCGGCTAAACTTGATTATTGTATGAGCAAAAACCTAATCTACTGATGCTGAGAAATACAGTTGTAGTTTGGTTCCTAAGATAAAGGAAATGGCACTCAAGAAAAGACATTTAAAACACAACTTTTGATTAATTAATTTCTCGAATTTCTGTATCTTCTTTACATCTTGACCTTTACTTTTTACCTGCACTAATGTTGGCTTCTTTGGACTACAAGATTTTTCCTGTGAATCCAGATTCCAGAGGACCATTTGAGATTTCCCAGATGTCAATTTTTGATATCACATTAAACTTGCTCAATAATGCCCTCTGATTGTGAGCTATATCCAAGCTTTCAACCACCATCCCTCATCATTCCCATCACGGACCATCTTAAAACAACCTTTGCTCGAAAAAGACAAGACAATGACGAAGAGTTGTATATGAGTTGAAATTTGAGTCAGATAATTTTGATAAATTCGAGTTGGAAATAAATTTGTATTCTAAAAGTTGTGCTGCCTGTACAAAAGTAGGTACCGATGATTGAATGCATTTCTCATTTTGAGTCTTTTGACTAAATGCAACAAATTAGATAGGTTGTGCAGAGTTTACAAATTTGAGTCAGATAATTTTGATAAATTCGAGTTGGAAATAAATTTGTATTCTAAAAGTTGTGCTGCCTGTACAAAAGTAGGTACCGATGATTGAATGCATTTCTCATTTTGAGTCTTTTGACTAAATGCAACAAATTAGATAGGTTGTGCAGAGTTTACAAATTAAAAAAAGCTAATTAGCGACCTGAAGCGAAGTCAAAAGTGATATATGCAGTGGTATTAGGACTCTGGTTTATGTTTATTCGGTAGTGTGAGATGAAACCAGTGGTATTTTGGAGCACTGGCTATGGAGGCCGACTATTGGAGTCCGGCGGTGCTCACCGACATGTATCTTAATTAATGCCCTGATTAATGTTTTTTGGTTAATTAAGTTTTTAATTTCCTGATTAATTGATTCTCTATTTTAAATGTTTATTATCTAATTGATTCCCTTAGTAAATGATTTTTGACTAATTGACTCCATGGTTAATACATATTTTGTTTAAATGTTATTGTTTATTGTATGCTATTTGAAAATGTATTATAATTGATTTCCTCATTATTGCACATGTGACTAATTGATTTCCTGTTTTTGATCCTCTAGTAATTGATTAGTTGAATCCCTTTATAAATGTTAACAAATTTACTTTATTTTCTGATTATATTTGATTTTCTTATTTTGATTTACATGCCTTATTTTGATTTTTGATTTTGTTCAATCTTTATTGCATAGTTAATTTTGATGCAATTTATCGCAGTCTTAATTTAGTTTAAATGATTTGATTATGTAGCTTAAATTTAGCCTTTAAAGTGTAACTTAAATTTAACCTTTAAATTTTAGTGTTTTATATTTAATTTCCGTTTTTGGCTCGTTATTTATTATACTTTCCTATTTTAGCGTAGAGGGTTAATTTTGTTTATAATGTGCAACCTGTGTAACGTACTTCGTAATTTGGTATTAATTGTTAGCTTTAGTTTTGGCATACTTTTTGCATGTATTGGATCTCATATTTTTTTTCATTTAATTTAGTTATGGCTCATGATAATCTCATTTTCTGTCTAGTTGTTAGAAGTTAACGAGTCTTTATTATTAGTCATTAATGTATTTATTATAAGTTACCCGAATGATTTTTAAGATATTTTAGTTATCTAGTTAATCAATTAGTATTTAAGGATTGTTAATGTAACGCCCCGACACCCCAATAATAGAAATATTCTTTTTATAATAAAATACTTAATTATTGGATTTAATTTGATAAAATAGATTTTTAATACAGGAAAATTTTGGAAAATTTCGGCATGTAATATTCGTAATACGGACTATCCACCTGTAATTTCAACTATTAAAGAAATAATCCAAACACATGCTCAACCTGTCCTAACTAACCAGGTGTACCATACCAAAATACCCTCCCGATCAGAGCAAAGATCGGGGCATCACAATACCAACTCAAAACATAAACCTTGATAACAAAATAATAAGCAATAAATACAATCCCACTACTAACCCGGATCTCTAACAGGTAGTGGTATGAAACAAGCAACTACTAACTAAGTTATTACATTACAATACTAAATCCTTAATTAAAAGATGCATACACTCCACAAATATAAATACAACCAACTAGAACTATTACACAAATATTTACTGATACCCAAAAGTCCAACCTTCTAGTAGAGTGCAACTAAGCTGCCTAAGGTCCACAACAAGTTCTTCTCCTGATATATCTCCTAAGTTGTATCTTTTTCTTCCTTAGCTGAAAAAAAGTTAGAAACAATAGCAAGGAGTGAGCCAAATGCTCAGCAAGTGATAAAAATAAGAATAAAGAATCCACAACTGTATACTGATTTCAACAATATTAAGGTGCCAAAGAATAATCAGGATGCTCTGATTTTAATATACAATCTCAAGATAAGTCTGTCTGGCAGTACAGTATTCTGTTTATGACATTTCAAAATCATCCTTCGAAAATTTCTAAAGATCTATTCATTTAATGCTGAAAATCATCAATTCTCTTTTTAAATAAACTTTCATTTTTAAAACATTTAAATTTGATTGGAGGTTTTTCTCAACTCCGGACAGTACGGGTGATCAGCCACGTAAAGTCCCCCTTCCTTTAAAATTGGGTTCCCAATTAGGCAACACATTGGCCTTTAATGCTGGACTAGGGGAACCACCCCTAGCCTCTTACGCTAAATAAAAGTGCTGGACTAGGGGAACCACCCCTAGCCTCTTACGCTTCTCCAATCCATAAACAAGTTTATAAATAATTTCAAACATTTCACTTTACGGTCCTTAAACTCACTGATAACAGATCAGCCCAGCATAAGGAATTTTAAAGCATTTTTAAATAAATAATCCATTTTAATTTGCACTTATAAAAGATTAGGGGTCAAGGAAGCATTTAGGAGTAATTGCATAGGGTTTTCAAAATAGGAATTCAAGTGTGGTTAAAAAGGGTATTTAAGAATATGGTTTTGTCAAATACATAATAATAAATAGAGGTGATGTGAAAGAAATATTAGATTAACTCAGGTAGGTTTCAGCAAGACAGGAATAAATCAAATAAAAAGGGTCACGAGCTAAGGATGAATAAAGTGATTGTTAAGGTTTTAAAATTATGGTTCCAGGGGATTATAAGTAGGATTTTATTTGGGTAATTTAGGAATTAAATGAAAAGAAAAAGTCTATGACAGAGCAAGGCATGAATTATAAATTAAGGTTTATAAATGAACAAGAGCTAGTGCAATAGTTGGGTGCAAAGGTTTACACAATTATTCAAGGCATCAATTGATAAGGTACTAGGGTTTAAACAACAAGTCATAAGGATATCTAACATGCTACAAGTGGTAAGGAACAATTTATAAGGAATAATCAACAAGGTACAAAGGATTCAACAATAATTTAAAAGGAATAAATGACAAGGTATAAGAGATTCAACAATCATCTAAAAGGTATAACAGTAGGTCATAAAAGTTTAAACAGTAATTCATAGGCAGTTGATAGAATCTGAACTTCAACATAAGGTTCGAGTCACTTGCCTTAGCCAAGTGCTTTCACGCTAGTTACTTGCTCAAAAGCCCTCAACCTTTGCCTTTCCTTTATCCCTTAAGTCTACGTCCTTCGAATCTACACATATAAAACACTATTTCAGAATTCTATTCAATATTCGACGTTCTAACCTTAATCTACCCTTGCGATAATTCCTAAATTTATTGACTTTAATTACATATACTATCAACCCTTGACCACTGACATACATAAATACATAATTAAAGCTGACAAGCATTTAACAATTAATCACTTAAACAAAATATAGCTCAAATACCACTCCATACTAGTAGTACATACATATATACATATACTCGAGAAAATAAAATTAAGATTTTAGAAAATTTTGACGGCATCCCCTTTATACGGGTGACTGCCAGTCGGAATATAACCGACACAACCAACCAAAATCTCCAAATTTCAAATGATATTTACAATCAAGTCAAGTACTAAACAATTTAAACTATTATAACTCCATTTCGGATAATCCAATTCAAATTAAATAAATTATACCAATCAAAATACAATTCGGAACTTACAAGTTATAATTTATTTCAAAATGGTTATACTAAACACAAATGTTAACAGTAATACTTTGAAGTTCAATAGCTACACAAGTCGAATGATAACAGAGGCATAATCCAGAATAACAACAAGAGAATTTCCAAATGAACCCAACTGTTTCAACCATCATAAACATCACACAAACTCATCACTTCCCCAGGCCAAGACACACGCACTCTTGTTTACAACTAGCTCAGCATACACACACACGCTGTTAATTTTACCCACACACATACGCACGCCTTTGCAATACCCACACACCCACATAACCTCGACTCCCACTAATTACACGCAGTTGCTACAAACCGGGGACAATCAGAGGGGATAGCAGACCACACCCACACGCAGCTGGGTCCACATATTAACACATGACCTCACTAGTGATAGAACAGGGGAGAGGGGATTATTTAGCTTTGCTATTCCATTGTCGTCCACCAGCTTCACCACGCACACACACTGTACCCATAAAACTCACACACGCACACATTACATATATGTACACACATTGCAGAGATACACACACAGCAGCACGTCGCAGCAACACCCAACAATCATTGATGGCCAAAACAGGGGAGGGGAGAAGACAATCACTTCAGCCCACACACAAGACTAACACACAACAGCTTGCCACCATCAACACCCAGTAACACACGCACACACTGTATACACACACCAACACAGGTCAATACACACACTACCCAACCTGCACAGTCGAGATGAAGGGGAACAGGGGAGAATAACGGGGGAGGGAGGAGAGGAACTCTACCAGCAAGAACCCACCGAGAAAATAGAATCCGGGAGAGAATGATTCAACCAAATACGCGAGAGAGATTTTATCGAGGGAATATTCGAGAGACTTGTAGAAACGCAGGGAAAGAAAGATCGAGAGATTGTAATTAGGGATTGGGGATTTAGGGGTTTTAGAGATTAAAAAGGAAGGAGTAGGATATTTAAATTTTTAATAATAAAAAAATAAGCTGAAATCACTTTATAAAATGGAAATAAAATAAATAGTAATGGGCAAAAATCTCGAACTAAACTTTAAAATATAGGAAACAAATTTATCTATCTCCCAATATTTTTAAAATATTTTTAGGATCAATAACGAATTAAATATGGATTTCACAAGATTTAATCAATAAACCACAAATCAATTAATTAAATCATTTTAAAATCCTTAAATATCAAAATAAATCCATCAAATATTTTTAAAAGTCAAATAAACTAATATAGTAAATAATGCAAAAGATTTCATGATTTTACTAATCTCGATAATTTTATAAAATTCTCATAAAATAAATAACACATGAATTAAATATGATTTAATTCTCAAAAGTAAAAAAAAATAGAAATACACAGATTTATCCGACACATGTAAGTCATCAAATAAATCCATAAAATGATATCACACATATTATACCTTCTCAACAATATTCACTTCATATAAATCACATTTTATATTAAATAAATAATTATAAATATTAAAAATTTCTAAGGCGTTATAGTTAAGACTAATTAAGACTAATTTTGTGATTTTGATAGTCAACGTACCTATACTATTATGGGTGGCCATAATAGTTGGCATTTTTGTACCATTTTTGGAGGCCATAATTGGTGGCATTTTGTGCCTTTAAGAAGCAATTTATTGTGATTTTATTAATTGTTGTTGAATTTGATTTTTGTACCTATGAGGGTGTGTCGTATGTAATTCATATTGTGCCTTTTTCTAAGGATTTTGTACCTTTAAAGGGTGTGCCATATTTTTTTGGCGTTTGGAACATTTATTGATTTTTATATTCTGTCGTTAAGTTGACGAATCGTTTGTGTCATTTTAGATGACCTTATAGTAGATCTTTTATGAGAAATTGATTTTTATATGTCTAACCATAGGGGACCCCTTTGGTTAGATATATAAAATTGTTTCTATTTTTAATGTATACTGAGTATAATAATTATTTAATGTATATTCGAATAATGGCTTTTTGACATAATTTTTTTGTTGTGTTGATATCTCAGTTTCCGTGGGTGGAAAGTAGTGTAAAGAGAAGATGGATGACGGTAGAATTCTTGGTCTTAGGGTGAGAAGATGGATAAAGGTGGTAGATGGATTACTACAGTGGAGCTGAAGAATTAAGAAGTTTCTAGTCTTTTGATTTTTATGCTGTTGTTAAATGATGTACTCTTTTTATCTAGTAGGGCACTCTTTTTTCCCCGCTTGAGTTTTTTTCCCATAGGGTTTTGCTCTTGTGGGGTTTTTAATGAGGTCTTTTTTGGTGAATATAAAGGTGTAGTTATCTAAACTTCCGGGGGAATCTCTTTCTTATGGGTCGGTAGACCCATGGATTGGTTAGGCATACCTTTCGGTTAGATAATGTGACTTTATTATCTCTTCAGATGTATCTTCTTTCATGAATGAAATTCCATTTCATGTGCAAAAAAAAAAAGTGATATATACAGTAGTTGATACAAAATATTAAGTGTAACAATCACAATTTAGATATTATTGTTGAAGGAATTTTGTCTATTTTAGGGTATTAGGATTTACTAGCCGATAACCCGTGCCAAGCACGGATGGTGATAAATTATCTTAACTTTCTAATTTTTATTTTTTTTAATAAAATAAAATCTTGAATCACCAAGTTGTATGTAATACTATACTATGTTGCACGGAGACGGGTACGGGAACATATACCGGTACGGGGACGGGGACGGAAAATGGCAACTTTAAAATTTTAGGGTACGGGAACGGCATTTAATATATTAATATAATAAAATTATTAATATATAAAATAAAGACAATATTCAATATTCAAAAGATTTTACATAAAAAATCTTATGTATATAAGATATATACATTCAGACCCACTTTGATTTTAAGATTCCATTTATAATATTGTGTGTGTATATAATATATTTATATATAGGATGTGTATATTTTATAGGGAGAGAGAGGTTTAAATATATAAAAGAGAGAGGACTGATTAAATATGTAAAACAGAGAAGATAAGAAGATGGAGAGAGAGAGAATAAGAGAATAAGAGAGATACAGGTCTCATATATGTAAAAGAGAAGAAGGCGACTGAACAAACTATTGATTAAATATGTAGGGTTTTTATTTTAATTGGGGGACGGGTAATTCAGTCTTTTCAGCCCCCGAAACGTCCCCAAATTAGAGCAGCCGTCCCCAGAATTTTGGGGACGTCCCCATGCCGTCCCCGTGCCGTTCCCGTCCCCGAGACGTCCCCAAACTTCGGTACGTGACCCCGGAGGCGTCCCCGTGCAACATAGATACTATATTCTCGACTTTTATTTCGATTGCTAGTTAATAGACTCCTAGTATATAACTTCACTATTAAATTAAATTAATATTTAATATTATTATTTTAATTAATTAAATTTACATAACTTCACTATGGTAATATAAGAGTAGTTATATTATTAATTGTATTTATTATTAATCTATTATAGATACTTTTTAAATATTAATTAAAGGAGTTCTAAGTTTTATGTAATACTATATTCCTGTATTTTATTTTAATTTTTAGTTAATAGACTCATAGTATATAATTTCATTATTATATTAAATTATTATATAATATTACAATTTTAAATTAATTAAAATAATTAATATTTAGTGGCATACCGCGCGACCACGGTATACGTTGCATACCATTTAAAGGGGGTTTCTGCTTTTAATAAAGAGTATTTATGCTAATTAGCGACCTGAAGCGAAGTCAAAAGTGATATATACAGTAGTTGATACAAAATATTAAGTGTAGCAATCACAATTTAGATATTATTGTTGAAAGAATTTTGTCTATTTTAGGGGATTAGGATTTATGATTACTAGCTTAAAACCCGTGCGATGCACAAATTTTTTTTGTTTTAATATTATATGAATGTTTTCATTTTTCTAAATTAATTATTTAAAACATGAATTTTGGAGGCTTACATTTTTAAATGAGATGATTTGATAATAATTATATTAATGTTATCTACGTTATTTTTAGAAATTGAGGGATTTTAGTTAGAAAATCTAGAAAAAAATGATAGATTTAGTTGAAAAAGGTAATCGGTTAATTATTGGTAATTATAAAATTATTATTTTATTAATTAATTAGAATGCTCGTGATATGATTAGAAAAAGATAGGATTTAGTTAGAGATAATTTAAAAGATAACATGTTCTAGGTGAAAAAGGTAATTGATTAGTTTATAGTAATTATAATTTAATTATGTTATTTTACTAAATACAATTGCACGTAATATTTTTAGAAAAGGAGAAATTAATATTGTCCGTGATATCTCTATTAAAAGAAGGATTTTAGTTAGAAGATATACTGTTAGGTCGAATACACAATATATATAATCAAGTACTGTATGAGTAAATAACAAGAACACACGTTTTAGTACTTAAAACTGTTTGGAATTAATAATTCCTCTCTTAGTGATGTAAAATATCACAGAGAGCTGCTTAGGTTACAATGAATGATATTCGTTCACGATGGATACCCTTCTAGGGTTAACCTAACTGTATTTATAAGATATACAGCTACGCACAATCGTTAATTGATTCTCCTAAAATTAAGCTATACAATTGATATCAATTACGATTGCTACACGTATTCTAAGTCAACTCAATCTCTTTGACAGCTATCCAATCTTCAAAGATATTGCTTCCATATTAATCTTAAATTAATCTTCAAACTCTGTTGACTTGTAGACGCTTCCAGTAGACAGACTTTAGCAAACTCTGTTGCTCTCCTAGCCAGCAGTGTTTGCGCTTCCTTGTGTTCAGCTAGCAGTGTTTACACTTCCTTCTGTCAGCGTTTGCGCTTCCAGCTATCAGCGTATACTCAAACTCTGCTACGATTGCTTTCATTAACAAGTTAAAATCTTTTTACCTGTAACACTTAAACACTGACATTAAATCACATCAATTATATCTAACAATCTCCCCCAACTTGTTCATCAGAAAAATGTACAAGTTCATAGTAATTGATGATGTCAAAACAATCAAATAAAAACACAGTGTTTAACATATAACCAGAGTTTTAATCTTGACTTAACAAAATCTACAGAAAATTCAAATTACTTACAAATTCTGTCTACCTAACCTCCTCAAGATCTGGAGTTGTTCTGAGATAATCTATCAACAGTCTTCTCTCAGCATTTTCAAGTTCTCTCTGCATAGCTTCCTTGATCTCTTTTAACTCTGGATCATTCTCATCAGTTTGATAGATAGCAGCTCTTAGATCGTAGATTTTATTTCTCCTCATCTCATTACCCAGTCTAATGAACTTGACTTCCTCTGATTGAGAATTAAAATCAAGAACTGTAATCCCCAGATCAGTCTTTAATTTAGCAGTTCCTTTCTTCATCTCAACAAGATTTCCATTCCAATCTCTGTATTTAGGAACATACTCTTCAGTAGTCTTCGATCCTGTAAAGGCTTTGGCTCTCAGCATATATTCCCTTATAGAATTAGCAATAAGCTCTGTTCGTCGGTTTCTGACTCTGAATATATGCAGAACATACTGAAGTTCTTCAAACAACTTTAGCTTGATTGCTTCTTCATTCACTCTATACACTGTTCCATCTGTCATGAAGTATAACAGAAAGTGAATATCTAAGCTCCTTTGATGAACTAGTTGAACTGATTCCAACTTGTCCAGATTTTCTTGAGTAATACCAGAACCAAGAGAGACAAGTGCAGAGGGATCTCTTGGACTGTTACTAACTCTCAAATCTCTTCTTGAATCTAAGCCAAAAGTATTCCTGCCTGGTGGCTTTCCTGAACAAGCAACATTATGTTGATAACCACCAATCACTCCTGTTTGTGCTTGAACTGGAATCTTTGGCCTAGAAAATAACTTAGCTCTCCCATCATACTCATTTGATATCTGGACTGCATGAGCTTGACAAACTTCTTACAGAGTTTATCATTAGTAGATCCAAAAATGATGTCATCAACATATATCTGAACTAAAAGCAAGTCACTTCCATATTTGAAATAAAACAGAGTTTTATCAATTGTACCTCTGTTGAATCCACTTTCTAAAAGAAACTGATCCAGAGTTTCATACCATGCTCTTGGTGCCTGCTTAAGTCCATAAAGTTCCTTGTCTAGCCTGTCGACATGGTCTGGATATTTTGGATCTACAAAACCAGGTGGTTGTTCAACAAACACTTCTTCTTCTTCAAGTTTTCCATTCAGAAAAGAACTTTTTACATCCATTTGAAAAACCTTGAATTTCTTGTGAGAAGCATAAGCAAGAAACATCCTTATTGCCTCCAACCTGGCAACTGGTGCAAAAGTCTCATCATAATCTATCCCCTCTTGCTGTGAATAGCCTTTTGCCATAAGTCTGGCTTTGTTTCTTGTAACAACCCCTTCACTATCAATTTTGTTTCTAAAAACCCACTTAGTACCAACAATAGACCTGTTCTTTGGTCTTGGTACTAGTGTCCACACTTCATTTCTCTCAAATTCATTTAACTCTTCTTGCATTGCTGTTATCCAGTCAGCATCTTTAAGAGCTTCTTCAACTTTCTTTGGTTCATTTTGTGACAAGAATGCATGAAACAGACATTCATTTGTTGTTGCACTTCTTGTCCTTACTCTTGCATCTGGATCACCAATGATCAAATCAGGTGTGTGAGATTTGGTCCATTTCGTAGCTGAAGACAATTGACTTCTTTCAAAGTTGGATCCTCCCCCTCGATCCATATTCTCCTGATTTTCTTGATATCTTTCTTCATTCTCTGAGGCTCCCCCTGAATGTGACTGCTCAGTGTGTGAACTGTCAGATTTTGGACTTCCAGAGTTTGAGTCACCAGAGTTTGATTCAGAATTTTCAGCTGAGTCATTATCATAATTTGAGTTATCACTTTGATGAGTTTTTTCATGCTCCCCCTCAACTGGTTCTTCTCTTGTTTCTGGCTGAAAGGTCTCTTCAGTATTTACCAGTAGAGGTTCAGAGTTTGTCAGATCAGACTCATCAGAGTTTAAATCTTCATTTTCGAAGTGTAGTTGATCATGTTCATTTACATCTTCAAGTCTAGTTATTTTCTTGTCATCAAAAGACACATGAATAGATTCCATGATCATTCTGGTTCTCAGATTATAAACTCTGAATGCTTTAGTTGACAGTGGATAGCCAACAAAAATTCCTTCATCTGCCTTCAAATCAAATTTGGTCAACTGTTCAGGATGAGTTTTCAGTACAAAGCATTTGCACCCAAAAATATGAAAATATTTCAGGTTTGGCTTCTTTTCTCTCACCATTTCATATGGTGTTTTTCCATGCTTATTTATTAGAGTGGCATTCTGAGTAAAACAAGCAGTTTGAACAGCTTCTGCCCAGAAATAGGTTGGTAATTTTGCTTCATCAAGCATAGTTCTGGCAGCTTCTATCAAAGTTCTGTTCTTCCTTTCAACTACACCATTTTGTTGTGGAGTGCCAGGTGCAGAAAACTCTTGTTTAATTCCTTTGTTCTTGCAAAATTCTTCCATTGTTGAATTCCTGAATTCAGTTCCATTGTCACTTCTGATAATCTTCACTTGATTCTTTGACCCTTTGTCCAATTGCATTATATGTTCTGCTAGTGTTAATGCAGTTTCATCCTTCTTTGCTAGAAAATACACCCAAGTGTATCTGGTGTATTCATCAACAATGACTAGAGCATATTTCTTCTTTCCAAGAGACATAACATTCACTGGTCCAAAAAGATCAACATGTAGAAGATGATAAGGATCAACAATTGAAGACTCAGATTTGCTTTTGAAAGAGGCTTTTCTCTGTTTGGCCTTTTGACAAGAATCACACAGGCCTTCTGCATTCAACAAAGACTTTGGTAGTCCTCTTACAAGATCATTCTTTATTAGCTCATTGATGTTGTTCAGATTCAAATAAGAGAGTTTCTTATGCCACTTCCAACTCTCTTCACTGGACATTCTTATTGACAGACACACTGCTTTTCCATCAGAGTTTGTTGACAATTTTATTTCATAGATGTTATTGTGTCTGTTTCCAACTAGAGCAACTTTCCCTATAGATTTACTGATGACTTGACAATATTCAGGCTGAAAATCTACATGATATCCTCTGTCACAGATTTGACTCACAGAAAGCAGATCATGCTTGAGTCCTGGAACCAGAGCTACATTTGTGATGATGACACTTCCAAGATTAATATTGCCATATCCCAGAGTATGTCCTATGTTGCCATCTCCATAGGAAACTTTTGGGCCAGCCTTCTCCACATACTCTGATAGCAGGGCTTTATTTCCAGTCATGTGTCCTGAACATCCACTGTCCACGACTAGGGTACTTACCCTGGTGCCCTGCAATCATAAACAATCACTGATTGTTAGTTTTAAGGATCCAGACTTGCTTGGATCCTTTTGCTTTATTGAATCTGTTAGTTTTTGCAGCGGATTTGTCATTATCAGAGTTTAAACTAACATTTTCAGTCTTTGCACTTGCAGAATCAACTTTAACCCATTTCAAATTAGGTTTCAGTTCATAATAATTATGATAAATAACATGATAATTCTTGCAAGTATAAATTGAGTGCCAAGTACTTCCACAATGTTTGCACAGAGTTTGTGATCTAGGTTTGACATTATCCTTTTTCACTCCAGATTTGGAGGGTAAAGAATTAATGTCTTTATTCTTCCTGCAAAAACTAGCAAGATGATTAGTGCTACCACAGTTATGACAAGTTTTTCTAGGTGCAAATGTAGCAAGCATTGGCCTATTTCCTGATGTAATGCCTACCTTTCCATTTCTATTTTTCCTAGGCATTTTCTGTTTATTGACAGATTTTAATTCTTTAAGCTTATGCTTGAGTTGTTTATCTATCATTGAACCAATATTAACCTGTTTGACACAGGTTTTTACTGGCTCACTTTCAACAGCTCCATGTTCAGTTTTAACAGTACCATGAACAAATGTTCCAAATTTCTTAGTAGAAAGTGGTGGTCTAATTTTGGCTGTATTCTGAAATCTAAGTACATCATCCTCAGAATAACCTAGACCTACTGTGTCTGATTGAAAAACCTCTTGAGTGTCTTTTCCAGAATGTGTCCAAGTTTTAATAATGTGCTTTGCATCCTCCAATTCAGATTCTAGTTGCTTATACTTACCTAGCAACTCCTGTTCTATAAACACAGCATCATCTCTTTCTTTTTGAATTTTATTCATGTTTTCAAGTTGTTCTTCAACAAGTTTATTTCTTTCCTTGAGTTGAGAACACTCATTCTTGATTCTTTCATTCTCTAAAGTCTGATCCCTATAACTGATATGTAATGCTTTAAGATAAATTCTCAATTCATTTATATTATCAGTATTATAAGCATAGGTAGTTGGAGGTACCTTAAGTTCAGAATCTTCATTCTGAGTAGAGGCCATGAGAGCATAGTTTACCTCCTCATCTGAATCTGAAGTATCTGCCCAGTCTCTGCCTTTGGTGTAGAGTGCCTTTTTAGTTTTACCCTTTTTGCACTCAGGAGCATAGTGACCCATCTCCTTACACTTGTAGCATTGAATCTCAGACTTATCTTTCTTACCAGATTTGGAGTCCTTTCCCTCGGATTTTCTGAAATTTTTTCTGTCAGACTTTGAGTTATTCTTGGAGAATCTGTTTCCCTTCTTGAAGTTCTTGAATCCCATCTTCTTGAAGGTCTTTACCATCAATGCAGCCATTTGCATAATCTCTTCATCATCTTCAGAATCAGATGATTCATCTGTGTTTGAGTCAACATCAGTGTTTGATGACTCACTTTCTCAATGAGTGACCAAGGCTTTTCCTTTTGCCTTCTTCCTTGATGCTTCTTTCTTTGAAGATTTTTCTTCAACTTTCAGAGCAACAGACTTTGACTTCCTGCTTGATCTCCTGTTTCTCTGCTCCATTTCCAATTCATGAGTCTTGAGCAGTCCATAGATTTCATCAATCTCAGTATCAGCAAGATCATAGTTGTCTCTTATAGTGGTTGCTTTCACATCCCACTTTTCAGGAAGAGAGAGAAGAAACTTGAGATTCGAGTCTTCTAGATCATATTCTTTGTTAACCAATGATAGATCATTGAGCAGTTTACAGAATCTGTCAAATGTTTATGTCATGGTTTCTTCAGACTTTGCCTCAAAATGCTCATACTCCTGTGTGAGTATGTTCCTTCTATTCTTCTTGATTGCAGCAGTTCCTTGACATCTAACCTCAAGTTCATCCCAAATTTCCTTTGCAGTTGTGCAGTTAATCACTTTGTTAGACATAACATTGTCTAGAGCACTGTGAAGTAAATGCATTACTTTGGCATCCTTAGCAATAGATGAAAGATCCTCAGCAGTTAGATCTTTCTTTTCCTTAGGAATCACCTTCGATTCCTCACCAGCAACAGCAGCAGTTAACTTTGTAGGTTTATGAGGACCTTCATAAATTCTATCAAGATATTCTGGATCTGTGGCTTCCAGAAACATGGTCATCTTTACCTTCCAGATTGCATACTCTGATGGCTTGAGTATAGGAACCCTAATCGTTTCATACCTACTAACAGTAGTAGGTGCTTTCTCAGAACCTGATGGAGGAGGAATCTCTGCCATTGATTACTATTGTGCTTTGGATCTTAAACTGTAATAAAGTAACAGATTTGCTCTGATACCACTTGTTAGGTCGAATACACAATATATATAATCAAGTACTGTATGGGTAAATAACAAGAACACACGTTTTAGTACTTAAAACTGTTTGGAATTAATAATTCCTCTCTCAGTGATGTAAAATATCACAGAGAGCTGCTTAGGTTACAATGAATGATATTCGTTCACGATGGATACCCTTCTAGGGTTAACCTAACTGTAGTTATAAGATATACAGCTACGTACAATCGTTAATTGATTCTCCTAAAATTAAGCTATACAATTGATATCAATTACGATTGCTACACGTCTTCTAAGTCAACTCAATCTCTTTGACAGCTATCCAATCTTCAAAGATATTGCTTCCATATTAATCTTAAATTAATCTTCAAACTCTGTTGACTTGTAGACGCTTCCAGTAGACAGACTTTAGCAAACTCTGTTGCTCTCCTAGCCAACAGTGTTTGCGCTTCCTTGTGTTCAGCTAGCAGTGTTTACACTTCCTTCTGTCAGCGTTTGCGCTTCCAGCTATCAGCGTATACTCAAACTCTGCTACGATTGCTTTCATTAACAAGTTAAACTCTTTTTACCTGTAACACTTAAACACTGACATTAAATCACATCAATTATATCTAACATATACAAAAGATGATACGTTTTAGCTGAAAAAGGTAATCGGTTAATTATTAATATGCAAATATTATTCGGTTCAAAAACAAATATTACAATATTATTAATTTATTTTATTAAATAGAACCGCCCTTGATATAATTGTAAAAAGAGAGATTTTAGTTAGAGAAAATAGAAAGGTAACGTGAAAATTAAAAAGATGACATGATTTATGTGAAAACAGTAATTGATTAGCTTATAATAGTTATAATTTAACTATATCATTTTACTAAATAAAATTGCTCATAATGTTTAGAAAATGAGAAATTAATGTTGTCCGTGATATTTCTAGGAAAAAAGGGAATTTAATTAGAAAAAATAGAAAAGATGATACGTTTTAGCTAAAAAGGTAATCGTTTAATTATTAGTATTATAATATTATTATTTTATATTTATTAAATAGAAACGTCTGTGATATAACTGGAAAAATAGAGATTTTAGTAAGAAAAAGGAAAAAAAGTAACGTGTTTTGGTTGAAAAAGGTAACCGGTCCATGATATAATTGGAAAAAGAGAGATGTTAGTTAGAGAAAAGGTAACGTGTTTTAGGTGAAAAAGGTAAGTGATTAGTTAATAGCAATTATATTATATTATGTTATTTTATTAAACAAAACTGCTCATGCTATTTTTTTAAAAAAGAGAAATTTTAGTTAAATAAAATGTAAAAGATATTCTATTTTACCTGAAAAAAGAAATTATTTAGTTATTAAAAAATAGAAAAGGTAATATGTTTAACCTGAAAAGGAAATTGATTAATAAAGGAGAAATTTTAGTTAGATAAAATATAAAATGATATTGTATTTTATCTGAAAAAGGAAATTATTTAGTTCTTGAAAAATAGAAAAGAAATTTGTTTAACCTCAAGAAGGAAATTGATTAGTTAGCAGAAGAGTAATGGTAAATAAGTAAAATCAATAGGTACCGTACCGACCGACCAAACTTTCAATGTTTCGCCTTTTATATAATAGTATAGATGAGTATGAGTATGTGGCTATTTTAGGGGATTAAGATTTATGAAAAAAGAGGGGCTGAACTTGGTATCTCGATTTGTCTCGTATATCGCGATGTCTACGTACCACCTATGTTTATGTAGCATCATGCCTACGTAGTTCTATCACTGAGAGACTTTAGGGATAAACTTGTTAATATGGTAATTACTTATTATATCTAGAGACTTTAGGGATAAACTTGTTAATATGTAATTACTTATTATATCTGATTTAATTTTGATGTTAATTTGATATCTTTCTGATTTGAAGAATATGGTAATTACTTATTATATCTGATTTAATCTTGACGTTTGATATATTGCTGATTTGAAGAATATAGTGATTGATTGAAGAATATGGTAATTACTTATTATATCTGATTTAATCTTGGCGTTTGATATCTTCATGATTTGAAAAATATAGTGATTGATTGAGATTGATTCTTTTCTCAGAGGAGATATTACTTAGCAGTTAAGTAATAATTATTAATCTGAATTAATAATTATTAAAAATTTGGGAAATTATAAGATATGTAAAAAATATGGCATAATAAATATTTTGTTAAATTTATATTTCTTGAATAATTAATAAATTTATTTGAAAAGAGAGAAAAAATTATCTACAAATTAACACGAGCAAGATCTTATTTCGAAACTGTGATCACTTGCAAAGTCACAGCCAAACGGAGGGCAAAGTTTTCACGATTGGCTCTTCATTGCACAGATTCACCCTGCTGCAATGGAAAACCTTTATGTTCCGACGGATCTGATCATCATAATTTTGTCCGGGCTTCCAGGGAGATCATTATTCAGGTTCAGAACAGTGTGCAAGTCCTGGTATTCCATAATCTCAAACCCTAGTTTTATTGATTCACACTTCCGTCATGCAAATGAATCTCTTCTTGTTCACGTAATAAAAAATAATTACAACTCAATTTCTCCTGATTCCAGTATCGATTTTCCTTATTTTGAAGGTGAGATTTCTTCAGTGCGTAAATTGTATATTGTCGGTTCTTATAATGGCATTGTTTGTGTTGTTATCACTTATAGTTCGATTACACGTGATGTTAAGTCTAGATTCTTTTTTAGCGCACCTCTATTTACTGATTCAGATCTTTATATTTACCTTTGGAATCCTGCAACTGAACAATCTAAGCTCCTTCCTCCTCTTAATCCCGACAACGCTTCTAGTGCTAATTTTGTTTCTGTAGGATTTGGTTTCGATCCGATTGCAAATGATTATAAGGTTGTTAGGACTTCGACATACCGTGATCATATAACAGTTTGTGGCATGGTTTATTCTGCCAACAGGAATGTCTGGAAAGCGATTGAGCCTCGACCTACAATTTCTCCATATTTTCCTGTTTGTGATGTTTGTATTAAAGGAGTTTTATATTGGACAACGTTTTATGGTGTGATAAGATTTGATTTGAATAGTGAGGTCTTTCATTATCAAAGCTTTCCTGCGAATGTGCAGAGTCACGTCCAAGAGCTCAGAAGCCTCAAATATTATCATCGTCTGGTCCGAGTAACCGAGATGAGTGGTTCTATTGCTGTGATTATGTATTCTTACGAAAGGGTGGGATTCACAGGTAAGGTAAACTTGTGGACTATGGATGATGGAATTGAGGGATCTTGGACTCTGAAGTTTAGTTTTGATGTTGATTTACTTATATCCGGGGTTCCTATCTATTTAAACAGTAGCAGCGCTATTCTTTATGAAACTGAAGATGGAGTTTGGTGGTTGTATGATTTGGAGAAGGAAACAACAGAAAATGTCCCATTTGCCGTTGGTAGTAAAATTTTTATGCATACTGAAACCCTTCTTCCAATTAGAGGATCCGAAAAGGTCGATGAAATGTTAAAGAAGTTACAAATATAAGAGTAGGAGGTACAACGAAGTATGTTTTGGGAGATATAGTTATCAAAATTTGTCAAGACTTCCGGTCAAATAATTAATACTCAGGTTCATAATACGTACTGTCCAAGTCCTGGCTTTCCTTGATCTCAAGCCCTAGTTTCGTTGATTTACCACCTTTGTCATGCTGCTGAATCTCTTTTCGTCTACATAATCCAATTTGATTACAACTCTTTGCATGTGTGATGCTTGTAGGTAATATCTCTTGATCCTGCAGAAATCAAGAATTTCCTTACATCCTATCTTTTTGGTTGGTTCATGTAATGGCATTGTTCTGATTTTGTAACTGAAGGTTGCTTTTTATCTTTATAATATCCTTTTCAATAGGAACTAAATAATTTGAACTCCTTCCACCATTTAACTCATTGTCAGTAAAGCCTGTTTCTTCATTTTTCATTATTCGGTATTGAACCAATATCTAATGATTTCAGTGTTGTTTGGACTGCATTCCATACCAACGTTAATGTTTAAAAAGAATTGAGCATTGGGCAATAATCAAGCTCACACACTATTCTATTTATACATCATATGGTCTGATGGCATGATAGGCTTTGTTTACATGATAAAAGCTCATTGCCATGATATGTGAATAACGCCGGAGATGAATGATTCTCTTGCTGTAGTTTTGTATTCAACGAGCTATAGTAATGAGAATCATCGATTTTTGTACACCATGAAGGTTGGAATGGAGCTATAGTAACGAACTCATGGATTCTAAAGTTTAGTTGGTTCATGGCTATCTAAATATATTTTAGAGTAAATGGCAAAACGGTGACCGTATTTTATATTGAACTAGCTTATAACCCGTGTAACGCACGGTTCTTTTTCTAACATTTATTATATTATTTTTTTATTATTTATTTGTTATTAGTTTACATATCAAATTGTTGTTATGAAATTGATATATATATATATATATATATATATATATATATATATATATATATATATATATATATATATATATATAGGCTAGTGGTCAAATAGAAAACAATCTTAGAATAGAAACTAGAAACCAACACTAAATAAATTATATTTCATTTATTCTAATGGCCCTGCCAGGGACACCTTCACAAAAACTGTTTAAAATTATGGGCTCCATCCAGCAAAAAAAAAAAAATACTGTTCACGCTGACGTCACTGCCACGTCAGCAGTGAACAGTGATTTTTTTTATTATTTTTTTTTGCTGGATGGAGCCTAGAATATTATGAACTTTTTGTATTGGGGTACCCCTAATTTGGTCATTAGATTAGCTTGAAATATTTAATTTAGGTTTAGTTTCTAGTTTCTATTCTAATTTAGTTTCTATTAGAACAAGACCATATATATATATATATATATATATATATATATATATATATATATATGCCTTTACTGCATACAGAACACTCACTACAAGAGAAAATGCTAAATTCGACCAAAAAAATTAGGTCGAATTCGCCTAAATTCGACCGAAATCGATCGAATTTAGCTAAATTCGACCGAATTTCTTTATGTCGATTTTGAGGGAGTCGAAAATAGTATTCAATCGAATTTAGAAGGCTAAATTCGACTGAACTTGGTTGAAATTAGCATTTTAATTTTGACCAAATTTGGTTGAACTTAGTATACTAAATTCGACTGAAATTGGTTGAAATTAGTACTTCAGGCGCCAAATTTAAAAATTTTGAAAATTACAAATTTTTGGTGAAAATTTCAAATTTTTTTAAATTTGGCGCCTGAAATCCTAATTCAACCAAATCTGGTCGAATTAATATGCTAAATTCGACCAAATTTGGTCAAAATTCAACCGAATCCACTAAATTCGACCAAATTCAGTTGACTTTTCTATACTAAATTCGACCAAATTCGGTCGAATTTAATGTGCACCAATTTTTTTTAAAAAAAACAGCAGAATCTGCTGCTCAAGAATTACTACATGTGGGATTCATTCGGGTAACTAGAACATCAAAATTGGAGTTCAAAAACACTTCCGGAAGTGCTTCGATCGTCAAGAACACGAAGAACACGAAAATCAAACTTCGATTTCTATACGTTATTGAACTCGAAATTCAACATATAATATATGAAATTGACTAGAAAAACATACTCTACACGATGGTAACATCAAAATCAGCAAACAAACATGTTTACAAAAATTCATAATTTTAATAAGTAAATTCGAATTTAATAAAAAAATAGAAAAAATTCATAAATTATAACCCACCAAAATCTGATCATGTTTTTGGATAGAGGATGATGAGGGCTTCGATTCGACTATAAGAGCGTTGAAATCGGACACCGATAATGCCTCCAAATATTGGTTTGATTCTTGAAACTCAAGAACATAAAAAAACAGAAAAATAAAAAGAAATTTATGGGGGAGGGAGGGACAGCCGAGGGAGCAGGGGGTGGGGGGGGCAGGCAGCAGGGGGTGGGGGGTGGGGGGTGGGGGGAAGGGCAGTACGCAGTAGATCAGATTGTGGGGGGTGGGTTTTATGTGTGTATGTATATATATATTATATATGTATGTTTCTAAAATCAATGGCTGGGATTAGTTTATGTTTAAGGGCTTAGATTGCTTGACTCATCAATCCATGTGAGACTAAATTGACCAATGAGAGACAGACACGTAGACGATGAGTGAGAAATTCAAATATAATGATAACACGGCTAAATTCGACCAAGTACGGTCGAATTTATGATTAAATTCGACCAAATATAGTTGAAATTAGGAGCTCGGCTAAAATCGACCGAATTCGATCGAATTTAATATTTGGTTAAAATTCAGTTGAATTGAATATTTAAAAAAATTAATAAAAATTGGAATAAAGGCCAAAAAATTAAATAAAACAGAAAAAAAACCAAATTTTTATTCAAAATTATAATCACCCACGTAGTCATACCACCAAATTTATATTCAAAAATATGCATTTTTTCTATTTTTATTTAATTTTTTAATTTATTTTACAAACTAGTTAAAAATGGGGAAAAATTAAAAAAATGGAAGATTAGTGAAAGTAGGGTTAGATTCATCTCACAAATAGTGAGTATGACTACTTTGGTGTGCATAAATTTTAATTTTAATTTTGGATATTTTTCCATTTTCATTTTAATTTTTAATTTATTTTTCAAATTAGTTGACCGTTAAATTACCAAACTAAATTAATTTTTTATTTTTTGAAAATTTGGGAATATCAATAAATTAGATATATCTTGACATTCGTATGGTTGGATCGTCGAGAATTATTTTTTAAAAAATAGAAACAACAATCCGTGACAAAGCACTAGTTGCTAGTACTAGTTAGAATAGTAGTGATCTATTAAGATCTCGAACCAAATTAATTTTTTATTTTTGAAAATTTGGGAATATCACTAAATTGGATATATCTTGACATCCGTACGGTTGGATCGTCGAGAAGTATTTTTTAAAAAAATAAAAACAACAATCCGTGACAAAGCACTAGTTACTAGTACTAGTTAGAATAGTAGTGATCTACTAAGATCTCGAACCAAATTAATTTTTTATTTTTTGAAAATTTGGGAATATCACTAAATTAGATATATCTTGACATCTGTACGGTTGGATCGTCGAGAAGTATTTTTAAAAAATAGAAACAACAATCCGTGACAAAGCACTAGTTACTAGTACTAGTTTGAATAGTAGTGATCTACTAAGATCTCGAACCAAATTAATTTTTTATTTTTTGAAAATTTGGGAATATCACTAAATTAGATATATCTTGACATCCGTACGGTTGGATTATCGAGAAGTATTTTTTAAAAAATAGAAACAACAATCCGTGACAAAGCACTAGTTACTAGTACTAGTTAGAATAGTATTGATCTACTAAGATCTCGAACCAAATTAATTTTTTTTTTTTTGAAAATTTGGGAATATCACTAAATTGGATATATCTTGACATCCGTACGGTTGGATCGTCGAGAAATATGTTTTAAAAAATAGAAACTACAATCCGTGACAAAGCACTAATTACTAGTACTAGTTAGAATAGTAGTGATCTACTAAGATCTCGAACCAAATTAATTTTATATTTTTTGAAAATTTGGGAATATCATTAAATTAGATATATCTTGACATCCGTACGGTTGGATCGTCGAGAAGTATTTTTTAAAAAATAGAAACAACAATCTGTGACAAAGCACTAGTTACTAGTACTAGTTAGAATAGTAGTGATCTACTAAGATCTCGAACCAAATTAATTTTTTATTTTTTTGAAAATTTGGGAATATCACTAAATTAGATATATCTTGACATCCGTACGGTTGGATCGTCGAGAAGTATTTTTAAAAAATAGAAACAACAATCCGTGACAAAGCACTAGTTACTAGTACTAGTTAGAATAGTAGTGATCTACTAAGATCTCGAACCAAATTAATTTTTTATATTTTGAAAATTTGGGAATATCACTAAATTAGATATATCTTGACATCCGTACGGTTGGATCGTCGAGAAATATTTTTTATAAAATAGAAACAACAATATGTGACAAAGCACTAGTTACTAGTACGTACTAGTTTGAATAGTAGTGATCTACTAAGATCTCGAACCAAATTAATTTTTTATTTTTAGAAAATTTGGGAATATCACTAAATTAGATATATCTTAACATCTGTACGGTTGGATCGTCGAGAAATATTTTTAAAAAAATAGAAACAATAATTCGTGATAAAACACTAATTACTAGTTCTAGTTAGAATAATAGTGATTTACTAGTACTAAATTTTTATTTTTTAAATAAAGTAAAATATACAAATAAATAAATAAAAGTGATTTTCTTAACTTTAAACACTTAAATAATAAATTCAAAAATATTTCTGAATTTAAATTTTAATTTTCAAAACAACTTTCTAGCTCATTCTAAAAGAAAATCTAAATCGTTAAAAAGGATTAACAAAATTAAATTTAGAAACACAAAATTCGACCGAAATTGGTTGAATTTAGCCGTGTGGGGACAAAGAAATTAGCGGGACATTTCCCTTATTTTTTTGCCGCCTACTAATTTCGACCGAATTCGGTTAAACTACTAAATTCGACCAAATTCGGTTGGATTTAGCCGTGTGGGTGGAGAAATTGGCGGGAAATTTCCCCATTTTTTTCCCTCCGACTACTTAATTCGACCGATTTCTATCAAAACTCAAATTCGACCGAATATGGTTGAATTTAGCACACTAAATTCGAACGGAGCTAAATTCGACCGTAATCGGTTGAATTTAGCCGCGAACACTAAATTCGACCGATTTCGATTGAATTTAGCCGCGGTCGAATTAATTCGGTTGAATTTAGCCTTGCTTTCTTGTAGTGACTCTTATATAACAAACAATAAAGAACACCTTAGATCTATTAGATCCTTTGGCCCCGCTAGGGGCACCCAATACAAAAATTTGTTATTTTTTTAACCTCTATCAAGCCAGCAAAAAAAAATAAATTAAAAGTTTACTGTTCATGATGACGTCACTGATGACGTCATCATCATGAACAGTAACTTTTTTATTTTTATTTATTTAATTTTTTTTTGAGATGATGGATGGATAGAAGGTAAAAAAAATAAGAACTTTTTGTATTGGGTGGCCCCGCCAGGGGCATTGGATCTATTAGATCTAATGTGTTCTTTATTGTTTGTTATATAAGGTGTTTGTTACGGAATCCAACCCAATATATATATATATATATATATATATATATATATATATATATATATATATATATATATATATATATATAGGGCTATTCCAACACAAACCTCCTTAGAATACAAACCTAAAACCCAAATTCCAATCCAACATTTAAGCTAATCTAATGACCAAACTAGGGGTACCCCAATACGAAAAAATCTTATAATTCTACTCTCTATCCATTCATCGAAAAAAAAAATTAAAAAAAATATTTTTTTTAAAAAAAATGATGACGTGGCAACATTTTTTTTTTAATTTTTGTTTATTATTATTATTTTCGATGAATGGATAAAGGGTTGAATTATAAGACTTTTTTGTGAAGGTGCCCCTGGCGGGGCCCTTAGAATAAATGAAATATAATCTATTTTGTGTTGGTTTGTAGTTCTCATTCTAACAGTGGTTTGTATTTGAGTAAAAGCCTATATATATATTTATATATAAGATTTTACACGTTCAATTTAATATGTGTTTTATCTTGAATTCTTAAAAAAAAGATTTGGATGATTTTACAGCCTACGTGAAATTAACAAAATAATATTTAATTTAGTGATGATTTAACAATTTTCTTCATTTAAAACTACCAAGGAACAAAAGAGAGATGAAATTGGCGATTTTTATATTGAAATTCTATTCTATTTAATTAGGAAATTTACTTATATTTTGTTTTGATTATCAAAATAACCTTCTTATTATTTGAAGATAGTTGTACTAACAACCAAATACAGTTTTAATAATAAGTGTATAAGGGATTTTGTCCAAAACTTTGTTAGTTGGTAGTCTGGTCCTCGGTACGATAAAATAAATAAGGACTATTAGATCTTGAAATAAATAGATAAAAAACGTTGGATCTAGCATAAAAAAATATTTTAATATGTAAACTAAAAAGTGCATTTATATTGAAATACGAAAAAGTGCTTGTCAATGATTTAAATCATATATAATTAGGTTTTCTATATTGAATAGGATTATTAATGTAGGTATTCTACACTAAATAGGATTAATGTAAAAATTCGTAATTATATTTTTTTTTGAGATTCTGAGTGTTTTCATTTGGATAATAATTATTAAATCATCACTAAATTAAAGATAATTTTATGAGTTTCACGTGGACGGTAAAATCATCCAAATCTGATTTCTATATCTCTAGATAGAGCCTAAATAGTAAATATGAACCTTTTTTAATATTAATAAATGTATAAATAAATTCAGTTCTAAATCTTTTGTATCCTTTTCAGATTATAACTCCTTTTTAAAATTCAATTTTAATACAACCTTTTAATTATATCCTTTTTAGATTATAATTTTATTTTTAATATGATATAATCTTGATCGTCTATTTTTAAAAATATTATATTCGACGGTTGAGATTATTTTGGCGGTATAGTGACCAAACCAAAATTATGGATAAGATCCCATTTACGCTTATTATATATAAGGATATAATTGCAAAAAATTGGTCGAACTTTCAGATTTTCAATTTAGTGGCTATTGATCTTTTTTCAACTACTTATTTGAAAGGGATATATTCCATTTGGTACCATTTTTCATGTGGTACCATTAACTAGTTAACTTAAGATCATATACCATTAGAAATTACAGCTACTAATGTTTGTTTAATGGAATGGTATTCCATAGAAAAACAATTGTACAATGGTAACATTTGGAAATTTCCTTTTTGAAAATTTAAAATAATTTTGGCCACTATTTTAGAAATCAAAAACAATTTTGGCCATTTATTTTAAAAATTAAAAAAACTTTGACCACTATTTTAAAGATAAAAAACAAAGTGTGGCCTTTAAAATAAAATTCTCAAATATCAAAACCATTTTTTGCAATTCACTATAAATTAGGACCATCATTTTACAATTTACATTGAAATAAGCATGGAAGTGAGGGATCTTGCACTTGATGGGGCCATATAAATAAATGGGAATTTGCTTGAAATACTACTTTTTTAATCTTTTTTCCATATTTAATCCCATCTTATTTTTATTTCAGTTTTATACTTTCATTTTTTCAAATATACGGTCCCCTGTATAATTACTTTTGTAAATTTTTAGAAATACGATTAGCAGTTCTTCTTACTCCTCCTTCTATTCATCTCTGTCTATCTTTCATCAGTTTTTGTAAATTCTGCGATCTTCTTAGAGCAGGCCCCACAGGGGCACCACCTTCTTAATCGGAGTGGCAGCGGGGAGTTCTCCGACATCGATCAAATTTTGTTTCTTCGGCATTAATTTGACGCACAACAGGCTAAAGTTCAAATTAGGTATTTGAACATTTTAATTCTGTATTAAAACGTGTTTTCTCATGTGTATATAGAGTCGTGCAACATAATTATATGTCAATTACTATGTGTTGATTGTGAATGTGGTAGTTTAATTTACGTTTATTAATATGTTGCTTTAGTGGCTTATTCATTAGTATTTTCCAGATTAGTTGTAAATTCAGTGCATAGTAGGTTGCAACTTAGTATGTTAAGTAGTTTATTTTGAATGTTTACAAAGTGTTTGATAAAATGTCACAGTGAATTACAAAGTTGCAAATTAGTTGGTTGTAGTTGATTTGTGTTGCGCAACAAGTTGATATCAATGCAATATTTTACGCAACTTTGAACTTACGCAACATGTTATGCAACTTCAATCAACTTATAAAACTAAAATAGAATAAAAGTTGCATTTTAGGTTACAAAGGTTGCAGATCGTATTATTTGGTATCCAGTACATAAATAATGATTTTATGATCTTATTTATTTGATCATTAGGTTCAAGTCAGGCCATTGTGTAGTATTATCTGCTAATTCGCTTGGTTTATGAGGTCGGAATCAAATTATATATTATCAATTCATTTACATTATTTATTTATTTTTTTGAAATTGATCTGATAAAGAACTGATGTTTGATACCAGGGTTATCGAATATAATGGAGAATTGTCAAGATAACGCGAAGGTGCTAAAAGAAGGTACGGTGAAAACAAGACGTTTTAACATTATTTCAAAGGACAATAGAGTCCCACTAGTGGCCTTCTCTTTGAAGGGAAAGTCGTCACAATGAGTTTGAAATTTCAGATGCACTTAAACGTTTCGAGTTGCTGATGTTTTGGTAAAGGGTGAATTCAAGCGTTTGCTAATGTCATAGTTGGATTAGTAAAAGATGCTAAACTTCATTTTGATGATCAAGGGTTCTGTGTCTATCACAAAAACCGACTTATTAAGCCATTTTGTAGGGTTTGGAATGCTGCTGGAAGTGGTGATCGTGGCATTATAGTGTTATAAAAACTAATTTTGTTAAACCTGCACATGATAAGTAGGGCTTTGAGCACACAAGTGTGATAATTTAATGCACACAAGTGGATTGCTAATTTATACAAATTTTAAGGAGTGAAACTAGCTAATCTTATGTGTGAGTTGTAGTATGAAAAGCACAAGAACAATGCGATCGATACAAATTTAAAGCAGACACATTTGAAGGTACAAGTATTTGTATTACAGGTAATCATATGTTTTGTTTGTGTGTGATTTATACATAGTATTTGTATCTGATATAGGCTTTGCTTGTAATATATAGGTTATTGAAAACAACAGGGTAATCGATTTAGCGTTGGTTGCTGGATTGAGCGCAGCTAGGGTGACCCCGTTTTGGATTTTTAGTGGCAAAAAACGTTGATATTTAGATGTTACTCATCTTAATGATGAGATCTTGTTGTGTTGTACATGAGTTAAGAACTAGTTTATGTAGTGTTAAGGATGTTTCTATATAATTTAAGGAATATCTTTCTATTTTAGTTAATTTGTAATGTAATGGATGGTTCTATTTAGTTTTTTCTAGTATAGATCTTTGCATTTCTTCTTGTCTTTCTTTTTAGTATTAATTATTGCTTACTACGTCTTGTACGTTCAAATCTTATTAGTCACTTGAACTGCTGGAATTAAACATGATTTACGAGGTGTCTGTACTGACTTTATAGTAGATTTGAGATTTTGAGCAAAATTTGGTACCTGGGTTATTTGGGTAGATTGTAATATGTGAAAAATGGTGACGACGACATGGAGGAAAATTGTGTATCCCTGTTGGAGGCCTTCTACGGAAGGTGATGGAAAATTTAGTAATTGCTTTACGGATAATTATGGCAGGAGTGAGGGATTGTAATTTTGTTTATGCAATGTATATTGTTGGTTATGATCGTTTGTTTATTGATATGTGTAGTGATATAATACGGAGAGCAAGGATGAATTGAATGTTATCGGTGGAGAGATTCGTGTTTCCTTGCGTAATGAGAGGGATCGAATTATTAAGGTTTTGGAGGTTAATTTGCGGAAAGATGAGAATGATGGATTAGTGAATCATTATAGTGATTCAGATTCGTCCTCTCACAGCCCCACTAGTCACAGTAGCAATGTTGTTGGAAGTAATTGTTCTGGTACTAGTTTTACTGAGATGTAAATAAGAGTAGTAGTTACAACTTTTGCAACCGTGTTTGCAACTTCTGCAACCATGTTTGCAAAGGTTGCAACCATGGTTGCAACAATTTTACAACTTTTGCAACCTTGTTTGCAACTTCTGCAACCATGTTTGCAAAGGTTGCAACCATGGTTGCAGAAGTTACAAACATGGTTGCAACAATTTTAC
The DNA here is from genome assembly GCA_037693485.1 of Kitagawia praeruptora. NCBI lineage: Eukaryota > Viridiplantae > Streptophyta > Magnoliopsida > Apiales > Apiaceae > Kitagawia > Kitagawia praeruptora. The sequence goes on along the minus strand of CM075354.1, from coordinate 6,807,318 downwards.
AACTTTTGCAACCTTGTTTGCAACTTCATCAACCATGTTTGCAACTTCAGCAACCATTATATTTGCAACAATTTTACAACTTTTGCAACATTGTTTGCAACTTATGCATCACTTTTCTGTATTCAAGTTTATGCCATTATATTTGCAACTAACAAAAAAGTATTTGCAACCTATGCGAACATTTTTGTGTAAAATCTTGTGCCATAATATTTGGTGTTTTTTATGTCATGGTGATTGGTGTTGCTGGGTTTCTTCTTTAATTAGTAGCAACCTTAATCTATGTGTAGTTGTGGAACAAATATACACTTCATTTTGAGTAGTTGCTGAAATAGATGTATTTAAAACACAACAAAATATTACTTATTCCTTACATGTCTCATATTCGTGCTGTTTGCAACTGATATTGATAAGTTACACATATGGTTGCAAAAGTTGCAAACAAGGTTGCAGGAGTTGCAACCATGATTGCAACCTTTACAAATATGGTTGCAAGAGTTGCAAACAAGATTGCAAAAGTTGCAACTGATACAAATAGTTAACTCTTTCTCTTGAGATGGGTACCCCTACGGGACCTATTCCACATAAAATCATATTGTCAAAATATGAATCTGATTTTACAAGACCAAAGAGAGGACTCCTCTAATAAAAAACAGAACAAACCGCCTAGAACAAAAAACATCATCTTGGAACATACTCCAAGATAAGAAAATGAAAGCAAAAGCAAAATATAAAAAACCATTAGATACTAAAATATTCTTCTTCTATTGCTTCTTTACGTCAGCCATTAGAGCTTCAATTCTTGAATTCTCCGTAGCCACAAAGCTTGGAACACAAATGAAACAAAAAATCAATACAAAATTCCGCAATTCAAATGAACATCATATAACTAATCAAAATTAAACAATAAACTCACAGCTTTCCCAACCTAAATAATCCATCACACACAAAATTAAAAAGATTTTAACAAACAGATTAAAATGAACAATTCGAGGTGAAGATACTTACAACAGCCACAAATATTAACAATTATGTTGCTTCTTTGCTTCAAAATTTTATGATTGATTTATAATACACCTTAATTGCAACTAAAAACAACCAAAATCAACCAAAACAATTAGACGAGCTCGAAATCATAAACAAACGCTGAATTAACATGTTGCTTGGATCTAAAAGTCACAAAACTCAAGACCAATATGGTGATTTTGTCATAATAAACCTTAATTCCAACTAAACACAACAAAAATCGAACATAATAAGTACATGAGCTCAAAATCAAGACCTACGTAATTGAACCTCAATTGCAACTTAAAAAAAATACACAAAGAGATTGAAAGCCTGACAACAACATAAACCACTTTTAATTTGTCTAAGTGCCATGTGATTTAATCACCTGTTCAGGGACTACTAGGAACTGATAGACTATTTACATCATCACTTATTCCTAACAACGATCTGCAATTTTTGTAACATACAATGCAACATTTATTCTATTTTAGTTTGAAATGTTGATTGAAGTTGCGTAAGTTGCATAACAGGTTGCGTAAGTTGTCAACTTGCTGCGCAACATAAACCACACTATAACCAACTATGTGCAACTTCAAAAGAAACCAAAATTCAGAATTTGCAACTTAATAATTCACTGTGACATTTTATCAAACACTTTGTAAACATTCTAAATTTAAGCAATCTAGTATGAAATTAAGGAATCTAGGTTTTTTAAACTAACAAATTGCAACTAAAATCAACCACAACAACTAAATAATCTTGAAATTAAAAATAAATAGTTGAATGAACATGTTGTTTGGGTTGCAAAACCACAAATTTAATACCAATGGTGATTCAGTCATTGTAAACCATAATTACAACTGAAACGACTAAAATTGAACAAAGAAACTATATATAGGAGCTCGAAATCAAAACTTAAGTAATTGAACATCAATTGCAACTCATAAATACATGAAAAAATTGAAAGCAATAATATATAGCATACCTTCTCGAAGATTTACAACTGAGAATCTAGCAGCAAATACTTAGAATTTGATGACGACTGATACAGAATTGGAAGAGTTGATAACAAAAGCATGTGTTTAAAACCTAATCTATGTAAAAAATGTGTGTCGTATTTTTCAAAATTATAAAGTAGTTGATGGTATATGTAAAATAACATATCCAGGGAACCATATTTTTAAAAAATTACGTAAGTATTTGTACTTTAAAAAAAGCCCTAAATAAATTCGTATAATTTTGAATTACAAAATTATGTTTTATGTTTAATGATGTCCGCCAAGTAAACTAGCTAGTATAATTTATAGAATTTTAATTTTTAAAACTTCCTTCAAAATATTCCAAAACAATTGAAGGGGTAGTGTTGGTCCTTTATCGGTCCACTGGGCCTAAGCGTTGAATAGTTTTTGCCCCTATAATATGAATTCCGATTTGCATACTTTTCTTTTACCCTATGCATGCGTTTAACGAATTTAAAGGCCACGGCTGCTGCCCTAACGTTAAACTATATCCCGGAAGATTTAATTATAAATATTCTTTCAAGACTTCCAGTGAAATCATTAATTAGTTTTAGACAGCATTGTCCAAATCCTGGCTTTCTTTAATCTCAGACCCTAGTCTTGTTGATTTACACCTTGGTCTTGCCGCTGAATCTCTTCTAGTCCACGGAAGCAAACCGCGGTATTCAGAAAACTGTGCCTACCAATCAATTTCTCTTTATTCGGATATCGAGGTTCCTTATTTTGAAGGTGAGATTTACTTGAAGGGTCATGTGGGTGGTCTTTGTATTGTTGTTTGTCACTAGTGATAAATTATTTGGCCTCATAATTGATCCATGTCCAAGTTACATGTGTATTTGTATATACCTTTGGAATCCTGTAACTAAACAATCAAAACTCCTTCCTCCACTTTGTCTTTGTTCAGACAGAAAGAGCGTTTCTATTTCTTTAGGATTTGGTTTCGATGTGATTGCTAATGATTATAAGGTTGTCAGGATTGCCAATTACCCTAAAAAACAAGTTTTGGTGATGGTCTATTCCACAAACATGAACGTCTGGAAAGAGATTAAGTCTCGACCAACAATTTCTCCTTTAGACTTTACTCATGATGCTTGCATTAGAGGAGCTTTGTAATATTGGACGACAAGGAACGGCTTGCTAAGATATGATTTAAATAACGAGGTGTTTTACAATAACAGCTTTCCTGTTAATGTGCTGATAATGAACAGAGAATTTATATTTGATCCTATGGTGCGTGTTGACGGAGGAATTTGGTAACAACAAAATTCGAGGTACGTTGCCGGAAACAAGATCTGAGACGGTGGTTCTTTGCCGGAAAAAACGGTGGTGCACGGTGGCTTGTGGTTGTTGATTGTAATTGGTGGCTGAAATTGGTAGGGTTAGTGGTGGCTATTTAGAGCTCTCGACTTCCAACCCCCCAATAGGCCTACATACCCTGGTATTTATAGGGATCAAGCCATACGTAGTTCTTGGAGAACAAGAAACCCAAATGGGCTCGGATAACGGACCAGCTTCCGGAATGTTCTACTATGAGGCCTAACCACAAAGGCCCAAGGCTCACCCAAGATCTCAAGACTTCACGGATAAGGAAACTTCCCCCGTCGAGGACCTGTCCTATCTGCTACCGCTATTTCTTGATTTCAAGGATGCAGGTATAGCCATGGTTTACCCCAAGTGGAGAACGCATCCCTGTCCCCCGAATGAGAAGCACCCACCAGATAGCAGGACAGGTGATCCAGAGATTTTGGGTGCAAAGTGCAGGATTACCCCGAAGTTCCCCAATGAGGACGCGCTCATTGGCTACAGGAATAGAGCTCCCAAAGCACACACAAGAAGTCCCCATCTTTCCACTTTAGGGCACGCCCTTAGTGTCTAAGAAGGGTCCTTATACCTAGGCAAACCCCTGAAGGCCTTCTGCGACGGACATCCCCCTCCTGAGATACGACAGGAGGGAATTCTTCAATAAATCCTAAAAGAATAACATTCCAAAATGTAATTGACCCAAAGAGGGCGCGCCCTCCTGTAATGGAAGGAAAGGGCGCGACCTGATCTCAAAACCCTAATTAATCCCTAATATTCCTAAATTGAACCCCTCATTGACCCGAATCCATTTAAGAATACCCGAACCGAATTTTGGCTATAACAACTACCCCCCAATTCCATATGAAATCAAAGATAATATATGGAATTTCTATCAAAAATTCAAAATTCCTTCAACAGTACCATAGGGCGCGCCCTAACATTAAGCGTGTCCTTAGAATACCAATCGATTCAGTGGTTAACAGCTGTTTTCCATTACTTAATACTGACCCGTCAGTACCACTTTTACTTTTCACTATCATATATTTTTTTTACCAAAACCCCCCACTGGCGATCTTCTTCCTTTCCGGCGAAAATCCGACCAAATCAGTCGTTTTCAGTGCTTGCTTTCCACAAGATTTGATCGATAACTTTCAAGGTACACTCATGTTCATTTATTTCAAGTTTTGACCACATGTTCCATCAGTATTCGGAGGTTTTTTACTTTTCCTGTTCATGTTCTTCAATTTTATCCGTATGCATGTATGTATGTATCATAGTTTGATCCACGTTTCTCCTAATTCACAAGTAAAAAATGTTATTGGTTGACTATTGCCCTTCCGATGGAACAAGTATTTTACAGACGCGCCTTATGCTTAGGGCGCGACTTCTAACTTTCGAGACTTAATAATAGCCTTTATAAATTTTTATTTTTCTTTATATGTCATTCTAGTATGTTTGATGAGGACGCGCCTTCACACATTTATACCCATCTTTTTCAGCTGGAGAACAAGGGCGCGTCCTCTCCGTTTCATCCCTTCAAAGAATTTAACAAAAGACTTGGCACATATTCACCCCCATCTATTTTATTTCCTCCAGAACATCCTACATTTCATTTCGTACCTCCTGAAGACAGAACGCGCCTTATTTCTGACCTTTTTGACACCATGTCCAATTCTTCTATTGACTCTCTTAATCATGTCCCCTCACGATCCACTCCTCAACCTATTATTGAAGATTGGATGGACAATACTGAAACCGGGCAAACTTTCCAAAACAAAAGTATTCTTTCTATTGAAAACAATACTGATGAAGAAACCCATCATTCTTCTGAAGGCGCGTCCTCTAGTGAGGTCGCTTCCTCAACTGAAGAGAGTTTTCAAAAACCTTATTCTCCTCCTCCATCTCCAGTTCCCTATGTACACTCCTCAGTCAAGAAAAGTGAAGTAGACCTTGATTGGAGCATCTATGAGTAAGAATTAACTGAGGCAGAAAAGAATACATTACGAAAGAAAGATGGGAAGGTTGATTGTGTCGGCATGTCAAGCAAGGCTTCTGTAGAGGAAATCGAGTGGTGTATGAATTATTACAATATGAGTGGCATATGGGGGCGCCCCCCTTCCATGATACGTCCTCATATTTTTAACTATGATAAAGATTTTAGAATCCCTAGAATGGTTTTAACTCCCAAGCTAGTTGCTTTAGGAGTGGGCGTGCCTTTACACCCGTATTATCAAAGAATCATTGAATGGTATAGTGTGGCGCCCATCCAATTATCTCCCAACAGTTATATCTTAGCAGTAGGACTTTTTATTCTCTACCACGATGCTAACCTTGGAATGCCAACTATGGAAGAGTTTAGTTATTTCTTCAGTATCCGCAAGTCAGGTAAAGGTTATTTCTATTTCGTGGTTAACAAAAAGCACAATAAGAAAGGGTTCTCTAAAGGAAGAATTAACAATGTCAAAAATTGGGAGGACCCCTTCTTTTATGTCTGGGACGTAGACAGAGTTAAAACTTATTTCAAATATGATCCATGTAAGGACGAGTCCTTTCTCCTTTTTGTTTTCAAAATTCTTCACTTTTTACTAAGTTTCTTATTTGTATCCAGCTCGCAGAATAATTGATGAACTTGTGGGCGCGCCCAAACTATCTTAAACCTTCCTTCTGGGAGTTTTGACACATCCATCCTTGTTACCGAAGCCAACTTAAAGAGAGTTGGGCTTCTCTCAAAAGAAGTTGGATCAGTCATTCCTTTCGAACGCTTTAGGAAGGGTATTCCCATAAAATCTACAATAATTGATGACTCAGAAGAGCACCCTGATGACCATAACACTTCTTATACTGAGGACGCGGCCCCAAGTGAGGGCGCATCATTTGATGCTAGTAGATCCTAGTTAACTATAAAGGCTTTAATCCTTATCCCTTATTGTAGCTAACTCATATCTGTTATATGACTCACAATTTCTATTTTGTATTTTCAGACATGACTGACCTTCCAAAGGGCTTCGAGATTAGCTTGGACAAACCCTTATCTGCAAAGCCTCCAAGGACGCGCCCACCGCGTACAAAGAGCATCCCTTCTGTAACTAAGTCTCATAAGAGAAAAACCATCAGCTCTGCTACCGATCATGAGGATGCGCCTTCAAAGCGTCCAATGATTATTGAGCTCACTGACCCAACAGTGCAAACATTTCTTAGGGCCGCGTCCTCTAAGTTCATAACAGAGGAAGAGGTTAAGGGTTGGGCTTCTCGTTCTGATGAACAAATAGAGAATGACTTAATTTCTTCATCTGCTCAGCTTCATTTTCATGTAAATCATGTCATGGAATCAAACAAGAAGATGAGGGCGCGCCTTGCACAGCTGGAAGCTGAGAATAAAAGCATGTCAAAGCAATTGAAGGGTAAAGATGATCAATTCAAGAAACTAAGGTTGGCCAAGGACACCCAGATTGAAAAAATTAACAAAGAATTATCTTGCGCCAATTCTTCAATCAAATCGATGACTGAATCCATTGATAAGCTTACTGCAGCCAACTCTTTACTCGAAAAAGATAAGAACAATGGATGGGCTGTTGAGAAGACAACCCTACAGAGAGCGTCCTTTTCTAGGGGCTTTCGCAATTATGCTTCTGGTTTTCTTGATGTTGATCCTGAATATGACTTCTCTAAATTTGGGCAAGAGACCGTTGATTGGATTGAAAAATTCAAAATTGATGAAGCAGATGAAATTAAGGCAAAGAGAATATCTTTGGGCCTCAAGTTGGCTGAAGCATATGAGGACGCGTCCCCTGATGGGACGCCTGTCCCCTGATGGGACGCCTGTCCCTGAAGACAAAATTCCCACTCCTGTCGAGGAACAAGAGGGCCATCATACCACTTCCCCTGTTGCAAATGCTGAAAATATTGAAGGCACTGAGAATGCTGAGAAAGAACTTTCTTCCAAGGACGCGTCCCCTGAAAAGGACGCGCCTTGAATATTATGTTTCAATTATTCTAAACGTTTGAGTATTATTTCGAATTTTCCGAGGTACAGGCCCTCTGTAAAACCTTGCAAATTGTAATCTTTTAATCTCTGTCCTTGATGACTTTTAAACTTTGATATCTTTTGCTTTTATATGCTATCGTGTTCCTTCAAATTACTTTCTTTGCTTGTTAAAATTTATAATTGATGTGTTAAATTACGTCTAACCGCAAGCGCACGGTATCTATTGTAGTAGATATTAGCAAATACGGGTCGATTCCTCAAGGAGACAGTTTCAATTTCAATTCGATTATTACCAATTGTTTCCAGTCACAAACGATTGTTGGAGAATTGTGTTAACTACTAAAGCAAATTTAATAATGTTTTTTATCAATTAATGAAGGGATCCATGGCAATTCAGGTTCACCATGCTTACACCAAACAAATCACAAAGGTATAGCTTTTTAATGGGATAAAGTAATTAAAGCAATGGTTAATCTTTTTCAAGCATTTACACTCTCAGAAATCCGATGATGTTTCCACAATCACCCTCAATTCCGCTAATTGTATGCAAGCCTGTAGTAGTAAAATCTTCTGATCTATTAATCCTATTGCAATCAGTTAATCCATGATATTGCGCAGTTACACAAATTAAGAATTAAAACATATCAATCAGAATTACTCTCTACCCATCAATTTACTAATCAAATTAAGCCCAAATCATGGTGCAAACATGGCTCCCCTTAATACCCTAGAATTAAACTACTCACTCATACTATGATTAAGAACAACAAAAATAATGAAGAAAGCCATATAAAACATATACTAATAAACAAGATGAGATAAAGAATACCTTAAACTTTGTATTAACGAAGAACAATGAAGATCCAAATTAAACCAAGTGCTTACAATCCAATAGAGATGAAGAACAAACCCTAGCTTTTATAAAAAGTAAAAAGTGTATGTCTCTATTTTCTCCCCTCTCTCTTAAAAGCTAATAATAAAACTAATAATCAAATCTGATTTTTTATCTCCTAATAATAGTATTTTTTTTAATATTCTACTAAATTTACAAAAAAATATCCATAATTGAATAGGATTTTCTTGTAAAATTCGTAACTTCTTTTTCTCCTCTGTTTCTGGGCTCTTCCAACTGGATTTTGCTTACTGAACCACCTCTGAATTAAAGATAATTTCACAAGCTTCGCGTGGACAGTAAGATCGTCAAATTCTGACTTCTGGAACTCAAGATATGGCCCAAACAGTGTTAAACAGCCCGTGTAGCCCAATAATACGAATTTGATTTTATTTTATCTCCAAAATAGCTCTTTTTGCTCCAAATCCTTCCAAGACATGAATTCTTTATTTACTACAATAAAACAATCAAATCTATTAAATAAAAAATCCAAATCAATGCAAAACACAATAAATATGAGAATAAAATCATCTAAAATATATATAAAAATATATTCTATCAAACATCCCCACACTAAGCATTTGCACGTCCTCGGGCAAATAAGTGAAATAAAAACTAAGTCCTAACAAACATCACTTTCGTAGATGACACGATTGCATTGAGCATATGCAACAAGCCGTTAAACCCCTAGGCAACCCTAGTAGGACGAGTGTTGTCTCGTGAGGGTTTATAGTGAATATACTCACAAAATTCATCTAACCATGCAAAAGATCAATGCTAACACAACACCACACACACAAGTCCTCTCATGCCACATCAACTTAAGAATCAAAGTAAACATACGATATCTTGGTGTCGAAAGTTCAAGTATTCACGTAGTCTACTCAACTAACATGCAGAAGGTCATAAAAATTCATGTCAAGTGTAAAAATCGTTGGTAATCATGCTAAGACCACAAGAAACACATTTTTAAGTCTAAACCCGAGATCTCCTATGCCAAAACAAGTAATAACTCACATTTCACTCAAAAACGAATATTCACTCAAGAACAAGGTTAAGTGTATCACTCAATTCCAACAAAATCATAAACACAACTTGACACTCGCAATCAATCTCACTCTCAACATAACTTACATCACTGATGACAATCAAAAGGTCTTTATTCGGGTTGTAGCGTGGGCTAGGGACCAGGTATGTCAAGTAAAGCTAAAACAGGTTAAATGTCAAAAGCTAGTACCCAACAATAATCATTATTCAATTCCCTTTCTATTAAAACAAATACTTCCCCACACTTGGATTTTTCAATAACCCTTACATAATAACTTGACTAGTCGAATGAAGAAGGATCATGCAAACATAAGAATGCTCTCAAATTTATTTATTTATTTTCTTTTTTTTTTCTTTTTTTCTATTTTTTTTAGATAAAGAATAAACACAATGATCCATAGATATTTTTATGAATTTCGACTAGCAAGCATCAACCCAAAATCAATATTCCTCAAAAGTATGATCATCAATAAAAACCCCCCCTTTTGCACACCTTATTACTCTCTTAAGCACTATACTAGCCTTTGACAATTGGGTTCAAGTTAATGTAAGGCCAATACAAGAAAAAGATATAGGCAAGTAATGTGGTATGTCACCGAAAGAATAGGATTAAGCTCAATGGGTAACTAATTGATCATGTTAATATGGTGTGGTAATATGGGAAAATATGCGGTTATTCCTAAATGCCTTTATCATTTTAATCGTCAAATAATGTCATGCGTTTCAAGAAAGACCTCAAACAACTGCTAGCAATGCAAACAATCCGTGGACACTCAAGCAAACGAATAAATTGCAAAAAATATGCAATATGGCTTAAAATCTCACTTGGTGGAAAAACATACTCAATCCCAAGCAAAAATCTCTCTAATTCACCTACTTGTACTCAAAGCATAGAAACCAAGTCATCTTGCACATATTCATGTCATTCTAATCACTTACAACATCCAATTAAGTCTACCAGTTTCAACTTTCTAGTGAAAGTGTGTGCACATGAACAAAGCATATCACTTCTCAATCAAAAGCGTCAACAACACAAAATTCCTATCAAGCATGGGTGCAAATGCAAACTATTATGAACTCACATGATATACTGTACTAAAAAAAACAAAACAGAATGTCCTATATGAAACAAACGTAAATAACACGAACATAAATGCATAATTTATTACTACTAATATGCAAAGCATGAAATCCTACATGAACACATAATACAACAACAACTACTAATCCCTCAAACCACCCCCAAACTTAAAATATTCAATGTCCTCATTGAATGGAAGTAAATACAAGAGATAGCAGAAAACATCCAAAAATTGATGTGACTCAATTTAAACCCTTTTTGTGTCGTATGTAATTTAGAGTAAATAGGGTATCGTTCTACGCCAAGGATCAAGGGCTCACTTTTCTTCTATTTCGCTAATAATATAAAAGATGGATTTGTTTTGTGACTTTACCTAATAACTAAATTAACTAGTAAACAAGAAAAGGTTTATATGTGAATAGTAGAGAAACATGTTGGAAAGCATGAATATCCACCACTGAACCTATGACACAATCCTGAAATTCCTTGATATGTTCTGAAAGATACTTACAGAGAACTTGCCATGGACCACATAGAAACAAGTTCTGCTATTCGTATAACCCAATGGACCACATAGAAAGGCTAATACGAATTACACACTAATACAATTAATCCCATGGACCACATAGAAAGATTAATTGACTTTACAGATAAATCAATCACATAACCTAATTGGATGTCCACATACCACGGTCAATTCAAGATTATCTATAAGCATTGAAGTATATATAAGCACAATCAAGAACACATCTCCGAAAATCAAAACTGTATAATTGTCATAAGGTTAGGGCTTCAAAATAGCCATCCAACAATAAAGAGTTAGCCAATCATTGTCATAGTAAAAATTGTAAGGTACATGAAGAGATTTAAATACAATATAAAATGTAAAGGAAGAAGAATTATCCCTATGTTGTCAATGTCAATTCTCCAAGCATAAAGTCCTCCTTCTCCTCCTCTTGCCTTCTCTCCCTGGTGGCCCTCAATAATACGTATCTCCTATCTCTAATAATAATCTCATTACAAAAGTATTATTTTTAATTGTTCCCAAGAATACATGGCTTTCCAAAATTGAAAAGGTTTTGAAAAGTCAAAATTCGTAGTTGACTCTTCTATGCTGTTTCTGGACTAATTCAGTTGGACTTTGATATCTGGCCCATTCTAGAATAAAAGAAAATCTCGTTATCTTCGCGTGGGCTGTTTACTCGCTGAAATCCGATGTGCAGAACTCAAGTTACGGCCCAAACAATGCGTCTTTCGCGAATAGTCCATTAAATCCGAATTTTCTTCTAATTCAACTCCAATCCTTCCCAATTTAGAACTCCATGCTTCCTACAATAAAATATTATAAACTAATTAATAAAGATCCAATTAAGCGCAAAATATAATTAAGATGGGAATAAAAATCATCTAAAATACATATAAAAATGTACTTTATCAAATATCCCCACACTTAGCATATTGCACGTCCTCGGGCAAATAAAAGAAATAAAACTAATCCTAATTAACTAACATCACTTTCGTAGATGAAATGATTGCACTGAGCGTATGCAACAAGCCGTTAAACCCCTAGGTAGCCCTAGTAGGATGAGTGTTGTCTCGTGAGGGTTTATAGAAGATATACCCACAAAATCAAATATTTTCAATCACCAAATCTTAAACACGCAACAATTCATAGTACTCCACATATGCAAACCTCAATCACACAACAATCTGAGAAGATCTGAAAGGACACCACTTGCACAAAACAATCCAAGTATGCACACGATGTCTTGATAGACAAAAATATCATGAAATAAACATCAAAGTCGCCTTCAATAAGTAAGCATGCTATGGATAAAAAAAATCTCACATTACTCTCAATTCACACAAGTGTATAGGTGGTGTTAGTGTTTCACTCAAGTTCAATCAAAATAGACATGTACTACCATATGCTTGGTTGTCCACCAAATCTCCACTACTTCGTATATGCGCATGCACAAATCAAAAGGTCTTCATTAAAGGTTGTAATGGGGCTTAAGTACGGGGTGGGATATCAAAGAAACAAGCTAACAAATGGCTAAGATTGATAAACTAATAGAGCATAGTGTTCACTTTTAATTGTAGCACTAAACATGAATAGTAGATCATATAAAAGTAATTAAACCCTCACAAGCATTAAACCCATAAGCACATCATTATGTACTTCCCCACTTTCACATTGCAATGAACAATGAACACAAACTCTCTACTTGATCTTCTTCACATTTTTTCCTTGCTGTTTTTTTTCTTCTTTTTTTTTTGTTTTTTGTTTTTGTTTGTTTTTTTTTTGTCTAAAGAACGAAGATCAAGTAACCAAACTATATAATTCTCACCCAAATATCAAACCTTAACAAAGAAATCCCCACACTTTAACATTCACCCACCCTTAAGTTGAATCACAATGCTCTACTAGTAAATCAAGATAAGAATAAACAAGTAGGCCCAAAAATTATAGAAGTGGTGACAATTGAAAGAAACGGATATAAGCTCAAGGGGGTTCACTAAGGATATAACTCATAAGGATAGTGTTTAGGTCAATGAGGTTAATCCTAGTGCCTTTATCATTTTCATGCACACACACAACATGTAGTCTCAACATGGTATCAAAACAAGTTCTAGAGCAAAGCTAATTGACGAACAACACACAACAAAGAAATTCGATTGATATAAAATGTATCAATCATTAATTAGGCTCAAAATCACAAGGTGAAAGCATGCTCGACTCACTAAATTTGACTAAGAAGCATCTCAAGTTTTAAAATTTAAAAAGCACACACAAGGAATTATCAAGCAACAAATGATTTTTATTCTATGATACAAGCTCAAAATTAATCATGCAAAGTTAGTCTACAAAATGTGTACTTATCCTCGCTAACATGCTTTGAGACAAGGCAATTACATACAAAAATTTTAATTTTCTAATTTTTTTTTTTGAATTTTAAGTTATATATATTTTTTGACTTTTTAATAATATTAAGAACACCTCCCCACACTTAAATGGTTCATTGTCCTCAATGAATAAAATAACAAATTTACATATATTAAGAACTAAAATAGTTCTAATAAATAAAATGCAAAAATAAAATAAAGAAAAAAAATATACAAAAAAAATATATTAGAAATACTCCCCCAAAATGCTAGCATGAAGTGTCTCTTGAAAAGACTATGAAATGTTGGCTCCATGTTATTAAATTCCAGAACCTTCCTCCATAATAATTGTAGTTCACGTTCTAACACAGAAGGAGTTCTAGCTCAGGTGGTTAAGCAGTACACTTAAAGGTTGTCCAAAGCACATCCCCTGGCCAGGGGTTCAAAACCCGTCTGTTTCATTAATTTTTTTTTTAAAATAAGAACAACTTCATTTTTAAAACAGCAAGAGCGTGGTTGGTCGTTAGTTTGCTTCTGAACACGAACTGGGCCTGTAATGTAGGCTTGGACTGGACAGCAACTGGGCTGGGCTTGTCAAGGGATGGCAGGAAGCCACGCGCTGAATTAATTGAAGCGCAGGAAAAATCCCCTTTCTTTAGCTATCGGCCTTGACAACAACCGATTAAATTCAACCTCCGCCGTCAAAGACGAAAATTTAGCAACACTAGCATCACCTCTCCCACGCTTAGGAGCCATAAGAATCAATACCCAACTCACAAGAAGCTCCACCAATAATTACCAAGCAATATCACACCAAAAATAGCCCAAATTCCAAGAATAATACATTATACAAAATCCCCAATTTACAAGAACACAAATTCGTAATAAAAATAAAATTAGAGAAAAAGATTTACCCAATACGAATCGAAGAGGTGAACTTGCAATTAATTCCTCTTTAGAATTGAATTTTTAGATATTTAAATAAATAGAAGAGGAATTGGATTTGTATGTATAGGTGGGTATATATAAAAGATGATGGATAGGTTTGATACAAAAATTTAGAGTGTTGGAGAGATTTGAGAGGTTTGGAATTGATCTAGAATAGATATAGGAATTAGGGATTGAAAGAATTTGAGTTAGGATTGAATTTGGGGTTGAATTTGTAAGTTAAAACATAAAAATTCGGGGGAAAAAACGTTCTAGAAGCTATCACGCAGGTGCAACCTGCGTTTCCCATGCGCAGACTGCGCGGGAGGCAGTAACGCAGACGCAGACTGCGTTACAGAGACGCAAACTGCCCTTAAAGCAGTAACGCAGGCGCAGCCTGCGTTACAGGGCTGCAGACTGCTCGAATTTTTTTATTTTATTTTAATTTTTTTTTTGAAGAAGAGAAGGAATAATGTACACAACAAGGCTTGGAATGAACAAATAACTAAGCAATTCTACTATATATGAAAGAGAAGGAAAAAAAATACTCCCCTATGCAAAAGCATGAAGTGCACCGATCCTCCAATGAAATCTTGGGTTGCCTCCCAAGCAGTGCTTATTTAGAGTCATTAGCTTGACCTCCTCAAAAATACTCCGGTAAAGGCGTAATATCCACTTTCTTGATCATAAACTCGCCACCACAAAAAGTATCAAGAGTGTTAGTGATTGTCTTTATCCTGCAGAAAGTCTCCAAACAAGCATCAGCAAAATAAAATATGTCATTAATAAGCAATAGAGAATTAAGTGCTTGTGCAGTTTTGGAAAACTTTGTGATAAAACAGCGATAAAATTCGACACCACGGAAATATTGAACTCCCTTGACATAAGGTGGAGGTTCTGGTGGTGGCTTTTCTTCACTCCTCACTTTCACTGGAGTCATTCGGACATCTTGTCTTATCACATCAAAGATTAAGCCGACACTTCCATCTTCTCCCTCTCCTCGAGCTTCAAACGTAGGAGCCACTTTGTATGGATCATCAACCAAAATTTGAGAAAGATCTTCTTGGACAACTATCATCATGTCAACCTTGTAATAGGTAGTCTTGAGCAAAGAAGCCTTGTAAGTAGAGGCCAGACTGAAAGCAAATTTACCAATACATGATAGCTTAGTCACAGGTTGTGGAAGAGAAACAACAACTATCTCTGTATTGCTTTCTTTCGTCACCTCATCATCAGTCACATTGTCCTTGGTAGCAGCAACATGCCATCATTGATCTCGTCATCGATGGCATACTCCTTCTCTTTATCAATGGCCTCATCATCAACATACATGGAGAAACTATCATATTCCTGATCGCTTGTAAGATTGATAGCAATCAGGTCCTCTTCGGATCGGATAGATGATGATGGTAAATAGTCGAGCTGCCCTGTAGTAGAAGAGTTAGCCAACAATGCAATTTGAGATTCAATCGCCAAACTTTGAGTTTCTAATTCTTTGATTGCCTCGGCTTGTTCTTCAGAACTCTTTAGCAGTTTATTCAAGATATCCCACATCTCATTTGTCTGATCAGCTTGCACATCTACACTGGGTTGAGAAACATGTAGATCTTCTTGTAGAGGAGGATATTGATATTCTTGCTGTGGCGACTGCTCATATGACTGATAATATTGTTGCTCAAACTGTTGCTGATTATGATATGAAAAATTTTGAGCACCATTGTCCTGGTAGTAGAAATCTGGTTGATTCATGCATTCTTGATCAAAAGTGTTTGAATACTGATTGTACCCATATCCTTCTTCAAAAGAATTCATTTGTCCGCACTGAGCACTCTGAGAATTATAGACATTGTAAGAGCATTCAAAACCAAAGTGACCCTGCACACCGCAAATTTGACAGAAGTTGTAAGTTTTAGGGGCCACTTGTGACATCTCATTGATACTCATTGGACGCATAGTGGGCTCTGTAGGGTTGAATGAGGCAATTTCTTGAGTGCGTGCCTCCAACATGGAAGAAAGTAGTGCTAAAGTATCAACTTCACCCATAGTAACCTGTAAACACTCAACAAATCCAAGAAAAGTAGTAAAATTTGTCTCAATTGGAACTAAAGTTCCAATGAGACAATGGAAACAATCTAAACAACTAAATTAAAATCAGCAGAAACTCGCTGTCTCCCTTGCAGCGGCGCCAAAAACTTGATGTGTTAAATTACGTCTAACCGCAAGTGCATGATATCTATTGTAGTAGAAATTAGCAAATACGGGTCGATTCCTCAAGGAGACAGTTTTAATTTCAATTCGATTATTACCAATTGTTTCCAGTCACAAACGATTGTTGGAGAATTGTGTTAACTACTAAAGCAAATTTAATAATGTTTTTTTATCAATTAATGAAGGGATCCAGGGCAATTCAGGTTCACCATGCTTACACCAAACAAATCACAAATGTATAGCTTTTTAATGGGATAAAGTAATTAAAGCAATGGTTAATCTTTTTCAAGCATTAACACTCTCAGAAATCCGATGATGTTTCCACAATCACCCTCAATTCCGCTAATTGTATGTAAGCCTCTAGTAGTAAAATCTTCCGATCTATTACTCCTATTGCAATCAGTTAATCCATGATATTGCGCAATTACACAAATTAAGAATTAAAACATATCAATCAGAATTACTCTCTACCCATCAATTTACTAATCAAATTAAGCCCAAATCATGGTGCAAACATGGCTCCCCTTAATACCCTAGAATTAAACTACTCACTCATACTATGATTAAGAACAACAAAAATAATGAAGAAAGCCATATAAAACATATACTAATAAACAAGATGAGATAAAGAATACCTTAAACTTTGTATTAACGAAGAACAATGAAGATCCAAATTAAACCAAGTGCTTACAATCCAATAGAGATGAAGAACAAACCCTAGCTTTTATAAAAAGTAAAAAGTGTATGTTTCTATTTTCTGCCCTCTCTCTTAAAAGCTAATAATAAAACTAATAATCAAATCTGATTTTTTATCTCCTAATAAAAGTATTTTTTAATATTCTAATAAATTTACAAAAAGATATCCATAATTGAATAGGATTTTCTTGTAAAATTCGTAACTTCTTTTTCTCCTCTGTTTCTGGGCTCTTCCAACTGGATTTTGCTTACTGGACCACCTCTGAATTAAAGATAATTCCACAAGCTTCGCGTGGACAGTAAGATCGTCAAATTCTGACTTCTGGAACTCAAGATATGGCTCAAACAGTGTTAAACAGCCCGTGTAGCCCAATAATACGAATTTCCTTCTATTTTATCTCCAAAATAGCTCTTTTTGCTCCAAATCCTTCCAAGTCATGAATTCTTTATTTACTACAATAAAATCTATTAAATAAAAAATCCAAATCAATGCAAAACACAATAAATATAAGAATAAAATTATCTAAAATATATATAAAAATATATTCTATCAATAATTAAACACAGGACGCGCCCTATTGTTAGGGCATAACTTCTTTAAGCAATTGCCACACCTATTTGTGAGTTTAAACTTTCATCACTAAACATTGGGCGTGCCCTAACTTGTGGGCGTGACCTCCTAAGTGCCTTGATTTTCCGTCAAGTACTGTAAAACTCCTTTATAGTAACATGTGATATATTATATCCTAACTGTCTTGTCCATTTACGATAAAGGCGCGTCCTAACCAGGATGTAGCCTTTTATTAACAGGTTTGTTTCCTTAATTCAAATCGGTAAAAACTTGAATCCGTAAACTAGAAGATAACTCCTGAAACTCCTTTAAATCTTCATGAGACTTCTAGAGCAATCTTCATTAATTTGAAAAACTTTGAAACTTCAAATACTGGAAATCTCTCCAGAACAAGGGAAGGTATACATACTACCCCCCAAGCTAAGGAGAATAATTACTGATCAGTGTGAAAAAACTAAACAAGTATCGACTAGAACTAAGGATGGCGTACATGCACTACCCCCTAGACTAGGAGAATAATTATTTATGCTAGTCTATAACTTAAGTATAAGCCTTCATAAAATAGGGGGCCGAAGCCGCACCCTACTGATTATATTTCCTCAGATGCTCCGCATTCCATGCCCTTAGGATTGTGTTGCCATCCAAGTCTTCTAGGTGATAAGTACCTTCCCAGATGATAGATTTGATTCGGTAAGGTCCTTCCCAGTTTGGACCAAAAACTCCATGTGCAGCAACTCTTGTATTTGGCATGACTTTGCGAAGAACCAAATCTCCTACCTTGAAATGTTGAGTCTTCACTTTCTTATTATAGTACCTTGCAGCCCTTTGTTGATAAGTTGCTAAGCGCAACTGCGAGTTGACCCGCGCTTCTTCCAACAAATCAAGATTCAACCTTTGATTTATCATGTTTGTCTCTTCATCATAAAAATCCCTACGGAACGAACCTGCCCCAATCTCCACAGGAACCATTGCTTCACATCCATAAGACAACATAAAAGGAGACTCACCAGTCGTGGACCTCGGAGTTGTGTTATATGACCACAGAACCATGGGAAGTTCCTCGGGCCAATTACCCTTGCTTTCCTCCAACTTTGCCTTCAAGGTATGTTTGATAATTTTGTTAATCGCTTCCGTTTGTCCATTACTTTGAGGATGATAAACAGCAGCAAACTCCTTCTTTATTCCCAAGTCATCACATAACTTTCGCAATTCCTTGCTATCAAACTATTTCCCATTATCTGACACAAGCTTATATGGGATTCCAAATCTGCACACAATGGAGTTAAACACAAAATCTCTGATTTTCTTCGCAGTGATAGTGGCTAAGGGCATGGCCTCTGCCCACTTGGTAAAATAATCAACAGCGACCACGGCATACTTAACACTTCCTTTAGCCTTGGGGAGTTCTCCAATTAGATCAATTCCCCACATAGCGAACGGCCATGGACTCATCATAGAAGTCAAGGTAGTTGCCGGACTCGTTGAATAATTGGCAAACCTTTGACATTTATCACATGCTTTAACAAATTCATAGGCATCCCTCTTCATGGTAGGCCAATAATAACCTTGCCTTAACACCTTCATTGCCAAAGAACCACCCCCCGAGTGGTTGCCACAAATTCCCTCATGAACTTCCCGAAGGATGTAGTCACATTCATCTCCATCTATGCACTTGAGAAGTGGTTGGTTAAAACCTCTCTTATACAAAATTCCATCATACTCTACAAACCTAGCCGCTGGATACCGGAGTCGCCTCGCTTCAACTTTATCTACAAGCAGAGTTCCTTTTCGAACATACTCTTGAATTGGAGTCATCCAAGTAACTTGAGGTGTGATTTCTACCTCTATGACTTCTACTTCCGGAATACTAGGCACTTCTTGAATTTGCAAAGGAACAGTTCCCAATAACGTAGCATCTTTCTGAGATCCCAACTTGGCTAAAACATCTTCATTGCAATTCTCATCCCTGGGAATGCAATCTAGTCTTACCTCACGAAACTTCAAGATCAAACGCCGAACACACTTCATGTAAAGTTCTGTCGTTGGACCTCTACATTGAAACCCTCTTTTAACCTGTCCAACTACTAACTCGGAATCACTCAATATCACCAAATTTACTACTTTCATCTCCAGAGCCATCTTCAACCCGTTAATCAGAGCTTCATATTCCGCATTATTATTAGTTACCTTGAACTTGAAATGGATCGCACCTAAGAGTTGATTTCCTTCAGGGGTTACCAATACTATACCTGCACCAGCACCTCCATTATTTACAGCTCCATCGATATGCAACTTCCACCAAGGCTGGGGAATATCCTCAAGAGGGCTCGCCCTCTTAGTAAGAACTTCTGGCTCCACCAACACAATCGACTTTTCCTCATTTTCTGAATCAAATTCCAAAATGAAATCAGCCAAGGCTTGACCCTTAATGGCAGATCTAGGAGTGTACTCCAAATCAAACTGACTTAACTCAATGGCCCACTTCAACATCCTTCCCGAAGCTTCTGGTTTGTGAAGAATTACTCTCAATGGATAAGATGTGAGAACTTCAATCCTATGTGCTTGAAAATAAGGGCGTAGCTTCCTTGCGGCCAGAACCAATGCATAGACAATTTTTTCCATGCTAGTATAATGAGTCTCCGCATCCAACAATCGCTTACTGACATATTAAATGGGAGACTGATGATCCACTTCCTCTTTTACTAGCACAGCGCTCACAGAATATCCTGACACAGCTAAATACAAGATCAGAGTTTCTCCCTCATTTTGTTTTGCCAATAGTGGCGGATTTCCCAAGTGTTCCTTAATTTTTTGGAAAGCTTCCTCACACTCTGGAGTCCACACAAAGTCACTAGCTGCACCTTTGATGGCTTTGAAGAATTCTTTACACTTATCTGAAGACTTTGAGACAAAACGATTGAGAGCAGTTATCCTCCTTGTTAAACTCTGAACTTGCTTCACACTAGATGGAGACTTCATATCAAGTAAAACTTTAATCTTTGCTGGATTTGCTTCGATTCCGCGATGATTGACAATAAATCCAAAAAAATTTCCGGACTCTACCCCGAAGACACACTTTTGAGGGTTTAGCTTCATCTTAAACTTTCTCAAAATTTCAAACATCTGCTCCAAATGCTTTACATGATCTTCAGCCCTCAAGGATTTTTACAAGCATATCATCCACATAGACCTCCATAGTCTTCCCAATCAGATCCTTAAACATCATATTCACCAACCTCTTATAGGTCGCCCCAGCATTGATCAAGCCAAATGGCATTCCAATGTAGCAATACAACCCTCTATCTGTGATGAAAGAAGTATGTTCCTGATCAGGTTCATACATAAGAATCTGGTTGTAACCGGAGTAAGCATCCATGAAACTCAAGAGAGCATGACCGGCCGTAGCATCTACCAGTTGATCAATTCGAGGAAGAGGAAAACTATCCTTAGGACAAGCTTTGTTTAAATCAGTGAAATCTACACACGTCCTCCATTTTCCGTTACGCTTCTTAACCAGAACCGGATTGGCTAACCAGTCTGGATAGTAAGACTCCTTGATCAAACCCACATCCAGAAGTCTATCAACTTCCTTCTTCAATGCTATAGCTCTCTCTCCACTTACAGGTCGACGTTTCTGGCGAATTCCCTTCTTGGTGGGATCTATATTCAAATGGTGACACATAACCTTTGGATCAATGCCAACCATGTCAGCATGACTCCAAGAAAATACATCCAGATTGTCTAACAGGAAATCGGTGAGCATTCCACGCAACTCAGGATTAAGCTGAGATCCGATCTTTAAAAACTTTGAATCCTTTTCATCCACCATGATCAAAATCGTATCTTCTGCAGGATCAGTCTTCTCTACTGGTTGAGGCGCTCTTGGATCAAGATCAAAATCGAAACTTCGTGGATCTTCAACCGGTATTTCTTCCTTGGAGGGCGCGTCCTCTTTAAGAGGGAAGTCTTCCTCAACAAGGGCATGCACCAATCCTTCAAGTAACATTCTCCTTCCTTCAACTTGTTCTCCACTAATATTGACAGAAATCACATCCTCTGAACCTTCCTCAATTTCCTCAAGAATTCCTTCCTGCAAGTCATCGAGTATCTGAGTGTTCTCCTCAGGGCGCGCCCTATATAGGGACGCATCCTCTTCTGGTTCTTGGACAAGATAATGAACTTTTACTTCTTGCGGAGTGATGCTCATGACTCCAGTATTACTTTCACAATGAGCGCGTCCACCGTCTTATTGTCTTCTAAACCCCTTGACTGCTTTATGATATGTTAACTCGAATAACTTGTAGAAGGGGGGGTTGAATACAAGTTATATAATCGTGTCTGATTTTTGCTTGATTATATGAACAAGAATAAACGAATGAATCAAACTTTGTTTGTATTAATAAGATCAAATACAAACTCTACCAAAGGTGTACAATACCTTTAGCAGCTGTTGACAATACAAATCTCTCCCTCTGTTTGTTTCGAATTCTCGAATACAAACCTTATACAGAGCTACGCACACGAACTCACAACACACGCTCGTTCGACTACGACACGACACTTTTTACAATGATATAGAGAGAGTATTTATAATGCTACCTATCAACTAATAACAGAAAGATATAATCTATACATGACAATGTTCTACCTTCTAGTCGATAGTTTCCATCAATAGAAAACTCTTTCCTTCATAATATCTTCTTTCTTGTTCTTCAAACAACGATCCTGTTTTATAGCACTTGCCAGTTTCTGTAGCATCCATAATGACATCATCAGTAACACGACTGATATCAGGATTTCATCTTGCATCAGTATCTGATCATCATCAGTATTAGACTGTCATCAGGATTTGCTCTTTGTTCCTGACATGTAGTCTCCGATACACTGTTCATTCCTGACTAAACTGTACAGATAACTGTCTTACACATAAATCCTATATATAGTGTTAAATCCTTTATAAGATCAGGATTACAAGAAGTATAATGCGTAAATTCTATTCTTAATATCACAACTTATGAATTATTCCTAACAATCTCCCCTATTTATGCTTTAAAATCTGAAGCATAAATCTAAGTTGTGGATGTCAAAACATATAACAATACAACCAGATTAGAATTTATGAATGTAGAATTATGAAGTTAAGTACCTCCTTCCCAGATGTAGACGTTTATCTAGTACTTAGAAGAAAGAATTTTAACTATTAATGATGCTCTTCCTTAACCACTTCCTAGCTGAGATTCACCACTGTCACTCCTAGTTCTTCTTTTTACTTCCCTTTGTCTACTCTTTATCTCCCCCGGTCTGGTGTTGTTGTTGTTGTCTTTGAATTGTCTTTATCTCCCCCTTTTTGACATCAGCAACATTAATTCCAAGAGATTCAGAAATAGAACAAATGATATTCATCAGAACTTCTTGATTTTCCATAATTGTGACTTGGTTATCTTCAAGTGATTGAAGTCTTGTTTGCATAGCAATTTGAGAATTCTGAATATCTTTCAAAACATCAGAATGAACTTCAATGTTAGAAGTGCTTCTAGTATCTTCAGAATCAGAATCAGAAAGAACTGTATCTTCAAGTCTTGTAGAAGAAGTTGCTTGGGTTGTATGATATTCAAGTAACAAAACCTGTTTAGAAGTATCAACATCTTCATCTTTCTGATCTGTAGCTGTAACATGATCATCATCTCCTTCACCAGTATTCTGTGTACTAACATCTTCAAATCCTGACTCCTCCTTAGAGTGATCAGAGACTGTAGATGTCTCAATTCTAGCTGATATTGGAAGTACATACAAAGGAACACTAGGATCATTAGGAACTTCATCTGGTACATATGTATCAAGAGATTGCTTTATCCTGGCACCTCTTCTGTTAATGATTCCTGCAAGCCTCTCCTTTTGCTTCTGAGCTTTAACTTCTGGCTTTGCATTGTGATGTGCTAGGTCATTCTTCTGATACATTTTGATGAATGAATAAGTACCAGCATCCATACCTAAATTTTCAGACCAAGATTCAGGAAAAACCTGATCCCAGAAATCAAATGATGGTTTCCTAATTTTCTCTCCCTCACTATGGAGTTGATCATCCATACCCTCATTCTCACTTTGACTTACTAAAGTCAACACTCTTTCTACCTCACCTTTTGCCTGGTCAGGAGCCAGCCGCTCTGATTGTGGATCTAAGTCCATCTTTTCAAGTGTATCACTCAAATTTAGATAAGTGCTCTCATGACCTACAGAAAAATAGGGTCTAGAAGGAGTTTTTATACCTGAACTCACATGGAGAGAGGGTTCCTCATTTCACAAGGGGCTTGAGGTTTTCTCCAAGGAGTGAGCTGCTATAATCTCTGAACCCTTACAATCATCTTCTTTCCTTCCAGAGACTACAGGCTCCAGTATACCACTTTCAGGTTCTTTACTAGACTCTGATGTCTTCAGTAATACTTCATTAGACACCATAGTTAGTACATCACCGTCTTTAAGTGTTGTTTGCTGAGACTCACCCTCAAGGTGGATAGACTCTGACTGAATAATATTTGTTTGATCTTCAGAAAAATCAACCAAAGTCATTCCTCCCATATCATAGGGTATCTCACTTGCATTCTCAGTCATCACAGAAGTCCTTTCAACATCAGCTATCACAGCTCCTGAGTCATCCAACCTCTGACTAGATGGTTCTTGTATTGCAGTGACTGTGATCTGATCTTTTCTACTATTCACCACTGGTGCAATAGTATCTTCTGTTGACTGCTTCTCTCAATCTACTTCCTCCAGTTGTTCACCTTGAGCTGAGGCATCTTCAATAATGACATCTTTGTCAAATAAATATGCATGAAGTGATTGAAGTGCAACATGCTTCGAGAGTCCAAATTTCTTGACTAATTGTCTTCTGACAGATACATAGAAATACATCTTCATTAAGTCAAGTCTTTGATGTAGAAGCCCATATTCTTCAGGAAATGAAAGTCTAGGAACACTTTCACTTAGAAAATTTAGAACTGGCCTGGAAAGTTTCACTTTTAGAGAGATAAGTCCCATAGCCATTCTGTATGACAATGTAGTTTCCCATGAAGAATCAATATACAGATCTCTCTTGTCAAATACTGACATAGATGTAGCTTGATGTGTAGAAACCTGCATAATGTTAGTTGGACTAGACTCTGTGTGTGTAGGTGACAATTGAATCTTTCTCCTTGTTCTCCTATTATAGTGAGCAAAAGATTTATCCTGAGAAGACTCAAGAGGTGTAGACACAGAAGTGATCTTGGGATGAGATCTTTGTTCAATAGACACAGTCTTTTGAGAGACAGTATCAAGTAACTGTTTTCCCTTTTTAAGAACTATAGCCTTTTGGGAGACTGCAGCCTGGCTGTGGCTAGGTTTTTCATCTCTTTGTGCTAACAGAGAAAGTTGAATTGCAGCCTTCAATTCTGCTCTCTCAGCAAGAGTTAAATCATCATCATCTTCACTAGAATTACTACTACTTGACACAACAAATCTTCTCTTCCTTACAACTAATGTCTTTTGAGAAACACCAGAGGTTGGTTTCTTTAAAACAATAGGCTGTGGATCAAAATTTGGTTCTTGAATTGTTTCAGAGACTATAATGTTTTGGGCTACTTGGGTAGACACAGGTGGGTTCTCCTCCAAATGAGATTCCTGAGCCATTTCACCACAAAAGAAAGAAGAATTGTAGAAAGTAGGAAGATGAGTTTTAAGAATTACCTGAAAATGATGTGGATAATGAATTGCAGGTATTTCATCTAGATTCTTTTCATTGTCCTTCTTTGTAATGTCAGAGAAAATTCTCTTTTGCTATTCATAAGAAGAAACACAATGTTCCCTACCAAATCTAGCTTCAACATAAGGAATAAAATGGTTAATAAACATTTGCATAAATCTATGATAATAAACCATTTTCCTGTTTTGATCTCTTAACCCAAGTTTAATACTCATCTGACTTAAGATAATATGACCAATGTTAATTACTCTGTCATAAAGCAAACTATAAGCAATATGTGATGTAACAGAAGTAATTTGCTGAAAAGAACTACATTTACCAGTAAAACATTTAGCAATTTGATCAAAGTAAAAAGACCATTCCTTTCTAAGAAAAGACCTATTCAACTGGCTCATGTTGTCTAGAGGTCCACTATAACCTAATTCAGACAACATAGTTCTTACATTATCATCAGATGGTACATTCTCATAAATCAAACTAACATGTAAGTGAAGTACTGAATTAACAACAGATTCAGTAATATCAAATGAGTCTTGTCCTAAATGTAGAACAATCTTACCTGATTGACTCTGAGTAGAATCAATTACCTCAGCATTCTCCCAAGCTTGTGAAACAGCTGCTTGATTAATTTGTGGAGATGCTGTCAATGCATAACTTAATGATCCATACGCCAGAAAGTCCATGATTGGATGAAAATCAGATGACACTCCTTCCTTGTTGGTGATAGCTGCTATATGATTGTTTGTCATAAAATCGAAGTCACCAAACTTGAAGGCTACTGACTTAGGTAATCTTCTTTGAGCTGCCATTTTTGATCTGAAAAGAACTTGAAAAACTCTTGAAATGAATTAGTGATTTTGAAAACTCAAGAGTGGTTTTTGCTTTAGAGAATGTAAAATTAGAGAAAGCAATTACACGATTAGAGTTTCAAAACAAATATATTTCATAAATCTTTCAGACCACTATCCCACATTGACACGTAGATTGACAGGTGCCAGTCCCTGAAAAGTGCGGTTACCCACGATTTTTGGAAAATAAAATCTAAAATTGATTTTCATGAAATAAATCAGGGTATAAATAATCAATACTGATCAGTTTCCTTTTCCTGTTGACCTCAATAATTCTCAAATCCTGATGGTCACACATGAAATCCTGATCAATATCATCCTGATTCCAGAGACTTAATATGAAGTTTCCATGTGGCATTTTTCTTTTATCTGAAAAAGAAATGAACAATTAATCTGAACAAAAATCAATTGGTTAGATGTATTCAATATTTCTTGAAAATAAGAAATACAGTCACACGCAATAATTAGCATCTGACTTCATTAAAACTTCCAAGTGACTGTTCAGCTTCTCACGTCTTTCTTTAAAAGAAACAGACGCCTTATGCCATTCTCCATAAACCTTTCAATTTCTTTTCTTCTCAACAATGCTCCTCAAACCAAAATTCCCTTCAAATCCATTCTTTAGATTTTTAACGGTCGATGAACATCCTGTTCTTGATCATCTCTTTGAAAAGATGACTCTTCTCATCGAACTAATCATGGATGGATTGGTTTTCGATAATATCCAGAAGTTTCTCCTAGAACATCCATTTGTTGGATACAATCTTCCCCTTACCTCCTCAAAACTTGAGGATGAAGAATTTGGCCGAGAGTCTGAGGTTGATCTTGATGGGGATGCTATTCATTTAAGTTAGCTGCTCTCATTCAAGTCACCCAGACAAGGAATCCAAGAGCAGACGAGGCTGTTTAATCCCCTGATGGATTTCTTGAGATGCTCCTTGTCCTGTACTTCAGAATTCATATCAATAGACAAGTATAGAATTATCAGTAGAAATTAGACAAAAAAATGTTGTATTTCATTTCCATATATGTAATGATTTCAATTAATGAAAATACAATTTCTTGTTATCTACTTGTCTTTTGAATATTGAATGATGTATAAATTATCAGTATGCAAATATTAAAACTTGCTGGTATAGACTTAACACATCACAGAATTAGATTACTACACAAAGTAAACGTCAGGATTTGAAACAATTTTCATAATCCTGATACTGACACAATATTGATGACGTCAGCATCCTGATAACAAATCTAATCCTGATGATTATTAACAAGTCTATCATACTGAAATTTATCAAGGCAAAGTGTTATAGCTAAAGCATTTAACAATCAAATATAGATCCTGACAAGAATATCAAGTCTATAAGCTAAAAATAACATACCTTGCTACATTTGCAGATGTTAAAGATCTAAAAATTTAACATTCCTAACTTACTTATTAATCTACTGAATGTAGTCTCATCAAGTGGTTTAGTTAGAATATCTGCAAGCTGTTTGTCAGTAGGAACAAAATGAAGTTCCACAGTACCATTCTCAATATGTTCTCTAATAAAATGATACCTGACATCAATGTGCTTAGTCCTTGAATGTTGAACTGGATTTTCTGCAATTTTAATAGCACTAGTATTATCACAAAACATAGGAATATTACTAAGTGTCATACCATAATTCATCAACTGATTTCTTATCCAAAGGAGCTGTGCACAACAACTGCCTGCTGTTATGTACTCAGCTTCTACAGTTGAGGTTGAAACAGATTGTTGCTTCTTGCTTGCCCAAGAAATCAATCTATTTCCCAAGAATTGACATGTACCTGTAGTGCTTTTCCTGTCTATCTTACACCCTCTTGTGAAGCCATTTTCAAGAAGAAATTTAGACAAAGTCTCATACCATGCTCTTGGTGCCTGCTTTAGTCCATAGAGTGCTTTGTCAAGTTTGTAGACATGATTTGGAAACTTTGGATCAACAAATCCAGGTGGCTGTTCCACATACACTTCCTCATCAAGTTTGCCATTTAGAAAAGCACTCTTTACATCCATCTGGTATACCTTGAATTTTGAATGAGCTGCAAATGCAAGAAACATTCTAATTGCTTCCAATCTTGCTACAGGTGCAAAGGTCTCATCATAATCAATGCCTTCTTCCTGAGAATAACCCTTGGCCACCAGTCTAGCTTTGTTTCTTACAATCATACCAGATTCATCTAGCTTGTTTCTGAAAACCCATCTTGCACCAACAATAGATCTATCTTTAGGTCTTGGTACTAGTTTCCAGAATTTGTTTCTCTCAAACTCATTTAACTCCTCCTGCATTGCAATTACCCAATCAGGATCCTGTAAGGCTTCTTCAACCTTCTTAGGTTCATTCTTTGAGAGAAAGCAACTATACAAGCATTCATTTTGAATTGATCTTCTAGTTCGAACACCACTATTTGGATCACCAATAATCAAATCTTCAGTATGATCCTTTGTCCATTTTCTAACAGGTGGTAGATTAACTCTGCTAGTCTCTCCCCCTAAGTTAGTGGTATCTCTTGTAGAAGAATTCTCTCTACCTTCAAAAACTCTCCTTTGATCAATAGAATCAGTAGATTCCATATTGCTTCTAGTTACTGATCTTTCCTCAGTAGACTCTGAAGGATCAGTTCCTGATGGAGTAGACTCTGAAACGTCAATTCCTGATGGAGTAGACTCTGAAACGTCAATTCCTGATGGAGTAGACTCTGAATAGCTAGTCTGCTCCTGATGATCATTGTGTTCTCTTTGATTTATTTGCTCCCCCTCAACAGTAGCATTCCTTTGAGAAGCAATAGAAATTCCTTCTGGAGAACCTTCATCATCACTGGAGAGTATCTCAGAATTCTTCAGATTTTCAAATTCCAATTTGTCATGGCTTTCATCAGTTTGCAGAATTACAAATTTCTTATCATCAAATGCAACATGAATTGATTCCATAACAATGTGAGTTCTGAGATTATAAACTTTGAAGGCCTTAGATGCTGAATATCCTAGAAAAATTGCTTCATCCGATTTGGCTTCAAATTTTCCAAGTTGTTCTGGATGAACTTTTAGGACATAGCATTTGCATCCAAAGATGTGAAAGTATTTCACACTTGGTTTCTTTCCTTTGATCATCTCACAGGGAGTTTTTCCATGACTATTTACCAAGGTACAATTTTGAGTGAAACATGCAGTGTTAATAGCTTCTGCCCAAAAGTAGGTTGGAAGTTTTGCATCTGCAAGCATGGTTCTTGCTGCCTCTATGAGAGTCCTGTTCTTTCTTTCCACTACACCATTCTGTTGAGGTGTACCAGGTGCAGAAAACTGTTGAGTGATTCCTTTGTCTGCACAAAACCCCTCCATCGTAGAATTCTTGAATTCTGTACCATTGTCACTTCTAAGTACTTTGACTTTGTACTCAGAGTTATTATGAATATTCTTGATAAGTTCAATGATTTGCTGAGGAGCTTCATCCTTCTTGTGTAGAAAGAACACCCATGTGAACCTTGTGAAATCATCCACTATTACTAGAGCATATCTTTTCTTGCTGATAGACATAATGTTTACTGGACCAAACAGATCAAGATGTAGCATATGAAATGGTTCAGTAATTGAATTTTCAGTCTTGCTCTTGAAAGTGGTTCTTCTTTGCTTTCCAAGCTGACATGCATCACAAAGTCCATCTTGCACAAAATTTGCCTGAGGTAGGCCTCTCACCAAATTGTGCTTAACAAGTTGATTAAGCTTCTTGAAATTAAGATGTGAGAGCTTCTTGTGCCAATTCCAGCTTTCATCACTTGTTGCTTTGCTGTAGAGACATCTAACAATTCCTTTAGATGTATCACTTAAGCTGGCTTCATATATGTTACCATGTCTTTGACCAGTTAGAACAATGTCTCCATTCTGCATATTCAAGATTTTGCATCCTTCTCTGTCAAAGATTGATTTGTAACCTTTATCACCCAGTTGACTTATGCTTAAAAGAGTATGTTTCAAGCCTTCAACCAGTGCTACATTTTCTATGATGACATTCCCCAAAACAATTGAGCCATATCCCAGAGTTTCTCCTTTGTTGCCATCTCCAAAAGATATTACTGGGCCAGCTTTCCTCTCAAACTTTGTAAGCAGGGACTTCTTTCCAGTCATATGTCCAGAGCATCCACTGTCCAGGATAATTGAATGCTTCTTTCCTGTGCCCTGCAAACAAAAAGTAACTAGTTAGAATTTTTTAGGACCCAACTTTGATTGGATCCTTTCTTACTAGATTTAGAGACAACAGGCTTTGAAGATTTTGCTTTTATTTTACCTGTTGCAGAGTCAACCTTAGATTCTAATTTCACAAACTGTTTATGACTAGGAGTTTCAGATTTCAAGGAATAATAGTCATAATACAGTTCATGATATTCTCTACACATGTAAATGGAATGAAGTAAACTACCACAATGATAACAAGCTTTTTGTGGTTGGTATTGAATTGTCTGAGTCTTGGGGAATCTGGACTCAGTTTTCCAAGAAGGTTTTTTATTGCAGTCTAGGGCCAAATGATTATGATTCCACACTTATAGCATTTTTTCCTAGGTGCATCAGGTACATTCTTGTAATTATTCTCTTTGTTAATACCTTATTTTCCATTCCTATTTCTTTTGATCTTGCTAGACTCTGAAAGACTATCTAATCTCTGTTTCAACTGAGACTTAGACAGAAACCCTATGTTTACATTCTTAGGTTTCTCTAACACTTTCTCATCTGAATTACTATTGTTAATCCTTTTGTGTACAACAGGGGTACCTTTTGAATCAACAAATTTAACATGATTAGGTTCAGAAACAATTTTCTTACCTTCAGATTTAGATGTGTTAGCTTCTATTTTACTATCATCATTGACAATAGCTACTTTTTCTTCTTGTCTAGCCTTATCAAAACCTAAACCATTAACCTTACCACGAATTCCACTTTCAAAGATTTCTATAGTCTTTTTACTGGAATTGTTAATGGTTTTAATCACATCTCTCTCTTCCTCTAGTTCTTTTCTGACATAGTCATAAGCCTCAAGAATAACACTATAATCATGCTTAGTTTTATCAGAACTTAACTTGTATTCTTCCATTTGAATTAACTCAGATTCAAGAAAATTATTTCTATCAACTAATTTATCATTCTTAACCTTAAGTTCATCTTTTTCACAAGTAAGAATTCTAAAATTAGTCATAAGATTCTTAAACTCAGCATGGATAGATCTAATTTCATCAGAATTTAAGCTATCAAATGAATCAAGAGAGTGAAGTGATACCTTAACAGAGGATAGAGAAGTTTTCTTTGGAGATCCAGGTTTGTCTGAACCATTTGCCATCAATGCAATGTTGTCATAATCCAATTCATCTTCAGAATCAATGGAATCAGCCCAATCCTTCTGTGTGACCATAAGTGCATTACCCTTTCCTGAATTCCTAGGCTTCTTACACTCACTAGCAAAGTGTCCAAGCTCGCTGCAGTTAAAGCACTTGATCTTGGCCTTATCAAGCTTGACAATTGTACTTTTGCCTTTGTCACTCTTCTTCTCCTCCTTCTTTTGAAAAGGTCCTTTGCTAAATCTTCTCCTGTTAAATCTACCTTTCTTGAACGCTTTAGCAAACATAGCAAAGAGTTCCTGCATCTCAGATTCAGAATCATTATTGTCAGAGTCCATATCAGTAGTCTCTGACTCAGAACTTTCTTTGCTTTTCTTCTTCCTTGAATTCTTTACAGCAATCTCTTCATGCTGTTCTTCAGGAAGCTTCTTTACTTCAGATTGAGCAGTAAGCGCAATAGTCTTCATCTTTCCTTCACTCCTGCTCTTCTTCTGCTGCTTGTCAAGTTCATAAGCTCTCAATTTTCCATATACTGCCTCTAATGAAATCTCATCCAGATCATTAGCTTCCTCAATCGCAGATATCTTCTCATTGTAGAAATCAGGCAAAGCTTTCATGAACTTTGTATTCATATCCTCCAAGTCATAATATTTACCATGCATGGCCATCTCATTGATGAGTTTTGTAAACCTATCAAAGGTATCAGTAAGTGACTCACCAGACTTGGATTCAAAGTACTCATACTGTTGTATAAATAATGTCCTCATATTCTTCCTGACAGGCTTAGTTCCTTCATAGTGAACCTTAAGATTGTCCCATATATCCTTAGCAGTTTTACAAGAGAGAACATAGTTAGTGAGAACAGAATCAAGACTGTTGAATAATATGTTTCTCACTTTAGCATCTTTAAGAACATTCTCCTTGTCTTTATCTGACCATTCAGATTTTGGCTTCTCTGCTGTATGTTCTGGAACAACCACACCATCAACAATTGTTTGTCCAACGACTTTTGTTGGAACAAAAGGTCCATCTCTGATTCTGTCAAGATAATCAGGATCTGTTGCTTCCAGATGATGCAACATCTTTACTTCCCATAGAGTATATTCGTTTCTCTTGAGCATAGGAATCTTAGTATTCCCATCCTTGTAACCAGACATGATTGCAGATCTTTATGATTATTCGAAATCAACCTTCTCTGATACCAATTGTTAACTCGAATAACTTGTAGAAGGGGGGTTGAATACAAGTTATATAATCGTGTCTGATTTTTGCTTGATTATATGAACAAGAATAAATGAATGAATCAAACTTTGTTTGTATTAATAAGATCAAATACAAACTCTACCAAAGATGTACAATACCTTTAGCAGCTGCTGACAATACAAATCTCTCCCTCTGTTTGTTTCAAATTCTCGAATACAAACCTTATACAGAGCTACGCACACGAACTCACAACACACGCTCGTTCGACTACGACATGACACTTTTTACAATGATATAGAGAGAGTATTTATAATGCTACCTATCAACTAATAACAGAAAGATATAATCTATACATGACAATGTTCTGCCTTCTAGTCGATAGTTTCCATCAATAGAAAACTCTTTCCTTCATAATATCTTCCTTCTTGTTCTTCAAACAACGATCCTGTTTTATAGCACTTGCCAGTTTCTGTAGCATCCATAATGACATCATCAGTAACACGACTGATATCAGGATTTCATCTTGCATCAGTATCTGATCATCATCAGTATTAGACTGTCATCAGGATTTGCTCTTTGTTCCTGACATGTAGTCTCCGATACACTGTTCATTCCTGACTAAACTGTACAGATAACTGTCTTACACATAAATCCTATATATAGTGCTAAATCCTTTATAAGATCAGGATTACAAGAAGTATAATGCGTAAATTCTATTCTTAACATCACAACTTATGAATTATTCCTAACATGATAACAATCTCTAGAATCATGTTGAGACCCTCTAACAGTCCCCACACCATTGGGTGTTGGGAATTTCATTGCGAGATGATAGATAGAGGTTACAACTTTCATTTCCTTTAACAAGGGACGTCCTACCAAAGCATTATGCGATGACTCTACATTCAAAATCATGAAATCCATCATTTGAGTTACAGAAAGAACTCCTTCCCTAAGAGTTACCGGTAATTTGATAGCTCCCATGACTTTTACTAACTCACCTGAAAACCCATAGATCCATCCATTGTCTTGAATCATATCTTTATCTAAGAATCCCAACTTCTTGTAAATGCTGTAATATAGAATGTTCACCGAACTCCCATTGTCAACGAAAACCCGATGTACATTCCTGGAACCGATCTGAATTGCTACTACCAGAGCATCATTATGAGGATGGTGGACCCATCTAGCATCTTCTTCAGTGAAAGTGATATCTGCACATTCTCCCTTGAACAATTTTGGCGGCCTTAGCTCCAAGCTATTTACATTTGTAAGAGGTCTACACATTGCTTCCCTGGCATACCTCTCCATAGCATGATTGCTATCACCTCCCAGGTGATGTCCCCCAAAGATGGTGTGAATACTTCCTTCCTTGACAAATTTTTTCTCTTCAGGTTTATCATCACCATGGAGGGCGCGCCCTCCATCTCTTTTGTCCGGATTTTCCTTGTGCTTTTTCACCTCCCTGACAATCCATTCTGTCAAATATCCTTCCTTAATTAAGTCCTCAATCTCCTCCCTCAGTTGGCGGCACTCATGAGTGTTATGCCCTGAAGATTCGTGGAACTCACAATACTTCTTTTTATCTTTACTCTGCCAAGAAGTCAGAGGCTCCGGCCTCCTGAAGAACCCTTTGTTCTTATTCACTTCAAAGATGTGCTCAATAGAAGCCGCCAAAGGAGTATAGTTACCTGGCCTTTGATCATAAGTATATGTATCGGGAGGACCCCAATTTCTTCCAGCTTCGGCTAAATTCACCCGATTTGCACCAGTTGCTACACGGCGGGTAGGACTAGGAGACATATCCTTTCTCTTACCAGCCTTTCCTTTAGAGCTACTCTGACCGTCAGTCTTTCGATTATCTGCCAAAGACTGTTCCACAATCTTGAAAGATTCAGCTTGTACAAACACATCAGCCAACGTAGGGGGATCCCGTCCTTGAAGATGTTTCCAGAAATCAGTTCCTACTGACAATTCGGCTATTAGAAAACTTTTGAGCGTTTCATCAGTTGCTCCTCTAACCAAGGTAGATTCTGAATTAAATCTCTTGAAGTAAGATTGCAAACTCTCCCCCTCTCTTTGCTTAATATTGGCCAAGGTTGTGACCGGAGGGGAATATTTTACTGCAGCTTGGAACTTAGTTACAAACAAATTCCTCATCACCTGCCAAGATGTAATAATTCCTCGACCAAGTTTCTGAAACCATTGTTGAGCACCTTCCCTGAAAGTTGCTATCAACAGCCGACATCTGGCGAGTTCCGTTACCTGATATACATCCATCTCAATATCGAAGCGTCCCAGAAATTCCACATGATCTGCATTTCCATGAAAGCGCAGATCATTAGTCATAGATCTATACCCAGTAGGAAGCTGTGCCTCCCTGACTTCAGTTGAGAAGGGAGAGGATGTTTGTGCCGTAGCGGATATTCTTCCTCCATCCAAATGGGCTAAAAGCTTCTTTAAATCATACACATTGAATGTTCCAACTTCGGGAATATTCTGGATATTTGGTTGTGCTACAGTCTGATTACCCCCCGGGGGTGGAGGCGGAGGTGGAGCCGTTGTCTGAACACCTCCTTGAGCTCCTGCTTGTAGTTGAATCACAACATCCTCTTGGGTTTGAGTTTGAGTTTGTTGACCTTCAGGATTTCCATGAGGTTATGGATTCTCTTGAAAATTTCTCTGATACTGTTCTCCTGAGTGAGGGCGCGTCCGTGACCTAGACTCACCAGAAGTACTTGAGGGAATTTGATGGATACGGGGGGATCTTCCACCTGAGGGCGCGCCCTATGATGGGGTCACCCATTTCCTTGATACCAATCCATTCTTCTATCTCCGTTATCACGGTTTCCTCTTCTTCCAGTGTTGTCATGATGAGGAGCTTGTTTAAATCCAAGGGGCCACGACCTGTTGTGAATAGGGGGCGCGCGCTGTGGATTGTTATTACGGGCAAGAAATCGCTCATGTCCAAGGGGCCTCGACCTGTTGTCAGGGGGCACGCGCTGTGGATCATGGCTTTGTGGAAGGGCTCTCTCATGTCCAAGGGGCCTCGACCTGTTGTCAGGGGGCACACGCTGTGAATCATGGGGCCGCGATTCCAAATATTTGTTTTTCTTCTGCTGCTCGAGGAGTACCATCCTCAAATCATCATCATTAAGCCTTATTCCTAGGCGTTCCTTCAGGCTGGCAAAATCTCTCATTTCTCTAGCCATCTGCTCTTCATCCCTTTGAATCTCACTAGGAGTTCGCCCTGAACGGTGAGGATGAGGGCGCGCCCTCTGTTGAGGATTTGACAACCTGCGCTCAGAATTATCTTCACTAGGATGTTCAACAATAGGATCAGAATAATCTAACCTTCGAGGAGTGACCAGCTGAAATCTCCTTTCCTGATTTTCCTCCCTCCGGGAATCTTCCTCGATCTGAGGGGATTTCCCTGATCGGCGATGATTTCGTGGAATACTCCGAGAGTTTCTCCTTGATCCCTGATTTTCCTCCACAGAACTCAATCTTGCTCCGAAATTATTTAGGGCATCTCCCATACGGTACAGTTGTTCCATTAACTCCGCGTTACTGATAAGAACAGGCGACTGACCACCAACGGTGGATGGTGTTTCATGATGGCGTGGAGGAACAGAGATCTCCTCCGGAACATACGCTTCGTGGTGGGTTAGATTACCCCCCATGCTATCTTCGGAATCATAATCCTCTTCTCCATGAGAACCACTGCCTTGATTGTGAGACATCTTTTCCTCCTAAGATGAAGATCTTGATTGGCTCCCCTCCTTCTAGCGCCAATTTGTTGACGGAGGAATTTGGTAACAACAAAATTCGAGGTACGTTGCCGGAAACAAGATCTGAGACGGTGGTTCTTTGCCGGAAAAAACGGTGGTGCACGGTGGCTTGTGGTTGCTGATTGTAATTGGTGGCTGAAATTGGTAGGGTTAGTGGTGGCTATTTAGAGCTCTCGACTTCCAACCCCCCAATCGGCCTACGTACCCTGGTATTTATAGGGATCAAGCCATACGTAGTTCTTGGAGAACAAGAAACCCAAATGGGCTCGGATAACGGACCAGCTTCTGGAATGTTCTACTATGAGGCCTAACCACAAAGGCCCAAGGCTCACCCAAGATCTCAAGACTTCACGGATAAGGAAACTTCCCCTGTCGAGGACTAGTCCTATCCGCTACCGCTATTTCTTGATTTCAAGGATGCAGGTATAGCCATGGTTTACCCCAAGTGCAGAACGCATCCTTGTCCCCCGAATGAGAAGCACCCACCAGATAGCAGGACAGGTGATCCAGAGCTTTTGGGTGCAAAGTGCAGGATTACCCCGAAGTTCCCCATTGAGGACGCGCCCATTGGCTACAGGAACAGAGCTCCCAAAGCACACACCAGAAAGTCCCCATCTTTCCACTTTAGGGCACGCCCTTAGTGTCTAAGAAGGGTCCTTATACCCAGGCAAACCCCTGGAGGCCTTCTGCGACGGACATCCCCCTCCTGAGATACGACAGGAGGGAATTCTTCAATAAATCCTAAAAGAATAACATTCCAAAATGTAATTGACCCAAAAAGGGTGCGCCCTCCTGTAATGGAAGGAAAGGGCGCGGCCTGATCTCAAAACCCTAATTAATCCCTAATATTCCTAAATTGAACCCCTCATTGACCCAAATCCATTTAAGAATACCCGAACTGAATTTTGGCTATAGCAGTGCGAATTACCGAGATGAATGATTCTATTGCTGTATTTATGTATTATCGAGAAATGTTTGGACGCCAAACTAGGGTTCACTTGTGGACCGTGGATGATGGGATTTCGGGATCGTGGACTCTAAAGTATAATTTTGTTTTAGATTCGACGGTGTCTTGGGTGCAAGGCTATCTAAACGACGGTGGTAATATTCTATATAGAACTAGAGATGATGAAATGTGGTGGCTGTATAACCCAAAAAGGAAAGAGACCGAAAATTTTCCGATTCGAGTTGATACATGTAACATGTTTATACGCAAAATATTCAAGCACACTGAGAGCTTGGTTTCAATTCCAGGATCCGAACAACTTGGTGAAATGCTAAAGAAAATGGATAAGGAAGCCTGTAAGTTCCGGTAGAGTCCAGTTTCGGCTTCTATATATTAAGTACTTTTTGGCTAGTTCTACGTTATGGGTTTCACTATTTATTTTCAGGATTGTCTTAATTATAGGCGAACAAGATTTGCGTCTAGAATTCTTGATATTTAAGAGTCTTGAAAATTTCAAATTTTTCTATATAAAATTTTCAAATATGTAATATATATATATATATGCATTAGAATCCCAAAATTTAATTTCGCCTAAAGTCCAGTATGTGAGCCCCTACATCTAACAGTATTGGTTATTATTGTTCTCTCTGAAACATCTGATTCTTCAATATATATAACTAGTTGATAAAGCCGCGTTTCGCGGCGGCGTTACAATATTTTTAAAAAAATTCAATACATTTACGTTATATTATAATATTAATATTAAATTTTAATAATTAAATAATCTTCTCTAATGAATCGATTTCTTGTTAAACACGTTTTTTTCAATTGAGCCGATCTCTCGTTTAAACCAAAACCCCAACTTTAACATATATTATAAAGACTTATATAATAATTTTTATCTATAAAATCGAACAGTAAAAATAAAAAAAAATTGTGACATCAGTATCAAATTCTAATAGCTAATACATTATAGATATTATAGATATTCTTGTATTTATTTACAGCTTCCGCACAGGAATGTCTTTCTGTTATGTTAACATATAAAAAAAAATACAAAGACTTTTCGTTATGGGAATAATATTAAATTTATGGATATATTTTTCTAATGCAAGTATAATTAACTTGTATAAAAAAGTTAAAATAAAGGAGGATTTCTAGGAAAAAAGATATATAGTTTTAAAAAATCGTGTAAGACGTTTTCATCGTCCTCGTATTCTATTTCCAATAAAACATTTTATTTTATGTATTCCTTATATATTCAAACATCTTTTATACAGTCTTCTCTAATTAACCGCTTTCTCGTTAAACACGATTATTACTATTGATCCACTACCTAACTTTTACATATATCACTTGTATGATAGTGTTTATCCATAAAAATCAATTCCTAAAAATAAAATAAAATTTATAACATCAATATGATATTATAATAGTTAATACAATCTTTTATATTGAGCCGTCTTCCCGTTAAACACGTTTTGAGTCGCTCTCGTTTGAGATTGAAATTCCAACTTTATCTTACACAACAACTTTTTTCCTTAAAATCAAAACCTAAAAAATAGTGTGGATTCCAATTTATACTTTCTAGACTTTCTAAAATTTATGGAATTTTAGAAAATGAAAACACATCTTATTTTCTCTTTATATTATAGATACTCCTGTATTTATTTAGGATTCCTGCATGAAAATGTTCTTTTATTATGTTAATACATCAATTCTTTTCCTTTTAAATATGATGACTTTTTTTATGACAATAGTATTGGATTTATGAATAAATTTTCCTAATAGAAGTATAATTAACTTATATAAAAAATATATAATTTAAGAAGATGGTACTTTCTATAAAATATTTAATTATATGTCTGCTCAATATATTCAAATAACTATTCTACTTTTAAAAGAACTTTTAATTATATGTTTTTTCTATAAATTCGAACTTTTATTCTCTATAAAATTCAAACTCCTATTCTACTTCCAAAAGAATTTTTTATCATATGCATAAATACTTATTCTACTTCCAATAGAACTTTTAATCATATGTCTTCCCTGTAAATTCGAAATCTTGATCGTACTTTCTATAAAATATTTAATTATATGTCTGCTCTATATATTCAAATACCTATTCTACTTCTAATAGAACTTTTATTTATATGTTTTTTCTATAAAATTCGAACTCCTATTCTACTTCCAATAGAACTTTTTAGCATATGCATAAATACTTATTCTACTTCCAATATAACTTCTAATCATATGTCTTCCCTATAAATTCGAAATCTTTTCCTCTATAAATTCGAACACGTATTCTACTTCTAATATATTAAATGATATTTTTATATTTATTAGTGTTTAAAATTCTATAATTCTAGAAAATTAGAAAAATAGATTGAGACGGTTTTAGAGCGCCACCTAAGCTCCCGCGTCCTATTCTACTTCCAATAGAACTTTTTATCATATGCATATATACTTATTCTACTTCCAATATAACTTCTAATCATATGTCTTCCCTATAAATTCGAAATCTTCGCCTCTATAAATTCGAACACCTATTCTACTTCTAATATATTAAATGATATTTTTATATTTATTAGTGTTTAAAATTCTATAATTCTTGAAAATTAGAAAAATAGATTGAGACGGTTTTAGAGCGCCACCTAAGCTCCCGCGTATCCTCCTTTATATATATATATATATATATGATACTTGCTATGCTTATCCAGATACTTGAATATCATTGTTACTGGAAATAATAATTAAATTATCATTCTCTAAACTGTAGAGAGCCTAAAATGTGTTACCCTCCAATGTTTGATAAATGTCATTCGTTATATATTAGTTAAGCTATAACTAAAAATCAAACATTGTATGAAAAGATTAATTAAACCTCCGTCAACGATTTTCTTTTTATTTTTATTTTCATTGAATTGTGTGAGCAAAACGGTTCGTCAATGGTTATTAGATTAGTGTCGTAGGACATGGTTTTGATCCAGTTGCAAAGGATTTGTAGCTAGGCTGCTTGGACGAGCACATACTGAAAACTAGCTAGGTACGTGCCGCCTATGTCGATCAATTTCTATGTTCGACCAAGTTTTTAGCTGATAGCACTGGTTTTTATATAGATCGACACAATAATTTTATTAATATATATAGTCCCTTTGTATGTCAATTTCTGGGTTCGGCCACGGTTTTAACTGATAGCGATAGTTGGTGGAAAGATATATGTCGAAAGAAAAAGCTGTTCAAGTTGCAATTAAAACAAAAAGCAATACGTTGCTCTCTTGTAAATAACATTTGATTACCAGTAATCCCCTACCAATTGGTGGAGTGATACCCCTCTTCTCCGGTAACAGAAAGGTCGAGGATTCGATTCTGGTTGTAGTCGGAATGTGAAAAATAAAACATTTGATTACAAGTATTATTTTTACTAGCTTATAACCGTTCGCACGGGTTTCTTTGGATAGGTTATAAAATTATTTAATAAAACATATTATATTTTAATAATATATAATTATAATATATCTATACTATATTATTATAAGCAAAATAGGGTATATTTGGTTTGGTACTCTTTTTTTTGTCACTCTTTGTTGGTACTCATTTTTTGGTCACTCTTTGGCTTGGTTAAATCTCTATTATTAATAAAATTAAAAAAAAACACACATAGCCTAAATAATATGTATTAATATTAATATGCACCACATACACAAATATAATAATTCAAAATACAACTATAATAATTCAAAATATAAGCAAAACAGTGTATATTTGGTTTGATATTCTCTTTTTTTTGTCACTCTTTTTTGGTACTCTTTTTTTTATCACTCTTTGGTTTGGTTAAATATCTATTATTAATAAAATTAAAAAAAAACACACATAGCCTAAATAATATGTATTAATATTAATATGCACCACATACACAAATATAATAATTAAAAATACAACTATAATAATTCAAAATATAAGCAAAATAGTGTATATTTGGTTTGATACTCTTTTTTTGGTCACTCTTTTTTTGTACTCTTTTTTTGGTCACTCTTTGGTTTGGTTAAATATCTATTATTAATAAAATTAAAAAAAAACACATAGCCTAAATAATATGTATTTAATATTAATATGCACCACATACACAAATATAATAATTCAAAATACAAATATAATAATTCAAAATAAATAATTTTAATAATATTTATATACATGGGATTATAAAGTTATAAATTATTTTATTAATAAAAATATATATACAACTTAAAACTTTAATAATAAAATATAATTAAAAAATTTACAAGCAACCGTGCATCGCACGGGTTATAGGTTAGTATTATTAAAATATATAATTATATATATTATTAATAATCTATATAATATCCTTTTAATTATAATTAAAGACACTATATACCTTTTCAAATATGGATTTTATCTATAATTAAGTAAGGACAAATAAGTAAAATTAACAGGTATCGTACCGACCGACCAAACTCATTTAATATAAAATTATATTATTTATTAAAATTAAACTCATTATAAAATCAACATTATAATTAAAAAGTATATAGCTTTTATAATTATAATCCGAAAATCAAATTTTTTAAAAGTTTTCAATATTCCAGTAGATGATATGCAGTGTTCTTTATCTTTTGATGTGTTAGAGTCCGAGGTCTGCCTTCTTTTGTTGCTTATCCCCTTGATGTTTTTTTTTTATTATTTTTTTCTTTTTAAATTCTTTTTTTATTGTGGGATAACCAAAAAAGGGATAACCAAAGAGGGGGTAACCAACTACAAATTATACCCCTTTTTACTTATTAATTATAGTATAGTATAGATATGAAATTTTTATTCTCTATATTGTATCATAAATTATCTAATGTGTAAAATAATCTATTCTGTGTGTATATGCATGCTAGTCCTACGACAAATTATGTCTTAAACTCTGTAATCGATGCTCAATGAAGTTATCATACCGCTAGTCCTACGACAAATTATGTCTTAAACTCTGTAATCGATGCTCAATGAAGTTATCATACCAATTTGATGTTCAAGTACTTCATCTATACTCTATATTAATATTAATGTGCAAAACCATGTTTTAATGGTACATGCTACACAATAGTACCAAAATATCAAAATACCAAAGTATCAAATTTGGTTATCACTTAACTCGGGGTTCGATTCCTTCCAACTAC
This sequence comes from Kitagawia praeruptora, assembly GCA_037693485.1. Taxonomy (NCBI): domain Eukaryota; kingdom Viridiplantae; phylum Streptophyta; class Magnoliopsida; order Apiales; family Apiaceae; genus Kitagawia; species Kitagawia praeruptora. Next base: position 6,764,643 of record CM075354.1, on the reverse strand, counting down.
ATAATTATACAAGATTTATCTATTTAATTTAATTTCTTTAATTTCACCCCGTGTTCGATTCCATATCACCACATTATTAAATAGCGTTTATTTGTTATATACTTTTATCATTCAATTCTTTACAAGTTTATATTTAAATAAAACTTATTAGTTACATTTTTTTATTTATCTATTTTAATTTTTTTAATTTCACCCGTATTCAATTCCCTATAATTACATAATTTAATAGTATTTATCTATTATATATTTTTATCATTCAATTTTTTTACAAATCTATACTCTATATTAATGTGCAAAATCATGTTTTAATGGTACATGGTACACAATAGTACCAAAATACCAAAGTACCAAATTTGGTTATCACTTAACTCGGGGTTCGATTCCTTCCAACTACATAATTATACAAGATTTATCTATTTAATTTAATTTCTTTAATTTCACCCCGTGTTCGATTCCCTATCACCACATTATTAAATAGCGTTTATTTGTTATATACTTTTATCATTCAATTCTTTACAAGTTTATATTTAAATAAAACTTATTAATTATATTTTTTTATTTATCTATTTTAATTTTTTTAATTTCACCAGTATTCAATTCTATATAATTACATAATTTAATAGTATTTATCTATTATATATTTTTATCATTCAATTTTTTTACAAATACATTTTAAAATAATATTCATTAATTATATTTATTATCGATAATTTACATGTGTCCGTCCGGGCCGTGCTTCGCACGGGTTACCCGCTAGTATTAATAAAAGACAGTTATTACCTCTTTAATTTAATTAATTTATTTTACGTACTTCAATTGATATTCACAAAAAAATAGATAACGTCCTCCAAGTTGCAAAGCAAATTATAAATTATAAGGTCCTCCAAGTTGCAAATAAAAAACAGAGAAATTATTTAGTGTACACCGAATCATTCATGCATCTCAGTTGCAATTTGCAGAAGCTATTCATTTAAGTGGGGACACATGCGATAAAAAAAAGGAAGAATTTTTTGATTTCACCTATAAATTGAACCTCTGCAAGCCAATGGAAAGCACACATTAATATAGAAGGAAGCAAGTGAGAGAAAAAAGCCTAAAAAACATGGTAATGGTAACTTCTCTAAAATGTTGCATGTTGATTGTTTTGCTAGTTCTAGCTAGCAACTCAGCTCTTCATGTTTCAGCTAAAGTGGCGATCTATACGAACGAATCACTCCGCGTCGGTGATCAGCTTAGCAACCGTGCTTTCTGTTAGAAAATGGGGTTTTTAGGGCATAATTATTTTATGTTCTTGATGTTAATTCCGGATTTTAACGATTGGAAATTGTTCCTTGATATGGGAACTTAAATTTTCATATATGGGTCTAAGTAATTTTCTTAGTGAAACCCATAGAGAAATGGAGTTGAAATTGGTGGCTTGAAAGAGCTTGAAATGAGAATGTGTATTTATCCCACATTGAAATAAATAAGGGGGGTTGTTGGCTTTATATAGAATCACACACATGGGTAGTGTACAACTACTAAGGTGTATGATGGTGCATGGTGTTACTGTGTGCTCCACGCGCACACACACACACACGCGCGCGCCGCCGCCGCCCGCCCCGCCACGCCACGACTCGGGTCGGCTCGGTCGAAGGGCGATTTGGGCGAATGTCTCGGCGAGGCGACCTGGGCGAGGAATTTTATTGCATGGATTATTGATTTATTTTAATATTATAAACATGTTGTCAAGAGTTGGACTATACTACTAGTTAAGTCCTGTAAACTCTCGAGAGTAGTAAAGTTGCTGTCAAAAACAAGGTTGCTGTCAGAAAGTGAAAACTTACTGTCAGGAACAAGGTTGCTGTCAAGGAAGTAAAACTTACTGTCAGGAACAAGGTTGCTGTCAAGGGAGTAAACTTGCTGTCAACTGTTGACAGTTACTTTAAAGGTACTGTCGGGACTTGTTGACAGTAACTTTGGCGTTGTTTTGACAGTAGAGTCTGAGCGTTTATTCTATTAATTGGAAGTCATAATGTGGATAAATATATAACGTAACTGTTACGATTTATTTAATATAAAATCAGCTGTTACAGCCGTTTTGATTATATTAAATCAACCGTTTCATTCTAATTAATTAGAATGGGAGTTACAATATTAATTTGGTGATATCAGTTACGTTTGGCCTCTCCTATAAATAGAGACCTAAGCTACTGATTGTGGTACACACACTAAACATACTGTCCACACCATACATTCTCTGTTATCTCTATACACTCTATTCTCCCTTTATATTCTGTACTCTAACAGAAGGTTTTTCTGGCGAACTGAGGTGTTAGTCGAAGTTGAGTTTTTCTGGTTACTGTGACCATCTAAACTCGGAGCTGTTTTATCCTGGAAGAATATTGCCAGCATCCTGACACAGTGTAAGTGGAGGCAATTATCTCTTCAAGAACAATCAGGACTTCTTTGCAAGGCCTGGTGACTCAGCTGATTGTTTCTTATTTTATACCTGCATAGCTATGGCTTCTGGTATGATTTCTTATCTTCCTTTGTTCTATCAGTTACTAATTTGCATGTGTTTTACCTTCGTGTTTTGTTTCGTTAATTGTTTGCTTGGCCTTGACTTGTTAAATACGATATATAACTGCCTCTATGTTGCTGTAGTAGTCAATATTCCCAACATTCTTGAAGAGATAATACGTTATATAGTATTTAGCATAATGGTTAACGAGAGTGAGATTCCTGCTAGTGGTAGTTCGGTTGCATCTGTTGGGGTCATTGATTGGACCACTTACAGTTTTCCACAACCTGTTGAATTAACTGGCTTGCCAGAAAAATTCAATGGGGGCGTTGGCTTTTCTCGTTGGCAGAAAAGGATGAAGTTGTGGTTGACTGTAAAGGGTCTGTGGCCTGTTGTGGAGTATGAGAAGCCGGTTGTGGATCAAGAGAAGGCTGAATCAGTTAAGAGTTATGCGAAGTGGGCTGAGAAGGATGGGGTTGCTAGGGCAGCAATTCTGGCTGCTCTAACCAACACATTGTTTGATGTGTACTCCTCTGATGCCTACACCGCAAAACTCTTATGGGAGAAGCTGGACCAGACACATAATACTGACTCACAAGGTCTGGAAAAGTATTCTGTGGCAAGGTTCCTTGATTACAAGCTGGTGGACAATAAGTCCATGACTGAGCAAGTGCATGAATTCGAGATGATAGTGCATGCTTTGAAGGAGTCTGGAATGGACCTCCCCGAAAAGTTTAAGGTGATGAGTGTGATTGAAAAACTCCCAAAGTCTTGGGAAGAGTTCTCTCTCTCCCTGAAAAGACAGAAAGGAGAGATCACCTGGACCAACCTTATGCTGGACATCTCGGTGCAAGAACAACACAAGTCCAAACAGGGACATGTGATGCCAACTGAGCATGGAAGCTCGAAGGTAAATGTAGCTACTGTAGGACAGAAAAGGAAGGCTGTCTCTAAGAAGGGTAATAGTAATAAACCTAAGAGTGACAAGGATAAGGCCAAGAAACCAAAGGCAAACAAACCATGTTGGTCTTGTGGGCAGGTTGGACACTAGAGTAAGGACTGCCCTACTAAGAAAGCAAAGAAAGCCGAGGGTGTAGCTCAAGCGAATGCTGTGCTTGGAACCTCAAGTGGGCCTGTAGCGAACATGGTTGTTGGTGAGGCTTTGGCTTCTGAAACCAACGTAGACCGGTATGTTACCTACAACCCTGTACTATTTTCCACTTATCTGTCAAATGAATGGTTGATTGATACTGGAGCTAATGTGCATATTTGTGCTGACATTAGTTTATTTGTATCTTATCAACAGAGTCATAGCTTGACAGTGACGATGGGGAACGCAAGTGCTGCTCAAGTACATGGAGTAGGAAACGTGGACCTGAAGTTTCCTTCGGGACGTATTCTATCCCTGACGAGAGTGCATCATGTTCCTGACATGCGTAGAAATATAATAAGTGGTAGTTGTTTAGTAGCTAATGGCTTTGAAGTTTCTCTCAAATGTAATAAAGTAGTTCTTACTCATACTGGTACATTTTTTGGCAAGGGTTACTTGTCGAATGGTTTATTTGTGATTAATGTTGAACCCGTTTTGGGTAGTTTGATTAATAATATTACTCCTTCTGTTAATTGTATTGAATCTTCTGATTTATGGCATGCTAGACTTGGTCACTTAAATTTTGGTGCTCTTAAAAATATGATGAACTTAGAGTTGATTCCAAAACACACTATAGAAAAGAATTCTAAATGTCAAGTATGTGTGTCTGCTAAACAAATAAGGAAACCTTTTCATAATATTGTTAGGGATTCAGACTTGTTAGATTTAGTACACACTGATATTTGTGAATTTGGTGGTGTGTTGACTAAGGACCATTTTAGATACTTCATTACCTTTATAGATGATAGTAGTAGATTCTGTTATGTTTATTTACTTAGACATAAGGATGAAGCACTTAGTAAATTCATTATATATAAAACTGAAGTAGAAAAACAAACTAGTAAGGTGCTTAAAAGATTGAGATCTGATAGAGGTGGTGAGTATACGAGTAACGCTTTTAATGAATTTTGTGCAAACAATGGAATAGTTCATGAAGTTACCCCACCATACACACCTGAGTCTAATGGGGTTGCTGAGCGAAAGAACAGAACGTTTAAAGATATGATTAATAGTATGCTTATTAACTCTGGGCTGCCTAAATACATGTGGGGAGAAGCTCTGAATACGGCTTGCCATATTCTGAATAGAGTCCCTCTGAAACACATGGATAAGACACCCTATGAGTTATGGAAGAGCAAGAAGACTAGTCTTAAGTATCTTCGTGTGTGGGGGTGCCTTGCTAAGGTACTTGTCCCTGAACACAAGAGAAAGAAACTAGGTCCGAAGACTGTTGATTGTATCTTTCTAGGCTATCTTGAGACCACTACAGCTATGAGATTTTTAGTATTAAAATCTGACATAGATGGTATAGTGGCAAACACGATAGTTGAGTTTCGTGATGCTACATTCTTTGAGGATGTTTACCCTATGAAGACTGGTATGCCTCAAGATACTTCTAATGAAGATCCTACTCACACATCAAGTTCTATTCCTGATCATGTGGAAAAGATGACAAATGTGGGGGCGGAACCTAGTAGTAGCTCTACTCCTAAGGAGGTAGAGGAACCACGAAGGAGTAAGCGTGCAAAGGTAGTCAAGGATTTTGGAAGTGATTTTATCACTTACAATGTCGAGGACGAACCTTTAACTTTCCGACAAGCTATGGATTCTTCAGAGTCTAGGCACTGGAAGGGCGCTGTAAAGAGTGAAATTGACTCTATTGTTTCTAACGGAACATGGGAGTTAGTTGATCTCCCTCCTGGGTGTTCTACTATCGGGTGCAGATGGATCTTTAAAAGGAAGTTGAACCCTGACGGCTCAATAGATAAGTACAAAGCTAGACTGGTAGCTAAGGGTTTTAAGCAAATGGAGGGCATTGATTACTTTGACACATACTCTCCAGTAGCTAGAATGACAACAATTCGAATGCTTGTAGCTTTGGCTTCCGTACATGGTCTTATCATCCATCAAATGGATGTAAAGACAGCTTTTCTTCATGGTGAACTTGAAGAAGAGATTTATATGGATCAGCCTGAGGGATTTGTTGCATCTGGTAACGAAAGGAAAGTATGTAAGTTGATCAAATCCATCTATGGCTTGAAACAAGCTCCTAGGGATTGGCATAAAAAGTTTGATGAAACTATAGTGCCGTTCAGTTATGATAATAATGATAGTGACAAGTGTGTCTACACCAAAGTTAAAGGTAGTGAGTGTGTCATTTTGTGCCTATATGTAGATGACATATTACTGTTTGGAACCAATATTGAGATAATTAACGAGACAAAAGCTTTCTTGAAAAGGCATTTTGAAATGAAGGATATGGGTGAGGCTAGTGTGATTCTTGGTCTCAAGCTGACTCAGTCAGCTGAGGGAATAACTTTATCGCAGTCTCATTATATAGAGAAATCTATACTTGAGAAATATGGTTATTCACAGTGTAGAATCGCTAGTACACCCTATGATCCTAAAGTTGCCCTTGTTAAGAATGCTTCAGGAGTACCTGTGTCTCAGTTAAGGTATTCTCAGATTATAGGGAGTTTGCAGTATCTTGCTAACTGTACTAGACCAGATATTTCATACTCTGTGTCTAAGTTGGCTAGATATACAAGCTGTCCAAACAGAACTCATTGGGATGCTCTTGATAGAGTACTAAGATATCTGAAAGGCACAATGTACCTAAGTTTACACTATAGGAGATTTCCTGGTGTACTTGAGGGGTACAGTGATGCAAGTTGGATAGCTAAGAAGTCTGGTTCCAATGGAGTGACTGGATACGTGTTCACTTTAGCAGGTGGAGCAATATCCTGGAAGTCGACAAAACAGACTATAGTAACTCGGTCTACTTTTGAGGCTGAGTTGTGTGCGCTTGATGCCACGGGGACGGAGGCTGAATGGTTACATGGACTTATGTCCGCGATACCTGTAGTAAGTAGACCTCTTCCTGCGTTTGCTATTCATTGTGATAGTAAAACAACTATCGACAAGATTAGCAGTAAAAAGTATAATGCTAAAACAAAGAGACACATCCAAGTTAGACTAAAGTCTATTAGGGGTTTAGTGTCTGATAGGATTATTGTTGTAGAGTTCATAGGAACTCAGAATAATATAGCTGATCCTTTAACTAAAGGACTGGAACCTGCAGTGGTCCTTAAGTCAAGGTTGGGGATGGGGCTGTCAACCCATCATAGTTCATCATCAGTGGGAACCCAATACACATGAGAGGAGATCCCTTGAAGTGTATTCAATGTGGTAATAACAAGCTGTAAGGATGAATTGGTAGTACCTTTGCTACATAGTTGATACTGTTGTATCTGAGTCTATCCCCTGTAAACCTAGAAGGTACTGATACTGCTAGTAAGCAAGAGTTATTATAACTCTGAATGGGGTCAAGTCATTTGACGAGATGGTAGCAGTACATCTCTGGAGATGCCCAGCTAAGCGAATGTAATTGTGTGGTCGCAATTAGAGGAAAGGGTTATTCCTTGAAACATTCGACGAACAGGATCGAGACAAGACCATTAATGTCTCAAAGCCGTAGATTGGCACCATAGCCTTTGACTTGTCGTCGTCTATGGAACATGGTTACACCAAACGGATTAAGATTCAAGGTGAAACATTCCATCTGATTCCGGTAATCATTGAAGTAGGGGACTTAGGAGGGTTCAAACCCGGAAGGGTACCGACTCTGAAAAACAAGTCATGATGGAAAAACCTGAAACATTTCTGTATGGATTTGTGGGGGATTGTTAGAAAATGGGGTTTTTAGGGCATAATTATTTTATGTTCTTGATGTTAATTCCGGATTTTAACGATTGGAAATTGTTCCTTGATATGGGAACTTAAATTTTCATATATGGGTCTAAGTAATTTTCTTAGTGAAACCCATAGAGAAATGGAGTTGAAATTGGTGGCTTGAAAGAGCTTGAAATGAGAATGTGTATTTATCCCACATTGAAATAAATAAGGGGGGTTGTTGGCTTTATATAGAATCACACACATGGGTAGTGTACAACTACTAAGGTGTATGATGGTGCATGGTGTTACTGTGTGCTCCACGCGCACACACACACACACACGCGCGCGCCGCCGCCGCCGCCCGCCCCGCCACGACACGCCACGTCACGACTCGACTCGACTCGACTCGGGTCGGCTCGGTCGAAGGGCGATTTGGGCGAATGTCTCGGCGTCTCGCGTACGCGAGGCGACCTGGGCGAGGAATTTTATTGCATGGATTATTGATTTATTTTAATATTATAAACATGCTGTCAAGAGTTGGACTATACTACTAGTTAAGTCCTGTAAACTCTCGAGAGTAGTAAAGTTGCTGTCAGGAAGTTTGCTGTCAAAAACAAGGTTGCTGTCAGAAAGTGAAAACTTACTGTCAGGAACAAGGTTGCTGTCAAGGAAGTAAAACTTACTGTCAGGAACAAGGTTGCTGTCAAGGGAGTAAACTTGCTGTCAACTGTTGACAGTTACTTTAAAGGTACTGTCGGGACTTGTTGACAGTAACTTTGGCGTTGTTTTGACAGTAGAGTCTGAGCGTTTATTCTATTAATTGGAAGTCATAATGTGGATAAATATATAACGTAACTGTTACGATTTATTTAATATAAAATCAGCTGTTACAGCCGTTTTGATTATATTAAATCAACCGTTTCATTCTAATTAATTAGAATGGGAGTTACAATATTAATTTGGTGATATCAGTTACGTTTGGCCTCTCCTATAAATAGAGACCTAAGCTACTGATTGTGGTACACACACTAAACATACTGTCCACACCATACATTCTCTGTTATCTATATACACTCTATTCTCCCTTTATATTCTGTACTCTAACAGAAGGTTTTTCTGGCGAACTGAGGTGTTAGTCGAAGTTGAGTTTTTCTGGTTACTGTGACCATCTAAACTCGGAGCTGTTTTATCCTGGAAGAATATTGCCAGCATCCTGACACAGTGTAAGTGGAGGCAATTATCTCTTCAAGAACAATCAGGACTTCTTTGCAAGGCCTGGTGACTCAGCTGATTGTTTCTTATTTTATACCTGCATAGCTATGGCTTCTGGTATGATTTCTTATCTTCCTTTGTTCTATCAGTTACTAATTTGCATGTGTTTTACCTTCGTGTTTTGTTTCGTTAATTGTTTGCTTGGCCTTGACTTGTTAAATACGATATATAACTGCCTCTATGTTGCTGTAGTAGTCAATATTCCCAACACTTTCACCCTTGCAATGCAAGGAGACTGCAATCTTGTTCTTCGGGACAATTCAAGGGCCATATGGAGCACAGGGACAGCTGGTAAAGGCAGTAATTGCTATGCAACAATGCAGGGCGACGGAAATTTGGTGATTTACAATGGACAAGGTGCAGTCTGGGCAAGCAACACAGTAAGAGGAAATGATAAATATGAACTAATTCTTCAAGAAGACAGGAATGTGGTCATATACAAAGGAGCTGCAAGAAAAGCGATTTGGGATACCAAGACATATTATAAAAAATCCACTTAAATAAATCACCTCGGATTTGGTCTAATGTCGTTTCTGCAGTTGCGCGCTTGCTGCAGAAGTTTAATTATGTTGCTTCTCTGATTATTAAATAATTCTTATGTGTGAGATGTTTTGGTACTTTGCAAACCGTTCTTATTTAAGTATGTAGTTTATTGACATATGATGTCATAATAAAAATGTTTGCCGATTCTAGTTGATACGCACATAACAAGTTCATGAAAATATGGAAGGGAGTATAGAAAGGTTGAACCAGAAATTAAGATAACAATAAGAAAAATATCAAAAGATTATTTGAGACACGTGAAAATTATGATGTTCTTAAAACAGATAAATTCCTTCGTGTGTGCTCGAAGATGTATTGTGACTTTCGTCTCCCAGGATACAACGAGTTGAGATGATTTTAAGCACTAGAGATCCGCCTCCTAGGAACAGAACAAATGCGTCTTCTCACAAAAAACTAACTCTAAAACTCTAAGAATAATGCAAAGGAAAGCTTGTTTGTTTTTTTTTTTGTGTAAAACCATGATGTCAAGGTCTCCTTATATAGGAGTGAAAATATTTAACTTACATAGTAATTAATTTTGGAGAAATTGCCCAAACTACACCACATTTTTGTGGAACATGCCCGAAATACCTATATTCAGAAGACTCCGCCCTTTTAATCCACGGAGTACGCATATATCAGCTGCGTACTCCAGGATACGCATTAGAGAAATGCGTGTACTAAGATACGCATCATGGAGAAGCGTATTGACGTCAGCACACATCATTTTCTTGCACTTGCAGTTCCGACGTTCAGACGGGCAAAAAATCGCCATCGAGATCGCCTGACTTCGTTCTCCCATATCTGGCAACATCCGGTCCTTTTAAGGACATCAAAATGATGCCCATACCGTTATCTCCATTTTTCCCCGTTCGTATGTTGTTATTTGGCCCCGCAGGGGCGACTACAAGTAGATCGGATTTTTAGATCGGAAAAAAACTTGGTTTTGTGCCTTTTTAATTCGGCAAAACAAATTGAAATTGAGAAGTATAGGGTTGTAGAGGATGAAACGATGATCAATTTGGTGTATAGTATGCAGTTGCTCGATGCACGTAGAGAGTGCACGAAGTGGTTGAAAAAAGGAGAAAAAACCGTCTGGCATCGGGGAAGAAGACGATGAACAGTGTCTTTGAGTACGCATCTGTAGAATGCGTATTAAGTCCCACGCATTATCCGTATGCGTATTCATTGGTACTGTTCACGAGCCCTGAAGTTAATCTAACAAAAGGCACGCATTGTTGACATGCGTTGTCATAGGCCATGCAATTCTGGAAAGCGTATACCCCTATATGCACGTCCACAATGCGTGGTCCGTGGGTAAAAAGGGCGGAGTGTTTTGAATATAGGCATTTTGGGCTGATGAAAATGAAATGTGGGTATTCTGGTTATCAACCCTTAATTTTGTAACTTATACACCATAATGAACAAATCCCTAATCAGTACTAATGCACTATTATTGTGGGAGTTACAAATTAAAAATCATAAAAAAATTGTGGAAATTACAAAATCAAAATAATAAAGTAATATATTTCATATTTATTCAAATATTCTAACAAATATTCAAGCACAATGAGCGCTTAGTTTCAATTACAGGATCCGAACAACTTGGTGATATGCTAAAGAATATGGATAAGAAAGCCTATACATTATTCCCGTAGGTTCCGGCTTGGGCTTCGATTCTATACTTTTTGGCTAGTTCTATGCTATGGATTTTATAATTTAGCAGTATTGGTTATGATTGTTCTCTTTGTGAGGAGGTATCATATATTTACTTTACTATTCCAGAAATTCAGTACTTATCAATGCAGTTGTACTGTGATAGTGAACGTGCTCCAGTAGTCGGGTCGGGTAAAAAATTACATATCTAACAATTTGGCTCAAGCACATGAGGATCAGTCTTGTACCTAGAATTCAAATTCTTCCAGAATTTGCATTAATATCAACAGCTGGGTGTGTGCATCTGTTGAATTGATGCATTCAGCGTACATGCATGCAGATAAGGTTTAAGGTAGAGAAAATGTAAAAGCTCCTCGAAATATGGTAGGCATACAACAAAAATATTCATACACGGTGTGAAGAAAACTGTAACAGCTCATACTGAAGTAATTCATGGGCTAACTATTGAATTGAATTAGAGAGAAAAAAGGTGGCTGTGCAAAATACAATACACGTACGGCTTAAATTGAAAAGTGCAACAGCTCTCTCATGGTGAATGAAGACATGTTATACAGGTTTTTGTTCAAACCCTAAAATAAGGAAGACTGATTATTGAATTCTACATATCCAAGGTTGGTCAGGAAACAAGAAACTAGATGATAGTGCACATCTGTACATGCAACACACTGAAGTGAAAAAACAGAGAGAGATAAGAATAGAGTTGAAGCTCCTTGAGTGATAAAAGACTGTAGCCTGTTAAAAAAACTGTAGTTTTTTCTGTGAAAAATAAAAGTAATGTATGTTTATAACATTTGCAAAATTGTATTACATAATATATGTAATAACTTAGAGGTGCTTAAAGCTCATTCACGTTCCAATAAGTGGTATCCTAGTTAAGTTTTATTTCGGAAAAAAATGACGAACATGCATGAAAGCGTAACCATAAATTCCTAAGTGGATGGATACAAACTGCGGAAATTAGAGTATACAAATGAAAGTGCTTCTCGGATCTTACGATAATTGGGATATTTTCAAAAGTGGGTATAAAGAGCCCAATGATGCAACCACCGAAATAACCCTATCAAATCATGTCGAGAAGACGTGTTAAAGGAGTCCCGGAAAAAACGAAATCCACCTTCGAAAAAATTTCGAATGCAAAATCACGAAAGAGGCGTGGGAAATTTTACAAAAATCATTCCAAGACATGGAGAAAGTAAAAATGGTGCAGCTCCAAGTTCTTTGTGACGAGTTTGAAAATATAAAATAAAAGTCTCGGAAAATATTAGTGTCCATGTTGCACGTCTGAAAATGGTGTCAAATGAGATGAAAAGAAATGGAGAAAGCCTAGATGATGTTCGGGTCATGGAAAAGCTCATCCGTTCGTTGACAAGAAAATTTTATTATGTTGTTACTTCTATATCAAGGAGTTAAAAGATTTGTCAACCATTTCAATTGACGAGCTTGTTGGTTCACTTCAAGCACATGAGCATCATATGAACCAATATGATGATACAAACCATTTGGATAAGGCGTTGCAAAGCAAAGTTTCCATTGGTGACAATCCCGGAAGTAGAAATTTTGTTCGTGGTGGAGGTGCCTACAGTGGTGGACGAGGACGTGGAAGGCAATCATTCAACAGAGACCTGAATAATGAAGGCTATCAGTCTTCTGGTCGAGGTCAAAATTTCAGAGGCCGAGGAAGAGGCAGATTACAACGAGGTGACAAGTCTTAATTTCAATGTTAAAATTGTAATAAATTTGGCCATTTAAGTTATGAGTGTAGATCGCCAAAAGTAGAAAAAATGAGTCGTTTTGCAGCAACAAAAGAAGATAAAGATGTAGGGTCTGCTATATTTCTCACTTATAAAGGAGACGAAGAAGGAAAGAAAATATATGGTATCTTGATTCGGGAACCAATTAACAATCACATATATGGCCATAAGGAATTGTTTATGGAGATAGAGAGAAGTTAGTTTTGGTGACTCGTCAAAGATTCTGGTCAAAGGGAAATGTACAATTATGGTTGTATTAAAAATGGTGATAAAAAGTATATTAACCATGTTTACTATATACTTGATTTGATTTGTAATGATAGAGTGTATATTTATATATATTTTACATGATTATATTTATCATATTTATTATATTTTGCATTTAATTAGATTTTTATTTAAAAGATTTTAATTTTTTACTGTAGAAAGGAAGGAAATTCTAAACTTGGAAGGATTGAGAATTAAAAAGTTAATTTGGAGATTTATTAAAAGGAAATTCGGATTTGTTGGGCTGCACGCGCATACTTAACTATTTGGGCCATATCTCGAGTTCTAGAAGTCAGAATTTGACGATTCTACAGTCCACACGAAGATAACAGACTTCTCTTTCATTCTAAAGTGGTCCAAGTGTCAAATATCAACTGGAGCGGCCCAGAATTATTGAAGAAAAGTCAACTACGAAATTTCTTTGGAGAAACCCAATCAATTTAGGAAACTTATTTGTATTTACCAGAAAGCATTAAAATACTTTATATAATAGATATATTGACATGAGATACGGGGGAGATAGGGGGATATTAGGTGATATATACAGGGAGAGAGATAGACTTTTACTTTTTCTTTCTAGTCGAAGATTGAAGGTTTTCTTCTCTATTCTTGTTAATATTATGTGTTCTTAGTATTTTACGTGTTTTGTTAGTTTAATCATCAGTGAATAGATCTTTAATCTAGGGTTAAGTTGAACCCTAGTTATGATTGATGTATGATTTTCCCAATCCCCCAATTTGGTTATGTTATATGCTCTTGCTTATTGAGTTGTGATTAATTAACAATTACATGTCAGACGTGATTATGTGTGTTTTTTGAACCAAATATCTATTTATCAACTAAAGTTGGACTTAGATGGTTGTGATTTATCCAATAATGACATGAACTTCTCCATGAAAATAGGTAGAATGAATTGTTAGGAAGTTAGGATGACACAAGCAATGTTATATCTAAGTACTTTCGACATTAATACATGTAATTTACTTTTTAATTACATTGTATGTACTACAGAATTCGTATCAGTTTTAGAAAAGATAGAACAAACAATATGAGAGTGATTATCTTGTGTAAAGAGTTAAACGTCATTGTATTACAATAGTAATTAAATTGTTATAGATAAAATTTAAAAAAATTACTATAGCAATTAAAATGTTGCAGATAAATGTTGCTAAAAAACCAAAAAGTATTGCAAAAGGTATCAAAATGTTGGAGATTATTGTTGCAAAAATATCAAAAAGTATTGTAAGAGGTACCAAAATGTTGCAGATAATTGTTGCAAAAAAAACCAAAAGTATTGCAAAATGCATCAAAATGTTGCATAAAATTGTTGCAATAAACTCGCTTTGTAACATTTTAAGTCAATTAATGTTGCAAAAAAGTGTTCCATTCATCTATTGTAACACATTGAAAATGTTGCTAAAACATGTAAAAGTGTTACAACAAACTCTTATTGTAATACTTTATAAAGTGTTGCAATAAGTTTGAAAAGTGTTGCTATAGAAGGCATAGGCAACGCCGGCAAATGCAATGACGAGTTTTGGCAAAAGCGTTACATAAACATCTATTGTAACATTTTTGGGGTCTAATACACTACAAGAAAAACGCAAACAGACGACACTGATCAGACAACGCTCGGAGAAAAAAGTGTCGTCCAGATTTAACAGACAACTATTTATTTTTAGACTCGAAAAAGTGTTGTCTGAGCCAATATTGTACAACTGTTTTTAAACCGTTGTCTAAAAAATTTAATCAGACAACGCTTTTTAACTGACGTGTTGGACAAAGTAATAGCTTCGTACAACGGTTTTAAAAACAGTTGTCTGAATAAACTTCAGACAACGTTGCAAGAAACCGTTGTTGAAATCAGACAAGTGTTTTTTGCTCGTTGTTATGTAAAACGTCTTCAAACAACGATATGATATTGTGTTGTCTGAATGATTTTATCAGACAACGTATTTTAAATTGTTGTGTTGTGCAAAGCAATGACTATAGACAACGGTTTATAAAAGTGTTGTTTGAATAGGCTTTAGACAAGTTTTCAAGAAACCGTTATCTGAACTACAGAAAATTTTGAATTGAATTTGGTGGGAAATAATGAAAAAATTTGAATTTAATTTGGTGGGAAATGAAAAAATTGAATTATATTTGGTGGGAAATAATGAAAAAATCAGACAACGGTTTTGTTATAAAAAATGTTGTGTGATATTAAGCACAACAACATTTTTAGAAATCAGACTTGTTTTCAAGCATAACTTGACTCCAAATATTTTTAAATACTTCCACATCAGTTTCTAGATTTTTAGAAATTTTTCTAGAATTTTCTAAAATTTTTAAATCATTTTCTACATTTTAAAACTATTTTATACTATTTTTAAATCACTGGAAACTACTAAACAAATAATTATAAATTAAATAACTTTAATTAAATTAATTAAAATCATTTTAAAATTAATTAATAAATTATTTAATAAATATTCACATTAATTAAATTATTAAATTAATTAATCATTACTTGAAATTAATTAAAATAATTAAAAGTATATAATCCTTAATTGTTTCCCATTAAAGTAAATATGTAAATGATTTTTAAAAACAAATAATCAAGTAAAATAAATCCAGAAATTTACTGAATTTAAAATACAATTTTAGAAAATAACTTTTCTGCATTTTTATAACCAAATTTCGGATTTAAAATAAATAATCAAAATAAAAACAATTGTGAAGAGTAAATAAATAAATTACCTTTTTAAATAAAAGGTAATTTAGTAATTAGAAGTAAATAAGTTAAAAGGTAAAAAGGTTAAAAACATTTCCGTTTTTATATTTTTACCAAAACAGGATTAAAGCAATACTATTCATCACCATCTTCAAGTTTTCATTCCAAGAACACGAAGAACACAATAATCAATCTCCAATTTCTACATGTTATGGAACTCAAAATCCACCATATGATATATGAAATTTACCAGAAAAACAAGATCTACGACATGGCATCTTCAGATTTCACAACAAACACTGTTTGCAATTTTTTTATTTTTAATCCTAATAATTTCGAATATAAACCGAATTTTAGAAAAAAATCAAAATCACATGCACCACATCTGTTGGCAAAAACACGTAGGGTTCGTTGAGAGCTTCGATTCAACTAAAGGAGCTTCAAAATTCGAATTATATAACGTCTTCGAATTGGACTTTGATCTTCAAGAACAATATTTACCTGAATCTTTACTATTACAACATTTTCGTTTTTGTTAAAATCTCGTACAACCCAACCTTTTTATTTTTCGATTATTTTTTTCCAACACTAAAATGAATGTTTAGTAACATCCGTACGGTTGGATCATCAAAGAAATCATTCAAAAAAATTATTCAGTGAATATGCATCGTGCCTCGTTAAAAGAAGCAGCACTTTTACTACGTTTTTGTTAAAATCTCGTACAACCCAACCTTTTTATTTTTCGATTATTTTTTCCAACACTAAAAATGAGTTTTTATTAACATCCGTACGGTTGGATCGTCGAAGAAATCATTCTAAAAAATTATTCAGTGAATCTGGATCGTGCCTCGTTATTGGAAGCAACACTTTTACTACGTTTTTGTTAAAATCCCGTACAACCCGACCTTTTTATTTTTCGATTATTTTTTCCCAACACTAAAATGAGTGTTTATTAACATCCGTACGGTTGGATCGTCGAAGAAAGCATTCAAAAAAAATTATTCAGTGAATCTGGATCGTGCCTCGTTATTGGAAGCAGCACTTTTACTACGTTTTTGTTAAAATCCCGCACAACCCGACCTTTTTATTTTTCGATTATTTTTTTCCAACACTAAAATGAGTGTTTATTAACATCCGTACGGTTGGATCGTCGAAGAAATAATTTAAAAAAATTATTCAGTGAATCTGGATCGTGCCTCGTGTCAATGGACAACTTCTTTAGTTCTCACATACTTAAAAGAGTTAATTATTTATAATCGTATTTGTATGGCAGTGGAGGAATCCCGACCACCCCCCAGGCACTTGCTAAGTATGCAAGAATTATCTTTAAGTGTTTATCTATAGCTTGGTTTATTGATATGCTTAATCATAAATAGAATCTTTAATTCTCTTCAATATTCCTCAATTATCAAATTGATCATATCAAACCATACAAAGCAGTCATATTTGTTCCATATAAATTCCCCTAGTAGGCATAAACTAATGTAGATGATTTATTCAAACTTCCAAGTAACCTAAGTAGCTTGTAACTGTAGGTTACGATCTTTAAGCTCATATAATGAAATATATAATTTAACCTTCGTTGTTTACATTACATTGCGCAACATATATAGTTGTATTGTTCATATACATTCTAAATTCCCTGCATGCACTAGTGACTAGCTCACAATTTATGCTCCTGAAGTGTAAAGCTTCTGAAAGAGTTGCATAATATTTATGCATATGAAGTATTACAAGCAAACTCAGTTAGAAGCCATGTCTAGTGAAAAAAATGATGCAGATTTTCAATTGGAAAAGGAGATGAAGTGTATACAATAGGTTTAGGTCTGAGTGTCTGACTCTAACTGTATAACCTTTTACTACATATAACAGTGCACCTATTTGCCTTTTCAAGTTTAATTATATGTTTCTCTAAATACTTATTGGTTGCTTATACAGATTCAATATTTAGTTAAACTGATAGAAGTAGAAAGGAGTAGAGTTCCTTTGTGCTTGGTTGTACTCTGCTCTTGTGTTCTTTCTTTGCTTCTGTTTAATTTTTATATATTTGAAAACTTCTAATTGCAGTTGCAGTAGAGAACAGAAGACTTCCCATTCCTTTTTTCGGCACCACTCTAATTCAATGCCACTCGGGATCAGACCAAGATGCGGTGAAGATCACAATTACCGGTTCCAGTGTTAATGGCAGGTCTACTAGCAAAACTTTGAGTCTTGGAAGTAGTGGACGTAAGGATATGCATATTGGTTTGTTCGCTGTGCAGAAGAACAAAGTTAAGAAACGGAACCAAGGGCAAGAGAGCTAGAGAAGTAGGTAAAAAATTGAGTTATCTCATTCTAACATTGTAATTTAGACGATGGTAGTGGTACTTTGTTGGGAATTGGTACCAATATTAGCTTTGTAGCGATGAATATTGATTGGTACGTAGTTTTTGTTTTGAATATTTGTTAGTTGCTAGTACTGTATAAACTCTAATTATTGTTGTTTCTGAAAGTGTTGTTTCATTTATTATTAGCCAATGTTATCATCTTTTAGAAACACTTGTGGAAAATATCATCAGACAATGGACATGTTTCAAGAAACCATTGTCTATTCTATGCACATACAACACATAAAAAGAAAAAACCATTGTCTTACTACAAGAAACATAAATAAAAACCGTTGTTTAAAGAGAACACGTATAACACATAAAAAGTAAAACCATTGTATGACTACAATAAACACAAGCATTTGGAAGGAATAAACTGTTGTGTGTTGGAGTTCAAACAAAACTTTAAGATAAGCAAAGCTTTGTATGTAGAGAACTTTAACAACAGTTTCCTTCATAATAAACAGTTGTGTGACAGGCACTCATGCAATGCATTTGTCTCTAAAAACCATTGTGTCACACACGATAGAATAACAATTTTTATTTCAAAAACCATTGTCTTTTCGACTAAACAACAACAATCATAGTTTTGAAAACATTTGTCTGAAATGATTTCAGACAAGCATTTCTCAACCGACTGTTGTTGTTTCTAGGTATCAGACAACATTTTCCAGAACTACGTATGTTGTCTTGTACACGATCAGATAACGATTTGTGTGCTGTTGTCTGATCTAGATATCAGACGGCATCTCAATAGACGACGGGAAAAGGGGTCATCAGACAACGGGCAAAAACAGTTGTCTCATCCAGTTTTTCTTGTAGTGATAATACACTTTTTTGGTGTTGCAACAGGTCATATTTGGGGTAGTAGTAGTTTTGTTCGTGGTGGGGGTGGCTATCGTGGTGGACGAGGACGTGGATGGGCAATCCTTCAACAGAGGTCTGGATAATGAAGGCCATCAATCTTCTTGTCGCGTGAGGTCAAAATTTCAGAGGCCGAGGAAGAAGGGGATTTCAAATTTCAATGTTACAACTATAATAAATTTGCTCATTTAATTATGAGTGTAGATCGCGAAAAGTAGTAGAAATGTGTCATTTTGAAGCAGCAAAAGAAGATAAGGATGTGGGGTCTACTATGTTTCTGATCACTTATAAAGGAGACGAAGAAGGAAAGAAAATGTTCCCTCCGTCCCATCCAATTCTTTACTCTTTTCAAGAAGTGTTGGGCACGCTTTTTAAGGTGCATTTAAAGGATTGTTATGTAATTTATTTTTAAATTTTATTTGTTTGTATAAAAATTTAAACATTATATTTTTATACAAGAAAAGAAAATTTTAAAAATAAGTTATGAAACTATCTTTAATATGCACCTTAAAATGCATGTTGAATACCTCTTGAAAAGAGTAAACAATTGAAATGGACGGAGGGAATATATGGTATGTTGATTAGGGAGCTAGCAATCACATGTGTGACCATATAATAAATTATTTATGTAGATAGACGACACCATCAGCGGAGAAGTTACTTTTTGTGACTCGAGAAATAAAATTATCATTCTCTAAAACATAGAGAGCCAAAAATGTGTCATATATACTTTAATGTTATTTATGCTAGCCTATAACCCGTGCAAAACACGGACTATTATCTTTTATTATTATTACTAAATTAACATATTAATTATTTCAATTAATATAGAAAATTTTAATTATTTTAATAAATTTTATTAATAATTTTAAATTTATATATGTTTCATACTTAATTTCTTGACATAAATAAATATCATTAATTTGACGTTATTTTTAAATTTATTTTTAAATATCTTAGAAATTCTATAGACATTTTTAAAAAATTACTTAGTTTTACCTAAAATAATAGAAGAAATAATCGTTGAAATAAGTTTGTGCGGGCGATGATTCTAATCGAGATATAATTGAAAACGTTTATAATTCTATAAAACATCTGATTTTTTATTTTTAATAAATTACATACTCTCCGTCCCATTTATATTGGCCATAATTCCTTTTTTGCATGTCCGAAAAGTATTGACCATGTTTGCTTAATGAAACAAATTAAGGATTAAATATGTTAAGTTTTTCTAAATATATAAACAATTGATTAGAGTAATTTTGACGATTTTCACTTGATTGCTAAATACGTGTTTTTTGAATGATTACTAATATAAACGAGATGGAGTAAGTATAATTTAATGAATTTTGACTTTTTTACAAATTTTTTAAAATTTTCTAAAAATATACTTTTGTGCCGTATTTGTAAAAAAAATATTGTAAATAAATTACTTTTTTATATAATTTTTTAACTTATTATGTTTAGGAATATGTTAATAACCTTACTGATAAATTTTGTTGTTTATAATAAGTAAATTAATATTTTTAATATAATTTTTTAACTTATTATTTTTGGCAAGTTGTTAATAATTTTTTTGAAAGTTGTTAACCAACCAACCAACTAAAAACATATACCTTATTTTTTCTTATAAAGTATACTATAGTATAGATAGGTAATAGATTATAATCAGTGCGATGCACGGCTTTCTTAAATTTAAATAATATTTAAATAATTATATATCTCATATATATTATTTAATATAATATTGGCATATCATATATTATTAAATAATAACCATTTAATTATATGATATATTATTCGAATTATGACTAATTTTATTATAATAATATAAATATAAATGGAAGTATAGTTTATACTTATATTCAAATTTTTGTTGATATTATCATACTCAAATTATGATTCAATAATAATCCATAATGTAATATTTGTCTAAAATAGAATTTAAAATTAATTTGTAATTGTGTGAAATTTTATTGTTTATTATATAGTTTTAGATTGTTTTCACTTTAGTGATTTATAATTTTTTGTAAATTTGTTTATAAATATGTGATTTTAATTCAAATATAATTGAAAGATAATATAATTGAATAATAATTGGATTATAATTAAAAGAGTTTGTTGTTAGTTAAAATATGTAGTTTACTTTTTGCAAAATAAAATTTTATGTGCATTTGAATTTATTTTTTATTTGTGGAAGGTGTTAACAAATTTTTTAAAAATGTGTTAACTCGAGACCAACCAACCAATTATACGTTTATAATAGTACTCCCTCCGTCTCTTAAAACATTTTCTATTTACTATTTCGGGACATTCAAAATACTTTTCTCCTTTCTATTTTAAGCCATATAAATAATATTCAATACCCACTACTCTTTAAAAATAATATTCAATACACACTACTCCATCCACTACTCCTTAAAAACAATATTTAATACCCACTACTCTTTTAAAACAATATTCAATACCAACTACTCCACCCACTATTCTTTAAAAACTATATTTAATATCCACTACTCCACCCACCACTCCTTAAAAACAGTATTCAATACTCACTACTTCTTACTCCCTCCGTTTCAATTTGTGTATCCTATTTTGACTTTGGACACTGTTTATTATAAATGATTGACTACTAATTTACCCATAATCTATAAGATCAAATATAGTCATGTTGGATTCATATTTATGAGTACTTTAATACAGTGAAAATTTTATATTTAATAATAATACGAAATTGAAGACATTAACAATTAAAAGCGTGTGTTGGCAAACGTGTCCAGAGGAAACAAGACACACAAATTAAAACGGAGGGAGTAAAAACAATATTCAATACCCACAACTCCATTAAAAAACAATATTCATTATCAACTATCTTAAAACCCGTGTTTCCGAAAATGTTTAATATGTTGATTAACTATATTTTAAAAGAGAAAACTGGGCCTGAGGTTGTCCTCAGGATTTTCTCCTAAGGTTAAAAGATTTATTACTATAAACAAGTGGCCCCGTAGGGGCAATATTGTAAATATAATTTTATTAACAGTAATTTACATATATGTCCTTAAATGTATATAGAAAATCTTTTAACCTCAGGAAAGAATCTTAAGGACAACCTCAAGCACATCAAACGGGTGTTGGCCCTCTTTATTACAATTTGGAGTCAAATGGCCCTAAATCTCACAACCCATAAAAATGGCCCTTTGTATCACAAATAAACGTAACATTAAGTCACGTTTCTAAGAAACGCAAGGGCATGTCCCGTTGTTGATTTTTTTTTTTGTTAAGCTATAAACGCAATGTTACATTGCGTTAACATCATCAACGCTGTATTATGTGACGTTTATGGCAGCAACGCATGTTTTTTCATCGTTTGTTGACAAAGATCAACTTCTTTTTTAATTACTTTCACAACTACTTTCACGTGCTTTTGCAGTTGATGACCCCACACTTTGACTAAAAATTGGTAACGTTACTTTCCGAATATTACACGTTCTGAATATCTCTAAAACCCAAAATGGAAACGTTGAACTCCAAAAATTAATTATTGAACCTCTAAATTTAATTAAATTTAAAAATTTAATCCGGCGTCCTGATTTTTAAACGCTAACGCTTTTAAAAATCAGGATAAGTTAGGGTTTAGGGTCTAGGGTTTGGGGCTGTAAACAACCCTAAACCCCAAACCCTAAACCCTAAATTCGTATACGTTTTTCGTCGTTTCGAATATTTCTAAAACCCAAAATGGAAACGTTGAACCCTAAAAGTTAATTGTTGAACCCCTAAATTTAATTAAAATTATTTTTTTTAAATTTAAAAATTTTAATTTAAAAATTGAATCCGGCGTCCTGATTTTTAAACGCTAACGCGTTTAAAAATCAGGATAAGTTAGAGTCTAGGGTTTAGGGTTGTAAACAACCCTAAACCCTAAGTTCGTATACGGTTTTCGTCGTTTCGAATATTTCTAAAACCCAAAATGGAAATGTTGAACCCCAAAAGTCAATTGTTGAATCCCTAAATTTAATTAAAATTGTATTTTTTAAATCTAAAAATTTTAAATAAAATTGAATATCAATAAAATATTCAAATATTAAAATAAAATAAACTTAATGTTATATTTTCAAGAAACGTTACTTAATGGTACGTTTGTTAATAAAATAAAAAAGTTATCATGTTCTATCCACAATTTCATGCCACGTGCTTCAAGAAACGTGTCTTTGTCAGGAGTTGCTTTTTAAAAAAAAAAAAATTAACAAAACAACTGAGAAAACGCTTGACGCCAATGCGTTTATGAATTATGATTAACGCAAATTTAAGTCCCGTTTCTTTGTGATAATAAGGGTCATTTTTTCAGTTTATGATATTTAGGGCATTTTACCTCCAAATTATGATAAAGAGGCTTTTTCTCCACATCAAACCCTTTTTAAAATTATTAACTTATTAACTAAATGAAGAAGTAATAAATGCGCGATCCACAAATATTATGTGCGGGATGGTATCTTCATCAAACATGGTATGGAAAAAGATTTATGCTTTGTATGCAACGAAATGCAACCAAAAATCATTTCTGAAAAATGTAAAAGATGGTTGCATTTGGATGATTTTATTTACAAACCATATATTTGTAAATATTTTTAAAAGATTGTAAAATTTTCAAAAAAAAAAATCAAAAATGTGTATTTTTCTGGTAGTTTTTCAAAATTAAATACTTTTACGAATTTTCTTTTTAAAAAAAATATAAAATTTATGTCTTAATTTATATCCACAGAAAAAGGTTCAAAAAATAATTTATACAAGTACAATTTTTAACACACCCTCGACATCGGTCCAGTGGATCTAGGCGCTGAAGAGTTTTTGCCCCCTCTATAAATATATTACGATTTGCTTACATTTTTAACCCTACGCATGCGATGAACAGATTTAAAGCTGCCCTAACGAATAATTATATCCCAGAAGATCTCATTTTAAATATTCTGTCAAGGCTTCCTGTGAAATCATTATTTAGGTTTAGAACAGTGTCCAAATCTTGGCTTTCTTTAATCTCAGACCCTAGTCTTGTTGATTTACACCTTGGTCTTGCAGCTGAATCTCTTCTTGTCCACGGAAGAGATTTGGCGAATATATGCAACACTAATTTCTACCGATCAATTTCTCTTAATTCCAGTTTCGACGTTCTGTATTTTGAAGGTGAAATTCGCTTCGAGGATCGTGTGTGTTGTTTAGGTATTGTTGGTTCTTATAATGGCATTGTTTGTTGTGTTGTCTCTGATGTTAAAGTATTTGGCATCCAAAGTAATCCTTATTTATTTTCTATGGATAACCGGCCTATTTGTGTTCTCCTTTGGAATCCTGTAACTAGACAGTCAAAACTCCTTCCTCCACTTTTTTCCTACACCATTTTTATTTCTTTAGGATTTGGTTTCGATTTGATCGCTAAAGATTTTAAGGTAGTTTGCTGGATTGCCAGGCCGTATAAAGAAGCTTTGGTGATGGTCTATTCAACAAACATGAACTTCTGGAAAGAGATTAAGTCTCGACCAACAATTTCTCCATATCACTCGATTTATGATGCTTGTATTAGAGGAGTTTTGTATTCAAGAATTCTAGATGGGCGGCACCAATTTCGGCCACGACTGTTGAATTCCGGCCAACCAATCTTGAAGCTTCCGACAGACTTTGTTGAATTAAGAGGGGTGGTAGGTGAGGTTAAGGGCTATAAATAGAAGCTCCTTTAACCCATTTATGATAAAGTGAAGCAGGAAGTAAAGACTAACAGTGGCATCAGAGCTACTGGTTGCAGAGTACTATTCACGAATACGGTACTATTCACGGATACGATATTATTCACGGATACGATACTATTCACAAATACGATACTGTTCACGTATTGTGAAATATTGAAAATCAGTTCAAGTCCAAAAGTCGGAGCATCACTATGGCAGCAAAGTACGATATTGAGAAGTTCAATGGGAGCAATATCTCATTGTGGAAAATGAAGATTAAGGCTATTTTACGGAAGGATAATTGCTTGGAAGCAATTGGAGACAAGCCCACGACAATCACTGATGAAAAGTGGAAAGAGATAGATGGCAATGCAATTGCCAATCTACATTTAGCACTAGCCGATGGGGTATTGTCCAGTGTGGCAGAGAAAAAGACGGCAAAAGAGATATGGGATACTCTAACAAGACTGTACGAGGCCAAGTCACTTCACAATAAGATATTCCTAAAGAGGAGGCTCTACACTCTTCGAATGGCGGAATCCACTTCGATTACCGACCATGTCAACACCTTAAATACTTTGTTTTCTCAGCTTACTACATTGGGGCATAAAATAGAAGAAATTTAGCGTGCTGAGATCTTACTTCAAAGTCTACCTGACACGTATGATCAACTCATCATCAACCTGACGAACAACATTCTTTTAGACTATCTAGTCTTCGATGATATTGCGGTTGCTGTTTTAGAAGAAGAAAACAGGCGCAAAAACAGGGAGGACAGACAGGCAAGTTCCCAGCAAGCAGAAGCTTTGATGGTGACACGAGGGAGATCAACGGAACGTGGCTCCAGTGGGAGTCAGAATCGTGGTAGATCGAAGTCAAGAAGCAGGAAAAATATTAAATGCTATAATTTTGGTAAGAAGGGGCACTTCAAGAAGGATTGTTGGAACAAAAAGAAGAGCGGAGACCCTGAGTCACCAAATGCTCAAGGGCTCAGAAAATGCCGAAGTTCTATTTAGCGAGGCAACAACTGATGAAAGTAAAAAGCAGTTCATGGATGTCTGGTTACTAGACTCAGGAGCAACATGGCACATGACATCTCGAAGAGAATGGTTCCATAAATATGAATCAATTCCAGGAGGTGCTGTATGCATGGGAAATGATCATGCTTTAAAGATCGTCGGTATTGGTACTATCAAAATAAAGATGTTTGATGGTACGGTTCGCACTATTCAGAATGTACGGCATGTGAAGGGCTTGAAGAAGAATCTATTGTCTGTAGGGCAAATAGATAGTCTTGGATGCAGGACCCATGTTGAAAATGGGATTATGAAAATTGTAAAAGGAGCACTTGTGATAATGAAGGCAGAAAAGATTGCAGCAAATCTATTCATGCTTGAAGGGGAAACACTATTGGAAGCTAATGTGTGTATTGTGTCAATCAATGAAGACGAAGAATCAATGATGATGTGGCATAATAAACTAGGCCACATGTCAGAACGGGGATTGAAGATTCTCTCCGACAGAAAATTGCTTCCGGGGCTAAAATCAGTAAACTTACCTTTCTGTGAGCATTGTGTTACAAGTAAGCAGCATAGATTGGCTTTTGGAAGATCTGTTGCTAGGAGTAAGCACATCTTAGACTTAATTCATTCTGATGTATGGGAATCATCAGAAATATCACTAGGAGGAGCAAAGTACTTGGTGTCTTTCATTGATGATTATTCCAGGAGATGTTGGGTATATCCAATCAAGAAGAAGTCGGATGTGTTTTCAATCTTTAAAGAATTCAAAGTGCTGGTGGAACTTGAATCTGGAAAAAGGATCAAGTGTTTGAGGACAGATAATGGAGGAGAGTACACAGATAGTGAGTTTCTTGCTCTTTGTAAGCGAGAAGGTATCAAACGGCAGTTCACAGTTGCATACACTCCACAGCAAAATGGAGTAGCAGAGCGGATGAACAGAACTTTTGTAGAACGAATGAGAGCTATGTTAAGAACTGCGAGTCTACCTAACTCTTTTTGGGCAGAAGCAGCTATGACCGCCTGTTATATTATAAATCGGTCGCCATCAACTGCAATTAACTTAAAGACGCCGATGGAAATGTGGACTGGTAAGCCAGCAGATTACTCTTCTTTACATTCTTTTGGATGTCCAGCATATGTAATATATAATTCCCAAGAAAGAACAAAATTGGATCCAAAATCCAGGAAGTGTATATTCTTAGGGTATGCTGAAGGAATAAAGGGGTATCGCCTATGGGATCCCACTACCCATAAGCTCATTATCAACAGGGATGTGATTTTTTTAGAAAATCAATTACAACTTAAAGAAGAAAATGATAGCACGACAAAGAAAAGTTCAGAGACTACAACTGTACACGTGGAAAATAATCTAGAAGAAGCATCAAATTCTTCTGAATCAGAATCAGAGCACGAGACAAACGAACCAGTCGAGTCTAAGGAAGTTCGCCGGTCTACTCGTGGAAGAAGGCCACCAGCTTGGCACTCAGAGTATGTTACATAGAGCAATATTGCATACTGTCTGTTAACTGAGGACGGAGAACCTTCAAATATTCATGAAGCTTCTAACAGCCCAGATGCATCCATGTGGAAGACAGCAATGCAAGAAGAAATCGAAGCTCTACACAAGAACAAGACTTGGGAGCTCATACCATTACCACCTGGAAGAAAAGCCATTGGTAATAAATGAGTCTACAAGATCAAGCGGGATAGCAATGATCAAGTAGAACGGTATCGTGCAAGATTGGTAGTAAAAGGATATGCTCAGAAAGAAGGCATTGATTTTAATGAGATATTTTCTCCGGTAGTACGACTTACAACAATCAGAATAGTCCTGGCTATGTGTGCTACATTGGATTTACATTTGGAGCAATTGGATGTAAAAACTGCATTTCTTCATGGTGATCTCGAAGAGGAAATTTATATGCTCCAACCAGAAGGTTTTGCTGAAAAAGGCAAAGAGAACTTGGTTTGCAGATTGATCAAATCTCTATACGGTCTCAAACAGGCGTCGAGGTGTTGGTACAAGAGATTTGATTCCTTCATCATGAGCCTTGAATACAACAGACTTAGTGCAGACCATTGTACGTACTACAAAAGGTTTGAAGAGGATAATGACTTTATCATTCTATTGTTGTATGTGGATGACATGTTGATAGCAGGCCCCAACAAAGATCGAATCCAAGAATTAAAGACACAGTTGGCTAGGGAGTTTGAAATTAAGGACCTTGGACCAGCAAACAAGATTCTAGGGATGCAAATTCACCGAGACAGAAATAATAGGAAGATTTGGCTATCTCAGGAAAATTACTTAAACAAGATCTTGCGTCGCTTCAACATGCAAGATTGTAAGCCAATTTCTACCCCACTTCCTGTTAATTTCAAGTTATCCTCAAGTATGTCACCTAGCAATGAAGCAGATAGGAGGGAGATGTCTCGAGTACCGTATGCATCAGCAGTGGGAAGTTTGATGTTCGCCATGATATGTACAAGACCAGATATTGCACAAACAGTGGGAGCGGTTAGTCGGTATATGGCGAATCCTGGTAGAAAGCATTGGAATACAGTAAAGAGGATTCTGAGATACATCAAAGGAACCTCAAATGTTGCATTATGTTATGGAGGATCAGAATTGACCGTCAGAGGTTATGTGGATTCAGATTTTGCAGGAGATCTCGACAAAAGTAAATCCACTACAGGTTATGTGTATACACTTGCAGGAGGAGCTGTAAGCTGGATGTCTAAACTGCAGAGGGTTGTGGCTTTATCTACAACAGAAGCAGAATACATGGCAGCTACACAAGCTTGCAAGGAATCAATCTGGATACAAAGGTTATTGGAGGAACTTGGGCACAAACAAGAAAAGATCGTTCTGTTTTGTGATAGTCAAACTGCTTTGTACATTGCAAAGAATCCAGCCTTTCATTCACGGACGAAGCACATAAGGGTACAATACCATTTTGTACGAGAAGTAGTGGAAGAAAGAACTGTGGATATGCAAAAGATTCACACTAATGAGAACCTAGCAGCAGAGACGGTCCTGAGTTGGAAGATGCCCTATGCGACCTTAAAAATTTTTTTGCGGATGTAATAAAATCAGCCATCTCATTTTGGTAACTACCAACAAAAAAAATGATAATTTATGATTTAAAAATTATTCTTCTCGCATTTTTGCTAGCAAAATCATCAATCAAGCCTTCGAAATTAGAATTTGCAAGCATATCCCTCTCTCTCGATGGATTAGCCAACTCATCCAATCGTTCTTATGACATCCTACAACGGAGATACGACTTAATCAATTTTAACTTTGAAAAACTCCGTTCTGCAAAAGTCATTGTAACCGGAATGGTTAATAATATTCTGTAAGCAATTGTGGCAGTCAAATACCAACCTTCCATGCTCTTCAAAAAGTTCAACACATCAATCACCTTTTTCACTTCTATAGGTAAGCATTCTTTTATAATTCTTAACTTAAGAAACAGGACATTCCCATCAATATCAGAAACAAAATCATGCTTTAAATATTCTTCAAGATTCATGAAAGAGGTTTTCAAACTACTCTCTAATTTTTTTAAAAAAAAATTTGCCCCCTAAGTGTTGGATGCCCCATGCCATGGCTTGTATTGCTTGCCCTCAGGGCCAACCCTGCCTAGCAGATGTTATGACCAAGTCGGTCAATACAGACAAATTCATAAAGTGTCGATCCTCCATCGGCCTGACAGAAACATAAGCAGCATGATATTGGCAAGAGAGGAAGGGTTGAAGATTGACCACAAAGTGGTTTTAAGTGGGAGAATGTGAATTAGTAAAACCCACCTTTGTGGACTTTCTCCACCAACCAAATATCCACCGACCTTCAAGAATTCTAGATGGGTGGCACCAATTTCGGCCACCGACCGTTGAATTCCGGCCAACCAATCTTGAAGCTTCCGACAGACTTTGTTGAATTAAGAGGGGTGGTAGGTGAGGTTAAGGGCTATAAATAGAAGCTCCTTCAACCCATTTATGATAAAGTGAAGCAGGAAGTAAAGACTAACAGGCATCATAAAATTTGATTTGAATACCGAGGTGTTTTATGCCGATAAATTTCCTGTTAATGTGCTGATCATGAACAGGGAATTCAAAGAACATCCAGAAATGCGAATAACTGAGATGAATGATTCGATTGCTGTAATTATGTTTCGTGAAGATAGTTACAACAGACTTAAAACTAGGGTTCATTTGTGGACGGTGGATGATGAAATTGCAGGATCGTGGACTTTAAAGTATAATTTTGTTTTAGATTCGAGGGTGACGTGGGTTCAAGGCTATCTAAACAACGGTGGTAATATTCTATATCAAACTAGAGATAGAATGTGGTGTTTGTATAACCCAAAAAGGAAAGAGGCTGAAAATTTGGCTATTCGAGTTGATCCACATAACACGTTCATATGTAAAATATTCAAGCACACAGAGAGCTTGGTTTCGATTGCAGGATCTGAAAATTTTGGTGAAATGCTAACGAATATGGAGAAGAAAGCCTTTAAGTTCCAGTAGAGTCCAGTTTGGGATTCTATTAATATTTTTTGACTAGCTAGTCCTATGCTATGGGTTTCGACTACTTATTTTGGTTATGATTGTTTTCTTTGTAATGTAAGGACTAAGGAGGTGTCTCACATTTTTATTTATCATCTTGGTTTACGTCGATCTCTCAAACATTTGATACTTTCACTTCCATATTTTGATAACTAAATGATGCAAAGCAGAATGCAATAAACTCAGAGAGAAGAAAGCAACCAAGGCTCATAATAAGAACTTGCACAAAAAGATATGCAGCCAAATCTGTTTGATTCAGAGTAACAACCTGTCCTCTTATCCTACTAACACTACTTGTCTCTACTGCCCTACATTAATGTGTCAACATGGACCACTAAGGCTGAGACCCTACATACTCAATCTGTATATGCTACATGAAGCTACAGACAAGGATAGCTACAGAGAGTGAATTTATTTAACAGCAGTAATTAAGATAAATGCAGCTTCATTTGATGGTAATTGCCTTCATTACTCCCCCTCAAGTGGAGAGGAATGCTTCGCAGAGGCTCCAAACTTGTCCAGAAGATAGTAATGTTGTTTGACTGAAAGAGACTTTGTGAGGATGTCTGCAACCTGAGCATAAGATGGAACATGAACTGTTTGAATATCTCCAGCATTGATTTTATCCCTTATGTAATGGCAATCAATCTCCACGTGCTTTGTGCGTTCGTGCAGAACAGGGTTTGCTGCAATCTGTAATGCTGATTGATTATCGACCTTGAGGATGGCAGGTGGCAATTCATGAAGTCCCATATCCTTTAGCAAGGAAGTAAGCCAAGTGATTTCACAGGCTGTTAAGGCCATAGCCCGATATTCCGCCTCTGTGCTTGATCGAGCCACTACCGTTTGTTTCTTTGTCTTCCAGGAAATGGGGGATGAGCCAAGCATTATGCAGAACCCTGTAGTAGATTTTCTGGTGGAGGGGCAACTTGCCCAGTCACTGTCACTGAATGCAACTAGCTGGGCTGCTGACGAAGATGCTAAGAGAATGCCTTGTGCAGGGTTTCCATTAAGATATCGAAGGATTCGTTTTGCAGCCTGCATATGGACAGTTGTGGGCTGTTGCATATACTGGGTGAGTATGTGAACTGGGAACGAAATATCTGGCCTTGTTACTGTGAGATAGATTAGTTTACCCAGTAGTCGCTGATAATGATAAGGATTAGGTAAAGGGTCACCTTTATCTGGAGTTAGTTTCAAATGCACGTCCATAGGCAGCTTGAGAGGTGTACAATTCTGCAAATTGTATTCTTTCAGGAGGTCCCTTGTATACTTTTGCTGAGACACAAAAAAGCCATTGACAGTTCTATCAATCTCCAGGCCCAAGAAGTAGCGTAGTATTCCTAAATCTTTCATGTGGAACACATTCGAGAGAACAGTTTTGTGTTCATCAATTGCCTCTTGACAGTTGCTAACTATGAGCAAGTCATCCACGTAAACAAGGATTAGAGTAACAGTAGTGGACGTGATTTTAGAAAAAAGACTATAATCAGCTTTTGACTGAACAAAGTCTGAGGCCAGTAGAGTAACAGACAATTTATGGAACCACAATCTTGGAGATTGACGAAGACCATACAGGGATTTCTTTAATTTGCACACCAGGTTTGTAGGTTGTTGCTCCCCCTGATTTTGAGAAATCCTGCTGCCAAGTCCGGTATATCCTTTAGGCAGCTTCATATAGATTGTCTCCTCCAAATCCCCGTGCAGAAATGCGTTTGTAACGTCCATTTGGTAAGCCAGCCAATCATTCATGGCTGTGACAGCAAGGATGGCTCTCACTGTAGCCATTTTGGCGACAGGGGCAAAGGTTTCCCAGAAATCCACTCCATGAACCTGTTTGCAACCAAGTATTACCAGCCTGGATTTGTATCGTTCGACTGAACCATCAGGGTTGTATTTCGTCTTGAAAAGCCATTTACAGTCAATGGCCTTTTTGTTTGCAGGTAGAGTGGTCACTTCCCAAGTGTCATTACTTTCAAGGGCTTCCAGCTCTACATTCATAGCAGCAACCCAATGTTGTTGTTTAACTACCTCTTTGAAGGAGGTAGGGTATGCAACTTTAGTAATAGATGCAAGGAAGCAATGAAATACAGGTGGTATAGATTGAGAAGTCACAGTGACTATATTAGCAGACTTATGAGAGAAAGGATTGACATAGGGATCGAGCCAGCTGGGTGGTTTAGTGGTTCGTGTGGTTCTTCTCAGAACTGGTTCAGGTGGTGGTTCAGGAGATGCTGTTTGTGGACTATATCCAGAGGAAGGTGTTTGTGGTGGAGAAGGTGTAGGTGTAGGTGTTGGTGTATGTGAAGAGGTTGGAGTGTCACCAGTTGCAGGTACAACTAACCAATCATCAACAAATTGATTATGAGGCAAATCAACTGGGACAGGAGGGATATAGTGATGGTAATTGCTGTCATGCAAAGGAAATATATGTTCATGAAAGACAGCATCTCGAGTAACAAAACATTCTTTTGTGGTTAGGTTTAAAAGTTTGTATCCTTTAGTGTGTGGGGGATATCCAAGGAAAAGACAGGGGACGCCCCTTGGTGCAAATTTATCTGAAGTAGGTTTAGGATTGCTAGCAAAGGTGAGGCATCCAAATGCCTTAAATCTGTCATAGTCTGGGACTTCTTTGTATAGGAGTTCATAGGGAGTTTTAAAGTGGAGCACAGAGGAGGGCAGTCTATTTATTATATAGACTGCAGCAAGCACACAGTCACCCCAATGAGTCAAGTCAAGACCAGCCTGAAATTTCAATGCTCGAGCCACCTCTAGCACGTGTCGGTGCTTTCTCTCTGCCCTAGCATTTTGCTGGGGCCTATAGGGACATGATGTTTGATGAATGATTCCTTTTTCTGCATACAACTGTTGACAAGCCTGATCACTGAACTCCAAGGCATTGTCTGACCTTATGGTTTGGACAGATGTTTTGAAATGATTTTTGACATAATTAAGGAACATGAGCAGAGTTTTGTAGTAATCTGATTTGAATTGAAGAAGATAGACCCATGTCATTCTAGAGAAATCATCTACAAGGGTCAGAAAATACTTGAATTTGCCTTTAGTGGGCACTTTATACGGGCCCCAAATGTCTGTATGAACTAGTTCAAAGGGAGCAGTGGAGTGAGATTCACTCAATGTAAATGGAAGTTTAGTGAACTTAGACATGGGGCAGGTAACACACACTTGTTGATGGTCTTTGACAAATGGTTTGACACAAGGTATATGAATTAACTTTGAGGTGGAGGCATGACCAAGCCTGATGTGCCATAGGTTAAAGAGGTCGTTGCTAGGTTTGCCAGATTTAGCAGTGAAGCAAAAGGAAGGCTTATCATTGTTTAAATAATATAACCCTTTAGTGAGTGTACCAATGCCTCTAACAGTTCTAGTTTCTGAGTCTAAGATCAAACATCTCTCTGGATGAAACATGACATCACAAGAATTATCTTTCGCAAGTTTGTGTATAGAAAGCAAGTTATGTGTAAATTCAGGGACATACAACACATGCAATAGTTTCAAACCACCAGGCAATACAATATCTCCAACATGAGTAATAAGAGCAGTATCACCTGTAGGTAGGTTGATTGTACAGCCAGGAGGAGCTGACTGAATGTTGGTCATTTTCTGCATAGAGAAGGTCATGTGATCTGTGGCCCCCGAATCCATAATCCATGCTTCATTATTCTTCTCAGAAGTTCCAGCAAGCACCATACCAGAAAAACTGTAGTCAAGTTCATCATCAGTTTCAGATGTGTGTGGCTTAGACAATGGTGCTGTAGGTATCATGTTGAGTAGTTTTTCCAACTGTTGAGATGTCACCATTACTCCAGAATCTCCATTCGTTGGGCAAATGCCTTGAACTGCATTAGCCATCTTTGGTGGTTGTGGCTTGTTTCCACTCCATCTAGGCTGTTGTTGTGTCTTCTTTTGAGGTGGAGGCCTATATCTATGGTGCCATTTCGGAAATCCAACCACAGACCAGCATCTGTCAGAGGTGTGATTTCTGCCTCCACAGTTGGTGCACATCACTGGTCTTTCAGTTTGTTGTTGTGGCCCCTTGCTATACATTGCTGATACATCAGTGTCAAAAGCTAATGCATTTTGCAAAATGTCTCTTTGAGACTCTTCCTGTTGGAGTGCAGAACAGGCAACTTCAACAGTGGGCAAAGGGTCACGCATCAAAAGTTGACTTCTCATAGGACCATAAGCCTCATTCAATCCATTCAAGAACTGGAAAAGCCTAGACTCTTCTTTATAAGTATGAACAGCAGCAAGAAAGGTAGTAATTTCAGGGGTGACAGTCTTAATGACAGGCAACGTACTCATAGAGTCAATTTCTTCCCACAAAGCACTCATTGCAGTAAAGTAATCATTCACACTTAAGGCATTTTGTTTCAAGGCAAACAGATCTTTATTAAGTTTGTATTTTCTTGAACCATTGGTAAGAGAAAATCTCTTTTCAAGCTGTTGCCATATTTCAGAAGCAGAGTTGATAAAAAGAACAGACCTTTTTATGGAGTCTGAGATATTGTTATGAAGCCAGGCAATGACCATGTTGTTGCAAGTCTCCCATTGCAAAGCCTCTGTATCATCTTCAATGTTCTTGACAATCGAACCGTCTACAAACCCAAGTTTTCGTTTGGACGAAAGCTGTATCTCAAATGAACGTTTCCAAGATCTATAATCTGCAGCTCCTTGCAACTTTGCGACAGAAATAGATGTAGGGCCATCTGAGGGATGCAAGAAAAGGGGGTTTTGTAGATCTGTAAAAGTGAATTTACTACCAGATGCCATCGTATACTGAGTACTCTAGGTGACTACCTATCTCAGTTTTTTAAAAAAAAATATTTGGGTGACAAAAAAATATTTGGATGACAAAAGGGAGATTTAGCAGCCTTAGGTATAAATAAAAATTACTTTCTTCAGTCGGCTCTGTTTAATGCATTTGCAGCTCTGATACCATGATAACTAAATGATGCAAAGCAGAATGCAATAAACTCAGAGAGAAGAAAGCAACCAAGGCTCATAATAAGAACTTGCACAAAAAGATATGCAGCCAAATCTGTTTGATTCAGAGTAACAACCTGTCCTCTTATCCTACTAACACTACTTGTCTCTACTGCCCTACATTAATGTGTCAACATGGACCACTAAGGCTGAGACCCTACATACTCAATCTGTATATGCTACATGAAGCTACAGACAAGGATAGCTACAGAGAGTGAATTTATTTAACAGCAGTAATTAAGATAAATGCAGCTTCATTTGATGGTAATTGCCTTCATTATGTTTATCGATGCAGTTGTACTGTGATAGTGAACGTGCTCCAGTCGGGTCGGGTAAAATTTACATATCTAGCAATGGCTCAAGTACATGAGGATTAGTGTTACCGGAAATATCCAGAAAAATAAGCCCTAAGAGCATCTCCAACCACATTAGCTAGGTGGTTGGCTAAAATAATGATAAAATAATCATTTTCCAAAATATAGAGAGAGTCAACAATGTGTTATCTTCCAATGTTATTCTGTATATTAGTTAGCTATAATTTAAAATTATGTTTTGTTAATTAAAAGGAAGAAGTAATATAGGCGCGAGTCACAAGTAATATAGGCAGGATGGTCTATTCATCGGGCATGGTATGGAAAAAGATTCAGCCTCTGACGATGATTTTGTTTTCATTTTACTTGCACTGAATTGTGTGACCAAAGGTTTGTTAATGGTGCATTTTTCTGAGTTTATAGAGGGAATTAACTGGAGAGGAATGCTGTGACTAAGAGTTCGTAATATATAGCGGCCGAGTACTAGCTACTTTTAGTGTTACAGAGAACTCATAAGAATCCATTAAACGGCTAGGCACACACATCATAGCTGTCTCATTCAAGATTCTTTTTTTTTTTTGAATGGCTAGAAGACAGTAAGTCAAGTTTCGAGGTTTACGAGAATTGCATTACAGTTGTTGCGCAAAAGTTCCAGTTGAATCAGTGTCTTGCTATATGGCTTGATGATTTTCAATGGATAATATGATGTATTAGTGTGTTTGTTGATGTATACACTTATGGAGGTCGAACCAGAACTTTAGTCAAATTTGATTTGCTGGGTTTTCTTTATCTTCCTTTTTCATTTTTATAATAAATTTACAAATCAAAAACGATGGCTGTACATTTAAAGATAGCACATGCTTTTCTCAGAAAGAAGCTAAACTAATAGTAAAAAAACAGAAAAGTTAATCAAACAACTCTGTTTAGTTCAAAAAATAAAAGATTGATGAGTTTATCAAAACATTTTCTGTCTGGCAGCAATGGAATATCTGGATTTTCTGATGATCTGCTCAAAGAAGTTCTGCTAAGAGTTCCGGTGAAATCGTTACTCCGATGCAAGGCCGTGTGCAAGCACTGGTGTTGGCTGATTATAAGACCAAGTTTTGTTAAATCTCACCTCAATATCAAAAGACCAGGAGATGACGAAACTCTCATTGTCCATGACATTGATAATATGGAAAGGAGTACCTCCACAATTTCCCTCCTCCATCTCGGTTCTCGTCAACTTGTGGCTGATCTCAAGTTTCCTTACTCCAAAGATGAATTCTGGTTTTCTCCTTATTCTAAAATTGTCGGTTCTGTTAATGGCATTGTATGTTTTGTTGCATACAATGACCGTCCTCAAGAGAAGTACAGGTTTGTACACACTACTAATGTTTACCTTTGGAACCCTGCAACTAAGCAATCCAAACTCATTCCACCACAAACCATACTACGCAAATATAATATTGGGTCTTATGGCTTTGGTTTTGATCCCGTAGATAATGATTTTAAGGTTGTTAGAAGTATAAACTACCCTTTTACTACTGAGATCTATTCTACGAACATGAATGTTTGGCGAACCCTCGAGGTTGGGGCTAAGCCAGATGAAAAAATTCCTCTCATGGGTGAATCCAGTGTTTGTGTTAGTGGTTTTTTGTGTTGGAGTGGGGGTAAATTGTATGATATAGTGGTTTTTGATTTGAATAAGGAGGTGTATAATTGTGCTACTAGATACCCTGTCAGACCTATAAATGTTTTTAGATCTGACAATGCTACTACCATCACCACCTTGAATGATACGATTGCTGTGATTATGTGGGAGCAATTCAATGCTAAGATTGATTTATGGACATTGGATAATGTCGAGTGCTTTCGTGGTTGTGGAGTTGAGGCATCTTGGACTCAAATGCTAAGCATTAATGCAGATCTGCCATTGCCATTACAGTATGTTCATAGCTACTTCACCAATGGCGATTTTCTACTTACATCTAGTGGTGATATGGTAAAACGTGATGACAGCATTTGGTTCTCGTATAACTCTGACAAGAAAGAGGCCAAAAAAGTTCCATTTTCAATATACTGGCATCAAATCTTCAAGTATAAAGAAAGCCTAGTTTCAGTCCCGGGATCTAAACAAGTGAGATGGAATACTCAGGGAGATGCTGTATAAGACAGGGTGAGTGATCATCTTATTCAGTTGTTGGTCAATGATTGCACTATCTGTGTTACAGTGTTTGAGTTTGATAGGTGGCTACCTCTACATGGATAGTTCTTCTACAACTTTCTTATTCATCATGTTACATCATTTTCTCAAAAGTATGTCTGAGAATCTAATGTATTTTGTACAATATATGGATTTAGTAGGGACGCAAAAACCCGGCTAAGCCGAAAAATTTAGTAATTACTATTTTTTCAAATCCCGATTTTTAGTTTTTTTTTTTTTTGAGTAAAATCCCGATTTTTAGTTAAAAATTAGCAAAAAATAAATTGAATCCTTGCTAGCATCAAAATATTGATAAAATTTCATTTTTGTCCCGACTATTTTGAAATCCTGGTTCCGCTGCTGAGTACAAGTATTGGTTACGGAAATTGTTTGTTTGAATATATTTTGTTGCTCATCTGCTGGCACGATTATTGCTGGTCGAGTAGGACTGTTACAAGTGTTTCTGACCCATCGTTTGGCTTACTCTGGTTCCTTTAGGTTGATTCGAGTTGTGTTTGTTTTTTGCGTTCATTCTTTATTTGCATCGTGTTAGGCTTGGTCTAGTTTGTTCAAGTGTGTTTGAAGTTGTTGGGTTGATTGGCTCGGTAGGTTTTTAGTTGAAGTCTTATAATGGGCTCAGCCCAATGTTGTCATGAGATGATGGATCGGGCTTTGTCCTATTCTTCTTCTTCTTCTTTTTTAAAATATTGTACTGTACTTTTTTTTTTTGACCAACAATTGAAAAGGATTCATTAAAATATTAGAATTATGTCGGAATAAACTCCCAAATTGATAATACTTGATTAAGAAACAAAAAAGCAAGTTAAATAATTAACGTTTTATTTTCAAATATTCAAGTTCTTTGAATTAGAAAAAAATTACAATAACATTTCGAGCAATTCAACCTACACTAATCAAACGTGACGTAAAAACGTGATAAGCGCGATTAAATTTGTGGTCTAAAGAGGTAAGAACAAGTTGGAGAGATTGATAGATTATTTATTTAAATTTTTAAATGAAAATTTAAGAAATTTGATTTAATTTTGCACTTTAAAAATGTCTTAATTTTTTTAATATTTTTAAAAACACTAAAAACTTATTGAAATTATTCTAAGATTCTTTCTCATTCCAAAATTTATTAGACATATAAGTTTAATTATTAAAAAATAAAAATAATAATACATATATCGTGGTATATATACGTATTTAATATCATATAATATTTATTGTTCAATATGTAAAATACAAAAAATGAAACGAAGGGAAAAATATTAGATAACCCGAAAAACATTTTACAAAATTTTCCAAATATTTTAAGTATCTGATCGATAATTTTTCTAATTACAAAATTATATCTTGTATATATACATACATGTATCATAAATTAGAATTTATATCATGCATCATGGCATATCATTTGATGAAATTGAAATTCGAATGATAAATCAGAAAAATTATTTTAACCGAAATTTGGCATGTTCACCGATATTTGAGATTTGCCTAAAATCAACTCACATATTTAAACCAAGATATTTTCACATATTAGTGACCTTTATATATTATTTTAAATCTTTCTCTAGAACAACACTATTTGCAAGTAAGCACTTGTACTGGAAACTGAGTGCCAGAAAAGATCATGTAAAAGATCATATAATATAAGGGGTCCGGTCCCTGGCAAACGCATGCCAGGGACGGATTATTTGGCATACAACTTTTAAGCCGTTGGATCGTTGATCCAACGGCTGTGATTTAAAAAAAAATTTCGCACCGTACCGCATAAACTTTATGCGGTACGGAGTAATTACCAAAATGCCCTTACTGTTCACGTACCGCAGAAACTTTCTGCGGTACGGTGAACAGTAGATTTTTTATATGAAAACAGGGGGGCATTTTGGTAATTACTCCGTACCGCATAAAGTTTATGCGGTACGGTATTGTTTTTTTTTAAATCACAGCCGTTGGATCGTTGATCCAACGGCTTAAAAGCCGTATGTTAAATAAACCGTCCCTGGCATGCGTTTGCCAGGGACCGGGAGCCATAATATAATTGCAAGAAAATAGTAGGAAATGGCAATTGAAAAAGCATACCTCCGATTATAATTTTCTAATATCCCTACATAATTAAATAAACTCTGTAAAAGTTGACAAAAGCATACCTCCGATTATATTTTCATCTGACGACCTAATTAAAATATCAATACACTAATAAAAAAAAAAAAAGAGGCTGCATGATCCTATTATTTCTCATTCAACGCAAAGTTTCTTTCTGTCTACTCCCTACTAGGTAAGCGCCAAACAAACCCTGCCATTATGTGATTTATATGAACAGAACTACATAAGAGTAATTTAATCCTGAAAAAATCATCATAAAATGTATGAATGTAGACAACCAGAATTATCGCAGCGGTATTATTAAGAAACAAAAGAAATTTCTGGATGCAAAGTAGGCAACAGTTTTAGACCATGTAGCTAATTTATATTCGGTGGTTGGGAGGAGAAAGAAAACTGTTTGTGTTCATCTTCGTTGCTCGCAAGCTATTCAATATGAACAAAGTTTTGAGAGAACTCCTCCATGCAACTTAAA
This sequence comes from Kitagawia praeruptora, assembly GCA_037693485.1. Classification (NCBI taxonomy): domain Eukaryota; kingdom Viridiplantae; phylum Streptophyta; class Magnoliopsida; order Apiales; family Apiaceae; genus Kitagawia; species Kitagawia praeruptora. The sequence continues at coordinate 6,724,464 of CM075354.1, read as the reverse complement.
TTAGATTACAAAGCTATCCTAAAACATACATATTTCCTATTAGCATTACAACACTTTCTACCAAAGCCGCCTTTCTACCTTCTCTGGAAGTTGAATACTTTTATGGAGAAGGCAAAGGTGAATGCAAAGAGTAATGTGAATCCAACTACTGCTAGTCCAACCACCCATACATTCTCATGATCAAACCCGAAATAATCTTTGATGAATTCCTGGACAGTTTTGTTTGTGCCTTTCAGGGTCTTGTTGTCAATGTCTCCAAATTGTGATGCAATCAGACCATATAGAGTGTAAGCAACTGGACATAGCCAAGCATACCATCTCCACCATTTTGGTGTACTCTGTTGTTATAATGATTCATATTAACAAACATTAGTAGTATAAATCTCATGATCTTCGAAGAAATAGAATATTGGGTTTAAGTACTGGAACTTACAGGCCGAGGAACGATGAATCCTGAAAAGAGATTCCATATCCCGTAAAAGGCAGCAGCGATGATAGCAGCGATATCAGCACTGGGAGTTACGGCCACGGTCATCATGCCATAGAGGGTGAAGTAAAGAAAGGTGAAGAACATGAAGAACAAATACCAAAGGAATTTCACGACTGTCCATTCAAATCCAATCATGGAATACACAATAAGACCATACACTCCAGCTTGAAAAAAGACATATGGAATTTCAACTAAAACCTGCAGAGGGAATATAAATCGATTTCCATAATTATGTTTGATGCACACAAGCAGACAGGACAGGACACTGTAACATAACAACAAGTTTCAATTTGAGTAGACTAATAACCTGCGCAAAGGCATATGGCAAAGCTGAATACATTCCCGCAGCTCTTTCTCTATAAAATACTGTACGTTCTACAGCCACAACCGGTTGCACTGAAGCAGCATTTTGGACCCCGAGGAAAAGGCAAGCAGCATACATTGAACCCATTGCATTAAAGAGATCTTGCTGAGTATCCCTGCATAAAATAGTTATTTATACTGAGACGTACACTAAACGGTATGCTACTCTTCTAAACTGTTGGTAACCCTATACTTGGAACTTACATTTTGGAACCAAGGTCCCAGAACATCGACCCAAACATAATTGCTATAGCTGCCGTGAAGACAAATCTCACTGCAGTATAGGATGTGTTTCGCCAATACGAGCATCGTTGTTTCCATAGACAAGCCACACACTGGACAATGAATGATTGTGAGTACTGACTCGGGAAGCTTAAATCTGAAGAACCAGGACGTGGTGAACTTAATTCTCTAATAAGGGCTTTGTTTCTTCTGCAATATGTACACAAGTAGCTATCATTACTTAGCAAAAGAAAAAGGAAAGAAAGTCAACTAGTCGAGCAACCAATAAAATCTTAATAAAAAATAACAGTGAATTTCCGCAATAGGACAATATCAGTTTGCTAGTAATACGCAAAAACTTTTACAGTGAACCTACCTGTACAGATCTGAATTATGGTAAACGACAGTGAAATCAACCCCCAGAATCATTTCTTGAGAAGATGCAGTAACTTCTAGCATCCAGGTTGCTGGATTATGTCCATCCTTAATTTTGTTAATCCCTTCGATTGCCTTTTAAAAAATATCAGTTCATGAAGTCAGTGCAGCTATTCAAACAGTACTTCCCCGTCTCAAGTACATTGGCCATATTAGGAAATCGATATGCATATAATTTTGATAACACATGCTTTCTGAATAAATATACTTATTATAAATATGCTAAAAAAAACATGATTTGAACAACGCTGCACAACAACTTGGAGACAACGGGAATATCAAAGTAACAGCTTGATGCAACTCACCTCAAAGTATCTGATCAATTCGCAAGACTGACGACCCACTGGCCCTGCATATAATTCCAGTCCTCCTTGCTTCATCAGGAAAAGCTGTGACACATGTAATGACAGTTTTTAGTCTCTCTCTACAGAGAGTTGGAGAAAAACTAATGCTAATTCATTATGTAAGGACCCTCCTGATGCTTATGCTGACCCTAAGGTCCCCATGAACCCATTCCTCGCATGTATTCGTGCATGTATATGCAAAATTTTGTTTTACATCTTATAGGTCTGTTTATAAAAGGAGCAATTACCTCATCAAAAGCTTCAAATATGTCAATACTTGGTTGATGGATAGTGCAAACAACTGTCCTTCCCGTGTCTACAGTATTCCTAACTGTTCTCATCACAATTGCAGCAGCTCTTGCATCCAGCCCTGAAGTTGGCTCATCCATGAATACTATTGAGGGGTTTGATACCAATTCAACTGCAATGGTTAACCTCTTGCGCTGCTCAGTTGAAAGACCATTTACACCTGGCAACCCTACCAGTGCTTCCTTTAAGTTGTCTAGTTCAACAAGTTCCAGGACCTCATTGACAAACATCTGAAAAAGATCGAAAAATATTAGCGGGAGTTCTTTGCTTCATTAATAGTTCAATACTTCAATTCCTGGCTCCACAAAAGTTACAGTTTAGGAACATTTGTACAATAATAAGCAGATATAATTAACAAGAGTAAACTGCAGCATTACATATATATATATATTTTTTTTTAATTTGCTAATTCACTGCATATAATTTGGACAGACCTTTCTTTTGTCTGTATCAACTTCTGAAGGCAACCGAAGCCAGGCTGAGTAGAGCAAGGACTCGTAGACAGTAACATGAGGGGAGTGAATGTCATTCTGCTCACAGTACCCAGCTACTCGAGCAAATGTCTCCTGCTTCTTTGGATACCCCGAAACAGTAATGTCACCCTCAATATATCCAACAGTTTTACGACCAGCCAGAACATCCATCAAAGTTGTTTTTCCAGCACCGCTTACCCCCATTAAAGCAGTTAGAATACCTGGCCTGAAAGCTCCACTTATACCCTTTAGAAGGAACAGTCTATCTTCAACAACCCCTTGCTCTTTCATTTCCTGCAAGAATTTTATATTTAGACAGCTTAGGTTCATGTACTTGGACATTTACAAACTTTTAAATTGCAATAATGTTCCAATCCTTTTATATACCTGTGGCATGGCAACAGAATATCTAATATCATCAAATGTGATAGAATGTGGTTCAAATGGAAGAACCATTCCTTTCTTCTTGTTATGATTATTCTCAGCCAACTCAGCAGCTTGTCCAGCTGCCTCACTTTCCTCTGGTACAACGGCTTGAGGCTTTCCCAGAGCTGCAGGGTACAATGAAATATTAGTAAACTCTTAGCTATATTAAAAATAAGCGCAGCCTAATATCATAATAAGTATAACACTCACGGTTAAGATACGTAAGTGCCAATGTGTACCCAAAGTTGAGTATTAGAATGAATCCAACTTGTGCCCCAGCTCCTATCCAGTACCAATATGAATACGGGAAGAAACCTCGAGACTTTAAAACTTCAACCCCTATGGTCTCATTCTTATCTGAATTTAACTTGTCATCAAAAAAGATTTCAAATCAGTTAGTTTCTACACTGAGTAGATAGGGGTACAGTTGGAAACTAATGGTTTGAGTACAATATGCTTACTTTGCTCCATTGGTCACCAAGAAATTCATTCACCGCAATGGCATTCATACCATACATCATCGGGGAGCTATAGTAAGCCCATATCCAATAGTCTGCCACATCCCCTACAACATTATACAAAATAGGCTATAGGGTAAATACCTGTAAAAAGATAAGCAAAAACGAAATCATCAGTCAACTAACATGTTAGTATACCTCGAGCTAGGACGAAGCCACCTAATGCAAATAGTATAAGCAAAGCAAATCCACCAAATGTGTTTGCAAGGATCATAGTCCTTCCCAATGCCCCAACCATCCGGAATAGTGCAGAAGCCATTTGTTTAATTAGTAAGAGTATCAGGTATTGTTTAGCAAATCTGCAATGAGTATCTTTTTTAAGTATCATAGGCACAAGAATAAAATATTATATTTCTCTGAATGCAAGTTGGTAAGCTAACTCATAACTCTTCTTATTCATATGTTTACCTTTCGACATTTGGATCAAATCCAATCACATAATAAGTAAGAAAAACCCACACGCCAACTTCCAAAACTGTCACAGGTATTTTGATAATCCATGATGGAAGAGCGTATGACCATGCAGGAAAAAAAAGGTCTCTTTGCTTGTAAAAGACAGGAAGCTTCGTTACTGTCATGGCAAGCTCTACCAGTCCATTAAACATGAGCGTAACAACACCAAAAAATAAGGCACCCATGTACAACCCTCCTTCAATAGTTGAACTTGGGTTCAACTCAGTTTGTAAGAACAGTGTCATCGTTATCAATGCCATCATAGTAAGCTACATAAGATTACAGGTATATATCATTATCATAGTAAAGGAATAGTTATGACCAAAATATTTCACTGCATACACAAACATAAAAGAAGATATATGTAAAAGAACGAGGATATAAGAAACTCACTTGAAACAATTTGAATATGTAAGCAAATGAATTTCTCTTCATAAGCAAAATTTCTCTTGCAGTCACGACTTTCAATAGTTCAGTCTTGTTAACACCATACTTCTCGGTGGTTAGAGCAGCTGGATGGCTTTTGCTTTTGTCAAATGAGTTTGCAAGATCATTTCCAACTTGATGTCCAACATGGAATGACTGGAAAGCCTCAGCAAATTCTTTGGATGTAATAAATCTGTAAGGCTGATCTCTGTGTAGCCAGTACTGTCTCTGATCTTTTTTTGATGTCACCTGCACCCATAGATAACTTAGACTTGAAAAAATAAAGCATATCGTTCTTTTACTAAGCTGCGACTTAAGAAAATTGTCAAACATAATGAATGTGGATCACTTACTTCTTGCAAGAAATCAGCAACACCTTTTCTTTTGGGGCATTTAAAACCCATAGATTCAAAAAAGTCAAGCACGTGTTCACGGGAACCTTGATACACTATGCAGCCATCAGATAAGAGAATAATGTCATCAAATAGCTCAAAAGTTTCCGGATCTGGCTGCAGAAGAGATATAAGAGCAGTTCTTTGCAGAATGTGCACACTATGCTGGAGTGCTTTTACAATTTGAAAAGTTGTCGAACTATCCAGACCAGTAGATATCTCATCCATGAAAAGTGCCCTCGCAGGTCCCACCAACATTTCACCTGCAATTAACAATAGAATTTATCAGCTTGTGTACTTCAGCCTTTACATCAACTTTCTTAGAGCTGTAAATCAATTGCAATGTTTGTTTAACCTGTGGTAAGGCGTTTCTTTTGTCCTCCAGATATACCCCTAATCATCTGATCTCCTACCATAGTGTCTGCGCACACATCAAGTCCCAACACCTGCAATCATGTAAGGTGTGAGTTCATCCATTGATGCTATCTTTTCTCATTCTGATTGTAAAGACTCTACCAAAAACTCTAAATACCTTCAGGAAATAATCTGTGACCACACTAGCCTCTTGGCCTGCTGTTGCAGCTGCCTGAAAGTGGAAACAAAGTTGTAACTCTAAAAATATGGAAACAGTTTCATAAACTACTTTGTCCCACTAGTTTTTTTTTTTTTTTTTTTTTTTGCTAATTTATTTTCTTCATACACAACAACAGAATTATGAATAACATCATTTATTTTAATTAAAATGTAATGCTCACAACTTCATACCTTAATGAAGATGTCAACATCAGGATCAGGTTTAATATTTGCATCTTTTTCTCGCCTTGCCAGTTCTGCCAACATTTCTGGGAAGCATGGACAAGTATTATACATCAAGCACCTTGTGTTTAAAGCAAATTAATCTTCCAAATTCAAGCTTATTGCAAAGGAATGAAGAGATGAGATGCGTTTACTACTAACCATAGCGTGATCCGACCCCCTGGCACCTTGCAGAGAAAGCCAAAGTTTCTCTCACGGTCATTTCTCCTATATGGAGATCATATTGGCTGATATAGGCAGCTGATCTTTGAGGAACAAACTCTTGCATGCCATGACCATTGTAAGTCACATTTCCAGAAGTCTAATATTGCATTTACAAATTAAACAAGTTTCCAAGATCAACAGGAATGGCATAATCCTTCAGCTAAGATCGACGATCTATAAAAAAAATTGATAGTTTCAGATATTTACCTTAAGGGTCGGATTTAACTTCCCAGCCAAAGCAAGCATCAGTGTGGTCTTCCCTGAACTAGGAGGACCTAAAAGTAATGTCATCCTACAACACACCACATAACAATCAGTATTGGTGAACTATTCCCTAAAAACACAAAAATGAAAAGAAAAATTAATGAGTTATTTATATTATCTTGATTTCTGCACCAAAGCCCTACCTGCAAGGCTTAATGACTCCGCTAACATCTTCAAGGATAGTTAATTTCTTCTTGTTATTCGGTAGTAAATGGAATATGCTTAACAGCCCCTGTTGAGGTCAAATGGAAAAACAACATTTGCCGATTAATAACTATAAACAACAGTGTTACAGCTTACAAGAAAATGAAAAGGAAGGCTATTGATAAGTGCCTACATATAAGTGTTCATACCTCCACTAAACTAAGATTGAAGTTAATAAAAGAAGGCAAAGCTCTGCTCCCTACAAAAAGTTCTGCTTCAATATTCAAATTCTCAAATCTAACTTCAATGGTAGGCAACTCCATTCCAACTCTAATAACATAAAAGCAATCACATTTACAAAAAAAACCCAAATTTCATTTATCAAAGCATGATTTAAAATCAACACTCACAAGCCTCTCTAAAGGTAGCCAAAGTCAAGGAAGGTTGATATGTTTCAGTGCAACTTTATGGAGCATTTGGTTAGCTAGAAATGAGATGTTATACATGGGTTTACGTACAGAAGGCTCTATATTAGCTGAATTAATAAAATACAGAGCCTGGCAATGGAGTCTTTCTAAGGCCCAGGTTGTAGACAAATGGGCCAATTTGTGGTGCATAAACCCGGAACTAGCTTATAAAAGATCGAGGACTGATGGGCTAACATCGTTACTGATTAAATGGTTTGAGACTTATCAATATGTAGGGTTCATTGATGGGGCTTGGAGCATAACTGATAGTGGGCTTGCAAAGGGAGGAATAGGAGGATTTCTAATGGATACAAATAGACAGGTAAAATTTATTTTTTCAGGTCCGTGTATCCAAGACAGTCCGTATTTAGTGGAGGAATCTGCACTGGCATTCATGATAGAAAATATTTTCTCATCCGATTTGAAAAATGCAAAGGTCCTAATAGCCTCAGATTCACTACAGTTAGTCAAGTATTACGACCAGAATTTTTCGAATAGTCTCAATATTAATCCTTTGCTGCAGCTGATTGAAAAATTGGTTACTCTCAATATTGCTCATGTAAGCAGGAGATTTAATGAAGAAGCGGATAGGCTAGCATCTGAAGGGGTATGCAGAGAAGCATCTGTAGCAGGTTGGGTGTAAAGGCAATAGGCTCTTAATGACAAAACTATAGATGGGGAGCCTTGTGTTATGGTCTGTCATAGAAGTTATGCTTGTATGTAGGTATCATGTATGTGTATGTGTATGTTCAGGGGTGTTGTACTAGGTACAAGATATCAAGCATGCATGATATACTTGTTAAAGTAGTAGCTCCGTGTGTCTGCAATAGCAGTACTTCAGGCCTCTGGTTCAGGTTGGTCTCTCCTTTTGGGAGTCCTATTCATTGTATTATTTTCCAAATTAATACAATGGCTTGGTTTATAAAAAAAAAAAAAACAAATTAGTAGTATATAACAAAAACTCAAATCATCCAAAAACAAAAAATACCTATCGATTCGATCTCTGATCTTCAACAAGAACTTCTCATTATCTTCTTCAGCCACCTTGACAAGCCTCTCAAGCAAAGTTTTCCTCTGCTGCATTCCAAGATTATCGATATCAACTTCATTAAAACCATCCCCTTGTGATCCAAGAAGCAAGCCTTTTCTCAACCTATCATAAGTAGGAAGCTTTTCGAGAGAAGACCACTTCAAAGCCTCTTCATCATCTTCATCTGTTGATTTTGAAAAAACATCCATACCTTGATCTCTCCATATTGAAGTACTACCACTTCTTATACTTCCCATTCTTCCACTATGCCTTATACTATGAACCGTTTTTTATACAAGAGAAAGCAGACAGCGTAGGTAGAGGAAAAAAATGGATGGAGGCTAGGGTTAGCTCTGATACCGTGTAAAATTGTATAAATCTTCTGGTATATATCAGTACATATGTTTATATGGAAACTCGATCTTTACGGAATAATACAGAATTATGTAAACTTTACCAGTTACGTTAATGTGGGCAATGATTGATTTTAGGGAAATTACCCCATCTACGTTGTTTTATATCTTTATTCCAAAAATACGACTGCTAAGTTTTGTTTTCATATCTACGGTTGTCTTGTTTCTTCAGCTAAAACTTAATCAAATATACGACCTTCTCCTTCCTCCCCCACCCCAATCCCCAACCTTCTCCTTCTCCGACAACGACCTCCTTCTCCGACCTCCTTCTCCGACCTCCTCCGATCTCCGACAATTACCTTCTTCAGATCGGGGCCGCAGGCCAGTAAACGAAAGGTGGGTTGCTTCTCCGGCGACCCAGCTGTTCATCCGATAGAACCCGACCCGACCCATATACAAAACCTAATTCCCAAATTACTAATTACTAAATTCCAAGATAAACCAATTCCAATAGATGAACGGACGTGAAAAGGAGGGAGATTTGAGATTTGAAGGAGCGAGAGTCGGAGAGATTTGAACAAGGAAGAACGTAAAAATGAAAAAAAAAAAAAAAGAGAGTCAACAACGTATTTTTGGGGGGAAAAAAATCAGAGTTGTATTTTTAGAATTAGTTTGTTGTCATGTAATATATCTAATTATTAGATCTAACGGTTCTGATTTTTTACTAAGAATTTAATGGTCATTATTCGTTGTATACGAATTTATATTATATTTTGTTAGTGATTAGAAGATATGGTATGATATTTTTGGATATATATTAATTATTGAAAGATTATGTTTTAAATTAAAATTTAACATGTTTTAATTAAAAAAATATTATTGTTTGGAAAATACGATATTTTAGGTGTTTATAAAAGGTAATATCATCAATTAAAATTAAAGGCATTTTAATTTAAAAAAGCTAGTTATATATATCTATACTATTATATAAATTCCGAAACATTAAAAGTTTTGGTACCTGTTTTTTGGTACGTCGTGAATTTAATTATTTACCCTTCATAACATAACAAAAAATTAAAACACCTAAGATAAATAATAACATAATATAATTAATAGTAATTAGTCGATTGACTTTTTCACATTTACTTTTAATTAAAGATATTACCTTTAATTAATACCTAAAAACATCAATAGTTTCATATCTTCTCATCATTAATATTTTATTTCCAATTAAAATATGTTACCTTTTTGATTTAAAACTAAACTTACGATCATTAATCTATCTATACTATTATATAAAAGCCGAAACATATTAAAAGTTTGGTTGGTCGGTATCAATTGATTTTACTTATTTACCCTTACTTAATTATAGATAAAAATCTTCTTTAATATTTTATCTAACTTCTCTTTCAGGTTAAACATGTTATATTTTCTTTCAACAACTAAACACTTTCCTTTTTTCAGATAAAATATAATTACAGATAAAAATCTTTTTTAATATTTTATCTAATTCTCTTTCAGGTTAAACATATTATCTTTTATTTTAATAACTAAGCACTTTCCTTTTTTCAGATAAAATATAATATCTTTTATATTTTATCTAACTAAAAAGTATATTATAATTACTATTAACTAATCAATTAATTTTTTCAGTTACCTATAAGCTTTTATCTAACTAAAATATCTCTTTTTCCAATTACAGCCAAAAAAGGTAACTTTTTTTATTTTCTCTAACTAAAACCTCTATTTTTCATTCTTTTAATAAGTAAGCACTTTCCTTTTTTTAGATAAAATAACATCTTTTATATTTTATCTAACTAAAAAGTATTTTATAATTACTATTAACTAATCAATTAATTTTTTCAATTACCTTTTCTCTTTTATCTAACTAAAATATATCTTTTTCTAATTACATCACAGGTTACCTTTTTCAGCCAAATCAAGTTATCTTTTTTATTTTCTCTAATTAAAACCTCACTTTTTCAAATTATATCATGGGCGATTCTATTTAATAAAATAATAATAATACAATGCTATTAATTAACTGATTACCTTTTCATCTCTAAATATATCACGGATAACATTAATTTCTCATTTTCTAAAAATACTGTGAGCAATTTTATTAAAATAACAATTAAATTATAATTACTATAAACTAATCAATTACCTTTTTCACCTAAAATATGTCATCTTTTTAATTTTCACGTTATCTTTTTCTATTTTCTCAAACTAAAATATCTCTTTCTCCAATTATATCACAGACGGTTCTATTTAATAAAATAAAATAATAAAATAATAATATTAATAATTAATTGATTATCCTTTTCGGCTAAAACGTATCATCTTTTCCATCTATCTATCTATACTATTACATTAAAGCCGAAATATTGAAAGTTTTGGTTTCGGTTTGGTTATCCTAATTATTAAAATAAATAATTAAATTACAAAAACAACTCAAAAAGCTAATTACTAATGTTAACGTAATTATATTCCGATTAAAATTCCTTCATCCACATTGAGCTTCTACTTGGACTCTTTTTTCTGCTCCAACTAGGGGTGGCAATTTCGGGTTCTGGGTCGGGTTCGTGTCGGGTCAGATTGTACCTGATTATTTCGGGTTGATTTTTTCCTAACCCTAACCCGTACCTACCGGGTTCGTGTCGGGTTTCGGGTCATTTCGGGTTTTACCACCTCAACTATTTTTTAGAATGACTGAAAATATACTCTCATATTATGTACTCCCTCTCTCCCGATTTATATGCACTGACTGCTTTTACAAAAATTTTAAGAAAAAATAGTTCATTTCTCTTTCATTGCACGTGAAAGTTACAATTTAAATGTATAATATGTATTGTACTGACTTCGTGAGGTGTAAAAAAAGGCATGCTAGATAGAAAATATTGTTATTAGTATTAAATAATTATAAATCAACTAGCGAGTCTCTATATTGCACGTGAAAGTTAGTTTATTGTACTTAAATTTAATTATTTTAAACATAGAGTATTTCAAAGCAGGGTTATAAAAAGAGGGTTCATTAATTTTCGGGTCATTTTCGGGTTTCGGGTTCGTGTCTGATTGTACCTGGTAGTTTCGGGTTGAATATTTGTTGAACCAAATTCGTATTTTTCCGGGTTGGGTTCGTGTCGGGTTTCGGGTTGGGTGGGAAATTGCCACCCCTAGCTCCAACAACTCAATTACCCATTTTTTCTAAAGATTTTATTTATAATTAAAACACTTTACATTTAATTTAAAACTAATATTATAATAATTAATATATATTTAAAATATCACACCATATCTTTTCGTAATTATTTTTTGTAGTAATTTTTGTAATTAAAACACGTTACTTTTTAATTTAAATTAATCTTACGATCAATAATATACACCCAAAAATATCTCACTGTATATTCAAATCATTATTTTTAGTAATAAATAAGAATTGTTATATCTAATAATAAGATATATTATATGATTAAATTAATTTACTAAAAATTCAAAGTTCGAAACCGTCAACGATATTTTTAATTTAGAATTTTATAAAATAAATTTTAAACCATGCATATGATTATTTAAATTTATATTAAATTTAAATTAAAAAATTATTAAAAATAAGGATTATATAAAAACATAATTATAATGTTAAATAAATTTTATAACCTATCAAAAGAAATATATATATATATATATATATATATATATATTATAATTAGGATAAACGTGCCGAAAGCCAAACTGACAAATTTTCAAATTATTATGTTATAAATTTTCTCTTTTATTTAATATTACAGTTATGTTTTTATATAATCATTATTTTTTATAATTTTTTATTTTAATTTAATATAATTTAATATACTCATGTTTACAAATTATACTATTATTTCCTTATTATAAAAACCTTTACGAATTTTTAATATATTTTATTAATAATTGAAAAATATGATATTATATTTTTGGGTATATATTAATGATTGTAAGATTAGTTTTTAATCAAAAAGGTAACGTGTTTTAACTAAAAAATGAAATATTAATAATTGGAAGATATGGTAATTAATGTGAAAAGTAATTGTGAAAAAGACAATTGGCTAATTACCATTAATTATATTATTATTAATTTTATTTATTATATTATAGATAGATATATGTAGCTCATCATATTTTTAGAAAGTGAGAGATTTTAGAAGAAAATATTATGTTTTAGCTGAAAAAGGTAATCAGTAAATTATTAGTAAACTAGTTCATAAAGCCGCGCTTCGCCGTGGCGTTATAATATTTTTTATAAAAATTAATAGATTTACGTTATATTATAATATTAATATTAAATTTTAATAATTGAATATCCTTTTCTAATGAATCGATTTCTTGCTAAACACGATTCTTCGATTGAGTCGCTCTCTCGTTAAAATCAAAATCTCAACTTTAACATATATTATAAAGACTTTTATAATATTTTTTATCCATATAATCGAACAATAAAAATAAAAAAAAATTATGACATCAAGAACAAATTCTAATAGCTAATACAATCTTTTCTAGTGAGCCGTCTTCCCGTTAAATACGTTTTGAGCCGCTTTTATTTGGAACCGAAATTCTAACTAATTATATAAAGAAAGTAAATTCCAATTTTTATATTCTTTAAATTTTTTAATATTTATAGAGTTTTAAAAATGAAAATACATCTTTTATTTTCTGTATATATAGATATTCATGTACTTATTTACAACTTCCGCATGGGAATGTCTTTCTGTTATGTTAACATATAAAAAAATAAATTCGAAGACTTTTCGTTACGGGAATAACATTAAATTTATGGATATATTTTTCTAATGCAAGTATAATTAACTTGTATAAAAAAGATAAAATAAAGAATTTCTAGGAAAAAAGATATATAGTTTTAAAAATCTTGTAAGACGTCTCCACCGTCCTCGTATTCTACTTCTAATAAAACATTTTATTTTATGTATTCCTTATATATTCAAACATCTTTATACGGTCTTCTTTAATGAATCGTTTTCTCGTTAAACACGGTTATTACTATTTATCAGCTCCCTCGTTAAGACCAAAAACCTAACTTTTACATATATCACTTGTATGATAATGTTTATCCATAAAAATCAAATCCTAAAAATAAAATAAAATTTATAACATCAAAATGATATTTTAATAGCTAATACAATCTTTTATACTGACTGTCTTCCCGTTAAACACGTTTCGAGCCACTCTCATTTGGGTCGAAATTCCAAATTCATTACATGTTATTTATGATATTTATTTTACACAATAACTTTTTTCCTTAAAATTAAAACCTAAAAATAGAGTGAATTCCGATTTATACTTTATCTAGACTTTTTAAAATTTATGGAGTTTTAGAAAATGAAAACACAACTTATTTTCTCTTTATATTATAGATACTCCTATTTTTATTTAGGATTCCTGCATGAGAATGTTCTTTTATAATGTTAACACATCAATTTTTTTCTTTTAAAAACGATGACTTTTTTTTATGATAATAGTATTGGATTTATGAATAAATTTTCCTAATAGAAGTATAATTAACTTATATAAAAAATATATAATTTAAGAAGATCGTACTTTCTATAAAATATTTAGTTATATGGATGCTCTATATATTCAAACATCTATTCTGCTTCTAATAGAACTTTTATTTATATGTTTTTATATAAATTCGAACTTTTATTCTTTATAAATTCGAACTCCTTTTTTACTTCCAATAGAACTTTTAATCTAATGCTTTATAAATACTTATTCTACTTCCAATAGAAACATTTATTTATATTGTTTTTTTATAAATTTGAACTCTTATCTCTATAAATTCGAACCCTTATTCTACTTTCAATAGAACTTTTAAGCATATGCTTTATAAATACTTATTCTACTTCCAATAGAACTTCTAATCATATTTCTTCCTATAAATTCGAACTCTTCTCCTCTATAAATTCGAACATCTATTCAACTTCTAATATTTTAAATGATATTTTTATGTTTATAAGTGTTTAAAATTCTAAAAAATTAGAAAAATAGATTGAGACGATCTTAGAGCGGCACCTAAGCTCCCGCGTATCCTCCTTTATATATTGATATATTTTTTTCTATAAATTCGAACTCTTATTCCCTATAAATTTGAACTCCTATCCTAATTCCAATAGAACTTTTAATCATATGCTTTATAAATAATAATTATTCTACTTCCAATAGAAACTTTTATTTATGTGTTTTTTCTATAAATTTAAGAAACTTTTATTTATATGTTTTTTTTATAAATTTATAAATTTAAACTCTTATTCTCTATAAATTCGAACTCATATTCTACTTTCAATAGAACTTTAATCATATGCTTTATAAATACTTATTCTACTTCCAATAGAACTTCTAATCATATGTGTTCCTATAAATTCGAACTCTTCTCCTCTATAAATTCGAACACCTATTCTACTTCTAGTATATTAAAAGATATTTTTATATTTATAAGTGTTTAAAATTCAAAAATTCTAGAAAATTAGAAAAATAGATTGAGACGATCTTAGAGCGCCACCTAAACTCCCGCATATCCTCCTTTATATATATATATATTGATATAATATAAATATTTTGTTTTATTAAATGAGTAAAATGTATCTATAGTTAACTATATATTGATTTCCTATAGTTAACTATTAAAATCAAGTAGTTTTATGTTCAAAACATTATTTCATTTAAAATAATAATTACTATATATTTTTAATCTTTAATTTCCAAAATAATATCCCATTAATTAGATGGTAAATTGATAGTGTAAATATATCGTTCATTCACAATTTTGATAACATTTTTTTTCAAAATTCCATAGATGTAAATATTCTATAGAATTTCCTTATTTTAATAATTAACTATAGGATAATAATCTACAGTTAACTATACATACATTTTACTCTTATTAAATAGAACGGCTCAAGATATTTTTGGAAAAGGAGAGAATATTGTTCAGTTAGTTATTAGTAATTATAATATTATTATTTTATTTCATTAAATAAAACGGTTCATGATATTTTTGGGAAAGAAGAGATTATAGTTAGAAAAAATAGAAAAGTTAACGTGTTTTAACTAAAAAAGGTAATTGGTTAGTTATTAGTAAATGTAAAATAAAATTGCCCGTAAGATAAAATAAAACAGAGCTGAAAAAGGTAATCAGTAAGTTATTAATAATTACAATATTAATATTTTCTTTCATGAAATAGAACGGTTCATAATATTTTTGGAAAAAGAGAGAATATAGTTCAGTTAGTTATTAGTGATTATAATATTATTATTTTATTTCATTAAATATAACTGCTCATGAAATTTTTGGGAAATGAGATATTATAGTTAGAAAAAATAGAAAAGATAATTTGTTTTAACTAAAAAAAGTAATTGGTTAGTTATTAGTAAATATAAAATAGAATTATCCGTAAGTATAAAATAAAATAGAAACTAAATAAATAATAACTAAGTAAGGGAATTTAAGTAAAAACACGAAGTTCCGTACCGACCGACCGACCGACCAAACTTTTATTGTTTCGACTATTATAATATAGTACTAGCTTAAAACCCGTGCGATGCACGGATTTATTTTAATAATATGTGAATTTTTTTCATTAATTTGAATTAATTTTTTTAAAACACGAATTTTGGATGCTTGGATTTTTAAATGAGATGATTCGATAATAATTATATAAATGTTATCCTTGATATTTCCAGAAAAAAAAGTGATTTTAGTTAGAAAATATAGAAAAGATGATAGGTTTTAGTTGCAAAAAGTGATTAGTTAATTATTAGTAATTATAAAATTATTATTTTATTTTATTAAATAGAATTCTCGTGATATAATTGGAAAGAAAGATGTTTTAGTTAGAGAAAACTAAAAACGTAACATGTTTTAGGTGAAAAAAGGTAATTGATTAGTTTATAATAATTATAATTTAATTATGTAAATTTATTAAATAAAATTGCTCGTAATGGTTTTAGAAAAGGGGAAATTAATGTTACCCTTGACATTTCTAGAAAAGAAATATTTTAGTTAGAAAATATAGAAAAGATGATACGTTTTAGCTGAAAAAGGTAATCGGTTAATTATTAGTATTATAATATTATTATTATTTTTATTAAATAGAACCGCCCGTGAAATAATTGGAAAAAGAGAGATTTTAGTTAGAGAGTATAGAAAATGTAACGTGAAAATTAAAAAAAGTGACATGTTTTAGGTGAAAAGGGTCATTGATTAGTTTATAGTAATTATAATTTAATTATGTTATTTTACTAAATAAAACTGCTCGTATTGTTTTTAGAAAATGAGAAATTAATGTTGCCTGTAATATTTCTAGAAAAGGGGATTTTAATTATAAAATATAGAAAAAATTAAACGTTTTAGTTTAAAAAGATAACCAGTTAATAATTAGTATTATAATATTATGCATAGGGATGCCTCCAACCATGCCGGCCTTGAGCTCAAGACCTGGTCGTGGACCTTCAATAATAATCCAGAGGGTGCTGCACTTTACTAAGCAGGCTAGCCTACTTGACAATTTAGTTCACAAGTTTGAAATTATATTTTTGACATATACTCCGTATGTACTATCGCAACGATATATGAAAAATATTTTACAAATTCAAATGCAATAATAAATATGCTCTTTAACGAATGTCACGACATTTATTTTCGCTGTCTCCGTCTTCGGCTTTTGGTGTTTTTTTAACGGCCACCAAAATCGACCCTCAAATCAGGTGTGTATTATTCAAAACCCAAAACCCGTGCGTGTGTTTTGTATTATTTGTCCTCCACAAATAATAAAATACAGTAAAATTTCTATAAATTAATATAATCGGGACCGGAGAATTCTATTAATTTAGAGAGGTATCAATTAATCTAAAAATTAATAATTATTAATTTATAAAGAATTTTCAACATTAAACAAAATTAACTTTTAATTATATAAATTTAAAAAGAATCAATTGAACAATTTATGTTTATACTTAATTCAATTCATTCAATGTACGATAGTTTACAAGTTCAATCGGTATTACCGAGATTCAAATTAAAGATTCATGTATATTTATATGATTTCAAATACAGTACAACATTTTTGGAGTCTGTTGCACGTAAAAAAAACAATCAAGTCATAAAAAAATATTGATTAGTAACTTTGTGATGCTTTACGATACCGGCGCATTCGAATTTTTGGATGAAACAAAGAAGGTTAGGGATGAGTTTCATGTAGATTTAAATTTTAAGAATCCTAAAATCATATTTTACAAAAGTATAAGACATATATTTCTATTATTATAAAGGAATTATTAATTTATAATATTATTGGGACCAAATATTTATAAAGGGTTTTTCAAAAAAATTATTATCTTATTATCTTATCGAAATTGATCAATTTTTGAACTGGCCCAAGTTGAGACCGGAGGAAATTATTAACTTAGAGAGATTATTAATTTATCGAGTATTAATTTAGCGAGGTTTTACTGTAGTTCCCCTCCTTCTAGCGCCAAGTTGTTGGAGGAATTTCGTAACAACACGAAATCGGAGTTGGAATAAGAGGTGTTTACTTGTTAGTTAATTAAGTCTATTTTTTCGTGACAAATTTTTGTTGAGTTAAAAACGTAGATACGCAGGCATCTTGGCATATAGATGAGACAAATTGAGACATCTGTCGAGTTCAACCCTTTTTTATCATAAACCCTAAATCCATTAAAACAGTCATATTCATACACAAATTGCTCTGTTCAACCCTTTTTTATCATAAACCCTAAATCCATTAAAACAGTCATATTCATACACAAATTGCTCTATTATTCCAGCAAAATCTCCGATTTCGTGTTACGACATTTCTCCAACAACAGTAAAGCTACAAGCCTAATTATTCAAAAAAAAAATGCCTCTTATACAAAACCAAGAACTTATTAGCCAAAACTAAACATGGGTTTCTTCAAAAACTCAATAAAAACACATTTGGGTATCTTCTCCATATATAGAACAACAGTAAACCTTGGCGTACATTCTTATTCACTACAAAAAGTCACTACCACCATTTTAGGAACACTTATATAATTTATTTTTAGCTTAATTTATAATTCTCAATTATCTTTAACTTAACCTACATTTTCTTATACATCCTCAACTAGTTATTGTTTTAACAACAATAACTCATGTTGTTCTCTTTCCAAAAATTAATTTTATAAAAATCAAAACATTACATAAAAAATATAAAAACAAATCTATTCTTATTTCATAAGTATTAATAATATTTATTAGGTCACAAATTACTTGACAAGGTTATTTGATTTTAAAAAGGAGTTATTTTTTTTTAATTAAAAAGTTTTATTTGTACTTATGAAAGTATATGAAATAAAAAAAATTAATAATAAAATTAAGAAGTTTTTTATTTGATTTAGGAATCATAAAAAGATATGACATGAATATATATATTGATCAAGTTTAAGTGTATAATGATTTTGATTCAAAAAAGTATATATAATGATTTATATTGAAAACAGAAATAAGAGAAAGATAGTATAAATGAGAGAGATAACTGTAATACTAATGATCGTGACTTTTGTAATGAATAAAGATGTAAGCCAATATTTATTCATAGAACAATGATAAATATGGAATATTATTATTGTTATACTAAAAGGTGCATGGAGACTATATATGGCATGTCTTTATATATAGAACATCGATAAATATGGAATATTATTATTGTTATACAATAAGGTGCATGCAGAGTATATATGGGATGTCGTGACGAAGGCACATGGAAAGACACAAAAAATACCATTTGTACACGCAGTAACAATATTTATGTGTATATATATAAATAGTGTTATATTGAATTAAATTAGTTGATATGTGCAGCTTCAAATATTAAATAATGTTTTATTGAATTAAGTTAGTTGATGATATGTGCAGAACTGCTTCAAGTATATGTACAATGTGTATATTGTACTCCACAGCCGGGAAAGTATACAGGGTTAAGGAGCAAATAAGCCCTTGTAATTTAAAAATGGTCAAATAAACCCTTTAAGGTTTGCATTGTTGGTTCAATATAGCCCCTCTAGTTAGTTTTTTCTTAATCATAATTAGAAATATTATAAAATATCTAATTATATTTTTTTATAATAAATATCTAATTACATATAGTTCATATTCTATTTTTATATTTTATTTAGTCCACCAACATTTTCATTTTTTTAATAAATAACGAAATATGGGTCATATTTTAATATTAAATCATAATATATACACACATTTGGTTGCATTTCGTGTGCCGTGCAATTATTTTGATATTTTTTATTATTATATTTAAATAATTTAAATTTATTTTTATTTTTAAAAAAATAATTTAACAAGATTAGTTGCATATCTATACTATTATATAATAGCCGAAACATTAAAAGTTTGGTCGGTCGGTATGGTACCTGTTGATTTTACTTATTTACCCTTACTTAATAGATAAAATTCATCCTATTAATTAATCAATTTCCTTTTTCAGGTTAAACATATTACCTTTTTCAATTTTTCAACAACTAATTAATTTTTCTTTTCAGGTAAAACACAATATCCCAAACAACTAGATAAAAAAGTTTATATAAATCATAAGCCACTACATTAAAAACTCAATAAATATATGTTATATCATCAAAGATAAACCAATAACTTCGTTAATAAATTATTTTTTCGAGATATTGTGATAGTATATTTTTAATCGCGAATCTAATTCTTCATTTCGGAGAATATTCACGAATGACACTATATTTTTTGACACTCATCATCATGAGATTTCCAATAAATCCATATACATCTATATATATTATAATGGCTGGAGATCGGAAATGCACCATAACAGTTCAAGGTATTTTTCTTGAATTTTCGTTTTTTTGATTTTTTTATTAAAATTCTTTTCTTGCATTGAATAGTTATTAATGACATTTTAATTAGTCATTAATTACACCTATTAAACATATATTAAATTTACTCTATTTAATTTGTTTAAAAATTAGCAAACTTTAGTTTAACATTATAGTTATTTTTTCAATATTAATTATATATAGTCATGTTTATTTTTAGTTAAAATGACGAATAACAATTGTTTATATTGCGTTATTTTTTATTCCCTATTCAAGATCACTATAATTTTTTTTCGGATGATTATAGGGTACACGACCTTAACTTCTCAAGCAATTTTTGTTATCAATAATTGTAAAAATCATAATAAATTATGGAAGTACAAGATATTTATTTAATATCTGGAATTGTATACAAATAGTACAGATAGATTTTCAATTTTGCACATGAATAAATAATACATGAGTTATGATCAAATCGATTAAATTTAACAAATCCAGTCATTTATCGAAAGATAAAATTGATAAAAAAAGCTATACACCCATTGTTTCGTTATATTGTGTTGAAATAATTTTTTATTGTAATTAAACAAATTCTTATACCATTATTGAATATGTATATTATAAGAGGGCTGTCAGTTTTAAAAAACATTATTAACCAACTTCTCAAATAATCTTTATTATCAATGATCGTAGTAAATTATGGAAATACATTGATCTTTACTTAATATCTTAAATTTGTAAACAAATCATGCGCATACACACATGAGTTATGACCAAACTAATTAAATTGAACAAACTCAACCATTTTATCGGAAGAATAAATTGATAAAAAAATTATATGCCCATTGTTTCATTATATTGTGTCAAAATAAATTAATATTCAAATTAAATAAATTCCTAAACTATTATTGAACATGTATATTATGAGAGGGGTGTCGGTTTTAAAAAACGTTATTAAGTTGTATTCAAAATTTGTAACTTTTGATTGTAAATATTACGTTCATATTGTAATTTTTATTTTTATATGTTTGTGATGATTTTAAGATTATCAAAATTTTAGATATATATAATGAAAATATTTTTCCAATTAATAATTCATGTAAATTATTTTTAAATTAATTTTTAATAGAAAATTCATAAGAGACCAATCAATTTTTAAGAATAATAGAAATTAATTTATCTATTACAGTACTTTTATATAAAATTTATTATAATAGCAGGAAACTGGAGAGACTTGAACTCAGAAGCTTCAAAATATTTTTCTTGAATTTTCACATTTTTATTTTTTATTAAAATAATTTTCTTGCATTTAATTAATAATTAATTATACCTATTAAATATATATTAAATGTACTTTTTTCATATTTAATATCAAAGTTTAACTATTTTATTAGAACATTATTAATATTATTATTTTGTTATAAAATATTAATGATTTATATAAAAATACCATTATTTTAAGGTAAAACAATAAAATAAAATAATTTTTATCGTCATTTCTAATCCTTATTCTAAATCATTGCAATTTTTTTGGCAATAATTAATAGACGATTTTAACTTTTCGATAAATTTGTAATCAATGATCGTGAGAATCATGATAAGATACATAAGTATATATATTTTTCGATTGACATCCACAATTTAAATAAAAGTAATATCGTAGAATTTACATTTATACCTGAACAAATTATACACGGGGTGTGACCAACTCGATTAAATTGAATCAAGTGGACCCTTTTTTTCGTCAATTAAATCAATGAAAAAATTACCCATTCGTTGTTTGATTATTTTGTGTTGGAAAAATTAATATTCTAATTAAACACATTTTATACTATTACTAATCAATTAATCATGCATGTATGTTATGAGATGGGAGACAGTGTTTAAAATCGTTAATTAGTTATATTTAATATTTACAAATTTTTTTTATAGGAATTATGTTGACATCGTAGTTTGGTATGAAAAAAAGTAAAAGGTGTTTAAGGAGTTGATTTTTGCTATTTTAAACAAATTATCACTGCATTAAGTAAGGGTGTTATAAAACGAGCATCGACTTTAAAAACAATTATATGTACAAATTTATTATAAAATTTAATAAAAGAATATTAGAATATGTGAGTATCACTTTGATGTGTCCATGAATTTAATTTTAATGTTACAAACAAAACAGTTCTTATAAAATGCTCTGAAAAATTAATTAAATGTAGAGATACGGGTGTCGAATCACTCCAAAAAAACATAAAGCATGATTTACAATATGCATTTGAATTCTGCTTTTTTCATGATAAAACCAAATATATCGACAAGTGAAATCAATCACACCTCTCATCACATTTACATTCTAATTCTTTTCATCGTACAATCAATTTTACTAACAAATAATTTAATAACAAATTAAGCAATCACATCTTTTATGACTAACAAATAATTTAATAATAAATTAAGCAATCACATCTTTTATGATGTCATCGACAATAGAAAAGATTCACAAATGTTATTTTTACTTATTCAATGTCAAACTTTGCAAATGTTTGTCAATATTAAATTTCAAAAGCATTTTTTATGCGACAAAATAGGTTCGTCAATATCTTCAAAATTATTATTATTATTAATATTCAAGAATTTAACTAAAACATGTTTTTTTCACATAATTCTTTTCTCTTTAATTTTTAAACATTCAAATTTAATTACATTTCACATAATTTTTAATTTATCATATCAACTTTCAAATAATAAAATTTAACAAACAATAATGTTATGTGTATAATTTTTAAAAATATTTTCGTGTCGCGCGTAGCGCGGCTTTATTACCTAGTAATATATAAATCCAGAGGGTAGTGCCATACTGCCATAGGTAGGCGACCTGGCAAAAATGTGGTCCTCACGCAGATTCAGTAAAACTTAGCTTACTCAGTTATAATACCACTCAAAGTGGTGTCTGAGGAGGGTAGATGTACGCAGACCATGCCCCTATACAATAGGGAGGCTGTTTCCGAAGGACCACCGGCCAAATACAAATACAAATACAAAGAAAGGAAACTAATACAAACTAAACTCACACACACCCAGGGGTCGAACCCTTGACCTCCTAGCTCACTCACAGGTAGCTCACTCTCAGGTAGCTGTTTGTCGCAATGGGTAGCTGTTTGCTGTGGTCCAACCCCATCTCTCTTAGAGCATCTCCAATGGAACCCCTTCCTTACCTATAAAATGCCATGCTGGAAGCTTTTAGGGTTTTCCTCCAAAAAACCATCTCCAATGGTACTCCCCCTTACCTAAAATTTTTAGGTGAGAGAAAATAGAACCCCATATTTGAGGGATGAAAAGTGATCCCCGATATATTGCCATGTCATCTCCCGCTGGTTTCTCCTCCAATTCCTCATCTCTCCCGACTGTTTACGTGTGTGTCTTGGCCTGTATATATGTTTTGTGTTTGTGTTCTGTGTGTGTTCATGTATTTTATGTGTTGTGTGTGTGTCTGTTCATTTATAAGTAGTTGGAAATAATCACATAAATTATATTGTAAAACACAAATTTTAAAATACTAATTAAATATTAATTTTGAAAATATAGAGAATCAATATAGGGATTACCATTGGAGTAAAATAGCTTTTTCGTTCCCTATATTTTAAGTAACCATTATTTTAATATATTTTAGGGATCCAAAATAGGGAAGCCCATTGGAGATGCTCTTAAATCCCTAATATTCCTTAAATCCCTAATTTCTTTCTTCCCGGCCAACCTCATCTCTCGATCCATCTACAAATCTCTCTCTCACATCCCGATTTAATCTCCCCCTCCCTCTCAGTCGCAATTCCTCACTCTAGTCAGCTATGTCTCGGTCTGGTAAGCCCCCCTTGATGTGTTCACTACAAGATCTACGTTTAAATTTGAAGGACAGATTTCCGTCAAATTTAAGAACTTTCGTCATTTTTATACTCCTTTCCGTTGAATTTAAGGAGACGTAATATTAAAATTTGAATTATATATAAGGATCTAGGGAAAACCTCGTTTAATGGAAAACTTAGAAAACTAAATCGAAATATAGCATATATGGTATGCAAACTAATCGTTGGGAGATGAAGAAAAATGTGGTGAAATTAGATTTAAAAAAATTATCATCGATTGACGGGAAAAATCAAATTAAAAATGGAGGGGATTAGGTGTGATTCTGTGTGTGAGGGTGTATTTGATTAGTGTGTGGGTGCCCCTGGCGGGGCCATTGATCTTAATACATCTAATGGCTAGGATTAGTACCTTAGTTTTCTTCAAAAAATAAGTTCTCTTTTGAGCACTTGCCTATATATATATATATATATATGTGGAATAATTCAATCTTTATATGTAGTACAACTATTCTATGTATGGAAATGTCTTTTATATTCGATGTTTGAAATGTCTTTTAAGTCACTAAAATCATATGAAAATTTACGTAATAACTTAATTATGAGATATTTACATCTCTACAGATAGATTTTTAATTAGATTTCTACGGATAGATTTTTAATTAGATTTTTATTTACGTATCTTTATTTAATATAAAAATCAGTAATAACAATATTATATAGGAATAAATATGCTTTTATAAATAAGTAATCTTGTGTACGCGATTATTTTATATAAAATTAATTTTAAAACAAACAATAAATTACAGATTGAAAAAGAAAATTAGTTCAAGTTAAATTTTAATGTTCATGATTAATAAATTCTAACTAGATATAAACAATTTTTTGTAAGGTAGTTAAACAATTTAAAAAATAAATACAAATATTTTTATGATTAAATTAAATATTATGTATATATATAATATATATTTTTTGAAATTTTGGGGCCCTATAAAATGTGAGGCACTGTGCAAGCGCCCCACTTGCACATGTCATTAGCCGGCCCTGAGAGAGAGTTATAAAAAAATTTGAATAAATATATATGGAATTATTCGATTTTTATGAAATGATATAATATTCAGTGTTTGAAATGTCTTTTAAGTCACTAAAATCATTTTAAAATTTTCTTAATAACTTAATTATGAGATATTTACATCTCTATAGATAGATTTTTAATTAGATTTCTACGGATAGATTTTTAATTAGATTTTTTAAATAATGCAAATTTGAAAATACATTAATAGAAATATTTGCTATGACTTTTTAAATTTACTTTTCTTTGTTTGTAATCCAATTGAATAAATGAGGACCAAGATGATTAAAATTCAAATTTGATGTTTTTTCGTACATTAATAAACATTTTTACCTTCCCAAATCTTTTGTCTTAATTTTTTTGTGATCAAATTGATCAAAATTTGCTTAAATATTACATATATAATATAGATTAAAAAAAATTTATAAAAATTATATCATTAAAATATACATTTAATCTAATTTAATATATATTTTTTTTAAATTTTCTAAATTATATAAGAATGATAAGTAACTATTAATCAAAATTTGGTCAATTGGATGCTACAAAGAGCAAAAGGAAGAGAAGGATTAAGACAACAGTTTGAGTAGATACCAGCTGAGAGAGGCATAAAGCACTTAAGCTAATAACCTAGCAATTCAAACATTAATCTATGGCATGACAAAAATTGAAATGACATAACAATATCCTAATTAATCTCCAAAAAGTAAATTTCAACTTGACTAAATAGACTCTTGATGCTCAGAAAGTCATGCAACACTAAACCATCCCCCATGTGTTTGTCCTTCAAAACTGCTAATAGCCTAACAACAACTCTTGGCTTTTGTTGACAAAGCAATGCCTGCTAATGGAAACACAGAGAACATATTCAAATACCGTATGAGAATGACATATTGCCTGCTAATGTACCATCTCATGTATTGTGTTGTATGTTTTGACATGTATAACCTCTTAAGTCTTGGAGTGAGAGGAAAGTATCTCAAAGTCTTTTTTGCTATTAACGGGCTTTTTACGTCCTTCCGCTTTTTATACCGATCAACACCACATATGTCACAACGCAACTTATCAGCATTTGTCTTGTAATATAGCATGCAATTATTCTCACAAGCATCAATCTTTTCATACCCCAAATTTAATTCCTTAACCATATTTTTGACATCTTTGTAAGTCTCTGGCAGTGTATGTGGTTTAGGCAAAGCAGACCCAATTAGCTCAAGCAATTCGTCAAAACCTTTTTGACTGCAACCGTTCTTATTTTTAAAGTGCAGCAACTTCATAACAAATGATAACTTTGTATGTTCTTCATTATTTGGACACAAAGGAACTGAAGCATTCTTCACCAACTTGTAAAACTCTGAAGCTTCTTGATTTGGATCTTCTTCCACATTTTCAAATTGATCTTGTTCCCCTGCCACATCTCTCAACATTTCAAACACATCGTACTCATCATTATCTTCATTAGTGTTATGATTTGAACTTGTTCCCAAAGAGTAATGAGCATTCTAGTTAGATTTTTCTCTATGGAGATCCCATGTAATATACGCCTCAATAATACCGAATTGTAACAAGTGCCACTTTAACACATCTTCAGTCATAAAAGCCTGATTTTTGCATCTCTTGCACGGACATTTTATTAATCCTTCAGGGTGTTTTTTCTTTTCTGGCTGGACAAATTCAACAAATGAATTCACACCTTATACCACCCTTACCATCATTCCTACGTCTCATCCAACTTCGATCATGAGACATCTACAAGTAAAATTTATTAATACTTTGAGTTAGTTATGTTGTTAAATACAGAATTGATGTTATCATAAAATATAGATCAAATAAACAAACAAACATTAATTTGAACCTAGATTAATACAATGGCAACACAATCATACTAAACACAATGTATACTACATAATATGATCAATATATATGTGCAATATATGGACAAGTATATGTAATTAAATAATGCAATCATAAATCATACTTACCTTTAACTTTGTAGATAGTTTCAAATATTAGTGTTTTTAATGTAGGCTCCAAGCTTCCATAATAAAACAGTTATACGTGGGTCTAGTAAAAAAAGAAGAGGCAGCTAGTCTGAGTAAAAAAAGAAGAGGCAGCTAAAAGCAAAGCTACGGGAGGATAAAATAAAATTAGGGTTTGGCTATTATTAACGGACTTCCGTCATATTTAGTTAGCATAAAATCAACGGACTTCTGTCGCATTTAGGAGTATATATTCAACGGACATCCGTCGCATTTAGTGTTATATATTCAACGGTTATCCGTCACATTTATCTATTAATTACAACTAAGAGCTTCTATCAAATTTATATTTGAGAGGGAAAAACTCCCTCCAACTTGTAAAATATTTTTAAAACCCAACAAATTTAATACGACAGATATCCGTCAAAAATACTAGTTCCGTCGTATTTATCATGTCCATCTAATTTACCAAAAAAGAGGGAAAAGATGAAAAATTTTGGCGACCTTTAAATTAGACAGAATTCTGTAATATATAATTGTTCCGTCATATTTAATTACTCCGTTGTATTTATGAAATGGTTAATTTGACGGACATCTGTCACAATTATATAATCAACGGTCGTCCGTCATATTTAAGCGCCTCAACTTTCCGTTGAATTTGTCCGTCAAATTTACTGTAAATTGTTGTAGTGGTTTGATGTTGTTCTTACTGTTATAAATCGATAGCCTCTCTATAAGGGAGAAGGTATGTTTGATTTTGATGTGTTAATTGTGTGTTAATTTGAGTTTGTATCAGTGAAATGATGTGTAATTGGTGCTACTTGTAATTTGTTAATTGTTTCATTTTTAAATGATTTTGAGAATATATATATACGACAATCGAATCGATGATTGTGCTTGCTGGTAGTATTTCAATTTTAGCGTGAAACTTGTTGGTTATATCGTGAATTATCGACTATAGGACGTGATTAAGTATTGTTGTTGTATTTGTTGTGTTTTTCCTCGAGAGAAGGTTATACAGATTTGAGACACCTAAATGTTTCGTAATTTATGCGTATATTGACAAGATTGAGATTTTGTTAAAATTCTTTTGGATTTGCTATTTATAAACTTATAGATAAGTTGAAGTTCGGTTTTGAAATTTCTTTAATCGTCTTCTTGTTTATTTTAACAACATAGCTTCTCTCTATAAATCTTGATTTTGATGTGTTTGATGTGTTTGTGTTTGATTTTTGTAAGGGAGAAGGGGAAGGTGTGTGTATGTGTTATATGTTACTGTGTTGTGTGGGTAGGCTTGAGCAGTAAGCTTGTGTTGTGTCTGGATGGTGAAAGGCTGAAAGGTAGTTTTTTGCCGCAATGGGTAGTTGTTTGCTGTGGTCCAACCCCATCTCTCTTAAATCCTTAATATTCCTTAAATCCCTAATTTCTTTCTTCCCAACCCCATCTCTCGATCCATCTACAAATCTCTCTCTCACATCCCGATTTAATCTCCCCTCCCTCCCAGTCGCAATTCCTCACTCTAGTCAGCTATGTCTCGGTCTGGTAAGCCCTTGATGTGTTTGATGTTGTTCTTACTATTATAAATCGATAGCCTCTATATCCCCTGTTCTTACCATCTATTTTTGGTTGGGTGTGGGTTGATAATCGTGTGCGTGCGTTAATATACGTGTGTGTGTATATGATATACGGGTGTGTGTGTGTGTGTATGCGAGTTCGTGTGTGTGGTACGTGTATGATTTGTGTGTGCGCTTGGAATTTGAGTGAGTGTGTTTATTATGTGCGTACATAGGGATCGTGAGGGTATAGTGCTGGTGGTGCGAAGTGCGGCTGTGAGAAAGAGGTAAGGGACAAGGGGAAGGTATGTGCAACTTATGTGCAACTTATGTGCAGCAGTGCTCAGTTTGCCAGCAACAGAAATATTCCCAGCAGTCACCAGCGGGACTTTTGCAACCACTTCCGATTCCTATGTTAGTTTGGGAAGATATTTCGTTGGATTTTGTTGAGGGATTACCGTTGTCCAGGGGGATTAATACAATTCTTGTTGTAGTCGATCGACTATCAAGCAAAGTTTTCCTCTGCTGCATTCCAAGATTATCGATATCAACTTCATTAAAACCATCCCCTTGTGATCGAAGAAGCAACCCTTTTCTCAACCTATCATAAGTAGGAAGCTTTTCGAGAGAAGACCATTTTAAAGCCTCTTCATCATCTTCATCTCTTGTTGATTTTGAAAAAACATCCATACCTTGATCTCTCCATATTGAAGTACTACCCTTTCTTATACTTCCCATTCTTCCACTATGCCTTATACTATGACTTGAGGATTCACCGTTTTTTACACAAGAGAAAGCAGGCGGCGTAGGTAGAGGGAAAAAAATGGATGGAGGCTAGGGTTAGCTCTGATACCGTGTAAAATTGTATAAATCTTCTGGTATATATTAGTACATATGTTTATATGGAAACTCGATCTTTACAGAATAATACAGAATTATGTAAACTTTACCCAGAATATTTGCTCCATCCATTATAACTAGCTTTGTACCCCGTGCAAGGCACGGACATGCTCTAGATTAGAAATATTTATGAATTATTCGTGATCACGCAGGATTGGATTGTTGATATATTCGATTGTTCATGTCTTCGCATCAATTGTTGGGAGGAAATAGAATTTATGCAATACCCGATCGTGAAATGCAAATGATAATTCTGGTTAAATTAAATCTGTTTATATTTTACCCTATGTTTTGTTTTGTTAAAGAAAACTTGAACGATATGTAATAAATTGTTTAATGTTAAGATCAAAACCGTACTTCGAAACATAAATATATAAAGTTAACAGGGATGGATACAGAGATACATACAAGTATTAATTACATAATAATAAATGCATATTAGTTCATATCTGTTATTATTATGTAATAAATATGTTAGTGTTACAATACCTAAATAGCCTCCGAAAATATAACATAGATATAATTAGTAGAGGTAAGTATAACTTTTTATATGAATAAATTTGCTCATGGAACCCCCCCATTTGCTCTATTAGATATATATATATATATATATATATATATGGGTTCTCTTCTACAGCCACAATTGGATATTTTTGAATATTGATCCAACCCATCTATAACCATCCACTAAAGATATGGACGGCTGGGATTTAAAAGGTTACGCTATATTATATAGCGTACTACACTATATTATACAGCGTAAACCTTTTTACCTTTTTATCCCACAATCTGCCACGTGTTGCCACGTACCGGTTTAAACTTACGCTATATAATATAGCGTAATACGTTATACTATATAGCTAAATGGTTTGTTTTACAAAACCGGGTTTATTTTACACAAAACATAATAGAGCGTATTGTGGTTGCAATATACATCATTTTACAAAATATTAAGTTAGAATCATCCACAAACCACCGGAAATCGCAAATCCACCGGAATCGGAAGTAAATCATCATCAATTTCATCATTTCTTCATATAAATTGAGTAATATCGTGTCTATTTCTTGTATTTATATGTCATCTAATTGTTAAGATGTGTGTTAGATTTGTGTACATGTATGTATGTATGTATATATCTTCAAAATCATCTAATTGTAGATTTGTGTACATGTATACATGTATGTATATAATTTTCGAATAGGGTCGAATTAATGTTCAAATTTGTGGATAATTTTCGAATCAGGGTTCGAATTTGTTGATAATTTTTTGAATTAAGGTTCGAATTTGTGTATAATTTTCGAATTAGGGTTCGAATTTGTGGATAATTATTCGAATTAGGGTTCGAATTTGTGTATAATTGTTCGAATTAGGGTTCGAATCTGTGTATAATTTTCGAATTAGGATTCGAATTTGTGGATAATTTTCAAATTATTAGGATTAAAATTTATTGGATTAAAGTTTGCATTGTGGATTAAGTTTGGATTTGTGTAGTTTGAATTTTTTTGTATGCATTAAATTTTTTTATATGTTTTGAATTTTAGTTGGAAGATTTTTGCGGTCCGGTTGATCCTTCTCTCCTTGTTGACCAAGATAACCATGTAAGTAGTAGTATATGGATTGGTAATCATCGTGATAAACTTACAATCCGTCAAAGTACCTCGTTGCTTAATGAATGGGAAATAGAGGCATATCAAATTCATCTTTTACAACATTGGGGTTTCGGAATGTTTACCAACCCAAAAATCGTTATGCAAAATGATGTGACTTTAATTTCTTCATTAGTGGAGCGTTGGAGGTCGGAAACCAACACATTTCACTTTACTTTCGGGGAGATGACGGTGACACTTGAAGATGTGTACATGTTGACGGGGCTTCCGGTTGTTGGAGAGGCGGTAACTTTGGGTGACACAATCAACATAAATAATCTTTGGTTACGTGATTGGCCGGATCCAACACTCTCATTTGAGGAAAGGGAGGAGGCTTTGGGTAGAGGTGACGTTAAATTAAATTTTTTGAGGAATAGATATCACAAGTGCCCGAACAAGAAGGATCGGGAGCTTCTAGAAATATATACACGGGGGTATGTGTTTTATTTGTGTGGGGCGATATTGTTCCCCACAAAATCAAACAACGTGGCTCATTCAAGATTAATTCCCTTGTTGATTGATACATCGAAGATTTTTGGGTATGCTTGGGGTGTAGCGGCGCTTGCCTATCTATATAGGAATTTACATGAGGCATGTCATAAGGATTGTAAGTCTATTTCGGGATGCTTGACAATATTGATGCTTTGGGCACGGGAGAGGTTGCGTCTGGGCCAACCTAAGCTAGCATCTCAAACCGAGCATATATGGCCTAGGGATTTTGCATGGGCGATTGATCCCGTTGGCCCGGGAAAATCGAAGTACTTTAATGTGCATCGCAATATTGATGCATATCGCGGGATGTTCGATAACTTTGACGCACAATGGGTTAATTGGATGCCATATGCTCGCTTCCATCGGCATTATGATGCCCAATTTCGGTGGGCCTTTTTTGCCGGTCTAGCTCGTGTGCCCCTTGTGTTTTTTGAAGATGTTGAACATCAACTTCCGGAAAGGGTGGGAAGACAATTTGGTTTTCCATTAAGCATTCCGCCGTCGCCGCCGGTTGATATGGCAATGTTGAGGGTGAGATCCGAAAATCTTTTGTAAATCAACATTATCTCAATTTTGCTCGATATATAGCTATTTGGAATGACTTTGTGCAAAATGGTGTTGGTATTTTGGGGCCACCTTTGAATACCATATCTCTAGAGGAGTATATGGATTGGTACTATAATGTTACCAAATTGAAGATTTTGTCGCCTTCAAAACCAACCAAGGATCCGAAAATATTCCAACAACCGAAAGACAAGTTCGACAATGCCAAGGCAATGGACTTGGTACGTATTTTTTATAGCATGGAGTATGTTACTTGAGATAGTTTCATTGAATATTTTTGTATTTATATTTATACTTTGTCCTTGCTTCATATGTATTGTAGATCATATGTACCGCTCGAGACATGAGTAGGCTTTGCTCTTTAGATATGCCGGGGATTTTTCACGAGGAAATATTGCCAAACTTCGTGAGTAAATTTTGATGAATTGATGCTCGAGACATATGGCCCGACATAAGAAAGGCCCGATTTCAAGAGTTGTTTGCCTAAAAGAAAGGCAAGAAAGACAAAAAAGATCCAAGAAATTAGTCCCGAGAAGGAAAATTATTTCG
Source organism: Kitagawia praeruptora (assembly GCA_037693485.1). Lineage (NCBI taxonomy): Eukaryota > Viridiplantae > Streptophyta > Magnoliopsida > Apiales > Apiaceae > Kitagawia > Kitagawia praeruptora. Next base: position 6,691,851 of record CM075354.1, on the reverse strand, counting down.
AGGGGTATGAAAGTTATGACCATCCTTATGATACTCAAGAAACTTTTATGGTTGGTCATAGTGCTCCAATTCTTAATCCAACCCAATTCGACGATGATCCTAGTGTACATTTCGAATTGGTAGAGGCTCTGGTTGAGGTATAATTTCTTATTTGTAATTTCACAATGTCACTTTGTCAATTAGTAAGTGGTTAATAACTCATTTGTTCACTATGTTCATTTTAGGGTTTATCAACAAATCCAAGGGACATGGTTGGTCCTAGTGCTCCAATTATTAATCTTCCCCAATATGAGAAATGATCCCTTGTAAAGCCGATTAAGATAAATAAAATAAATTGGATCAATGAAAATTGGTGGGAATGTGGTAAGCCTATAAATCTTCCAATCAATTGTAGTGCAAAAGCTGTTCTTTCTTTGAGACCGGGCTTTGAAGTGGAGGATACTATAATCGATTGCTATACGGTATTGCTTGAAAAAAGAGAAAAACCCTCTTTGGTCATCAAGAAGGTGTCATCAAATATTTCTTCATGTCTCTGTGGTTCTTCCAAGTGATGGAGGCTCATCATTGCAAACCAATGAAGAAGAATCCCGCAAAAAGGAAAGCTAGTGAATGGGCGGCCATTGATACGGATTTTAAAGCATATGGCATAAAGGATGGTGAAATGGTGACCAATCACGACTATATTATCATGCCTCTTGTTGTTGGTGGTCATTGGATCATATTCTTGTGGTCATTGATCGATTTTCGAATATCTTTGTTTGATCCTCTAAGGGACGATGCTCCTTGCATGAAATTAAAAGAGCTATACAAGATGCAGTTCTACATTGTGGTATATTTTATCTTCCTTTTTTTAATTTCTAGTAGTCCATATTTATGTTAGTATTGTTTGATACATTACTAAGACAATTCATGTTTGTTTGATAGGAAAAATTGGTCCCTCTCATGTTGCATCGATTGGATCCTAACAAATTTGAACATGTCGTATTCCCCGATGTTGAAAACGTCGTTGAGCGACCTAGGCAAACCACTCCTTGGGATTGTGGAGTTTTTGTTATGAAATATATAGATTGTATGTTGACTTGCAATACCCAAGATTGGTGTGGTGTCCAATGGAATGATGACATAATCACACTTTTCCGATGACGTATTGGTTGGGAGCTCCATAAAAACCAAGCTCGACATATGACTTTGGCGTCCCAAGATGCAAGACTCACGGGATTGTAATTTAATAGTTTGAGATTGTATGTTAATAGTTCGAATTTTTAGAGATTGTTGAGTTTTAGTTGGTTGGAATGTTCTAATGTTGAAATTGTAAGTTAAAGATTGTGTTGAATGTTAAAATTGCACAAAGTTGTAAGTTAAAGATTGTGTTGAATGTTGAATGTTTTAGTTTGTTTGTTTGATTGTTGAATATTGCAATTACTAGTTGGTTGTGTTATTGGATATTGTTTGAGTTTGAGTTTTTAGTTGGTTGGAGTTTGAGTTTGAGTTTTTAGTTGTTGAGATTGTATTGGTTGTTGAGATTATATTGGTTGTTGAGATTGTTGGGTGAAATGGTTGTGTTGTTGAGATTGTTGCTTGAGTTCTAGTTTTAGTTGATTGTATACAGGGGATGTTCAACAAACAGGAAAAAACAGGGCAAAACTGGACTGTACTTACGCTATATTATATAGTGTAAGCCGCTATATAATACAGCGTAAGTACAGAGCTGAACCGAGCAAAACAGGGGAACAGAGCAAAACTTCTGTACTTACGCTGTATTATATATCGTAAGTACAGTCAGTTTTTTTTTGTTATGTTTTTTCTTTTGCACTATACCAAATCAATTACAAATTCACTCAAAAGTAAAATCAAAAGCACCACCAAGCCATCACCAAATCAATACCAAATTCACTAAAATTGCACCAAATCAATACCAAATTCACTAAAATTGCACCAAATCAATACCAATTTCACTAAAAAAATAAAATGAACTTCAAGCATCAAACCACCACCAAATTCACTCAAAAAAAATCAACTAACCAAATTGAAAATTGCTAACCAAAAGCATCCAACAAAAGCAAATCATTTCTTTGCCTTTTTTTTTTTTTTGATTTTTTTGATTTTTTTTGTGAATCATCAAATTTTTTTGGACAATTTCGTGAATCATGTTTAACATCAAATTCTTCGCAAAGATTATATTTACATTTTCTTGATTTTTTTGGGGTGGACTTTTCTATGCCACTTTTCATTCTTTCCCTCTTGCGACCTTTAGTGGTGGAAATTATAAGGTCTTTCAAATCTTCAAAATCTTCAAATCCATCAAAATCTTCACCTCCACGTTCATCCTCACATGATGGTGTTTTTTTCGTAGAAGGCATGTCCATAGGAAAATTTTCCACATATTCCGACTCTTCTTCAATTAATCCCATGACGTATTTAAATCTTGGAACCGAACAGCTTCCACGAGCCGCTAAATCTTGAAAGGCTTTGCACAAAGTTGTATATCGGGCGGGTTGTGATTGAAGAATATCGCCAATGATAGGAGGTTTATACGATATAGACCCGGCAATTTTATTTGCTCCAATTGTCCATCTCAAGTTAATTAAATTTGAAGGGATCTCCGTCCATTGCATCATATTCAAGTATCGAATAATATGACGACAAATCATTCCCGAACTTTCAAATTTCCGACAAATACAATTTATCATATCATTGGCCACGGTTATTTGATAAACTTTTCTATTTTCCTCCGCCACCGTAGTCTTATGTGCTTCGTACACTGTTGTGCCCAAAATCCATGGGCTAGATTTAGGCCCATTAGGCTTAAGGATCCAATCCGTATGAGTAATATGGGTTATGATTGAGGTCCCTTAAGTTAAATGGGGCTAAATAGCATGTGAAATGGATCTGGACAGGTTCCCGAGAGACAGCTTCCCGAGAGACAGCTTCCTGCAGACAGCTTCCCGAGAAACAGGTTCCTGCAGACAGGTTCCTGAGAGACAGCTTCCTGTGCGAAAATAGATTTATTCTAGCAGATTTATAGTACGATAAAGCCTCCTATTCTTTAGGAGCAAGTCATGAACATCAACTCCTTATTGGAATGTATTCCTTGGGCGCAGATGATCCTTGAATACATCTAATAGGACGAGAACTTGTAAACATACTCCTAGTCGGACTAGAACTCGAGTTCTATTCGACTTAGGTCGCCTATTCGTGGCTGAAATCTGGAGAAAAGGAGTTCCCCATGAATTAGGAACCTAGTTTGTTGCCACCTAACCAGACTTCTAGTCTACAAAGAACTACGTGAACTTGATCCCTATATATACAAGGGTACGTAGGCACCTTGAGAACACGGCTACAAGCCTCGCGATCCTCTTACGAGATTCTTGCTAACACGGTTGCAAGCCTCGTAATACACCTACGAGATTCTTGAGAACACACGACACAAGCCTCAAAGGAACTCGCGAGATTCTTGTAAACGCTCTCGAGCTCAGTTCAATCCCTACAAAAAACCTCCATTCTCCATAGATTAGTTGATCGTTAGCCTTTACAACTCACCATAAACCTCTCAAAAGTTGTTACGAAATCCACTCATCAACATTGGCGCTAGAAGGAGGGGAGAGTTATCATCTTAAGAGTGGAAAGATGGCAGGCAGTTCTACTAGCGAAGCAACACAATCTGTAGAGAAAGATCAAACCCCGAAAGCGAAGAAGATTACTCCTGCTGACGTCCTAGAGCATCTAAAGTCGATTGAAGAAAGGCTTACAACCCTCGAACAAATAACACCGAAGAAGAAGTCGAAGTTAGCAGCTGGTAAGAAGGGTAAAAAAGCTAAGATTAATCCCAAGCAGTTAGGCGTCGATGAAGAAGAACGTGAAGAAAAGGCCGAGGAGGAGATCGAAGACCCAAAGAAAGATACTCAAGGTGAAGAAGATGGTGAACCAAAGGATAAACAACCTCCTGTTAAGGAACCTTCCATCGAGATAATTAAAGATGATTCAAGTTCAGTCGAGATCGCGAACGATTCGTGTATAGCAGATTCACAGGAAGTCGATGATAAAGATAAGGAAGCAAAGGATGGTGGAGCTGGTGATTTGAATGCTGAAGACATCAAGAAGATTCTAGTGAAACTCAAGGAAGAAAAGCAGTCAATAACAGGTGCGATGACCTCATCTCCATTCACCAAGAAGAGATGAATGTTTATCAAGTTAAGAAGCCAACAAGGTGTAGATTATTGGCTGCAACCCTTTATGGTGGAGCTCATCAGTGGTTTAAGAGGTTACCATCAGATTCTATAAATTCCTGGGAGAATATGGGGAAACTCTTCGTTACTCAGTTTAGAGCTTCCATCACTTTTGCACCCCCAACCAATACCTTGGCCAACATCAAACAGAGAGAAGATGAGACCTTGACAGAGTACCTCAAACGTTTCGATGCAGAGGTTCCTAGAGTTAAGAAAGCTCCTGACGAGGTCATTATGAGCTTCCTAATTGCTGGAGTAAGAGCTGGTTCAGACTTCTGGAAGGAGCTACAAGTACGTGAACCTGGTACACTAGCTGAATTCTATAAACAAGCTGAACTATATAAATGTGTGGAAGAATCCTTGTTGAAGTTGAGAGAAACAGAAGATCTTGGAGATGAAGCTAGTCACAAAGGAAGCAAGCGAGAGAGGTCTCCAAGCCCGCAAGCATATGTTATTGGGGATCGAGCTTCCTGCAAAAGAAGTAAAGCAAATTTGAAGACAAAGTGCGATAGTTATACCTCTTTGGTTGCTCCAGTGGACCACATCTTCACGGTTTATGGAAAAGAAGGAATAATTGTAAAGCCTGCACCTTTACCAATAGGAGCAAGGAAAGATCTAAAGAAATATTGTGACTTCCATGAGGATAATTGCCATGATACTTCCGAATGCAGAGCATTGAAAGACCAAATTGAGGAATTGATTGAAGCCGGGAAGCTCGCGGAATGGATAGCTCGAGGTGACCAGTAGTTGAAAGTTTGAGAGCTTCCTTAAAGTATAGTTGAGAGACCTTTATTTATATATGTATTTCCTTTTTAGAACTGGGGGGTAGTGCATGTATACCTCCCTAGTAAGCAAACCTATTTCTTTCGAGTAGTTTTCAACGAAATTATGAGTAGTTCTTTTCCTTGTATTACGTAATACATGAGCTTATATTTAGCTTGTAAAACAAGGAACGTACCTCATTCAATTCAGTGACCTGCGAAAAATACCTCGCAAGTAATCTCTTTAAGTATCTCTTGTTTCTTACAATGAGTTAGCTCGCGTAAGCTTAGAGGTGCTGTATTGGGATATTTGTATAGAGGTTCATTCTCAGCATGTTTCGTAAGAAGATAAAGAAGAAAGGAGAAGACATGTTAAAGCTACAAGCAAGAATGATGTGAAGAGGTTATAGTATTTATTCGAGCGTTAAAGAAAATTCGACATAGTTGAAGATTTTGATGAAGAGTATCTACAAGAATATGATATGAGCATCTTGAAGAAAACACACAGTACTCAACTTCATGGATGAATATTCAACGACTTATTAGAAATTATCGAAGAATTGTGAAGCTTCTTAGAGTTAGTTCTTCATCAAAGACAAGCTTCCCTGAAGAACTGGGGGGTAGTATAATTACTATAGCACATGGTAGTTTGAAAATTGAGAATTTCAAAACTTAGAGAATTCAGGTCCAGGAAGCTCACAATTTGGTTCAAGAACCTTACGGGTTGATTTAGTTTAGCATCTTGAAGAGCAGCATGCTTGCATCAGGAACACGTCAATGAGTTTTCAAATCTTAACGGAGGCTTCCACTTCACATCTGATCAGTCTACAGAAAGATCCAGGTGATACCTCTCCATTTATGCTCACATATTCGTAGAAAACCTCCCAGGTTCCTTGATATTTACCTGTAGCTTACAGGTTCCATGTATTTACCTTTAGTTAACAGGTTTTGTGTTACTCACCTGAAGCTCGTAGGTAACAGCTTCCAGGTCTAGTTGCATTTATATGTGTCTAGTAGATTCCTTGTTATTTTCCTGTAACTGACATCTTGCAGGTTCATTCATATATACCTGAAGCTTGTATGTAATAGCTTCCAGGTTCATTGACATTTATTAGAAGCCAATTGTTGACAGTTTCTGATTAGCAGCTTCCTTTTTGAAGTTCCCAGCCAGCCGATACCTGAATAGAAGAAAGTGTACTTATAGCAAGAGCTCCATGCCTTTAGAGGATTAATCCAGTGCCCTTATGGATTCTCTTTGTGCTCCATTCAAGGATTCACTTAGAGCCCAAAAGGATTCACTTGGTGCTTCATGCATCCACGCGCATTTGGTTGGTATCTTGATGGATTCTCTTTGTACCCTTTTAGGGATTCATTTGGTGCCCAATTGGTTTCGGTTTTTGTCCTAAGCAGAGGTTCATATAAACAACCAGTTGGATTCACCTTATGCCCTTACAAGGATTTGTATAGAGCCCAGAAAGATTCACCTAGAAAAGCCCTGTCAGCTACATGCACTCGATAGCCAGGAAAGACTTGCAAGCACGAAAGATCCACATCGAAAAGCCCTATGAATCGTAGGCACGCATTCAAAAGTCCCATAAGCATGTGGGCACCTAGTTAAGGGTTTTGGAAATCTGAGCATGGGTAACCTAACCTAGAGTTCGCTTGTATTTGAAAAGCCTTCAAAGGGATTCACCTTGTGCCCTTACGGGTTCACTTGGTGCCCCTAGCATTTGAAGGGATTCACCTTGTGCCCATACGGATTCACTTGGTGCCCCTAGAGTTTGAAATGATTCATCATGTGCCCTATAGATTCTCTTTGTGCCCTCTACAGGATTCACTTAGAGCCTATAAGGATTCACTTGATGCCACAAAGGAATTCACTTAGTGCCCAACCGGATTCTCTTCGTGCTCTTGCCATGATTCACCTAGAGCCCGGATGGATTCACTTCGTGCTCCCTAAAGCCAAAAAAGGATTCATTTGACGCCCAGTCGAATTCTTTAAGTGCCCTTCTTAGGATTCACTTAAAGCTCAACTGGATTCGTCTTATGCCCTACTAAGGATTCACTTAGCGCCCAATTGAATTCTCTAAGTGCCCTTCCCAGGATTCACCTAGAGCTCAATTGGATTCGCCTTGTGCCCTCATCAAAGTGATATTCAGCCGAAACAAGCAGCTTTCAGTCAACCGCTTCAACAAGCTATAGGAGGTTCACGCATCATGACGGCTCGGGGGGTAGCTCAATTCCCCTACGTTTGCACAGAGAAGAGCTTCCATCTTCCAGGTTCAGCAACGGAACCTCAATCCAAACTGGCACAATGAAGCACAGATAAGTTCTACTTTCATGCCTTTATATCCTTAACTATCATGCACATTACCTGTCAATGAGATCTTATATTCTGTCATGCTTAGATACATATAGCTTTTTATGCGCATATTGTATGATCCTTAGAAATGAAATTTATGTGAACTTGTACTTAGGATGTTGTCATGCCCTATAGGTTTGCAGTTTACGAAACATATATGCTTAGTTTATGATCTCGAACGTGTTAGTTGAATCAGTCAAGTAGATAATTGATATGCCACTTGAGAAGGTAGCAACATATATAATGTAGATAATCATTCATACATGCATACATGCATCACTTATATGTGAGCTCTTTAGCTCGTATTACTAATCCATTTTCTCTAGTTTTCTTAGTATTGTGCCCAAAATCACCATGGGCTGGATTTAGACCTATTAAGTCGTAGGTTCCAATCAACAAGTATTGTATGAGCCAGGAGATAGATTGTCTCCAGTACCAGATATGATGATCAAACGTAGAGATATGAGCACTAGCTAATAAGACAGTCAAAAGATTATGAGTATCAAGAGGATCCTGATGAAGCAGTAGTTGAGCAGATTACGAATGGACCAGGTTCCTTCCCGCAGAAGAGCCCGAGTCAGCCTAGCAGCAGCAATGAGGATAGCAAGAAGTACATGGGAACCACAAAAAGGCTCCCCAGACTAACAAATTTGTTATTTGTGCAGGTACAGTCTCCTGTAATGAGGTTCCTGAGAACCAGGTTCCTGAGACATAGGTTCCTGAGCACCGGGTTCCTGAGCATAGACAACAGAGAGAGCAAAAAGCAGCTTAGAAAATGAAGCAACGTCTCGAGCAAGTTATGATTTCAAGGTTAACCTCGTGCCCTTCTAAGGATTCACCCAGTGCCTTATTTGGATTCGTTTTGTGCCCTCAGCATAGGTTCACATAACGCCCATCTAGGTTCACTTGATGCCCTTATTTGGATTCAAGTAGTTCCCTTGACAATCTTAAGATTCACCTTGTCCCTTTTAAGGATTCATCTAGTGCCCTATTGGATTCGTTTTGTGCCCTCGGCATAGGTTCACATAACGCCCAATTAGGTTCACTTTATGCCCTTATTTGGATTCACGTGGTTCCCTTAACATTCTTAAGGTTCACTTAGTGCCCAATTAGATTCGCTTTGTGCCCTTGTCAAAGGATTCACTCAGCGCCTAATTGGATTCACTTTGTGCCCTTATCACGATTCAAGCAAGAAGATAAAGACCTGCATGGTTCACTCAGAAGAAACATGGGAGCACTGAAGGGATTGGACCTTAAAATATCAAGCTATTTAGGTTCCTCTCGCATCCTATGACTTCGAGGAACCGGGGGGTACTTGTTGTGCCCAAAATCCATGGGCTAGATTTAGGCCCATTAGGCTTAAGGATCCAATCCGTATGAGTAATATGGGTTATGATTGAGGTCCCTTAAGTTAAATGGGGCTAAATAGCATGTGAAATGGATCTGGACAGGTTCCCGAGAGACAGGTTCCCGAGAGACAGCTTCCTGCAGACAGCTTCCCGAGAGACAGCTTCCTGCAGACAGCTTCCCGAGAAACAGGTTCCTGCAGACAGGTTCCTGAGAGACAGCTTCCTGTGCGAAAATAGATTTATTCTAGCAGATTTATAGTACGATAAAGCCTCCTATTCTTTAGGAGCAAGTCATGAACATCAACTCCTTATTGGAATGTATTCCTTGGGCGCAGATGATCCTTGAATACATCTAATAGGACGAGAACTTGTAAACATACTCCTAGTCGGACTAGAACTCGAGTTCTATTCGACTTAGGTCGCCTATTCGTGGCTGAAATCTGGAGAAAAGGAGTTCCCCACGAATTAGGAACCTAGTTTGTTGCCACCTAACCAGACTTCTAGTCTACAAAGAACTACGTGAACTTGATCCCTATATATACAAGGGTACGTAGGCACCTTGAGAACACGGCTACAAGCCTCACGATCCTCTTACGAGATTCTTGCTAACACGGTTGCAAGCCTCGTAATACACCTACGAGATTCTTGAGAACACACGACACAAGCCTCAAAGGAACTCGCGAGATTCTTGTAAACGCTCTCGAGCTCAGTTCAACCCCTACAAAAAACCTCCATTCTCCATAGATTAGTTGATCGTTAGCCTTTACAACTCACCATAAACCTCTCAAAAGTTGTTACGAAATCCACTCATCAACATACACCTTAAATAGCATAGTACTCATGGAAGCTCTCTCATTCACAACATAGGCTCCACTTTGTTTAAGTTCGTGTTGAAAACGTCTAAACATTTCTTTTGTATAAATAGATGCCGCATGATTCTCCAATGAGAATGATGTTATTCTTGACCTTTCCTTATACTTTGTTTCATAGTCCGCTTCTTTCTCACGAAGATATTGTTTCTCCAATGCTTTTTATGAATTCTCTATAAACTCTTTCAAACCGGTGCTAGCTTTTACATACTCGTCAAAAAATGCATTCATTGACTCATTTCTCGAGGTAGTTGTTATCCCGGTAGTGAAATGAAGTTTAGTGTACACACGAACCCACTTATGTCGAACGTAATACATTTCTTGCAACCAACCATGATCAACCAAGTTATATTTTTCAACCAAATCTTCCCACCTATTTTCAAATTGTTCAACCGTCATTGACTTGTACAAACATAAGTTGAAATCTTCTTTGAAATGTGGTTCATATGTGTACAAACCGGATAACTTCTCTCCGAATTTAGTACTTATATGCCAAGTACAATAAAGATGGTTCGTGTTTGGTAAAACTTCGGCAATTGCATTTCCAAGTGCAATATCTTGATCGGTGATTATTGAGATTGGAGCCTTGTTTCCTATAGCTTCCAACCAATTCTTCAAAACCCATACGTAAGAACTTTCTTTCTCATCCCTTATTAGTGCAAAACCAAACAATATGGATTGGTAGTGGTGGTTCACCCCCGTAATAGGTACAAATGGCATACTATACCTATTGGTGCGGTATGTGGAGTCAAATACTACCACGTCTCCAAAAATTTTATATGCATTTAACGATCATGGATCAACCCACAACATGGAACGCACCCGATTATCCTCATCAACATCTACTCGATAGAAAAATTCCCCAAAACTATTACATTTCAATTCTTGGAGTAATTTCAAACCTTCTTTGGCATCACTCGAATCAAATACATGATGTCTAATATCACGTAAAACATTCCGAATCTCTTGACCCAATATTCTCTAAGCTTCCCGTAAGCTCACCCATTACATTCAAAGATTGTTGAGGCCCAATACCCGACTTACTCAAAATTATAATCAATTCTCGCATGATGGGTGTTATGTTTCTTGGCCTTTGCATGAAATGTACCTTACTAGGTGAAACCATCTCATGATTGTGTACCTTACTAGGTGAAACCATCTCATGTTTCTTGGCCTTTGCATGAAATGTACCTAACCCGTCGGAATCTAACCGACTCAACAGCCACTTAAGGCAAACCGATGGATTATAAATCCACCTACAAGCTAAATCTCATTATTGATACTACTACTACATTCGAAACCATCAACCAAAATCAATAACTACCGACTTAATCATTCTCAAATAAAATCACCATATCATACTAACAAATTCCTAAAATCATATCATTCATATATTAAATCAAAAATTTGAATTATTCATACCATCTTCACAAAATTCGAATTAAATTCCTAAAATTCGAAAAATCAACATGCATGACAATTAGCATCTAACGAAACAAAATCCATCAAATTCGATTGTATGTATAACACAACAATAATCGCACACAAGCATATATATTTCGAAAATTCAGAAATAATCATTAATATTTACGAAGCAATAGTTTAACATAATAATTTGACTCCAAGTTCATCATTGTCGATACCTCCGGCTAGGCCTGTCAACGGGTTGGATTCGAATCGGATTATCCTAAATCCATATCCGAATCCATTAAGATTTTTCGGGTTCGGATCGGATCGGATCAGGGGTGAATATTTTTTAGTCCGATCCGTTCGGGTTTTGGATTTTCGGATCGGAGGTCCGGCCCGTTTAATTAAAAAAAATATGCAAAATTATAAAATTAACATATCCAGATTTAAAATTTCATAAATTCATTTAATTTGGTAATTTAACGGTCAACTAGTATTTATTTTTAGATGTTATTCGAAAAGTCAATATATTTTTTTTATAAATTTTATATTATACATGATAAATAAAATATATATAATATATACTAAATAATAAATAAAGTATATTGTATATTATATAATACATATAAATGATAAATATAACATATGTTAGATATATAATATACTATAGATATGTAGATATATTTTTTATATTATACATTATATATAATAAATATATTATATATAATATATAAAAAATATAAAAATATTTAATATATAAATATATTCGGATCGGATCGTTAACGGATCGGATCATGCTAAATCCATACCCGCTCCTTATCGGATCGAATCCTTATCAGATCGGATCCATATCGGATCAGATATTTTTTTGAATGATCCATACCCGCTAATTTCGGATTGGATCGGATCGGATCGAATCAGATTCTTGATCCATTGACAGGCCTACCTCCGGCTCACCAAGATCATCACCGAAGGGATAAAAATTCGGTGGTTCCCTATAAGACCATCTCCAACCCATACACCAAAAGTGTACTTGTTACAACCAGTTTCCGTCAGTGTATCCGTTCGGTCGGACCTGCAATTGAAGAAGAATGCGAGGGTGTGGCCCCCCGATTCACCTCCGGTGTGAGAATAAGTTAACTAGTTTTGGATGAGTAATATTAAACGCAGAGTGTTTGTGTTGTGTAAAATTGTGTCAGTCATTGAATGAATGAACCCAAACCTTTTTTAACCTCTTTATTCTCTATGTTGGCAGTTATCGGAGAGTAAGGTGAGTGGTGAACGTGTTCCACGTTCCCACGTTCCCAGGGACACACAACTGATCGGACCGTTGCAGATAACTGGGCCGAACGATATGGGCCTTCGCCAATCCGGAGCCTCCAAACCAATACTCCTCATTCGGTGACTGGGCCTTCGGTCTAGTCCAGTAAGAAGTTGGGCCTCTAACATGTCCCTAGGCTTCGTTCGGAGTTATCCTCAGGACGAAGGCTAAAGCCCAAGCCCATCTTCGGAATTTTGTGTTCGTACGTTTTCTTCGGATAAGAATGGCGATGGACAAGGCCGAGACGCCTCCTGGGAAGCCGTGTCCCTTTATGGCTGACAGCTGTCTGTCCTCGAGATTCGTGCTTCAATCCCTGCCGTTGAATATGAAACGGCTCTGTCCAAACGTCACATCCCTGTATATAACCTTTCTAAACCCATTCAGCCTCACTTTTACGCCTACCAATTGAACAAAACATCAAAGCCAAAACCTTTATTTCTCAGAGCTTTTCGCAAACAACGATTGGAAACGTCGATTCATCGCCGGTCATCTTCTCTTCTCCGATTCCGGTGGACGTCTACATTCAAGCAATTTATCCTCGAGAACTCAGCCTCGTCAAGGACCTTCAAACAAGTAAGTAACATTTCCCTTCTCGCTTCTTTACCATAACTGTTCTACACTCTATATATTCGTGTATGTGTTTATATGTATATGCGCATGAATTTGCCTGTGATTCTCAAATATTGTATGTTCATGCCTGCAAGTAGTTAGGTGGCCTCTGATGTACCATTTTATCCTTTAATTGTTTCCCCCTACGATTACGGAACTGGTCTGGAGAACGGCCTGGGCAAGAACTTCCTTCGGGATCTTCGAACCTTGAAACACTTTTCGTACCATTCCGATCGCTTTAGAACTCTTAGGAACCCTCTAATCTCCCGTAAATTCAGGCCTTCAGATCCCTTCGACCTAGGCCGTAGGTGTCCCGACCGATCCTGGCTTACTGTACTCGGCCCTTCTTTCCTTGTGAATTCCTTTTTCTTTATCCGAGTACAGGGCTAACCGTCTCTTCATTTCCGAATGCAGGGACATGGATCGGTCAACCGAAGGTGCCGGTCCTTCGGAGGTATCACCATTTAGTGACGTCGGGGTGTATCCTGCGGCGAATTTCCGGTCGCACCTGACCGAGGAAAAAATAGAAGAATTCCATTCCAAATACCAAGTAGAGAGGAATGTCTGGTACTTCTTCACACCCAGGAAGAGAGACCGTATCTGGCACAACCCTGAGGTTCCACCCCTCTACGGCGGAAGCGTGGCCATCGGCATATCCGAGATGGCCTTCAAATGTGGCTTTCGGCTGCCGATGCTGCCAATACTGAAAAAATTGCTGAGGCAGGTGGGGATCGCCATAGGGCAGCTGGATCCGAACAGCTTTTTCCATATAAACGCCTTCCAAGCCCGATGCTTGGCTCGGAAGATGACTCCAAGGACAACCCTGTTCTGGCATCATTACGAGCTCCGGAGGAATTCCAAAAGCAACGGCTTCTACACCATAGCCCGCCGAACCGGCAAGGCCGAGTGGGCTCAAACAAATTCTAACAACAGGGGGGCCCATGAGAAGTGGACTTTCATTTCGGGCCCGAAGATGGAGAAGTATGGCCGCTGGCAGGATCTGGACCCATCGAGGTTGCAGTATCCCGAAATGTTGGAGGCGGACAAGCATGATTATCGTCTTCTCTGTGAACTCGATATGGATAGGGTTCCGGTATCGGACGGCCGGGATAACGATTGGTTGGTCGCCCTTTGGGGTAGTGGTAACATTTATCTTTACCTTACTCTTCTTCATCCGAATGCTTCCTTTACTGTATTCTCCTTTCCGGTTTCCCATGTTTAACACTATTATTTTTGTTAAGTGTCTACTCTTCAGGATATCATCGATCGCAAGCGCAGGAAGGCATCTCAACTTTCGATAACTGCTACGGCCGAAGCCGATGCTACTGCCCAATCGGTCGGCAAAGAGCTGGAATCTGTTCCCGATTCAGGAAAGAGAATCGAAGCTCCATTGGTCTCTTCTCCTCCGCGAGATCAAGGGGATGGTATCGCCCAGACCCCCTCAGCCGACTCCCGAAAAAGGGGCCGGTCGGGAGATGCCGGGCTGAAAGTATACTATCCTCCCTGGGGAGTTATTGAGACGGATCAAATCATTGTCCCTGCCCCCCAGCCGACAGGCCCACGTTTGCTAAGGCAAACGACCTTGAGGCTTGTACTGAAATGCTGGCTCTGCTCTCCATGGTAAGCTTTTTCTCCTTCGGTGTTATTTCTTTCACTTGTATTCAGTGTTTAATTCTTTTCCCTTGTTTGTTTCCAGGGGGTCTCTTGGTCGGCCGTTCTGACCGAACGGATGGAGGGTATACAGAAAAAGCTGGAGGCGGCCAACCAGACTGAAGTTCGAGCAGTCAAGGCTGAAGAGGACCTCCAGAATGCAACTTCTGACTTAGAGAGGGTCACCGGCCAATCTAACTCCTTGAAGGCCGAGAATGATGCCTTGAAGGCAAAGTTGCAGGAGATGGACGCCTTGAGGGCTAGGGTTGAGTGGAGAAACAAGCAGCTCAAGCTTTCAAGGAAAAATGTTCGGAAGCTGAAGAAGACTCTGGAGCTGACCGAAGAAAGATGCTATCAGATGGGGTATGACGGCGCTGTGCTGAAGGCACATTCTCTGGGCTTCGATCATACTCAGCTGGTAGATCCTTCGCTCGGGATGACGGATCCGGTTGGTCGGGAGGGGTCTGATCAACCTTTAGAGGTTTCTTCGGGCGAAGATGAGTCTCTTTCCGACGAACCTCCAGCTGACGAAGCCTCGTAATTACATAGATTTTTTATGCCTTTAAAATTGTGATGTTTGACTTTGCCTTCGGGCTCTTTATTCATGCCTTCGGGCTTGTAATGCTTTACTTTACCTCCGGGCTTTTATTTAAGTTTGCCTTAGCATAATATTCTTTTTTATGCGTCTTCGGCTTCGGCCTTAATTTAGCTTCCGTTTCAGTTCATGCGTCTTTGACTTTGATTTGCCTTGGCATGATTTTTCTTTTTTATGCCTCTTCGGCTTCATTTTGCCTTAGCATATTTATTGTATTTTTAAATTTATGCGTCTTCGGCATTATATTGCCTTGGCATAATTACTTATATTTTTATGCATCTTCGGCTATTTTTGCCTTTAGCATAATTACTTTTATCTTTATGCTTCTTCGGCCATTTTTGCCTTAGCATAATTCTTGCCTTTTTGTGCATCTTTGGTCGTAACCTAGCTGCCCCCGAGTATTTAAGGGGTTTTGTAAATGATTAAGGTCTCGTTCGGTCGGCTGAAAAATATTTCCTCCCGGCCTTAATTAATGTCAAAGCAACTTGAATACTAAGACAATTTTGTAAGAGGCCAAATTTCATTCGGTCGGCCCCAAATTTGGATTCGTCAAGTATTTGTAGCTTAGAACACATGCACTTGAACACTACCAATAATTTAAAGGGCGCATGTTTTATACGGTCGGCCCCAAACATGGGTCTATTAAGCTTAATACTGTGTACTTAGCTTTTTGGCTGTAAATGTACTTAGCTTAACAATAACAGATAAAAAATGGAGCAAAACAATCTTTTCATTAATCATGCAATTCTTACATAGACTTGATTACAGATTGATGCTAGCTTATGGAATTCAGAATAAAGTTGCATAAGACAAAATACTGAAGTAAAAAGCAATAAAAATTGGACCAGTAAGCTTACTGGTAGAAACGGCGAAGGCGAGCGGCATGCCAGGTGTTTTTGATTGGGCTACCGTCTGGATGAGCCAATTTGTAGGTGCCCGATCGGACCACTTCAATTACCACGTATGGACCTTCCCAGTTGGGCATAAGCTTGCCTTTTTTGGCTGGCATGGAGGTGGCTAACTCCCGAAGCACTAAGTCCCCGGCTCGGAAGGATCTCTTCTTCACCCCCGAATCATAATACTGGGCTGCCTGCAATTGGTACCTTAAGTTTCTTTGGTGGGCAGCCTCTCTTTCTTCTTCCAGTAAGTCCACATTCGCTCGGAGTCCGAACTCATTGGTCTCCACGTTGAACACTTCCTTTCGGTAAGACTCCAGGCCAACTTCGACAGGTAGAAGGGCATCAGTTCCGAAGGCCAGTTTGAAAGGCGTTTCCCCCGTTGAAGATCTCGTGGTTGTTCGGTAAGCCCATAGGACCCATGGTAGTTCTTCAGCCCAAAGTCCCTTAGCTTCCCCTAGCCTTTTCTTGATTCCATCAAAAATGATTTTGTTGGCAGCCTCGATCGCCCCATTTCCCTGGGGATGCCCTACCGAACTGAACTTCTGCTTTATCCCGAATTGAGCCAGGAATTTTCTGAACTTGCTCCCAACGAATTGAGTACCGTTATCGGACACACAGACCATAGGTATGCCAAACCTCAAGATGACCTGTTCCAGCATGAATTTCTTCGCGGCCTCTTCGGTAATGGCCGAAAGGGGTTTTGCTTCTATCCACTTAGTCATATAGTCGATTGCCACAATACAGTATTTTGCTTGCTTAGTGCTGGTGGGTAGGATTCCCACAATATCGACCGCCCACATAGCAAATGGAATAGGGCTGAGGACCGAAGACATTTCTTCGGGAGGTTGCTTCGGAATTGTACTGAATAGCTGGCATTGCTTGCATTTCTTTGCATACTCTGTTGCGTCTTCTTTCATTTTTGGCCAGAAAAATCCCTGCCTAAGAATCTTGAAGGCTAGGGCTCGTCCTGCCAAATGTTCTCCACAAATCCCTTCATGAACCGTCTCCAAAGCAAGCAGTTGTTCATCTTTGTCCAAACACCTAAGTAGCGGCTGGCTTGCCGAACGTCTGAACAAACGGCCCCCGACCAGAGTGTAACTTCCCGACCGATACTTCACCTTCTGTGCTTCCCTTCGGTCAAGTGGTAGGATGCCTTTTTCCAAGAAGGCCCTGATGGGAGTCATCCAATTGACCCCTTGATGAATTTCCATGCACTGCTTCTTGTCTATCGAAGGCGTCTTTACTTCGGTCAGATAGATGGACCCCTTTAGCCTTTAGGTTCTGGGTTTCTGCCGAAGCTAGCCTCGAGAGGGCGTCTGCCCGACTGTTGTTCTCTCTAGCTACTTGAGTTAACTCGAAAGTTTCAAATAGCAAAGATTGTTCGCGTACCTTAAGGGCGTATGCCTTGGTTCGGGGATCTTTCTACCCATACTCCCCTGAGAACTGCTTTATTACCAACATGGAATCACTGAACGCCCTAATGTGCTTAACTTCTAGACTTCTTGCCAGATCTAGCCCTGCCAAGAGTGCTTCATATTCGGCTTCGTTGTTCGTCAACGGGAAAGTGAACCTGATAGCTTGACAAATCTCAAATCCTTCTGGGCTTGTAAGAATTAGCCCTGCCCCGCACTTTTCCTTGGCGACCGACCCATCGACAAACAACTTCCATTTTCCCGGTGTCTGAATCATTTGTTCTTCAGGAGCTAAGTCATTCGGCCCCGAAAAAGAGCATTCTACCATGAAATCCGCCAGTGCTTGGGCTTTGATCGAAGTCCTTGGTGTATACTCCAAATCATGCTCCCCCAGTTCGATTGCCCAAGCAACCACTCTGCCCGATGCCTCTGGCCTTTGTAGGATTTTCTTTAACGGCTGATCGGTTACCACTTTGATCGTCCTTCCCTGGAAATAGTGCCTTAACTTTCTTGCGGCCATTACCAGTCCGTAGGCGAACTTCTCTGCATTCGGATATCTTGTTTCTGCATCTTTGAGAATATGAGAGACATAGAACACCGGATGCTGGTTCCCTTCATGCTCTTTGACCAACACGGCTCCGAGTGTTCGGTCGTTCACAGCCAAGTACAGCTGCAATGTCTCTTTCGGGTCGGGTCTCATTAAGAGTGGGGCTTTCACTAAGTACTCTTTAACTTAACCTCTTCGAATGCTTTCTGGCAATTTGGCCCCCACTCGAAATTCTTGGACCCCCGAAGAACTTCGAAGAATGGTAAGGCCTTCTCGGCCGATCTGGAAATGAATCTCCTCAAGGCTGCTAACCGTCCGGTCAGCTTTTGAATGTCCCTGATGGACTTCGGCGCTTCCATGTCGATGACCGCTTTAATCTTCTCCGGGTTTGCTTCAATTCCTCTGGCACTAACCATGTATCCCAGAAACTTCCCACTATTTACTCCAAACGTACATTTGTTCGGATTGATCCTCATGTTGTTTCTCCTGAGCGTTTCAAAACATTCCCTCAGATCCTCGGCATGATCCTTGAAAAGGGACTTAACAATCATATCGTCTACGTAGCACTCCATGTTCCGACCGATCTGGGCTTTGAACACTTTGTTGATCATCTTTTGAAATGTTGCCCCGGCGTTCTTCAAACCGAAGGGCATCTTTATGTAGGCATAAGTGCCATTCGGTGTGATGAATGCTGTCTTTGGAACGTCCTCGGCATTCATGGCAATTTGGTGATATCCTGAGAATGCGTCCAGGAAACTGAGTATTTGATGCCCCGAAGTAGCATCTATCAGTTGATCAATGTTCGGCAAGGGATAGTGGTCTTTCGGACAATGCTTATTCAGGTCGGTGTAGTCGACACACATTCTCCACTTGCCATTAGATTTCTTCACCACCACTACGTTTGCCAACCAATCGGGATAGTCTATCTCTTCGATGAATTTTGCCTCCAGCAATTTTTCGACTTCAACTTGAATTACTTTCTGCCTTTCCATGGCGAAATTCCTCTTCTTTTGTCTTACGGGCTTGGCTTCGGGAGCTACATTTAAGCAGTGTTTAGCGACCGCAGGGTCCAAGCCTGGCATATCTTCGGGATTCCACGCGAATACGTCGTGGAATTCCCTAATGACCTTGATGACTTTCACTTTTAATTTCGGCTCCATGCTCTTTCCAATTTGGATCATCTTTCCCGACTGACCCACGTACAGTTCCACCTCTTCGGTCTCTGCAGCCGGCTCAGCAATCGGGCTTGACAGGTCGGCCCCAAACTTTTCCAACTCAATGTTCAGCAGTTGGTGGCTGCCCCCAGCTTCGGTCTCATTTCTTTTCCTCTTTCCGGCTTCGGTCATCTCGATATCTTTGTCTTTTTCCAAGTCCTCCAACATGATTTTTCTGGCGGCTTTCTGATCGCCTCTCATTTCTCCAACTCCATGCTCTGTTGGGAACTTCAACTTCAGATGAGGGATAGAGGATACAGCCTGGAACAGAGATAAGGCTGGCCTTCCCAGAATTCCGTTGTACGGACTATCCACCCGAACGATATAGAACTTTGCTTCCTTCACCACAGTGTATGGCGCTTTTCCCATCATGACAGGCAAGGTGATGGTCCCTTCTATCGGCACAGGCTGATTACCGAAGCCATATAAAGGTGCCTCGTGGCATGGTTCCAGCTGTTCGCCTCCCAAATTCATCTTGCAATATGTTCGGTGGTATAGAATGTTGACCGAGCTCCCTTCATCCACCAGCACTTTCCATATCTTGTTTTCCCCGATTACTGGGTTTATAACAAGTGGGTCTTCGTGCGGCCATATCACATCCTCGTAGTCATCTTCGGTGAAGGAGATAGGTAGTGGTTGCTTGGCTGAACTTGACTGGTACAGGTTATAGATCTGTCTGGCATACTTTTTCCTTGCTGTCTTACTGTCCCGATCAAGCACTGTTCCTCCGGAAATTGTTCTGACCTCCCCTCGGTACTTCTCGGAACTTTCCGCTTCCTTCCTTTTCTCCTTGGATTCGAGTTTGTCTCTTAAGTCGCCCACAAATTGGGTCAGTTCCCCATCCTTGATCATCTTTTCAATTAACTTCTTCAAATGATAGCACTCATCGGTGTTATGACCTTTGTCCCGATGGTAGTCACAATATTTGCTGTCGCTTCTTCTATTCTCAGGGGTCTTCAACTTGGGTGGTCTGACAAACCCAGGTTTACCCTTTATCTCATGGAGAATCTTCGAGATAGGTGTGTTTAATGGTGTGAACACAGTACTATCTCTATCTCTTCTTCGTTCGGCCCCTTTGTCGGGCCTCGTATCATTCAACCTGCTCTTAATATCTCCTCGACCCCTTCGGTCGTCCCTTTTGTCATATCTGTCATCCCTTCGGTCATCCCTCCTGTCATACCTATCATTTTTCTTGTTCTCCTTGTACCCCCCAATTGATTCCAATTTTCTTCTAACGGCCTCTCCTCTCACATATATATCATTTAAAGATTTAGGAGGCATATCATAAAGAGAGGACCGAAGCTTCTTACCTTTAACAGGGTCGAGGCCTGCTGCGAGGAATCCAGCCGCCTTGACTTTGTCCAAGTTGGTGACCATTCCGGCTTCTTCTTTGAACCTTGCTAAGTAATCGCCCAAATCTTCGTTCGGTCCCTGCCTGCAGTGGATCAGGGCTTCTGTATCCTTCTCTCTTCGGCACAAATGTGAGTAGTGCCTCAAGAATTTTTTCTTCACTTGCTCATACGAGCCTATCGACCTAGGTCTTAGCGACCTGTACCACATGGATGCATTCCCTTTCAGGTAGGTCTTGAACATCTTACAGAGCATCACATCGCAGTGCCCCATCCCAGTCATGAGCGATTCGTACTTCTCACAGTGATCTTCGGGGTCACCCTTTCCGTTAAATTCATTCATTTTCGGGAACTGCCTTCCGGGAGGCGGTCGAAAGTGTTCGACGTCTTCGGTCACCACTGGCTCGTGGCTGACCTTTCTCTCTCCAAACATGGCCTTCTCGATCCTTCGGATGCGGTCGTCCGTATGTGGACCCTCCTCCTCCGAATCGGAGGAATAAACCACCTTTGACCGGGTTCTCCTCGAGTTTGATTCAGAGTCCCCTGACTCATCTTCATCAATTCTGGTTCTTGGTCTCTTGTCTCTTCGGTCATCCAACCCCGGGTCTTCGGCTTCTAGAGCCTCGCGGAGTGCCTTTTCCTGTAACTCGATCTCCTCCCTTTGGAGCTTTAGGGCCTCTAGCCTCAAACGGTCGGCCTCCTTCTTTTTGGCCAGACGTTCGGCCTCCCTGCTGCTTTTCTCTTTCTCTATCTCTTTCCGTTTCCCCTTGGCTTTTTGTTCCTCTCGCCACTTCATCAGAATTTCCCGTTGTTCTTCGGGAGACGGTATGTCTCCCTCTTCATCGAAAATCAAAAGCCTTGGGGTGATGGGAGGAGTGGTGCGTGTATTCCCGGCCATAGTGCTATCGTCAGCTGTTGGTATCTCGGTTTCATTCGCCATTGCTAACTGTATAATTCAACACAAACGCAACTCTACGTTCCCACAGACGGCGCCAAATGTTACAACCAGTTTCCGTCAGTGTATCCGTTCGGTCGGACCTGCAATTGAAGAAGAATGCGAGGGTGTGGCCCCCCGATTCACCTCCGGTGTGAGAATAAGTTAACTGGTTTTGGATGAGTAATATTAAACGCAGAGTGTTTGTGTTGTGTAAAATTGTGTCAGTCATTGAATGAATGAACCCAAACCTTTTTTAACCTCTTTATTCTCTATGTTGGCAGTTATCGGAGAGTAAGGTGAGTGGTGAACGTGTTCCACGTTCCCACGTTCCCAGGGACACACAACTGATCGGACCGTTGCAGATAACTGGGCCGAACGATATGGGCCTTTGCCAATCCGGAGCCTCCAAACCAATACTCCTCATTCGGTGACTGGGCCTTCGGTCCAGTCCAGTAAGAAGTTGGGCCTCTAACAGTACTTTTACACCATTTTGGTGTAAAAATGTCCTCCAACCCATACACTATAAATCACACCATTTTGGTGTGACGCCAAAAATTACACCAAATTTGGTGCAACACCAAAATTTGGTGTAACTTTTAGAGTTTTTCTAAATTCCAATCTTACCCTTTTATTCTTTCACAAAAACAATTTATTCCCTTTGTACCCAAAATATCTTACATTGTTTTGTTTCCTTTTTCTAGCATATAACTTTGGATTATAATTTATTAACCTATACAATTCAAATTTATTAACCTATATAATTTATTTTTATAAATAAAAATGAGATAATATGTAACAAAATTAAAAGCTTTTATTTTTATATTAATATCCCCACATGCATGGGAGAGTACTACATGGAACTCAAGTAAACATAAACATAGATAATATCATCTAGTAGTCTGTAGTCTGGTAAATCACCGGTAATATTATCAAAATATTGTCCAGGTTCAAAATATGGAAATTCAAATAATTAATCATTAGTTGAAATTTAAGTTATTATGTATTTATACATGTATTTTTCTTCATTTTAGTTGTTGATGTGAAATTTATTTTATGAGGGAATTTTATTTTTTGGTTTTTTGAATATTACAATTTGATATATTATATGTAATTTAATATAAGTATATTGATATAAATATTGGAAAAGATGAAGAATATGCTTTTAAAATGAGAATGATTCCCTTTGGTGTAAAGTTTGGTGTAGATGGGTTGGAGATGATTTAAAATTTGGTGGGCTTTTTACACCAATCAATATCAATATCAATATCAATATATTCCTAATATCTGCTAGTATTGCATTTTGAAAATTACTGCTTTTATCCTTCATTTTTTTAATTTTCTTTATTTCTTTGATGTCCTTTTTTGTCATTACACAGAAAAATTACTGTTTTTGTCATTTATTTTCTTAATCTTTTTATTTCTTTGATGTCACTTTTTGTCATTACACAGCATTTGGTGCGACCCAATTTAGATTAGATCGACCCAAATCTAATCTATACTATTTTTTATCATTACACAACATTTGGATCGACCCAATTGGATTGACCCAAATCTAAATATCTACTATTATCCTTCATTTTTTTATTAATAATATAATTAATGATAATTAGCTGATTGCCTTTTTCAATTAAAAGATGTTTACTTATAATTTATATAATATTACCTTTTATAAATACCTAAAATATCATATCTTCCAATTAATAATTTTTTTTCTCTCTAATCAGCATTTGGAGCGATCCAGTTGGATCAACCCAAATCTAAACCTCTACTATTATTCTTCATTTTTTATTAATAATATAATAAATGATAATTAGTTGATTTCCTTTTTCAATTAAAAGTTGTTTACTTATAATTGATGATATTACCTTTTATAAATACCTAAAATATCATATCTTCCAATCAATAATTTTTTTCTCACTAATTAAAACAAGTTAACTTTTAATTTAAAACATAACATTGCAATAATTAATACATATCCAAAAATATGAGATCATATCTTCTAACCACTAACAAAATCTATACTATTATATAAATTCCGAAACATTGAAAGTTTTGGTACACGTTTTTTGGTACTAAGTGAATTTACTTATTTACCCTTCATTATAAAAAATAACATAAATACACCTAAAATAAATAACAACATAATATAAATAATGGTAATTAGTCGAGATAATACCTTTTATAAACACCTAAAAACATCAATCGTATCATATCTTTCCGCCATTCATATTTTCTTTCCAATTAAAACACGTTATAATTAATGATAATTAGTCGATTAAGATAATAAAATTAATGGTAATAAGTCGATTGCCTTTTTCACATTTACTTTTAGTTGAACATATTACCTTTTATAAACACCTAAAAACATCAATCGTATCATATCTTTCGATCATTAATAACGTTATAATTAATGATAATTAGTCGATTAAGATAATAAAATTAATGGTAATTAGTCGATTACCCTTTTCACATTAATGTAATAAATTTAATGGTAATTAGTCGATTACCTTTTTCACATTTACTTTTAGTTGAACATATTACCTTTTATAAACACCTAAAAACATCAATCGTATCATATCTTTCGATTGTTAATATTTTCTTTCAAATTAAAACACATTAACTTTTTAATTTAAAACAAATCTAAATTAATGATAATTAATCGATTACCTTTTTCACATTTACTTTTAGTTGAACATATTACCTTTTTATAAACACATAAAAACATCAAGCGTATCATATATTTCCATCATTAATATTTCCTTTATAATTAAAACACGTAACCTTTTTAATTTATAACAAATCTTACAATCATTAATATATACCCGAAAATATCACATCATATTTCTCAATTATTAATAGAATATATTAAAAATCGTATACATTGTTTATAATAAGGAAACATTAATATAATCTTTAAACATGAGTATATTAAATTATATTAAATAAAAATTAAAAAATTATTAAAATAATGATTATAAAAAACATAATTATAATATTCAATAAAATTTATAATATAATATAATAAACCCGTGCATTGCACGGGTTATAACCTAGTATAATAAAAATTCGTATACAACGAATAATATCTGTTAGATTTTTAGTTAAAAATTAGAATTGTTAGATTACATGATTAAATTTATTTACTAAATACATACCCAAAAATATGACATCATATCTTTTAACCACTAATAAAATATATTAAAAATTCGTATACAACGAATAATATTCGTTTGATTTTTAGTTAAAAATTAGAACGGGATTTAATGATTAAATATATTACATGATTAAATTTATTTACTAAAATTTCAAGATTCAATTTTTTACAAATACCTAAAATATCATATCTTCCAATCAATAATTTTTTTTCTCTAATTAAAACACGTTGACTTTTAATTTAAAACATAATATTGCAATAATTAATACATACACAAAAATATGACATGATATCTTCTAACCAATAACAAAATATAATAAAAATTCGTATACAACGAAAAATATCCGTTAGATGTTTAGTTAAAAAATAGAATTGTTAGATCTAATGATTAAATATATTACATGATTAAATTTATTTACTAAATGCATTAAATGCATACCCAAAAATATGACATCATATCTTCTAACCACTAACAAAATATAATAAAAATTTGTATACAACGAAAAATATCAGTTAGATTTTTAGTTAAAAATTAGAATGGTTAGATCTAATGATTAAATATATTACATGATTAAATTTATTTACTGAAATTTCAAGGTTCAAATTTTTATAAATACCTAAAATATCATATGTTTCAATCAATAATTTCTTTTCTCTAACTAAAACACGTTCACTTTTAATTTAAAACATAATATTACAATAATTAATACATACCCAAAAATATGACATCATATCTTCTGACCACTAATAAAATCTATACTATATTATAAAAGCCGAAACATTAATAGTTTGGTCGGTCGGTACGATACCTATTGATTTTACTTATTTACCCTTACTCAAATAAAATTCATCATACTAACTAATTAATTTCTTTTTTCAGATTAAACATATTATCTTCTCTATTTTTAAATAAATAAATAATTTCCTTTTTCAGGTAAATTTAATATCTTTTATATTTTATCTACCTAAAATTTCCATCCTACTAACTAATTAATTTCCCTTTTCATGTTAAACATATTATCTTTTCTATTTTTCAAAAACTAAATAATTTCATTTTTCAGGTAAAATACAATATTTTTTATATTTTATCTAACTAAAATTTCTCATTTATTAATCAATTTCCTTTTTCAGGTTAAACATAATACCTTTTCTATTTTTTAATAACTAAATAATTTCCTTCTTAGGTAAAATACAATATCTTTTACATTTTATCTAACTAAAATTCCTTTTTTTTTAAAAAAAAACTACGGTCAATTTTGTATAATAAAATAACATAATTATATTATAATTAGTATTAACTAATCAATTATCTTTTTGAGCCAAAATACATTACCTTTTCTCTTTTCTCTAACTAAAATCTCTCCTTTTCCAATTGTATCATGGACGGTTACCTTTTTCAAACACGTTACCTTTTTTCCTTTCTCTTACGAAAATCTCTCTTTTTCCAATTATATCACAGGCGATTCTATTTAATAAAACTAAAATAATAATTTTATAGTACTAATAATTAACTGATTACCCTTTCAACTAAAACGTATCATCTTTTATATTTTTTCTAATTAAATTCCCTTTTTTTATAGAAATTTCAGGGGCAACATTAAGTTTGGTTCCGGTTTTTAGTTTGGCCATAGGAGTTAAGTTTTTATTGATTTCACAATATTAAAAATTAGACACGATAATATTAATTTGTTTGGTTTTGATTTTGGTTTGGAATTTAAGAATTAAAGTTTTAATGAATTACCCGATGTTACAATAATATAGAGGACACCAGAAAGGTACCTTTGAAATATTTGCTTGGCCTTTCAATTTTCGATTTTACATGTCATAATAACAAAGGTAGTTGCAAATATTACCAGTTAATAACATTGACACAGTACAGACCATGTTATTTGTAAATAATCTTGGGACTCAATTTGATATTTATTGACATTATTTTGTTTTCAAGTAAGTTTATGTTCTTTATGGATTTGTTCAACTTAAGGTTCATGGGTTAGACATGCTATGTACCAGAAGGTCTTATGGAATAGCATACTTTTTATCGGATGTCTCCGAAGGGACTATGGAATAGCATACTTAATTAGAAGCTCAGACACAAGCCTCACCCTCTGGGTCAGGCAACATTGCTCTTATTTATGCTCTAAATATCTTCTTTACTCGCGTTCAATTTCACTTCATATATGATCTCATATTTAGCACTTTCACTTGAGCTCCATATTAAAATATAAAAGCACTAACTTTTCTCTTTTTCAGTTTAGTTGGCTTTTTGAGAGATAATAGGTAGTGGAAAATGTGATTGTTATAATTTGTAATCATACATTATTTGAAGATAAAAGTGAATAAGTGAGCTTCTTGCGGAGACCTGGTTTTTGGTAAACAGTATTATCCTTCATTTTTTTAATCTTCTTTATTTCTTTAATGCCCCTTTTTGTCATTATACAGCATTTGGAGCGACCCAATTTAGATTGGAACAAAAAAATCTATTATGATATTGTACTTATTTTCAGTAATGTTGTAGTACTACGATTGCACCTCCAGCCTTTCTCTTCTCCTCCGGCTACATAATTTTAAATATTGAAAACAAAATACAATACAAGAAGAAGTTTGCATTTATAAATATAGATTACAAGCAGAGAGAGATATTTAGTTACAGATAGACTACATAGCAACACCATAAGTGATAAAAAGAAATATGTTAGTTACAGATAGACTACATAGCAGCAACTTAAGTGATAAAAAGAAAGATGGTCCACATGATGATCAAGCTAATGAAGTATTGAAGTAATTAACAAGCCTGAACTACATAAGCAACTTCCATTTTATAGGTATTGTTTATCATAACGTGGGTAATGGGTTTATGTATTCCCATTAATTTTATTTTTGGTCACCCCCTAGGTTGATCACAAAAAAAATAACAACCCATCAAAATAAGTAGTTTAAAAATATATTTAAATTCCAATTATTATATTCGTTTCCATAAGAACATACTTTTAATATAATAAATTCAATAAAATAAAAATTCAACAATTTCAGAAAGTGAGAGCCATGGTGAAAGACCTTAATTTGAACATAAACTATAAATCTACTAGAATATTTATCTGATATTTTGGCTTGCTTATTTAATTGTATAATTTACTTATTTTTAATAAAAGAATCTATATCAATAATATATATACACTGTATTTTCACACATGAATTTACTAATACAGTTTAATGGTCACGCTCTGGTGAGAATCAGAACAGTGAGAACACACATATTCACTACATTTCAAGCTATTTTAAAGGGCCCCGCTAGGGGCATCTTCACAAAAAAAGTCTAATAATTCTACCCTCTATCCATTCATAAAAAAAATTAACAAAAAAAGATTAAAATGAGAACAGTGAGAACACACATATTCGCTACATTTTAATCTATTTTAAAGGGCTCCGCTAGGGGCATCTTCAAACAAAATTCTTATAATTCTACCATCTATCCATTCATAAAAAAATTAACAAAAAAAATTAAAAATTGCTTGAAATGTGGTCTCATAGTTAATAGAATATGTTCTTGATATTATATGAGGTTTAATGTTTTGGAGCCATTTAATGTTTTGGAGCCATTGGGGGTGAAGGAATTGAGTCCAAATCTTCTACACCACTTTAGGTGTGCCACTTCATGTGCCACCTTAGGTGGTTATTTTTGATTGGGTGGTTGATGTGAATGCAGGGGGGTCCCATTTATATTAATGAGAGATGAGCCAATAAAAAACAACCATCTAAGGTGGCACATGGAGTGGCACACCTAAAATGGTGTAGAAGATTTGGATCCGAAGGAATTATCATTTCCGCATTTGAATAATGAAGACAATTTAATATTGTTTTCAATTAGAGAACAATATTTGTAAAAATATTTATTACTTTTATTGCAGATTTTGATGGATTAAATAAATTTTCAACATTGTTAAAATAGAATTGTATGCTACTTTTTTATATAAATTTTAGCATATCATTATTTTATTAAATACTTATATAACTGTATATAATATCTTTCTAAAAATTGATTATTTATATAATTGCATACAATATCTTTTTAAGAAATCAATCAAATTTGTTAAATTTTTGGTATTGTCAATTTAAACTAAATAAGATGTTTTAAGAAATCAATCAAATTTGTTAAATTTTGGGTATTAACATTTTAAATTAAATAAGATGTCGTGTACGAAGTACGAGCAAAATGCTAATTTGATGTAAAAGTCGTAATGGGTTGGAGATGCTCTAAGGGCTGCCTTACATGAATCTCTACCAATAAGCAATTAAAACCGAACAATAAAGCTAAATAATCATCAAAACCGAAAGGTTTCTTCAAGTCTTAGCACATGCATCACATATAACCACATATATACATACGGTTATATACATATACACGAACGAACTTAACCCAACTCAACACCAACATGATTAAAGCATAAAAACGAATACTATAATCATGGGCATTGATTTTCAAGCAAGAAACGCAGCAACCACGGTGAACCGAAGCAAAACCCGAAATGGGTTTTCAAATTTTCACCATGACAACTACATGCAATGGCATAAACATATAGAGGACTGAAAATTATGAAGAAATCCGGTCTTTAATCATGAAATCGGTCAAAAACCGATTGGAGGGAGAGGAGAGAAGTAGTTACCGAGAGAGAGAGAGAAGAGAGACGCCGTGCAGAGAGAGAGAGAGAGAACAAAGTGATGAAGTGAGGAAGAAAAGCTATGAAGCACGGGTGCGGGGTGCGGATGCGGATGCGCGGTGCGGGGATACGAGAATTCGGGAAATTTCAAAATATTGGGATTCGGGTGCGGCGGGATACGACAAATATTAAAATATTATAAATATATTTTAATACAATTCAATATTTTTATTTTAATTAG
Source organism: Kitagawia praeruptora (assembly GCA_037693485.1). Lineage (NCBI taxonomy): Eukaryota > Viridiplantae > Streptophyta > Magnoliopsida > Apiales > Apiaceae > Kitagawia > Kitagawia praeruptora. Next base: position 6,662,294 of record CM075354.1, on the reverse strand, counting down.
ATAATAAAAATCAACCTTAATAATTAAATAAAAATAATTTAATCTACCTTAATAATTAAAGTACATAGAAGTGGTAATCTACCTAACTGCCTAACACGTGCTCAGAAGTCAGAACATAGCATGATGTACTACTCCGTATAACTTATCTTTTGTATAGAAATAAGACAGTCAACACACAGCAGTCAACATATGTAAACACAACACAATTCTACAACAGTACCACCCCCAAGTCCCCAACCCACGTATATATATATATATATATACACACAACAGATACACATATTTACACATCTATAACAGCTGTACCCTTCCGATTCAAACAAACATAGATCGTCGGCGACGAAGACGAGTCTTCTTACCAACCAGTAAAGGCTGAAATGAGATGTAACGGTGAAACACCGGAGATCGGCGACGAGAATGACCGGAGACAATCAACAGCGATGACGACGGCTCTCTTTCTTTACTCCCAAACTAATCTTCTAATTACGATTTATGCCCTTCCCGCACCCCCCTTCCCGCACCCCCACGAATTGGAGCAGTAAAATACGAGGATACGCCAGGTGGCGCATCCCGTACGTATCGGGCCGCACCCCCGCGCACCCCGCACCCGAACGTATCCGGTGCGCAGTACGCTGGGTAGGTGTCGCACCCCTGCTTTCTAGAAGAAAAGAGTGGCGGTGGTGATGTATATAGCCACAGGGGCAAAAACGTCTTTTACTAATTGCTATTTACTTTCTGAAAAATCTACTCTTTTAATCACCTTTAAATCGAAATAAAATTGAAAAATGGGGTGGAAATATTTTTAGAAAATTTTAAAATAAAGTTCATGAATTTAGAAGTATCCCCATATTTTTAAAATATCATTTGGGTCTAAAATGAATTTTATATGATTTTTGGAAGTTTTGTACTTTTAATTAAAGTAAGCTTTAAAAATAATTTTAAAATACTTCCACACATAATTAAATTAACCCGTAAACTTTAAAAACTAAATAACATCATAAAGATGATTATACAAAAGATTTCATGATTTAATATCATTCCAATGATTTAATAAAGATTTTTAAAGATTAAAAATACTTATTTAAACTAGATTTTAATATCCAAAAATGTAAATAAAATTACACGAGCTTACACGATGCATACCAATCATTTAATAATCATCTAGACACAATTTTCCACGCATCCAAACTTCAAAAAAATATTATCCATCTCACATTTCACATAATATCATTTAAACCAATTACACCATTTAATTAAATACACGTAAAATTCTGAGTCGTTATAGTCAAATAGAGATTGTTAGCAAAGGTCTGGAGAATTATTTACGATGCTTTGTGGGGATGAAACCCAAATCGCACCACCAGCACCTTTTGAAATCATAACTGTATATCATTTCTCTTAAGATAAAATGCAAGATTTTCTCAGAAAACTTTTCAATGTTAAAAATGCATTCTATCTCTATATTGCTTATATTCTGTTATGCAGGTTCATCTAATTGGAGTTTTGTTTTCTCACATGATTAGTCATGAGGTTGTAAACCCAACAAATTTTATCCCAGACTACAGTCAAACTCAAACACATTCTATCTTACCCTTAAAAGAAAGTAACCTATCAGACAAGAGGTCACTAGGGAGTAACTGCACTTGATGCAGCATATAAGGCCGTATAGCTAGGCAACTTCTCAAAATTTGTGAGAATATAAAATTTTCATCAAAATCTTTGACAACTCAAGGAATTCGAATCATCTCACCCATAAGAACATCATGAGGAACTACTCAACAATTCAAGAATTTTAAAATAAATCAACTTATCTGGCAGCTCAGAATTCAAGAAAAGATTACAGGTGTTCCATCCGCTCGGTGCCCCCATGGTGCGATCAACTACCATGCCACAGGTACCGTCCTCCTGTGATACCCCACCCAGCCCGATCACGGCTATGATGTGGTACCACCGAAATTTTCTCTTTGCTAGCATAAAATGGGTTATCATTTTCAACCCTGGCAACATTTGTGCCAAAATAATTATCCGTATTTTTGGATAAAAATATCTCACCAAAAAATATCTCGCCGAAACCATGGGTTATTGGTGTTCCGGGGACAACGATCTCAAGCTCAATTGATTTTGCTAGATGTAGGTGTTCATGATTTTATCACAAACATAAAGGTGATTTCATTATTTTGATTATCAATTTGTGTTTGTGACAAAATCAGGGAACACGTACATCGACCAAATCTCAAGCTCTTTCAAGCTCGTTTACAGGTAAATTTTGCATGTGTTTTGAAGCTTGTGCGTTTATTGGTAAATTATGTGTGTGTTTTGAATTTTGTGTTTGTTGGATTTGAGCTTATACATAATTTTGATGTGCATAGATCAGTGCTAGATTATAGAAGTGTTTGATGAACTTTTGTGATTGGATATATTCCTGGGACACAAGCAGAACAAGTGGGATATATTTGCCTTAAAAACTAAACTGGTGTAATGATGTGTCTAATATGTTGTAAACTACTGCTTTCTGTTTCTGTTTATAATCATTAAAAGGAATTGGTCTAGACTGAAGAAGGATACAAACTTTAACTATTTTTGGGTTCGATGTGCGAAGCTTATATGTGTAAGTGCATATAGAAAAATGACAACCTTAAACTTGACCCAGGTTCTGTTTTGCCACTCAACACAGGTTCCTTTTCGTAAAACTATATTTGATGCAAAGTACATTTGGGCCTAATGCTATACTTGTATAACTGCTTGTTTGCCAATTTTAATTGAACAGTTGGACACAGTCGCTACATTTGAGATAGATGATTCCGCTTCCCTTGTGGCTATCATTGGCCCCTGTTGTTCTAGGTAAACCATTTTTACTTCTATATTTTCTCACTTACTTGGTCATCATCTACGTGATGTGCAAGTTCTACACAAAATATTACATGAACATTATTAGAACGACAACTAGTTTTCATTTTGCATATTTGATCTAATTATGTAACTCAAGGTCTCCATATTTAATCCAAATGTGCTGGCACCTTTACACTGGTATGCTAGGTGTATCAATGGCATCACTGACTGAGCTTTCTTTCAACTTATTGGGATTCATACTGGTATACACGTAGGGATGGATAATTGGACATGAGATGCTGTGTAGTGGTTGTATACATAGACCTACACGACAGAACTTAGTTTAAATTTCTTAGTGTGGTTATTATTTAAGCACTTGCTAGCCATCATTAAAATGTTCTACTCTTCATGTGTATCAATATTTAATACTATACTAAACTTTATGTTGATGTATCACAGTGCACTGAAGAATTACAAACAAGCCGCGACCACAAGTCTTGCTCGAGCGAAATTCCAATCATAAGCGAAACAACTAACAAAATTTCTTCTGAATTATCTAATGGAGCTCATCAATCTGATTGGGACATTGAGGTCCGAGGGAGCAGTGATCCTGACCATCCTGTTAAAAGTAAACCATTAGTATTCAAAAGTAGATCTGATGAGAGCTTCATGCCAGAGTCTAAAAAGTAGCTCAGTAATGAACCTGCTTCAGTCCAGACCAGAAGTCATTCTGGATTCAAGGCGGCAGATGCAAAAGCGGAGCTCGATATGCTCATGTGAAGAACAGTCTAGATCAATCTAATGTTGTATCAACTCTTGACAATTCTTTAGATGACCTATTGAAAGAAACATCAAGTAGAATTAATCAAGATTTTGTATCATGGTCCAACAATGTAAAGACTGCCTACCTCCCCAGACAATTCTTTTAATTATGGATTCAGTATGGTTGGTATGGATTATGGATTCCATATTGGAATTTGGTATGGATTACGGATTCCTTGTTTGCATTTTGGAATGTGTTTTGAGTTTTGGTATTGTGTTTGGATTTTGGCATTTTGGTATTGCCAATGATCATTTAATTAATTAATATTGGTACCCGGTAATTTGGTTAAGTGTGTGTGGCTATTATTATCCTTTAGCCACACTATAGTTTCTAAACTATTTTGTGACTAAAATCAATTTTCTTATAGTCACAAAAATATACTCCCTCCGTCCCGCTGGATTCTTTACATGGGGGTTGGGCACGGAGACCAAGGATAGTGGGTGTAGTATTGTTAAAATAAATGAAGTAGTGGGTGTAATAGTGATTTTATTGTTAAAATAAATGAACTAGTGGGTGTAATAGTGTAAAGTATTAAAAAAGTGGAATGAAGTAGTGAATGTAATAATGTATTTTATTGTTTAAAGTTAATATTTTGGGTAATGTAAAGAATCCAGTGGGACGTCCCAAATTAGTAACTGTAAAGAATCCATTGGGACGGAGGGAGTAATAGAAACGGCCACACAAAATTATTTTCATGTAGCCATACCAAACTCTTTTGCCACGATTTCTAAGAAATAGTGCCACCAAAACTAATCCTTTGATGTATATATGACGTTATTAATACTATTTAGCCACTAAGGATTCTGTTGCTGAATGTTGGTATTTAGTCACACTTTTGAGCTTAAAGGGGGGCTGTCAGACAAAAATGGTGGTATACTTTAGTCACTCGTATTTTAGTTACAGCCACTAATCAAAAGATGTCTGTATGGTACCTACGATGCTCTCACCTTTGGTCACACTTGGGCTGGAAAAAAAACGTGACATAAAGTGAACAGCCACACATATTTTATGTGGCAAAAGCCAAAATTTGACGTAGTGATAAGTCATTTAAAAAGACACATATTCGTCAACTGACGACAGATAACAAACACCAATATATGATCCAAAAGCCGTCATATGTGGCACATCCTCAAAGGTACAAAATAATCATATAAATGTCAAACTCCTTCACAATTCCAAATTTAACCACATAATCGAAAATTAACAGTCCTAAAATATTACACACGAATAATAGAATCATAAATATTGATTTAACTAAACATTAATAATTAAAGCATTAAAAGCATTCAAACTTGAAACATAAAATTAGCACTAACATTAAATAATTCAAAATCAAAACTATTTACCATTTAGCACCTTAAAAGACTCCCTAAATAGCCAATCAATTATATAACATATATAAATTAGCTAAATTAAATGGCATAAAATTGTAACTCATTAAAACACATTTAAGACCCATTTAAAACATATAAATCATTCAAAATATATAATTAAACAAAGATTATGAAAAAACAGTTAAAACTGATAATGACCATTAAAGAATAATCAATCTTTAAATTAAAACTATGGGCAGTTACAAAAATGTAACTAGTAATTCCAAGGCAGGCAACCTAGTATTAATGTACTCAAAATAAACGGACCATAATTAACGGATCATATATATAGACATGGTGACATGACAGTGATTTGCCAGGCTAAAGCACGAACATGATACAAACTAAAAAGCAAACAAATAAAATTATTAAACTAATGAACCACGTAAATTTATATGACCTTTGATAAAGTAAGAGTTGACATTAAAATGTATTCCATATGAGTTAAACAATTCATAGAACCCAAACTAAAAAGAAGACATACCAGGACATAACTTTGATTAGTAACATTATGCACCCACTCAAACTCCATTTTTACTAGAAGTAAATCAATTAGAGAACCTATATCATATAAGCATATAAACAACCAATTCTCGAACCACTCCATATATATTAGGGCATAAATATATAAACAAAATAGATAGATCTACTAATAAACACATACATCTGAAAGTCGTAAAACCGAAATCTTGACGCGAATTATAATCTCGATAAATATTGGCCATATAGAAGCCCAAACAATTTTATTCAAAAACTATCTCAGATACTGAATTAACGAAAAACACTCACCCTTTAAAGCTTAATATGTGAAAGCATAAACAAGAACGATGCGCAAGATGGGGTGTTTGGATTTATACCTTTGCCGTGTGGGATAGATCACACACGATTGGACACTTAGTGAAGGCGAAGAAACCCTGATCGGACTAGATTAAAAGAGATGAGGACGTTAACCTTTGATCGAATCAAGAGTTATCTTCGTATGTCTTAGTTTATATTCACAAAAAAAGGTTCAAAAAATAATTTATACAAGTACGATTTTTAACACACCCTCGATATCGGTCCAGTGGATCTAGGCGCTGAAGAGTTTTTGCCCCCTCTATATATAGGTTACGATTTGCATACAATTTTTACCCTACGCATGCGATGAACAGATTTAAAGCTGCCCTAACGAATATCCCAGAATATCTAATTTTAAATATTCTGTCAAGGCTTCCTGTGAAATCATTATTTAGGTTTAGAACAGTGTCCAAATCTTGGCTTTCTTTAATCTCAGACCCTAGTCTTGTTGATTTACACCTTGGTCTTGCCGCTGAATCTCTTCTTGTCCACGGAAGCGATTTGGCGAATATATGCAACACTTACTACCGATCAATTTCTCTTAATTCCAGTTTCGAGGTTCCGTATTTTGAAGGTGAAATTCACTTCGAGGATCGTGTGTGTTGTTTAGGTATTGTTGGTTCATATAATGGCATTGTTTGTTGTGTTGTCTCTGATGATAAATTATTTGGTACCCAAATTAATCCTTTTTTATTTGCTAGAGATAACCGGCCTACTTGTGTTTTCCTTTGGAATCCTATAACTAGACAATCAAAACTCCTTCCTCCACTTTTTTCCAACACCATTTTTATTTCTTTAGGATTTGGTTCTAAAGATTTTAAGGTAGTTAGGATTGCCAGGTACGCTAACAAAGAAGATTTGGTGATGGTCTATTCCACAAACATGAACTTCTGGAAAGAGATTAAGTCTCGACCAACAATTTCTCCATATCACTCGATTTATGATGCTTGTATTAGAGGAGTTTTGTATTGGACATCGTACGATGGCATGATGATCATAAGATTTGATTTAAATACTGAGGTGTTTCATACTGATGAATTTCCTGTTCATGTGCTGATCATGAACAGGGAATTCAATGTGCTGATCAAGAACAGGGAATTCAAACAACGTCCTGAAGTGCGAATAACTGAGATGAATGATTCGATTGCTGTAATTATGTTTCGTGAAGATAGTTACAACAGACTTAAAACTAGGGTTCATTGGGTTCAAGGCTATCTAAACAACGGTGGTAATATTCTATATAAAACTAGAGATAGAATGTGGTGTTTGTATAACCCAAAAAGGAAAGAGGCTGAAAATTTGGCTATTCGAGTTGATCCACATAACACGTTCATATGTAAAATATTCAAGCACACAGAGAGCTTGGTTTCGATTGCAGGATCTGAAAATTTTGGTGAAATGCTAACGAATATGGAGAAGAAAGCCTTTAAGTTCCGGTAGAGTCCAGTTTGGGATTCTATTAATATTTTTTGACTACCTAGTCCTATGCTATGGGGGTTTCGACTACTTATTTTGTCCAACAGTTTTGGTTATGATTGTTTTCTTTGTAATGTAAGGACTAAGGAGGTGTCTCACATTTTTATTTATCATCTTGGTTTAGGTCGATCTCTCAAACATCTGATACTTTCACTTCCATGTTTATCGATGCAGTTGTACTGTGATAGTGAACGTGCTCCAGTCGGGTCGGGTAAAATTTACATATCTAGCAATGGCTCAAGTACATGAGGATTAGTGTTACCGGAAATATCCAAAAAAATAAGCCCTAAGAGCATCTCCAACCACATTAGCTAGGTGGTTGGCTAAAATAATGATAAAATAATCATTTTCCAAATTATAGAGAGAGTCAACAATGTGTTATCTTCCAATGTTATTCTGTATATTAGTTAGCTATAATTTAAAATTATGTTTTGTTAATTAAAAGGAAGAAGTAATATAGGCGCGAGTCACAAGTAATACAGGCAGGATGGTCTATTCATCGGGCATGGTATGGAAAAAGATTCAGCCTCAGTCGACTATTTTGTTTTCATTTTACTTGCATTGAATTGTGTGACCAAAGGTTTGTCAATGGTGCATTTTTCTGAGTTTATAGAGGGAATTATCTGGAGAGGAATGCTGTGACTAAGAGTTCGTATTTGAATATATAGCGGCCGAGTACTAGCTACTTTTAGTGTTACAGAGAACTCATAAGAATCCATTAAACGGCTAGGCACACACATCATAGCTGTCTCATTCAAGATTCTTTTTTTTTGAATGGCTAGAAGACAGTAAGTCAAGTTTCGAGGTTTACGAGAATTGTATTACAGTTGTTGCGCAAAAGTTCCAGTTGAATCAGTGTCTTGCTATATGGCTTTAATAGAAATAATTCCCTAATTCTTTCATTAACATTGCTGAAATATATACAATGAACAACACACACCTTAAGGCTATAATCAAGGGATCTAAATATATCCATAACTAATTACAGGAACAGACTAACTAATCATATCCACAAATATCTCATAGTACTAACTAATCATATCTCACAGATATGTTTAACACACCCCCTCAGTCGAAGCGGGAGGTAGACGAACACTGAGACTGTCCCTGAAATCGTCAAAGAGAACTCGTGGAAGACCCTTCGTGAAAATATCCGTGACTTGATATCTGGAGGGTACATGAAGAACCCGTACCTCACCGCGTGCAACTTTTTCCCGTACAAAATGAATATCCATTTCAATGTGTTTAGTACGTTGATGTTGCACTGGATTACCCGACAAATAGATGGCACTAACATTGTCACAATACACAATAGTAGCCTTTTTAAGTTGACAAGATCCTTCATAGCAAATTGTGAGCTAAGAAGATTCATAATCGATATACGGAGAGCATCAGAAGAGGCAGTGAGGATTATATCATCGACATAAATCTAAAGATAGGCCATATTAGAACCACTGCGATAAACAAACAATGAATTGTCACATTTGCTATGATTGAAACCAATAGATAAAACAAAAGCAGCAAACTTCTCAGACCAAGTTCGGGGTGACTGTCGCAGGCCATATATTGACTTTCGTAACAAACACACATAATCTGGACGAGTGCGATCGCGATACCCCAAAGGTTGATGCATATAAACTGTTTCCTTTAAGTCTCCATGGAGGAAGGCATTCTTAACATCTAGCTGATGAATTGGCCAGTCCTTCGAAAGTGAAAGGGAAAGTACTGTACGGATTGTAGCCAGTTTTACTACCGAACTGAAAGTTTCACCACAATCAATACCCACCAGCTGAGTTTTTCCATTACCTACAAGACGAGCTTTATGTCGCTCAAACACACCATCAGAGTTTACCTTATGAGTAAAAACCCACATAGACCGTATAACATTAACATCAGGTGGACGGGGCACCAAATCCCACGTCTTATTTTTAATAAGAGCATTATATTCATCATCCATGGCCATTTTCCAATTAGGGTCCCGAAGAGCATCAACAGGGTTACGAGGTAACGGTGACCGAGAAACCGTTGTGGTATATGCATGATCAGAATATTTCATATTTGGTTTAACAATACCCCGTTGACTTCTTGTGACCATTGGGTGCTGGGTGACAGGTGTAGGGGAAGATGTTGATGTAGGCGGACTCAAGGATGAGGAAGATGTACTCAAGGAGGAGGGAGAAGTAGCTGTGTATAATGGGCTTGAGTGTATTGGAATCATTGGAGGAGAATGAGGGGAGCTTCCAGGTGAAGAAGTAGGGCTATCATGGCCTGGTCCTTGAGTTGGAGGACTTGGCGGCTGATTAGCCACAGACACAAGAGGAATGTGATGTTGCATATGGTACACGGAATAAGGTGATAATCCATCAGCTAAAAAATCATAGGTAGATGGGGAGGAGACGTGAAACTTAGCAAACGGAAACACTTGTTCATCAAATAATACATGGCGACAAATTATAATTTGATTCGATGATAAATCATAACATTTGTAACCACGATGATGAGGTGGATACCCCAAGAAAACACAAGGTGTTGAACGAGGTTGTAATTTATGAATTGTAGTGGAGGGAATGAGAGGATAACACAAGCACCCAAAAATACGAATGTTAGAATATGAGGGAACCCTTTGATATAAGACTTCAAGAGGTGATAAATTTCCTAAGACCTTGTTGGGAAGAACATTTAGAAGATATATAGCCATTTGTAATGCATGATTCCAAAAATATGGAGGAAGAGATGCATGAGCTAAAAGTGTTCGAGTGACGTTATTAATAGTTCTGAGTTTTCTTTCTGCTTTCCCATTTTGAGAAGATGTATGAGGACATGATAACCTAAAAGACATTCCATTGTTCTTACAAAAATTCCAGAAATAACGATTATCAAATTCCCTCCCATTATCACATTGCACATTTTTAATATTGCACTCAAATTGGGTGAGAATATGAGCTTGAAACTCCAAGAATTTATCAAAAACATCGGATTTCTTAGCAATTGGAAAAGTCCAGAGGAAATTAGAAAAATCATCCAATAACACAAGATAGTACTTATGACCCATAGTACTCAAAACTGGAGATGTCCAAAGATCACTATGGATAATATCAAAAGGTCTTAAAGTACTTGAACGAGAAGATACAAATGGCAACTTTATATGTTTCCCAAAAACACAAGATCTACAAATGCTAGAATAAAAATGCCTAGAACAATCAATGCTTTTATTAAGTCGAAGAGCATCCAAAACTTGAGCACCAGGATGGCCTAAACGGTCATGCCAAAGTGATGAAGATATGGCTGCAAAAGTAGAATGAGGAGCTTGATTGTTGATAAATTGCGTAAGAGGATAAAGATCACCCCGGCTCTCACATCTCATTATTGGCACTCCTGTCTGTAAATCCTTCACAGAAAACCCAAAAGGATCAAATTCCACCGTAACAGAATTATTAGTGGTAAATTTACGAACAGAAATAAGATTTTTAACAATTTTGGGAGCATGAAGGACATTTTTAAGAGACATAGGAGGGTTAGGAGATGGCAATGAAGTGTGACCATATCCTTGAACTGGAATAATATGACCATTACCAACAACAATTCCATTATAATGAGAATTATGATGATTGCTCAAATTAGAATAAGACGAGAAATTACCGTTGGAAGATGTCATATGAGATGTAGCACCAGTATCCATATACCACGATGGATCAGGTTGATTGAGAGTCATGGTATGCATTGTAGATTCAATATCTGTTGGAGCATAAGGAGGTGACTGCCCAACTGTTGATCCTGTGAAAGCTTGTTGTGGTCGGGAACCAAGAACTCCAGGCTGCGACTGCTGAATCCCTATAGAACGAGGCTGGGTCCATCCTTGAGTTGGGTATGTACACGGTGGAGCAGACCACCCTTGCATCCAAGGCCAAGGTTGGAAGTAATTTGGTGCCCATTGTTGTGATCCCCACTGCATCCTGTTATGTTGATGGTGCTGCTGTCCACCATAACCACCATTACTACTACCACGGCTTGAAATGTGGTCTCATAGTTAATAGAATATGTTCTTGATATTATATGAGGTTTAATGTTTTGGAGCCATTTAATGTTTTGGAGCCATTGGGGGTGAAGGAATTGAGTCCAAATCTTCTACACCACTTTAGGTGTGCCACTTCATGTGCCACCTTAGGTGGTTATTTTTGATTGGGTGGTTGATGTGAATGCAGGGGGGTCCCATTTATATTAATGAGAGATGAGCCAATAAAAAACAACCATCTAAGGTGGCACATGGAGTGGCACACCTAAAATGGTGTAGAAGATTTGGATCCGAAGGAATTATCATTTCCGCATTTGAATAATGAAGACAATTTAATATTGTTTTCAATTAGAGAACAATATTTGTAAAAATATTTATTACTTTTATTGCAGATTTTGATGGATTAAATAAATTTTCAACATTGTTAAAATAGAATTGTATGCTACTTTTTTATATAAATTTTAGCATATCATTATTTTATTAAATACTTATATAACTGTATATAATATCTTTCTAAAAATTGATTATTTATATAATTGCATACAATATCTTTTTAAGAAATCAATCAAATTTGTTAAATTTTTGGTATTGTCAATTTAAACTAAATAAGATGTTTTAAGAAATCAATCAAATTTGTTAAATTTTGGGTATTAACATTTTAAATTAAATAAGATGTCGTGTACGAAGTACGAGCAAAATGCTAATTTGATGTAAAAGTCGTAATGGGTTGGAGATGCTCTAAGGGCTGCCTTACATGAATCTCTACCAATAAGCAATTAAAACCGAACAATAAAGCTAAATAATCATCAAAACCGAAAGGTTTCTTCAAGTCTTAGCACATGCATCACATATAACCACATATATACATACGGTTATATACATATACACGAACGAACTTAACCCAACTCAACACCAACATGATTAAAGCATAAAAACGAATACTATAATCATGGGCATTGATTTTCAAGCAAGAAACGCAGCAACCACGGTGAACCGAAGCAAAACCCGAAATGGGTTTTCAAATTTTCACCATGACAACTACATGCAATGGCATAAACATATAGAGGACTGAAAATTATGAAGAAATCCGGTCTTTAATCATGAAATCGGTCAAAAACCGATTGGAGGGAGAGGAGAGAAGTAGTTACCGAGAGAGAGAGAGAAGAGAGACGCCGTGCAGAGAGAGAGAGAGAGAACAAAGTGATGAAGTGAGGAAGAAAAGCTATGAAGCACGGGTGCGGGGTGCGGATGCGGATGCGCGGTGCGGGGATACGAGAATTCGGGAAATTTCAAAATATTGGGATTCGGGTGCGGCGGGATACGACAAATATTAAAATATTATAAATATATTTTAATACAATTCAATATTTTTATTTTAATTAGATAATAAAAATCAACCTTAATAATTAAATAAAAATAATTTAATCTACCTTAATAATTAAAGTACATAGAAGTGGTAATCTACCTAACTGCCTAACACGTGCTCAGAAGTCAGAACATAGCATGATGTACTACTCCGTATAACTTATCTTTTGTATAGAAATAAGACAGTCAACACACAGCAGTCAACATATGTAAACACAACACAATTCTACAACAGTACCACCCCCAAGTCCCCAACCCACGTATATATATATATATATATATACACACAACAGATACACATATTTACACATCTATAACAGCTGTACCCTTCCGATTCAAACAAACATAGATCGTCGGCGACGAAGACGAGTCTTCTTACCAACCAGTAAAGGCTGAAATGAGATGTAACGGTGAAACACCGGAGATCGGCGACGAGAATGACCGGAGACAATCAACAGCGATGACGACGGCTCTCTTTCTTTACTCCCAAACTAATCTTCTAATTACGATTTATGCCCTTCCCGCACCCCCCTTCCCGCACCCCCACGAATTGGAGCAGTAAAATACGAGGATACGCCAGGTGGCGCATCCCGTACGTATCGGGCCGCACCCCCGCGCACCCCCGCACCCGAACGTATCCGGTGCGCAGTACGCTGGGTAGGTGTCGCACCCCTGCTTTCTAGAAGAAAAGAGTGGCGGTGGTGATGTATATAGCCACAGGGGCAAAAACGTCTTTTACTAATTGCTATTTACTTTCTGAAAAATCTACTCTTTTAATCACCTTTAAATCGAAATAAAATTGAAAAATGGGGTGGAAATATTTTTAGAAAATTTTAAAATAAAGTTCATGAATTTAGAAGTATCCCCATATTTTTAAAATATCATTTGGGTCTAAAATGAATTTTATATGATTTTTGGAAGTTTTGTACTTTTAATTAAAGTAAGCTTTAAAAATAATTTTAAAATACTTCCACACATAATTAAATTAACCCGTAAACTTTAAAAACTAAATAACATCATAAAGATGATTATACAAAAGATTTCATGATTTAATATCATTCCAATGATTTAATAAAGATTTTTAAAGATTAAAAATACTTATTTAAACTAGATTTTAATATCCAAAAATGTAAATAAAATTACACGAGCTTACACGATGCATACCAATCATTTAATAATCATCTAGACACAATTTTCCACGCATCCAAACTTCAAAAAAATATTATCCATCTCACATTTCACATAATATCATTTAAACCAATTACACCATTTAATTAAATACACGTAAAATTCTGAGTCGTTATAGTCAAATAGAGATTGTTAGCAAAGGTCTGGAGAATTATTTACGATGCTTTGTGGGGATGAAACCCAAATCGCACCACCAGCACCTTTTGAAATCATAACTGTATATCATTTCTCTTAAGATAAAATGCAAGATTTTCTCAGAAAACTTTTCAATGTTAAAAATGCATTCTATCTCTATATTGCTTATATTCTGTTATGCAGGTTCATCTAATTGGAGTTTTGTTTTCTCACATGATTAGTCATGAGGTTGTAAACCCAACAAATTTTATCCCAGACTACAGTCAAACTCAAACACATTCTATCTTACCCTTAAAAGAAAGTAACCTATCAGACAAGAGGTCACTAGGGAGTAACTGCACTTGATGCAGCATATAAGGCCGTATAGCTAGGCAACTTCTCAAAATTTGTGAGAATATAAAATTTTCATCAAAATCTTTGACAACTCAAGGAATTCGAATCATCTCACCCATAAGAACATCATGAGGAACTACTCAACAATTCAAGAATTTTAAAATAAATCAACTTATCTGGCAGCTCAGAATTCAAGAAAAGATTACAGGTGTTCCATCCGCTCGGTGCCCCCATGGTGCGATCAACTACCATGCCACAGGTACCGTCCTCCTGTGATACCCCACCCAGCCCGATCACGGCTATGATGTGGTACCACCGAAATTTTCTCTTTGCTAGCATAAAATGGGTTATCATTTTCAACCCTGGCAACATTTGTGCCAAAATAATTATCCGTATTTTTGGATAAAAATATCTCACCAAAAAATATCTCGCCGAAACCATGGGTTATTGGTGTTCCGGGGACAACGATCTCAAGCTCAATTGATTTTGCTAGATGTAGGTGTTCATGATTTTATCACAAACATAAAGGTGATTTCATTATTTTGATTATCAATTTGTGTTTGTGACAAAATCAGGGAACACGTACATCGACCAAATCTCAAGCTCTTTCAAGCTCGTTTACAGGTAAATTTTGCATGTGTTTTGAAGCTTGTGCGTTTATTGGTAAATTATGTGTGTGTTTTGAATTTTGTGTTTGTTGGATTTGAGCTTATACATAATTTTGATGTGCATAGATCAGTGCTAGATTATAGAAGTGTTTGATGAACTTTTGTGATTGGATATATTCCTGGGACACAAGCAGAACAAGTGGGATATATTTGCCTTAAAAACTAAACTGGTGTAATGATGTGTCTAATATGTTGTAAACTACTGCTTTCTGTTTCTGTTTATAATCATTAAAAGGAATTGGTCTAGACTGAAGAAGGATACAAACTTTAACTATTTTTGGGTTCGATGTGCGAAGCTTATATGTGTAAGTGCATATAGAAAAATGACAACCTTAAACTTGACCCAGGTTCTGTTTTGCCACTCAACACAGGTTCCTTTTCGTAAAACTATATTTGATGCAAAGTACATTTGGGCCTAATGCTATACTTGTATAACTGCTTGTTTGCCAATTTTAATTGAACAGTTGGACACAGTCGCTACATTTGAGATAGATGATTCCGCTTCCCTTGTGGCTATCATTGGCCCCTGTTGTTCTAGGTAAACCATTTTTACTTCTATATTTTCTCACTTACTTGGTCATCATCTACGTGATGTGCAAGTTCTACACAAAATATTACATGAACATTATTAGAACGACAACTAGTTTTCATTTTGCATATTTGATCTAATTATGTAACTCAAGGTCTCCATATTTAATCCAAATGTGCTGGCACCTTTACACTGGTATGCTAGGTGTATCAATGGCATCACTGACTGAGCTTTCTTTCAACTTATTGGGATTCATACTGGTATACACGTAGGGATGGATAATTGGACATGAGATGCTGTGTAGTGGTTGTATACATAGACCTACACGACAGAACTTAGTTTAAATTTCTTAGTGTGGTTATTATTTAAGCACTTGCTAGCCATCATTAAAATGTTCTACTCTTCATGTGTATCAATATTTAATACTATACTAAACTTTATGTTGATGTATCACAGTGCACTGAAGAATTACAAACAAGCCGCGACCACAAGTCTTGCTCGAGCGAAATTCCAATCATAAGCGAAACAACTAACAAAATTTCTTCTGAATTATCTAATGGAGCTCATCAATCTGATTGGGACATTGAGGTCCGAGGGAGCAGTGATCCTGACCATCCTGTTAAAAGTAAACCATTAGTATTCAAAAGTAGATCTGATGAGAGCTTCATGCCAGAGTCTAAAAAGTAGCTCAGTAATGAACCTGCTTCAGTCCAGACCAGAAGTCATTCTGGATTCAAGGCGGCAGATGCAAAAGCGGAGCTCGATATGCTCATGTGAAGAACAGTCTAGATCAATCTAATGTTGTATCAACTCTTGACAATTCTTTAGATGACCTATTGAAAGAAACATCAAGTAGAATTAATCAAGATTTTGTATCATGGTCCAACAATGTAAAGACTGCCTACCTCCCCAGACAATTCTTTTAATTATGGATTCAGTATGGTTGGTATGGATTATGGATTCCATATTGGAATTTGGTATGGATTACGGATTCCTTGTTTGCATTTTGGAATGTGTTTTGAGTTTTGGTATTGTGTTTGGATTTTGGCATTTTGGTATTGCCAATGATCATTTAATTAATTAATATTGGTACCCGGTAATTTGGTTAAGTGTGTGTGGCTATTATTATCCTTTAGCCACACTATAGTTTCTAAACTATTTTGTGACTAAAATCAATTTTCTTATAGTCACAAAAATATACTCCCTCCGTCCCGCTGGATTCTTTACATGGGGGTTGGGCACGGAGACCAAGGATAGTGGGTGTAGTATTGTTAAAATAAATGAAGTAGTGGGTGTAATAGTGATTTTATTGTTAAAATAAATGAACTAGTGGGTGTAATAGTGTAAAGTATTAAAAAAGTGGAATGAAGTAGTGAATGTAATAATGTATTTTATTGTTTAAAGTTAATATTTTGGGTAATGTAAAGAATCCAGTGGGACGTCCCAAATTAGTAACTGTAAAGAATCCATTGGGACGGAGGGAGTAATAGAAACGGCCACACAAAATTATTTTCATGTAGCCATACCAAACTCTTTTGCCACGATTTCTAAGAAATAGTGCCACCAAAACTAATCCTTTGATGTATATATGACGTTATTAATACTATTTAGCCACTAAGGATTCTGTTGCTGAATGTTGGTATTTAGTCACACTTTTGAGCTTAAAGGGGGGCTGTCAGACAAAAATGGTGGTATACTTTAGTCACTCGTATTTTAGTTACAGCCACTAATCAAAAGATGTCTGTATGGTACCTACGATGCTCTCACCTTTGGTCACACTTGGGCTGGAAAAAAAACGTGACATAAAGTGAACAGCCACACATATTTTATGTGGCAAAAGCCAAAATTTGACGTAGTGATAAGTCATTTAAAAAGACACATATTCGTCAACTGACGACAGATAACAAACACCAATATATGATCCAAAAGCCGTCATATGTGGCACATCCTCAAAGGTACAAAATAATCATATAAATGTCAAACTCCTTCACAATTCCAAATTTAACCACATAATCGAAAATTAACAGTCCTAAAATATTACACACGAATAATAGAATCATAAATATTGATTTAACTAAACATTAATAATTAAAGCATTAAAAGCATTCAAACTTGAAACATAAAATTAGCACTAACATTAAATAATTCAAAATCAAAACTATTTACCATTTAGCACCTTAAAAGACTCCCTAAATAGCCAATCAATTATATAACATATATAAATTAGCTAAATTAAATGGCATAAAATTGTAACTCATTAAAACACATTTAAGACCCATTTAAAACATATAAATCATTCAAAATATATAATTAAACAAAGATTATGAAAAAACAGTTAAAACTGATAATGACCATTAAAGAATAATCAATCTTTAAATTAAAACTATGGGCAGTTACAAAAATGTAACTAGTAATTCCAAGGCAGGCAACCTAGTATTAATGTACTCAAAATAAACGGACCATAATTAACGGATCATATATATAGACATGGTGACATGACAGTGATTTGCCAGGCTAAAGCACGAACATGATACAAACTAAAAAGCAAACAAATAAAATTATTAAACTAATGAACCACGTAAATTTATATGACCTTTGATAAAGTAAGAGTTGACATTAAAATGTATTCCATATGAGTTAAACAATTCATAGAACCCAAACTAAAAAGAAGACATACCAGGACATAACTTTGATTAGTAACATTATGCACCCACTCAAACTCCATTTTTACTAGAAGTAAATCAATTAGAGAACCTATATCATATAAGCATATAAACAACCAATTCTCGAACCACTCCATATATATTAGGGCATAAATATATAAACAAAATAGATAGATCTACTAATAAACACATACATCTGAAAGTCGTAAAACCGAAATCTTGACGCGAATTATAATCTCGATAAATATTGGCCATATAGAAGCCCAAACAATTTTATTCAAAAACTATCTCAGATACTGAATTAACGAAAAACACTCACCCTTTAAAGCTTAATATGTGAAAGCATAAACAAGAACGATGCGCAAGATGGGGTGTTTGGATTTATACCTTTGCCGTGTGGGATAGATCACACACGATTGGACACTTAGTGAAGGCGAAGAAACCCTGATCGGACTAGATTAAAAGAGATGAGGACGTTAACCTTTGATCGAATCAAGAGTTATCTTCGTATGTCTTAGTTTATATTCACAAAAAAAGGTTCAAAAAATAATTTATACAAGTACGATTTTTAACACACCCTCGATATCGGTCCAGTGGATCTAGGCGCTGAAGAGTTTTTGCCCCCTCTATATATAGGTTACGATTTGCATACAATTTTTACCCTACGCATGCGATGAACAGATTTAAAGCTGCCCTAACGAATATCCCAGAATATCTAATTTTAAATATTCTGTCAAGGCTTCCTGTGAAATCATTATTTAGGTTTAGAACAGTGTCCAAATCTTGGCTTTCTTTAATCTCAGACCCTAGTCTTGTTGATTTACACCTTGGTCTTGCCGCTGAATCTCTTCTTGTCCACGGAAGCGATTTGGCGAATATATGCAACACTTACTACCGATCAATTTCTCTTAATTCCAGTTTCGAGGTTCCGTATTTTGAAGGTGAAATTCACTTCGAGGATCGTGTGTGTTGTTTAGGTATTGTTGGTTCATATAATGGCATTGTTTGTTGTGTTGTCTCTGATGATAAATTATTTGGTACCCAAATTAATCCTTTTTTATTTGCTAGAGATAACCGGCCTACTTGTGTTTTCCTTTGGAATCCTATAACTAGACAATCAAAACTCCTTCCTCCACTTTTTTCCAACACCATTTTTATTTCTTTAGGATTTGGTTCTAAAGATTTTAAGGTAGTTAGGATTGCCAGGTACGCTAACAAAGAAGATTTGGTGATGGTCTATTCCACAAACATGAACTTCTGGAAAGAGATTAAGTCTCGACCAACAATTTCTCCATATCACTCGATTTATGATGCTTGTATTAGAGGAGTTTTGTATTGGACATCGTACGATGGCATGATGATCATAAGATTTGATTTAAATACTGAGGTGTTTCATACTGATGAATTTCCTGTTCATGTGCTGATCATGAACAGGGAATTCAATGTGCTGATCAAGAACAGGGAATTCAAACAACGTCCTGAAGTGCGAATAACTGAGATGAATGATTCGATTGCTGTAATTATGTTTCGTGAAGATAGTTACAACAGACTTAAAACTAGGGTTCATTGGGTTCAAGGCTATCTAAACAACGGTGGTAATATTCTATATAAAACTAGAGATAGAATGTGGTGTTTGTATAACCCAAAAAGGAAAGAGGCTGAAAATTTGGCTATTCGAGTTGATCCACATAACACGTTCATATGTAAAATATTCAAGCACACAGAGAGCTTGGTTTCGATTGCAGGATCTGAAAATTTTGGTGAAATGCTAACGAATATGGAGAAGAAAGCCTTTAAGTTCCGGTAGAGTCCAGTTTGGGATTCTATTAATATTTTTTGACTACCTAGTCCTATGCTATGGGGGTTTCGACTACTTATTTTGTCCAACAGTTTTGGTTATGATTGTTTTCTTTGTAATGTAAGGACTAAGGAGGTGTCTCACATTTTTATTTATCATCTTGGTTTAGGTCGATCTCTCAAACATCTGATACTTTCACTTCCATGTTTATCGATGCAGTTGTACTGTGATAGTGAACGTGCTCCAGTCGGGTCGGGTAAAATTTACATATCTAGCAATGGCTCAAGTACATGAGGATTAGTGTTACCGGAAATATCCAAAAAAATAAGCCCTAAGAGCATCTCCAACCACATTAGCTAGGTGGTTGGCTAAAATAATGATAAAATAATCATTTTCCAAATTATAGAGAGAGTCAACAATGTGTTATCTTCCAATGTTATTCTGTATATTAGTTAGCTATAATTTAAAATTATGTTTTGTTAATTAAAAGGAAGAAGTAATATAGGCGCGAGTCACAAGTAATACAGGCAGGATGGTCTATTCATCGGGCATGGTATGGAAAAAGATTCAGCCTCAGTCGACTATTTTGTTTTCATTTTACTTGCATTGAATTGTGTGACCAAAGGTTTGTCAATGGTGCATTTTTCTGAGTTTATAGAGGGAATTATCTGGAGAGGAATGCTGTGACTAAGAGTTCGTATTTGAATATATAGCGGCCGAGTACTAGCTACTTTTAGTGTTACAGAGAACTCATAAGAATCCATTAAACGGCTAGGCACACACATCATAGCTGTCTCATTCAAGATTCTTTTTTTTTGAATGGCTAGAAGACAGTAAGTCAAGTTTCGAGGTTTACGAGAATTGTATTACAGTTGTTGCGCAAAAGTTCCAGTTGAATCAGTGTCTTGCTATATGGCTTTAATAGAAATAATTCCCTAATTCTTTCATTAACATTGCTGAAATATATACAATGAACAACACACACCTTAAGGCTATAATCAAGGGATCTAAATATATCCATAACTAATTACAGGAACAGACTAACTAATCATATCCACAAATATCTCATAGTACTAACTAATCATATCTCACAGATATGTTTAACACACCCCCTCAGTCGAAGCGGGAGGTAGACGAACACTGAGACTGTCCCTGAAATCGTCAAAGAGAACTCGTGGAAGACCCTTCGTGAAAATATCCGTGACTTGATATCTGGAGGGTACATGAAGAACCCGTACCTCACCGCGTGCAACTTTTTCCCGTACAAAATGAATATCCATTTCAATGTGTTTAGTACGTTGATGTTGCACTGGATTACCCGACAAATAGATGGCACTAACATTGTCACAATACACAATAGTAGCCTTTTTAAGTTGACAAGATCCTTCATAGCAAATTGTGAGCTAAGAAGATTCATAATCGATATACGGAGAGCATCAGAAGAGGCAGTGAGGATTATATCATCGACATAAATCTAAAGATAGGCCATATTAGAACCACTGCGATAAACAAACAATGAATTGTCACATTTGCTATGATTGAAACCAATAGATAAAACAAAAGCAGCAAACTTCTCAGACCAAGTTCGGGGTGACTGTCGCAGGCCATATATTGACTTTCGTAACAAACACACATAATCTGGACGAGTGCGATCGCGATACCCCAAAGGTTGATGCATATAAACTGTTTCCTTTAAGTCTCCATGGAGGAAGGCATTCTTAACATCTAGCTGATGAATTGGCCAGTCCTTCGAAAGTGAAAGGGAAAGTACTGTACGGATTGTAGCCAGTTTTACTACCGAACTGAAAGTTTCACCACAATCAATACCCACCAGCTGAGTTTTTCCATTACCTACAAGACGAGCTTTATGTCGCTCAAACACACCATCAGAGTTTACCTTATGAGTAAAAACCCACATAGACCGTATAACATTAACATCAGGTGGACGGGGCACCAAATCCCACGTCTTATTTTTAATAAGAGCATTATATTCATCATCCATGGCCATTTTCCAATTAGGGTCCCGAAGAGCATCAACAGGGTTACGAGGTAACGGTGACCGAGAAACCGTTGTGGTATATGCATGATCAGAATATTTCATATTTGGTTTAACAATACCCCGTTGACTTCTTGTGACCATTGGGTGCTGGGTGACAGGTGTAGGGGAAGATGTTGATGTAGGCGGACTCAAGGATGAGGAAGATGTACTCAAGGAGGAGGGAGAAGTAGCTGTGTATAATGGGCTTGAGTGTATTGGAATCATTGGAGGAGAATGAGGGGAGCTTCCAGGTGAAGAAGTAGGGCTATCATGGCCTGGTCCTTGAGTTGGAGGACTTGGCGGCTGATTAGCCACAGACACAAGAGGAATGTGATGTTGCATATGGTACACGGAATAAGGTGATAATCCATCAGCTAAAAAATCATAGGTAGATGGGGAGGAGACGTGAAACTTAGCAAACGGAAACACTTGTTCATCAAATAATACATGGCGACAAATTATAATTTGATTCGATGATAAATCATAACATTTGTAACCACGATGATGAGGTGGATACCCCAAGAAAACACAAGGTGTTGAACGAGGTTGTAATTTATGAATTGTAGTGGAGGGAATGAGAGGATAACACAAGCACCCAAAAATACGAATGTTAGAATATGAGGGAACCCTTTGATATAAGACTTCAAGAGGTGATAAATTTCCTAAGACCTTGTTGGGAAGAACATTTAGAAGATATATAGCCATTTGTAATGCATGATTCCAAAAATATGGAGGAAGAGATGCATGAGCTAAAAGTGTTCGAGTGACGTTATTAATAGTTCTGAGTTTTCTTTCTGCTTTCCCATTTTGAGAAGATGTATGAGGACATGATAACCTAAAAGACATTCCATTGTTCTTACAAAAATTCCAGAAATAACGATTATCAAATTCCCTCCCATTATCACATTGCACATTTTTAATATTGCACTCAAATTGGGTGAGAATATGAGCTTGAAACTCCAAGAATTTATCAAAAACATCGGATTTCTTAGCAATTGGAAAAGTCCAGAGGAAATTAGAAAAATCATCCAATAACACAAGATAGTACTTATGACCCATAGTACTCAAAACTGGAGATGTCCAAAGATCACTATGGATAATATCAAAAGGTCTTAAAGTACTTGAACGAGAAGATACAAATGGCAACTTTATATGTTTCCCAAAAACACAAGATCTACAAATGCTAGAATAAAAATGCCTAGAACAATCAATGCTTTTATTAAGTCGAAGAGCATCCAAAACTTGAGCACCAGGATGGCCTAAACGGTCATGCCAAAGTGATGAAGATATGGCTGCAAAAGTAGAATGAGGAGCTTGATTGTTGATAAATTGCGTAAGAGGATAAAGATCACCCCGGCTCTCACATCTCATTATTGGCACTCCTGTCTGTAAATCCTTCACAGAAAACCCAAAAGGATCAAATTCCACCGTAACAGAATTATTAGTGGTAAATTTACGAACAGAAATAAGATTTTTAACAATTTTGGGAGCATGAAGGACATTTTTAAGAGACATAGGAGGGTTAGGAGATGGCAATGAAGTGTGACCATATCCTTGAACTGGAATAATATGACCATTACCAACAACAATTCCATTATAATGAGAATTATGATGATTGCTCAAATTAGAATAAGACGAGAAATTACCGTTGGAAGATGTCATATGAGATGTAGCACCAGTATCCATATACCACGATGGATCAGGTTGATTGAGAGTCATGGTATGCATTGTAGATTCAATATCTGTTGGAGCATAAGGAGGTGACTGCCCAACTGTTGATCCTGTGAAAGCTTGTTGTGGTCGGGAACCAAGAACTCCAGGCTGCGACTGCTGAATCCCTATAGAACGAGGCTGGGTCCATCCTTGAGTTGGGTATGTACACGGTGGAGCAGACCACCCTTGCATCCAAGGCCAAGGTTGGAAGTAATTTGGTGCCCATTGTTGTGATCCCCACTGCATCCTGTTATGTTGATGGTGCTGCTGTCCACCATAACCACCATTACTACTACCACGGCTTGAAATGTGGTCTCATAGTTAATAGAATATGTTCTTGATATTATATGAGGTTTAATGTTTTGGAGCCATTTAATGTTTTGGAGCCATTGGGGGTGAAGGAATTGAGTCCAAATCTTCTACACCACTTTAGGTGTGCCACTTCATGTGCCACCTTAGGTGGTTATTTTTGATTGGGTGGTTGATGTGAATGCAGGGGGGTCCCATTTATATTAATGAGAGATGAGCCAATAAAAAACAACCATCTAAGGTGGCACATGGAGTGGCACACCTAAAATGGTGTAGAAGATTTGGATCCGAAGGAATTATCATTTCCGCATTTGAATAATGAAGACAATTTAATATTGTTTTCAATTAGAGAACAATATTTGTAAAAATATTTATTACTTTTATTGCAGATTTTGATGGATTAAATAAATTTTCAACATTGTTAAAATAGAATTGTATGCTACTTTTTTATATAAATTTTAGCATATCATTATTTTATTAAATACTTATATAACTGTATATAATATCTTTCTAAAAATTGATTATTTATATAATTGCATACAATATCTTTTTAAGAAATCAATCAAATTTGTTAAATTTTTGGTATTGTCAATTTAAACTAAATAAGATGTTTTAAGAAATCAATCAAATTTGTTAAATTTTGGGTATTAACATTTTAAATTAAATAAGATGTCGTGTACGAAGTACGAGCAAAATGCTAATTTGATGTAAAAGTCGTAATGGGTTGGAGATGCTCTAAGGGCTGCCTTACATGAATCTCTACCAATAAGCAATTAAAACCGAACAATAAAGCTAAATAATCATCAAAACCGAAAGGTTTCTTCAAGTCTTAGCACATGCATCACATATAACCACATATATACATACGGTTATATACATATACACGAACGAACTTAACCCAACTCAACACCAACATGATTAAAGCATAAAAACGAATACTATAATCATGGGCATTGATTTTCAAGCAAGAAACGCAGCAACCACGGTGAACCGAAGCAAAACCCGAAATGGGTTTTCAAATTTTCACCATGACAACTACATGCAATGGCATAAACATATAGAGGACTGAAAATTATGAAGAAATCCGGTCTTTAATCATGAAATCGGTCAAAAACCGATTGAGTTGGGTATGTACACGGTGGAGCAGACCACCCTTGCATCCAAGGCCAAGGTTGGAAGTAATTTGGTGCCCATTGTTGTGATCCCCACTGCATCCTGTTATGTTGATGGTGCTGCTGTCCACCATAACCACCATTACTACTACCACGGCCTTGACCCATACGCCCCCCACCAGATCCACGACCTCCACCGGAACCAGATTTTTTTATTGTTTTTCCGGTTATTATTATACTTATTCCCACGAGGAGGTGCAGATCCTTGATTCGAACCTGTTTCTTCAAGGTCCGTTTGTAAGGTAACCATCATAGCAGAATCAGACCCCGTGGCAGCCTCTTTTGCCAATCCAGCCTCCTCTAACGTTAACATAGACCTGGCTTGATAGAATTGTGGAAGAGGATCACTTTGTCGGATTAAGGTCCCAACACCACGGTATGCCCTAGGGAGACCTGACACCAGTTGAATAACAAGTCGACTATCCGACACCGGTGCCCCAACATTTTTCAGTTGATCAGCAAGAGACTTGAGACGCTGACAGTAGGCCGAAACATTCGAAAAATTCTCCATTCTCGTACTGGAGAATTCAGCCTCTAAAGTTACCACACGGGAATTCTTGTTGTCCTGGAATATGTCACGTAACCTGTTCCATGCTTCCATAGCCGTGGCATCTGGTTCAATGATTGTATGCAAGAGATCACTGGAGATAGTCGCATAAATCCAAGAAAGAACCGTAGCATCAAGCGTCGACCATAATTCCTTTTCATCCTCAGTAGAAGGAACCTTCTCTTTGCCTTCGGCAGGGGGAATAATGTGAGAAAGAACCTTATGAGAACGTGCAGTAATTTTGAAAAGCTCTGCCCATGTCGAGTATTGAACATTCTCCATCTCAAGAATGATGGAAATATGATTGCGGATATTAGATACCGCGAGAGCTGGATGAAAGGAGCTCTTGTTACCAGACATGGTTTGTTGATTATTTTTATCAGCCATGGTGAGGAGAAGAAGAAAGAAATAAAGAAAAGAAAGAGAGAAAGAAGATGAGTGATAGGGCGAAGCGGAATGAAGAAATATTGCCCTATGTCTCTGATACCATAATAGAAATAATTCCCTGATTCTTTCATTAACATTGCTGAAATATATACAATGAACAACACACACCTTAAGGCTATAATCAAGGGATCTAAATATATCCATAACTAATTACAGGAACAGACTAACTAATCATATCCACAAATATCTCACAGCACTAACTAATCATATCTCACAGATATGTTTAACAGGCTTGATGATTTTCAATGGATAATATGATGTATTAGTGTGTTTGTTGATGTATACACTTATGGAGGTCGAACCAGAGCTAAAAAGAACTTTAGTCAAATTTGATTTGCTGGGTTTTCTTTATCTTCCTTTTTCATTTTTATAATAAATTTACAAATAAAAAGCGATGGCTGTACATTTAATTTAAAGATAGCACATGCTTTTTTCAGAAGGGTCCTGCTAAACATAGCCCTTAGGGCTATGTTTAAGGAAACATTTTTGCCATGTAGCGAGTTTTTATTGGCTTATTTTTGTGAATGCAGGGGACCACATACATTATTATTATTACAACTACTTTAAAAGCTGGGAGAGCCAATTAGAAGTTGCCACGTGAAACCTTAACCTTAGCCCTTAGGGCTATGGTTAGCATTTCCCTTTTCGGAAAGAAGTTAAACTAATAGTAAAAAACAAAAAAGTTAATCAAACAACTATGTTTAGTTAAAAAAATAAAAGATTGATGAGTTTATCAAAACATTTTCCTTCTGGCAACAATGGATTATCTGGATTTTCTGATGATCTGCTCAAAGAAGTTCTGCTAAGAGTTTCGGTGAAATCGTTACTCCGATGCAAGGCCGTGTGCAAGCACTGGTATTGGCTGATTATAAGACCAAGTTTTGTTAAAAGCACTGGTATTGTCCTCAATATCACAAGGCCAGGAGATGATGAAACTCTCATTGTCCATGACATTGATAATATGGAAAGGAGTACCTCCACAATCTCTCTCCTCCATCTCGGTTCTCGTCAACTTGTGGCTGATCTCAAGTTTCCTTACTCCAAAGATGAATTCCGGTTTTCTCCTTATTCTAAAATTGTCGGTTCTGTTAATGGCATTGTATGTTTTGTTGCATACAATGACCGTCCTCAAGAGAAGTACAGGTTTGTACACACTACTAATGTTTACCTTTGGAACCCTGCAACTAAGCAATCCAAACTCATTCCACCACAAACCATACTACGCAAATATAATATTGGGTCTTATGGCTTTAGTTTTGATCCCGTAGATAATGATTTTAAGGTTGTTAGAAGTATAAACTACTGAGGTCTATTCTACGAACATGAATGTTTGGCGAACCCTCGAGGTTGGGGCTAAGCCAGCTGGAAAAATTCCTCTCATGGGTGAATGCAATGTTTGTGTTAGTGGTTTTTTGTGTTGGAATGGGGGTAACTTGTATGATATAGTGGTTTTTGATTTGAATAAGGAGGTGTATAATTGTGCTACTAGATACCCTGTCCGACCTAAAAATGTTGTCAGATCTGACAATGCTACTACCATCACCACCTTGAATGATACGATTGTTGTGATTATGTGGGAGAAATTCAATGCTAAGATTGATTTATGGACATTGGATAATGTCGAGTGCTTTCGTGGTTGTGGAGTTGAGGCATCTTGGACTCAAATGCTAAGCATTAATGCAGATCTGCCATTGCCATTACAGTATGTTCATAGCTACTTCACCAATGGCGATTTTCTACTTACATCTAGTGGTGATATGGTAAAACGTGATGACAGCATTTGGTTCTCGTATAACTCTGACAAGAAAGAGGCAAAAAAAGTTCCATTTTCAGTATACTGGCATCAAATCTTCAAGTATAAAGAAAGCCTAGTTTCAGTCCCGGGATCTAAACAAGTGAGATGGAATAATCAGTAAAAAAAAATTGAATCCTTGCTAGCACCAAAATATTGATAAAATTTCATTTTTGTCCCGACTATTTTGAAATCCTGGTTCCGTCATTGTGTACAAGTATTGGTTACGGAAATTGTTTGTTTGAATATATTTTGTTGCTCATCTGCTGGCATGGGTATATTGTTGGTCGAGTACGACTGTTACAAGTGTTTCTGACCCATCGTTTGGCTTACTCTGGTTCCTTTAGGTTGATTCGAGCTATGTTTGTTTATGGTTATTTTCAATAAATTGAAGGATGCTGGGGTTTATGTTCATTCTTTATTTGCAACGTGTTAGGCTTGGTCTAGTTTGTTCAAGTGTGTTTGAAGTTGATGGGTACTTGGGTTGATTGGCTCGGTAGGTTTTGAGTTGAAGTCTTATAATGGGCTAAGCCCAATGTTGTAATGAGATGATGGATCGGGCTTTGTCCTATTCTTCTTCTTCTTCTTTTTTTTTTGAAAATATTGTATTTTTCATTTTTTTTGACAAACAATTGAAAAGGATTCATTAAAACATGGGAAAATTAATTCAAAGGTCCCTGAACTATATGACTTTTATTGTCCAGGTCCCTGAACTATTTTTCAAAATATTCTGATCCCTGAACTTTTAAAAATTCCAAAGCGCATACTTCCGTCTAATATTGACTAACAGACGTTAGTCAAATCCGATGTGGCCAATAAAAAATTAAAAATAATAAAAATAAAAAGCTGAGCTGTTGTTCTTATGTGGCAACAACAGAGGCTGCTTCTCACGTGCTGATGTTTGTGTTGAAATTAAAACGGGTTTAACTTTTATTTGTACTGAATAAACGAGCTAATTAGGGTAGTAGTGAAAAAGGGGCGAACTTAGGGTTTATGAATATATTGGGGATTCTGGGTTCATCATCAGATTGGGTTAATTGAAGTCTATTTCAGCCATTATCAAAGGTATAAACATACATATATATCATCATATGTTGTTTCATTCGTTTATTTCTTCATTCCCTTCGTTTATTTCATCATTTATGTTTATGTAACGTATTGCAGATGGGTATTCATCATGTTAATGTGCGGATTCATCATGATGGGGAGTTCACATATAAAGGCCGAGTATGATGTTATGAACGAGGTAAAGTAGAAACAATCTATGATCAGAGCTTAGATACAATTAATCTTGATGTGTGTCAGAATTTCGTAAAAAAAGATCTTGGATATAAGGATTTTAAGATTTACTGGCACAGAGAAGGTACTTCTCTTGATAGTTGTCAATTATTATGGAATGAAGATATTGTTGGTGATATGTGTACGTATGCATTTAAAACTGGTACTTGCATTATATATGTTGATCATGCTTCTGATATTGTGAATGCTTCTGGTGTGAGTGATGAATATGTGAGTGATGAGGATGTGAGTGAATATAGGGTGAGTGATGAAGAACACACCGATGATGAGTTTAGTGAGGGGACAGAGAGTGATGAGACTGATTTAGATTGCAGTGAGAATGAGAGTGATAAAGATGAGGAGTTTGAGGAGATAATGAAGTATAAGAAACATGTTTATAAGGCAAAAAAGAACCCAGTTGTAGATGAGGGTGCTAATTTTTACGTTCCATTGAGTAGTTTGCGGAATAAAAATAAAAAAGGAAAGAAAAAGGAAAAAATTGAAGTGGCTAGAGATAATGATTGGGAGAGTGATCATGGCAGTGACTCTTTCAAAATGATTTCTCTAGATTCAACAGACTCTAGTGATTATGGGGAGGAATCATCTAGGACTGTCACCAAACCAAAAAAAGTTTCATATAATTTATTCAATCCAAAAACCCCAATGAAGCACATTGAGTTCCAGACTGGTTTGATGTTCATGAGTGTTAAAGTTTTGAAGAATGCAATAATTGACTATGCTGTGGAACAAAAAAGAGATATCTGGTATTCTAAAAATGATTTACAGAGGGTTCAAGCTAGGTGTAGTAAAACTTGTCCTTGGTATCTATTTGCTAGTAAAATTGATACTGATGGGACATTTCAGGTGAAGACATACAATAAACATCATAGCTGCATACTAGTACACAAGCACCCCTTTGTTAGGTCAGACTGGTTGGCTAGAAAATTTGGGAATCAGGTGAGGGCTAACCCTAAGTGGAAGTTAAGAGATTTTCAGCAACATATCAATGAAGTCCATGGGCTGCTTATTTCAAAAAATCAGTGTTGGCTAGCTAAACGATTAGCATTGTCTGAAATTGAAGGGGAAATTGCTAAGCAGTATAGGAGGTTGTATGACTATGGGGCAGAGGTGTTGAGGTCAAATCCAGGGAGTACAGTCAAAATATGTGTTGATCAGCCAGACCCTGAAACTTTAGGCACTTTTAGTAGAATTTACTTTTGTTATGCTGCTGTCAAAGAGGGATTTAGGAATGGTTGTAGAAAATTTATTGGTTTAGATGGTTGTTTTTTAAAATGTTATGTCAAGGGTGAGCTGTTGGCTGCCATTGGTAGATATGGGAACAATCAGATGTTCCCTATTGCTTGGGCCATAGTTGATGTTGAGTCTACACAGAGCTGGGAATGGTTCATAACACTACTAAAAGATGATCTGAACTAAGATAATGGTCTTGGCTACACATTAATGACTGATCAACAGAAGGTAACAAATTTAAATTCTTATATTTATGCCCTTTTTTAGATAATGCTCTTATATTAATGCTCTTTTCATGTACATTATATGCAGGGTTTAAAAAATGCCATTGACAACATACTTCCCAGAGCTGAACACAGGTGCTGCGCAAGGCATATACATGCCAATTGGAAGAAGAACCATCCAGGGAATGTCTTGAAAAATTTGTTTTGGCAAGCTGCAAAAGCCACCACTGTGGAGGAGTTCAATATAATCATGGAGGAAATTAAAGGTATCTCTCCCTTTGCTTACACTGATCTTGTGAAGACTGAACCTAGGTATTGGAGTAGGGCCTTTTTTGACACAATGACTGCTTGTGACATGGTTGATAATAATCTCTCAGAATGCTTCAATAGTTGGATAGTTGAAGCTAGATACAAGCCAATTTTAGAGTTATTAGATGAGATCAGATTAAAGGTTATTGACAGATTACATATAAAAAGGGATTTAATCATGAATGTTGAAAGTAGAATTTGCCCTCAAATTATTAAAAAAATGAATTTCTCAATTGAGGCCACTAAATTCTGCAAATCAACTTGGACTGGTGCTGATGAGTGTGAGGTAAGAGATATTGATGGTGGACAATGGGTTGTTAACATGGCAAGGAAAACCTGTTCTTGTAGAAGATGGGAATTATCAGGAATTCCTTGTAGTCATGGATGTTAATCTTTGTTTAGTATGAATTTGAATCCAGAGGATAAGGTACATCCTTGCTATACTAAAGAAGTGTACTTGAAAGCATATGAAAATATGCTTAAACCTATGAAAGGGAGTTTGTTCTGGCCACAAACTGGATTTCCTGACATTCTCCCACCAAAAAGCAAGGAGAATGCCTGGTAGGCCTAAGAAGAACAGAAATAGGGAACAAGGTGAGCCAGGTGCAGGTGTGAAGTTGGGGAAAAAAGGAGTGAGAATGAGGTGCAGTTTATGTTTGATGTATGGTCACAACAAGTCAACCTGTAAGACATCTAAGGAAGAATGTGTGGAGAGACACATGCAAGCAGCTGAGGCAAAAAAAGCCCAAGCTGCAGCCAATGTAAGTTATATTTTGAAAGCCAATTATATTTTGAAAGCTGCAACCTAATACAAGTATGTTGTTGGTTAAAACTGCAGAGGAAGAAGAAGGCATCAAGTCAAAAAAAGAAAGCAACAAATGCTGAGGAACAACCTACAAATGAAGGTGAACAACCAAAGAGGAAGAGAGGAAGACCACCAAAGGCAAAGA
This sequence comes from Kitagawia praeruptora, assembly GCA_037693485.1. Taxonomy (NCBI): domain Eukaryota; kingdom Viridiplantae; phylum Streptophyta; class Magnoliopsida; order Apiales; family Apiaceae; genus Kitagawia; species Kitagawia praeruptora. Next base: position 6,630,235 of record CM075354.1, on the reverse strand, counting down.
ATGTTCAAGTGCTCCCACCACCACCTCCACTTCCTCCACCTGGTGTGGGTGTTTACAAATTGAAGGATGGTCACATTTATTTCTCAACCACAAGAGAAATAATCAATGTTTCAACTTCACAACCAGTTGCCAAGATCTCTAAGTTATCACCCAAAAAAAGGGCCAAAACAAGTTCTAGCCAGCCTTGAAGAAAACCTGATGTATCTTAAGTTAGCTTTTGGATGTTAAATATTGCTATATTTTGGATGTTCAATGTTAACTTTGAATTCAATGTTAATTTCAATTTTAATATTATGTTGGCTTTACCTCAAGTTCAATTTTATGAATTATAAAAAAAATCAATTTTATGTTGTTGTGTATGGTAGTAATAAAAGAAACATTTTTGTTATCATTGAATTTCAACCTTAACTGAATACAATATGCACGTGAGAAGCAGCTTCTGTTGTTGCCACATAAGAACACACAGCTAATCTTTTTTTTTTTAATTTTTTATTGGCCACATCGGATTTGACTAACGTCTGTTAGTCAAAATTAGACGGAAGTATGCGCTTTGGAAATTTTTAAAAGTTCAGGGATCGGAATATTTTGAAAAATAGTTCAGGGACCTGGACAATAAAAGTCATATAGTTCAGGGACCTTTGAATTAATTTTCCCTTAAAACATTAGAACTCAGTTGGAATAAACTCCCAAATTGACAATACCTAATTGAGAAATAAGAAAACGAGCTAAATAACTAACATTTTATTTTCGTATCGATTAACATACACAGTATTCAAATTCTTCGAACTAAAATTACAATAACATCTAAAGCATATATTATTATTTTGTTTATAAAAAAAATGTTATATACCCATTTTTATTCAACGTGACATAAAAACGTGATGAGCGCGATGAAATTTGTGGTCTTAAGAGTTAAGAGCAACTTGAAGAGATTAATAGATTATTTATTTAAATTTTTAAATGAAAATTTAAGAAATTTGACTTAATTTTGCATTTTAAGAATGTTTTCAAGAGATTAATGTCTTTAATTCTCTGGCTCATCCAAGAATTTTCTTAGAATATATAATCAATTGTATGGTTGTAAGTCTAATTATTCAAAAACAAATGTCTTAATTTTTTGGGAAAATTAAATAATAGGTCCCTGAACTATTCGTGTTTTATTGTCTAGGTCCCTGAACAAAAGATTCCGTATTTTGGGTCCTTAAACTATTTTTTTTTTCTGATTCAAGTCCCTCCGTCATCAAGATTCTAACGGATGTTAGAATCTTGATGACGTGTCACTGACGTGGCATAGAAATTTCTAGTTTAAATCCCTGAACTTTTCCATTTTCTGGTTTAGGTCCCTAACATAAAATTTTTAAATTTCAATTTTAAACATAAAAATTTAAAACACAAATCTAAACATGATTTATCATTTATTTTAAAAATAAGCATGATTATCGTTTAAAACACTTGAATGGTTGACATACAGTAAAACCTCTATAAATTAATATATTTTTGACCGGAGAATTCTATTAATTTTAGAGTTGTATTAATTAATCGATAAATTATTAATTATTAATTTATAAAAAAAATTGAACTAGCCCAAGTTGGGACCGAAGGAAATTATTAACTTAGAGGGATTATTAATTTATCGAGCAATAATTTAACGAGGTTTTATTGTAGTTATAAAGCGTAAATCCTTATTCATGATTCATTTTATGTCCAATTTTTATATTTAAAATTTAAATTATTATGTTTAAAATTTAAAATTTTATGTTCATTTTTTATTCAATTTCATATATTCAATTTTTATGTTTAAAATTTTATATTCAATTTTTATGTTTAAAGTATAAATTTTTATGTTTAAAATTTAAAAATATTGAATTTTTTTATCTTAAAATTTAAAATTTTAATTTTTAAGGACCTAAATCAGAAAATGGAAAGGTTTAGGGACTTAAACCAAAAATTTGTTTTCCACATCTATGACACGTCATCAAGATTCTAACGTCCGTTAGAATCTTTTTGACGGAGGAACTTGAATAAGAAAAAAAAATAATTCAAGGACCCCAAATACAGAATCTTTTTTCAAGGACCTAGACAATAAAACACGAATAGTTCAGTGACCTATTATTTAATTTTCCCTAATTTTTTATATTATTTTTAAAAACACTAAAAACCTATTAAAATTGCTCTAAGATTCTTTCTCATTCCAAAATTTATTAGATATATAATTTTAATTATTAAAAAACAAAATCAATAATACATATATCGTGGTATATATATGTATTTAATATTCCCTCTGTCCCCCTCAGTTGTTCACATTAGAGGGGGACACGGAGACCAAGACAATGCATAAAAAATGAGTAAATATGATGAAAAGTGGATAAAGTAGTGAGACCTTTCAATATTTAATACTCTCTCCGTCCCTTTTTAGTTGGTACATTTGCAAAAAAAATTTGTCCCTAAATAGTTGTCACATTACATGTTCCAATACATATTTTTACCAAATTTTCCATATATACCCCTTTGTTTCTAATACCAATGTTTGACTTTATATTTAATATACACACTCATAATTCATCATTTAATGTTAAAACTAAGGGCAAACATGAAAACAAATTAAATAATTAATTCTTTCTTAATATGTGTGTTTTTTGCAAATGTGCCAACTAAAAAGGGACAGAGGGAGTAATAGATTTGAGATAGTGAAGGAAATTAGTTGGTGTAATAGTGTTTTTTATTATTAAATATGAGATAGTGGGGGAAGGTAATGAGTGTAATAGTGGGAGAAACTTACTATTTATGGTAACGTAAAGAAATGAGAGGAACATCCGAAAATAGTAATTATAAATAAATGAGATGAACGGAGGGAATCAATATCAATATATTCTTAATGTCTGCTAGTATTGCATTTTAAAAATTACTGCTTTTGCCCTTCATTTTTTTAATCTTCTTTATTTATTTGATGCCCTTTTTTGTCATTACACAGGAAAATTACAGCTTTTATCCTTTATGTTTTTAATCTTCTTTATTTCTTTGATGTCTCTTTTTGTCATTACACAATATTTGGAGCGACCCTTTAGATTGGATCGACCCAAATCTCCTTTATTAATCAATTTCCTTTTTTTGGTTAAACATATTATCTTTTCTATTTTTCAATAACTAAATAATTTACTTCTTAGGTAAAATACAATATCTTTTACATTTTATCTAACTAAAATTTCCCTATTTTTAAAAACTATGATCAATTTTGTATAATAAAATAACATAATTATATTATAATTAGTATTAAATAATTAATTACCTTTTTGAGCCAAAATACGTTACCTTTTCTCTTTTCTCTAACTAAAATCTCTATTTTTCCAATTGTATCATGGACGGTTACCTTTTTCAGACACGTTACCTTTTTTCCCTTCTCTTACGAAAATCTCTCTTTTTCCAATTATATCACGGGCGATTCTATTTAATAAAAATAAAATAATAATATTATAGTACTAATAATTAACTGATTACCTTTTCAACTAAAACGTATCATCTTTTATATTTTTTCTAATTAAATTCCTTTTTTTTTCTAAAATTTCAGGGGCAACATTAATTTCTCATTTTCTAAAAACTTTGAGCAATTTTATTTAGTAAAATAACATAATTAAATTATAATTACTATAAAATAATCAATTACCTTTTTCACATAAATTATGTCATCCTTTTAATTTTCACGCTACCTTTCTATTTTTTAAAACTAAAATCTATCTTTTTCTGATTTTATCACGGGTGGTTCTGTTTAATACAATAAACTAATAATATTATAATATTCATAATTAACCGATTGCATTTTTTATCTAAAACGTATCAATTTCTATTTAATGAAATAAAAAAATAATTATATAAAAACTAATAATTAGCTGAATACCCTTTTAAAGTAAAACCTATAATTTTTTCTATATTTTCTAACTAAAATCCCTCATTTTCTAGAAATATCACGGATAACATTTATATAATTATTATCAAATATCATATAAAAATTTAAGCCTCCCAACTTATATTTTAAAAAAATTAACTTAAATTAATGAAAAATTCATATAATATTAAAAAAAATCGTGCATCGCACGGGTTTTAAGCTTGTATAATAAAAAATCGTATACAACGAATAATATCCGTTAGATTTTTAGTTAAAAATTAGAACTGCTATATACTTATATAAAGGAGAAACGAGGGGAGGTAAAGTGGCGCCGGTCAAATAGCTCGGTTCTATTTTGTTAAATTTCTCAAATTTTTGAATTAATAATTCAAATGATTTAAAAAAATCTCAATTTCATTTTAAAACTTTACTAATAGAGAAAACTAAATATATAGTTTCATTATTTGTGACCTATAAAATCTTTACTAATGAAGTAAAGTAAATATCTAAATTGCATTTTAAATTTTTACTAATCGAGGAAACTAAATATACAATTTCAATATCCTTACCTTTAAAATTGCATTTTAAAACATTGAAAGTTTGGTCGGTCGGTTAGTTGGTTGGTCGGTCGGTACCTATTGTTTTTACTTAATTACCCTTACTTAATTATAAATAAAATTTCTCCTAATAACTAATCGATTTATGTTTTCAAGTAAAACATATTAAAATAATCAATTTCCTTCTAAAATATGTTACATTTTCTATTTTCTTTAGCTAAAATCTCTTTTTTCCAATTAAATGACGCCCTTACTTAATTATAAATAAACAATTTCCCAATAACTAATCAATTTTCTTTTTCAAGTAAAACATATTAAAATAATCATTTTTTTTAAAAAAAAATGTTACATTTTCTATTTCCTTTAGCTAAAATCTATAGTTTCCAATTATATGGCGCCGGTCGGTTGGTTGGTTGGTACCTATTGTTTTTACTTAATTACCCTTACTTAAATATAAATAAAATTTCTCCTAATAACTAATCAATTTCTGTTTTCAAGTAAAACATATTAAAATAATTAATTTCTCTAAATTGTATTTTAAATTTTTACTAATCGAGAAAACTAAATATACAACTCAATTGCATTTTAAATTTTATTAATGGTGGAAATTAAATATCACTAACAAAATATAATAAAAATTCGTATACAACGAATAATATCCGTTAGATTTTTAGTTAAAAATTAGAACTATTATATAAATATATAAAGGAGATCCGAGGGGATCTAAACCTCTACTATTATCCTTCATTTTTTTATTAATAATATAATTAATGATAATTAGCCGATTGCCTTTTTCAATTAAAAGATGTTTACTTATAATTGATATGATATTACCTTTTATAAATACCTAAAATATCATATCTTCCAATCAATAATTTTTTTCTCTCTAATCAGCATTTGGAGCGATCCAATTGGATCAACCCAATCTAAACCTCTACTATTATCCTTCATTTTTTTATTAATAATATAATTAATGATAATTAGCTGATTGTCTTTTTCAATTAAAAGATGTTTACTTATAATTGATGATATTACATTTTATAATTAAATACCTAAAATATCATATTTTCCAATCAATAATTTTTTTTCTATTAATTAAAACACGTTGACTTTTAATTTAAAATATAATATTGCAATAATTAATACATACCCAAAAATATGACTTCATATCTTCTAACCACTAACAAAATATAACAAAAATTCGTATACAACGGATAATATCCGTTAGATTCAATGATTAAATATATTACATGATTAAATTTATTTACTAATTGCATACCCAAAAATATGACATCATATCTTCTAACCATTAACAAAATATAATAAAAATTCGTATACAACGAATAATATCCGTTAGAATTTTATTTAAAATTAGAACTGTTAGATCCAATGATTAAATATGTTACATGATTAAATTTATTTACTAAAATTTCAAGGTTCGAATTCTGTCAACGATACTATTATCCTTCATTTTCTTAATCTTCTTTATTTCTTTGATGCCCCTTTTTACCATTACACAGCATTTGGAGCGACCCAAATTAGATTGGATCGACCCAAATCTAAACATATACTATTTTTTGTCATTACACAACATTTGGAGTAACCCAATTGGATCGACCCAAATCTAAACCTCTACTATAGTATTATCCTTTATTTTTTTATCTTTCTTTATTTATTTGATTCTCCGTTTTGTCATTACTCAAATCTATCTCTGTCATTTTTCACCTTCAAGTCCAAGCCGCTCAAATCTTCACACTGCTAGATTTTGATGCATGTTTGCACTTTTCATATTTGAAAGCTGGGTTTTTCACCAAATTAACATCTCAACCCCCTGAAGTAGGGTTAAGGTATGTGTACTAGACCTCCGTATGGATCATATATGTTTGGTTCCAGTTTTCAGTTTGGCCACAAGAGTTAAGTTTTTATTGATTTCACAATATTAAAAATTAGACAGGATAATATTTGTTTGGTTTTGATTTTGGTTTGGAATTTAAGAATTAAAGTTTTAATGAATTACCTGATGTTATAATAATATACAGGACACCAGAAAGGTACCTTTAAAATATTTGCTTGGCCTTTCAATTTTTTAATTTTCATGTCGTAATATCAAAGGTAGTTGGAAAGATTATCAGTTAATAACATTGACACAGTACGGACCATGTTATTTGTAAATAATCTTGGGACTCAGTTTGATACTTATAGACATTATTTTGTTTTCAAGCAAGTTTATGTTCTTTATGGATTTGTTCAACTTAATGTTCATGGGGTAGACATGCTACGTACCAGAAGGTCTAATGAAATAGCATACTTTTTATCGGATGTCTCCGAAGGGAATATGGAATAGCATACTTAGAAGCTCAGACCCACGTCACAAGCCTCACCCTCTGGGTCAGGTAACATTGCTCTTATTTATGCTCTAAATATCTTCTTTACTCGCGTTCAATTTCATTTCATATATGATCTCATATGTAGCACTTTCACTTGAGCTCCATATTAAAATATAAAAGCACTAACTTTTCCCTTTTTCAGTTTAGTTGGCTTTTTGAGAGAGAATAGGTAATGGAAAATGTGATTGTTATAATTCGTAATCATACATTATTTGAAGATAAAAGTGAATAAGTGAGTTTCTTGCGGAGACCTGTGTTTTTGGTAAACAGTATTATCCTTCATTTTTTTAATCTTCTTTATTTATTTAATGCCCCTTTTTGTCATTACACAGCATTTGGAGCAACCCAATTTAGATTGGAACAAAAAATTCTAATATGATATTGTACTTATTTTCAGTAATGTTGTAGTACTACGATTGTACCTCCAGCCTTTCTCTTCTCCTCCAGCTACATAATTTTAAATATTGAAAACAAAATACAATACAAGAAGAAGTTTGCATTTATAAATATAGATTCCAAGTAGAGAGAGATGTTTAGTTACAGATAGACTACATAGCAACAACATAAGTGATAAAAAGAAAGATGTTAGTTATAGATAGACTACATAGCAGCAACATAAGTGATAAAAAGAAAGATGGTCCACATGATGATCAAGCTAATGAAGTATTGAAGTAATTAACAAGCCTGAACCACATAAGCAACTTCCATTTTATAGGTATTGTTTATCATAACGTGGGTAATGGGTTTATGTATTCCAATTAATTTTATTTTTGGTTACCCCTCTAAGTTGATCACAAAAAAATTAACAACCCATCAAAATAAGTAGTTTAAAAATATATTCAAATTCAAATTATTATATTCATTTCAACAAGAACATATTTTTAATATAATAAAGTCACCCATGGTGAAAGACCTTAATTTGAACATAAACAATAAATCTACAAGAATATTTATCTGATATTTTGACTTGCTTATTTAATTGTATAATTTACTTATTTTTAATAAAAGAATCTATATTAATAATATATATACACTGTTTTTTCATACATGAATTTACTAATACAGTTTAATGGTGAGAATGAGAACAGTGAGAACACACATATTCACTACATTTCAAGCTATTTTAAAGGGCCCCACTAGGGGCATCTTCACCAAAAAAAGTCATATAATTTTACCCTCTATCCATTCATAAAAAAATTAACAAAAAAAATTTAAAATGAGAACAATGAGAACACACATATTCGCTACATTTCAAACTATTTTAAAGGGCCCCGCTAGGGGCATCTTCACACAAAAGTCTTATAATTCTACCCTATATCCATTCATAAAAAAATTTAACAAAAAAAATTAAAAATTGCTTGAAATGTGATCTCATTGTTCTCCAACATTTACACATTATATTAACTATGAGATCTTATAGTTAATATAACATGTTCTTGATATTATATGAAGTTTAATGTTTTGGAGCCATTTAATGTTTTGGAGTCATTGGGGGTGAAGGAATTATTATTTCCGCATTTGAATAATGAAGACAATTTATTATTGTTTTCAATTAGAGAACAATATTTGTAAAAATATTTATTATTTTTATTGTAGATTTTGATGGATTAAATAAATTTTCAACATTGTTAAAATAGAATTGTATGCTACTTTTTTTATATAAATTTTAGCATATCCTTATTTTATTAAATACTTATATAATTTTGTATAATATCTTGCTAAGAATTGATTATTTATATAATTGCATACAATATCTTTTTAAGAAATCAATCAAATTTGTTAAATTTTTGGTATTGTCAATTTAAATTAAATAAGATGTTTTAAGAAATCAATCAAATTTGTTAAATTTTTGGTATTATCATTTTAAATTAAATAAGAAGCCGTGTACGAAGTACGGGCAAAATGCTAGTATTATATAATATTTACTATTCAATATGTAAAATACTAAAAATATACAAAAAATGAAACGAAAGGAAAATATTAGATATCCCGAAAAACATTTTACAAAATTTTCCAAATATTTACGTGTCTTGTCTATTATCGGTAATTTTTCTAATTATAAAATTACATCTCGCATATATACATATATGTATCATAAATTAAAATGTGTATCATGTGTCATGTTATATTATTTGATAAAATTGAAGTTCGAATGATAAATAAGAAAAATTATTTTAACCAAAATTTGGCATGTTTATCAATATTTGAGATTGAGCTATCTGCCAATAAATTCATTAAATTTTTCTCAATTTTTCACAATATTCATTATATTTTTTTTTGTCACTACTTTAACCATTTACCTTTCTAAAATTATATAAAATTTTACAAAATTGACAAAATTCAATGGATTATTTTGATTATTTTTTGTCACCATTATGATTATTTTGGTAAATTATGCATAATTATAGAAAAGTAGATGGTCCTTTCAAAAAAAAATTAGAAAAGTAGATGGTTAAAATGATGATAAAAAATCATAATAATTATTATGGAAAATTGAAAAAAATTGAATGGATTTATTGGCAGATTTGCCTAAATATCTCACATATTTAAACCAAGATATTTTCATTTAATAATGACTTCTAAATTCTTTTTTTTTTTTATACTAATGACTTCTAAATTCTAAATATTATTTTAAATCCTTCTCAATAACACCACTCCACTACACAATTAAAACAACACACCCTTCACAAATCTAGGGTTTTTCCTTCATTTCCCAAATCCAACCACACTCTCCTCTCTCTCTCTCTCGCTAGGGTTTTAAAATCTCTCTCTCGATCTCTCTCTCATCTCTCCCAATGGCCACCACAGTCCAATCCACTCCCTACTCCAAAACCGAGTCCTACGTGGACAACAAACGCAAAGACGACATCCGTATGGCCAACATCAACGCCGCCAGATCCGTCGCCGACGCCGTCCGTACATCTCTCGGTCCCAAAGGTATGGACAAAATGATCTCCACCGCCTCCGGCGAAGTCATCATCACTAACGACGGCGCCACTATTCTCAACAAAATGGAAGTTCTTCAACCGGCGGCCAAGTTTCTCGTCGAACTTTCCAAATCTCAGGACATCGTCGCCGGCGACGGCACCACCACCGTCGTCGTCATCGCCGGAGCTCTCCTCAAACAATGCCAGACTCTCCTCTCCTCTGGCGTTCATCCTACGGTAATCTCCGAAGCTTTACATAAGGTTGCTTTGAAATCTGTCGATGTTTTAACTGCGATGTCTGTTCCGATTGAATTATCCGATAGGGAGAGTTTAATTAAGAGTGCTAGTACTAGTTTGAATAGTAAAGTTGTCTCGCAATACTCGAGTTTGTTAGCTCCGTTGGCAGTTGATGCGGTTTTAAATGTCGTGGACCCGATTAAACCGGATTTAGTTGATTTAAGGGATGTTAAGGTTGTTAAGAAGTTAGGGGGGACGGTTGATGATACGGAGTTAGTGAAGGGGTTAGTTTTTGATAAGAAGGTGAGTCATGCTTCGGGCGGGTTAACTAGGGTTGAGAATGCGAAAATTGGGGTAATTCAGTTTCAGATTAGTCCACCGAAGACGGATATTGAGCAGAGTATTGTAGTGAGTGATTATACGCAGATGGATAGGATTTTGAAGGAGGAGAGGAATTATATTTTGGGGATGATTAAGAAGATTAAGGCAACAGGGTGTAATGTGTTGTTGATTCAGAAGAGTATTTTGAGGGATGCGGTTACGGATTTGTCGTTGCATTATTTGGCTAAAGCGAAGATTTTGGTTGTAAAGGATGTGGAGAGGGATGACATTGAGTTTATTACAAAGACGTTGAATTGTTTGCCGATTGCGAATATTGAGCATTTTAGGGCAGAGAAGTTGGGGTTTGCGGATTTGGTTGAGGAGGTTTCGTTGGGGGATAGGAAGATTGTAAAGATTACTGGGATTAAGGATATGGGGAGGACAACTACGGTGCTTGTTCGTGGGTCGAATCAGTTAGTTCTTGATGAGGCGGAGAGGAGTTTGCATGATGCTTTGTGTGTTGTGAGGTGTTTGGTTAATAAGAAGTTTTTGATTGCTGGAGGTGGGGCGCCGGAGATTGAGCTTTCGAGGCAGTTGGGTGCTTGGGCTAAGGTGTTGCAGGGTATGGAAGGTTACTGTGTCAAGTCTTTTGCTGAGGCTTTGGAAGTTATTCCGTATACTTTGGCTGAGAATGCGGGTTTGAACCCGATTGTTATTGTAACTGAGCTTCGCAACAGGCATGCACAGGGTGAGATCAATGCTGGGATCAATGTCAGGAAGGGGCAGATCACTAATATCTTGGAGGAGAATGTGGTGCAGCCCCTGCTAGTGAGCACAAGTGCAATTTCATTGGCTACAGAGTGCGTGCGGATGATCTTGAAGATTGATGACATCGTTACAGTGAGGTAGATTTGATCATAGCATGGGAATGTTGGCGATTTGAAAACTGTTTATGATATTGTTTCTTAATATCTGTGCGTGTTTATTGTTTTAGTTGCTTTGCTATTTTGTAAGAAACTATGTTTAAAGAATTTTGACTTATTTGTGGTGCTGTGGTAACTCTAGCTTTAGTTATGTTGGAGCTTTCTGTAGTTTATGATGAACACTGTTATGTCAGTATGATCATTTTATAATCCTATGTTTCTCTGCATTTTTCTATCTGAATGTTTTATGATATATATCTCAGTTGGTTCTATAGATCCACTGTCATGGATTGGAAGAGTGGAAGTTGTAACTCTCTCTTTGTGTGAATTGGTGCTAGAACATTAGCAAATAGTAGTACTCAGAATTCATGATACATTTAGTGTTACTTGTGCATTTATTTTCCTTTTACTATATGACATTTTCAGTTTAGTATAGGTGTTAATTTCTGGTTGACGGTTATTCTTCTTTTACAATTTCGTTCATCTTATTCTTTAGTCTTTCCTAAACCCTGGATTGCGTCAACTAGTAGTGGAGTAGTTGCTCGTATCTTACAATTTGTGTGCTACCAATTTTTAGTCCTTTAGGCTACCATCATATTATGAGATTTCTGTAGAGTTGGCATCTATATCACGTAGTTGTCAAATCAGAGTGCTAATCCTTATCACGTAATGGCATGGGTGCTCTAGCTTTAGTTATGTTGGCTCTTCTTGTCTTCTATTTTTTGTTGAACACTGATATTTCATTATGCTTGTTTTATTGTCATATGTTCAGCTTTTCTTGTCTGAAAATTTGATGATTTTATCCCATTTGATTCCATTATTTCTATGGATCCTTTGCCTTGGATAGAAAGCATGGAAACTGTATCTCCCTCTTTGTATCCATTGAGGCAAGAATATTAGATAAGTTTTTACTGTTATGTAATGATATATCAAGTGGCGGATCTGATGATTTTATCCCATTTGATTCCATTACTCTATAGATCCATTGCCTTAGATCGAAAGGGTGGAAACTGTAGCTCCCTCTTTGTATGCATTGAGGCAAGAATATTATATAATTGTATACTGTTATGTAATGATGTATCAAGTGGCGGTGCATGTATTGTCCTTACTGTATCATATACCCAGTTATTAGGTGTTAAATCTCTTCGCAGTATATTCTTCTCTTATGATTTCCTTCATCTTGATTTTCTTTCCTAAACCCTGTTTTGTAGCAATTAGTACTGGAGGCTGTAGTTGGTCTTATCATGCAATTTGCTACTCATACCGAGGCTTTTTGGTTGCCATCGAGTTGGCATCTAGATCACGTAGTTGTAGTTGCAGTTGTCATTTCTCGACCTAGATTGCCACAATCTGTATCAGGTAGTTCATTCAGATTAGTCATAGGAGGTAGAGTTTTCTTTCTATAACCAATTTTGCTAGAGTAGCCAGATTTTCTACTTAAATTGTACATTGCAAGACTATGCCTTGCACCACACCAGGTCACTAGGTAACTGTTTTAGCACCCGACCATACAAGCTGCTACTACACCTTATGTTATAGGCAATCACTGTTTTATCACATCAACGCCAACCTCATTATGCCTATTGTATCACTCCAAAAGGAGAAAAAATGGGCATTGCTTATATTTGCGAGAACAACCGTAATTGTTCATTAGAAGCATTGTCCTTGAGCCTGTGGTCAAATTCAATTTCACCCGAAATCCAGAACACTGTCAAATTTAGAAGTGGAGTAAGTTTGCCTTAAATTTCTCTTGGCAAACAAAGCTGTACTGAATCCTCTGTTTTATGCAAGAGTAGAAAATTGTAAAAGAGAATATTCTCTTGCTCCTCTTGTTGTCTGTTTCTGTATTATCATCTTTGGCTCCATATTATGTCACTTATATATGGGATCAAGATTAAGCTGCTCTTGTATTTACAAGTGTGATGCTTTATCTCTCGACACTCAGTTGTACGCCTTGTGGCATCCTGTGGACTAGTGAGAATTAGGAGGTTATAGAACTTCCTGGTGCTAGATGTAATTACTGCCTTACAGGTGGAGATTTTATAGTGATGTGGCCTACTTTGTGTTATGTACTACATGCTTCGACATAAATTAACACTGCCTTCTCTAATTTATGTGATCACATTCTTAGTTCTTGCTTGATATATATCTGTCAACATAAGAGTGCTTCCATCTGTATCAGGTAGTTCATTTCAAGTAGTCACAGGAGGTAGTTCTCGCTCTGTTATCAATCTGCCAGAGTAGTAACGGATGTTGTACTCAAATAGAGTACAGTTCAAGACTTCGCCTTAGGCAACACCAGGTTACTTGATAATGTTTTAGCACCCAACCATATAAGCTGCTTGTACAAATAAATGCTCTTAATTCGACCAATCTGAACCGTATGCCGGTGAGGCACGAATCTTGTACTTAGTTTATTACTGGTTTGATCATTGATGTTGTGATGATTTTTTTTGTGTTTGGAAAGTGTTGTGTCACCTTTTTTGTTTTTTTTTTAATTTTTAATTTTTTAACTTGTGAAATTCATGGGATTATAAAGTCATGGGATTAATTTTTTTTTTTTCGAATATCCGAATTACTGTCAAAGTGAATAGGGAACATATATGCATAAAAAATCACTCCATCCTCCATACTGATGCGGCAAAAAATTATTTACTTCCTTCGTTTCTAATTGGTCGTCCTGTTTTAACTTTTGAATGGTTGACTCGATCAAAATTTGAATGAAACTTGTACATATTGTATAACGAAATCTTTTTTTAAAAAATATACTCCCTCCATCCCGGGAGATTCTTTACATTTCTTTTATTCGTGAAGACCAATAATTATGATTAAAATAAGTGAAGTAGTAGATGTAATAATGTATTTTATTGTTAAATTAAGTGAAATAGTGGGTGTAATAGTGATTTTATTTTAAAATAAGTGAAATAGTGGGTGTAATAATGTAAAGTATTGAAAAAGTGGAATGAAGTAGTGGATGTAATAATGTATTTTATTGTTAAAAGTTACTATTTTTAATAATGTAAAAAATTGGTGGGACGTCCCAAAAAGGAAAGTGTAAAAAAATAAGAGGGATAGAAGGAGTGTCATTTAAAATTCATTTAATCTATTTTAAATTATAATTTTCAATTTTTAAAATAATAAAAATATAATTTTAATCTTTGCGCAAACATTCATTAAAGTATCATTGAAAGTCAAAACAGGACAATTAATTAGGAACGAAGAAGTATATTTTGAGTCGTAACGTCAAAAAAAATTGTCCGGTGTAGGCCTGTCAATGGATCGGTATTTGATCTGATCCGCACTGATTTAAATGGATATGAATTGGCCTGAAAAATATCAAATCTGGAACCCGATCCGATAAAAATGACCCGAATAATAAATGGATTGGATATGGATTTAGATTGATCCGATCTGCTTATCCACGACCCAATCCGTTCAATTTTATAATATATATCATATAATATATGTAATAATATTTTAAAATATTTTATATTGTAATAAGTTACGTTATTTAAAATCTTAAACCTTATACACTCCAACCTCCAAAGTTTAAGGTAACTATATTTTTTTGTATTTATATTTTAATGTCAATTTTCTTTAGAAACTTGCATTTATAATTTAAATATGTTCGGACAATGATTTTTGTTAGTGGACGAATGGTTACTTATATTTACTTGTATGACAGCGAAGAACGAGGCGATGTTCAAACTGTAGGCGATGAAAAAAATAAATTTCGTTTTTTCGAAGTACTTAATTTCATATATTTCTTTTATTCGATTTGAACGTGTGATATATATTTTTTAAACATTGTGTTTGAACAGAAAAAATAAATTTCTTTTTTTTTTCGAATTACTTGACTTCATATATTTCTTTTATTCGATTTGAATTGTGATTTAAGTTTTTTTTAAAACATTGTGTTTTAACAATAAAATTATTAAAATAGTTTAAATTTTTAATTGTTACTAAAATTTACCCACCAACTTTGTAGGTTGTAACTTCTCAAATTTTACTAATTTTCTTTTAAAAAGAAGAATGATATATATCGATTTGATTATTTTTTAATATTTTCAAAAATAAATGGAGTAATGGATATTCGAAATCCGATTCGTTTATTCATTAAACTAAATGAATTGAATATGGATCGATCTCTAAAATATTCGAGCTATGATTAAATTCGATCAGAATCCGATAAAAATAAATAAAAATACATATAAATTTAGATTCATCTGATCCGAACTCGATCCATTGACAAGCTTAGGTAGTGTTTGAGATTGCTGTTCCGGAAAGTTACAGCAGCTTTTACCAGAAAAGCAGGTAAAATAGTGTTTGGTAAAATATAACAGTTTCTTTTGGGAAAAGTGCTTTTTATATAAAAACTGCTTATTTTAGAAGCAGGTGTGAGATGTTTTCTAAAAAGCTGCTGGTAAAAATAAGCGGACAGCAGCATCAAAGACCTGCCATCAAACCCCAGCTCCTGCATTAAAAAAAATCTACTGCTCTCCTACGTAGATAACAAACAAGTAATACAACCCTAAACAAAATCAAACTTCACTATATATATAAATACAAACACGTCTAATCTGAATCAAACTAGGGTTTTTTAACAGGTTTTTTATTATTTGAGAAAAAAAAAGGAATAGCTAGCTTTGGTTCAAGCCGTGTTCAGCCCCCTATTAGTGGTACTCTTCTTCCATCTTTTATATATCTTCTATATGCTTTTATTGTCAGTTTTCGTATATTTGTCATGAATGAATTAGTAGTGATTTACTTGAATTAAAGAACGTTGGTCTACATCATAGATGAGTGATATCTACATGAATGTTTTGCACTCAGAAGTACTAAAATCCAGCAAAGTATATGTCGGTTACTGTCTAACTAGATATGTTTCCTGGCTCTATATCCTGATACAGGTTGTCCAAACTTTAGAGCCCTATGTGTACGTACTAGTTTCGTGCCATAGGTTCTCCAAACTCTTGTGCCTCTGTAGAAACTATGAATACATCAACAAACACATAACTGATAGTCTGATAGTAATATTATACAGTATCCTATAACTATGCCCTCTTCTCATTTTATTTTTTAACTTTCATAATTTCAAAACATAAAGTTATTATGACAAATTTATAGTCAGGGAATTGTAAAGTATATTTACGCAAGTAATGTTTATACAAGTAAACTCTCGGTGCACAACAAACTTGTCAAGATAGTTAGAATGCATCAGGATTGCCTGCATTTGACTGCAAAACAATAAGATAAGTAATAAAACACTTTTTTCATGATGACATTTAGGTAGGATGAGCAGGGTCTAAACCAGTTAAGCACTTGTCCTTTTTGCATGTAAGAGGGATTAAATGCTGAAAACTTGTCCTTAGCTTGAACTGAATATATTTTTTGCCATGTACTTTCTTAAACTATTGTTTAAACCATGGTGGTGTCAGCACAATGGGAACTGGAACCTCTCTTGTTCCTGAAACAGAGCTTAAAATGGTTTTGAAATCTTGTATGTTGAGTTTCTGTACTAAAATAGGCTAACTCAGGAATATTTCGGGGAGATAACTATGCAGTAACTAATAGTGAAGCATTTTAGACTAGACAAGAGTTCCTTAACTTCCTTTTAGACTAGACATGTCAATCCTTGTGATTACTGGGTATAGCTTTATTAAAGCTACATGTCCTTTTAGACTAGACATAACTGCTTCATGTCCTTTCTGCGAAGTTGAGATTGAGATAGCAGACCATTGTTTAATCCAATGTGTTTTTGCTAAGAGTTGTTGGAGCATTGTAAGGCTTGATCTTACTTTTGATCGTATGATGTCTGTTGATGATTGGTTTATGCTGGTGCTCGATCAATCACAGGATAAAGCAGCTATGTTATGCACGGTTTGCTGGGGGATATGGGGGGCTCGAAATGACTTAATCTGGAACAACAAGAGGCCTAGAGCTAATGGAGTCATAAAGATTGCAGTTGCGTACCTTTCACAATGGAGAAGAGTCCAAATTTTGGGTACAAATATTAGTACTCATATAATCAGTTCAACTGAGAATCATGGACGATGGAATAAACCGAATGGGAATGGTGTAAAGGTCAACTGTGATGCCACTCTATTTAGACCCTTGAGTTATTTTGGCGTTGGGTTGATAGCTCGAGACTCTGAGGGCAGCTTGTTACATGCTGCCAGTCGCAAGTTAGCAGGTGTGCCAGAGATTCATTGGGCAGAGGCAGTAGGCATAAGAGAAGCGCTTAGCTGGGTTAAACTGGAACAAGACCGAGATGGAATCGAAGGTATCAATGCTCACAGATCCTACTCTATAGAGTCAGATTGTCAGCTAGTAGTACGGGCTATTCTAAACAGAGAAGGGATCTACTTGCCCTTTGGAGGTACCATTGATGAATGTCGAGTTTTGTTAGAATCTATGAACAATGTGGAAATTGTTTTTGTCAAACGATCTGGGAACCAGGCAACGGATTGGTTAGCTCGCTATTCTAGTTCTAATCCAGGTTGTATCTTTAGGAAGGGGGATGTCCCTTCTGAGTTCCAAAATATTTTGGTTACGGATTTGAATTAATGATATTACTCTTTTACTTCAAAAAAAAAAAAAACTACCAAATATTGAAATGTAAAGAAAAAGAACCCTTGGGAGACCAAATGAAGCATTTTAGACTAGACAAGAGTTCCTTAACTTCCTTTGGGGCTCAGTAAGTACCTAACCATGTTACAAGAATATGGTAATTGATTCTACCAGGAATATGGTAATTGATTCTACCAAGTTCTACTACTATTCAAAATGATGCCTTATTTCATTAAACTAAAAATAAATTAAATTGTATTTCCTATAGGAATTTGAAGTTTAATATATTTGTTTCGACACCTACAAAATATTGTTGTATGACGAATCAGTATTATTTTACAATAAGTACATGAATTGGTAAGAGTGGAGAGAAAAGGGTTATGCAGCTCTCATGCAGATTGACAGAATGAATAACACAACGGGATTTGTAAATTCATTCACAAAATTAAACAAACGAAGGTTATAACTTTCAGACGAAAGTGCAAATTTTGCATACTACACTTCTTAACTATAAAGCTAACATTCGCAGTTTTGAAGTCACATTTTGTCTGTTAAATAGTACATTTTTAAAAATTATTTATCAAACGCTTATTTATCAGCTTTTCATTTAACAACAGATTTATTATGAATTTCAACAACAAATTTATTATGAATTTTACCGAACAGTCAGCAGCTTTTTCTAAAAGCAGCTTTTTCTGACAGTACTTTTCACCACAGCTACAACAGTTTTTAACAACAATCCCAAACAGAAAACCGATGCATAAAAATAGCCCGAAGCCTCATCAATATCAATAAAAAAAGACTTGATGATCCATGAATCAAGCCATTACACATTCACACGTTACAAAAAAATGTGACACAACACTTTCCAAACACAAAAAAAAAAAAAAAAAAATCATAACATCAAACCTTCATAAACTAAGTCCCAAGATTCGTGACTCAACACTTACTACTCAAGTTCAATCTTCACCTCAAACTTCAAATCATTTGTTTCTTCACAAACAAATCATCAACTTAATCATTTGGGTATAAATATTTTACACTTTACAAATTCAAAAATCAAGAAAATAAAAATGAAAGAGAGAGAGCTAGATTATATACTAGTGCCTTTAGGTATAGTAGTGTTGTGTGTGTATCATGTATGGCTTCTTTTCACTATTAAACGACGACCCACAAGAACTGTTATTGGTATTAATGCTCAGAGCCGCCATCAATGGGCTTTCTCTATGATGTCTGTATGTATTTCTTATATCCTCTATTTTTTTTATGTATATGATCAATCATGAATGTTTATTTTTTTTATATTATTGTTATGCATGAAGAATTTGATGAATTTGTATGTTTTTGATGTGTGGTTTTAGTTAGCCTTATCTTTTAGATATTATTTTGTTGGGTGGTATTTTACTCCCTCCGTCCCGGCCAATTCTTTACATTTAGTTTGGGCACGGAGACCAAGGATAATGGGTATAATATTGTTAAAATAAATGAAGTAGTGGGTGTAATAGTAATTTTATAGTTAAAATAAGTGAAGCAGTGGGTGTAATAGTGTAAAGTGTTGAAAAAGTAGAGTGAAGTAGTGGATGTAGTAATGTATTTTATTGCCCAAAAAGGAAAGTGTAAAGAAATGGGAGGGACCGAGGGAGTATTTATTTATTTATTTATTTTTGCTGGATAAATTTTGTATATTAGTGAATGCATGATTGGTGAAATGATCAAACCTGACAACCCCTTATATGCCACTCAAAAGCTAGGATAATATGTATGTACATTACCACTACTTCTTGAGGCTGTTTCGATGATGATCTAAGCTTAAAAATGTAAAAATTTTGTGGAGTATGGTGGGAGTAATGAGATGACACTCGTGAGCAATTTAAATCTGGTGTAGAAAGTTTGTTTGAGTATTAATGTTGAAGCGCTTTTAAGTTTATAAGATGAATTTTAATGATTGGCGCAATCAGTTGGTGAAGAGTCCATAGATTCTCATATAGAGTGGAAAATGTGGTAAAGCAGTGTAGTATGTTAGTTTGTATGTGTGGAAGAACAGAATTCGTAGTGCTGCTCCTCCTCAGCACCGACCCCTTAACCTATAATCGACACTTCTACTCTGTAGAACTGCAATTATGATTTTAATTTGTTTCAGTATTTAAGTCAAAAAACCACATCCGTAATCGTTTTGTTGCTGTTTATCTGCTTTTGTAACATGTATTAGCCAGCGATTAATATCTTCTATTAATTGGGACTAAGTTCGTATTATGCATATTTGAGGCTGAATCAGATGGGTAATCTAAGATACAAACAGGATAGGCTGAACTGCTGAAAGTGTCTTTGGGCAGATAATTTTGATTTCTTTCTACTGGTCGATGATTAAGATCATAATTGTGGGTTTATATGACCCGGCTTTGCAGTTTTAGAACATGTTTTTTCTTTCTTTTTGATAACGGGGTTTTGCGTAAGGTGGTCAATGGGAAGGGTCCTCCTCTAAAAGTTCTTCCCTCTTTCCTTTCACACATCTTCTAGAAATTATGACTGTAATCGTATGATTTTGTTTCCTCATTCTTGTTTCAAAATTTACATGCATATGAACTGGAAGCAGTTATAAGTGGGTTTATCATAAGTGTAACCAGAACGCTGTTCAAAAGTGACAGGCTGAAACTTGTCAACATGTACTCCATCTACCTACAAAAGGATGATGATACATCATTTTGTCTATTAGTGTATAACTGATTGGTCAAATGATCATAAAGACCAAATTAAACCATACATACCCATGTATCCCACTCAAAATCAAGGTATAGCTGGACAATTTGTACGTAGACCATGCCCCTACTCCTTGGGGCTGTTTTAGTAATGATCTCAGCTTTAAAATTTACAATTTTTTTTAAGACGATGCAAGTTATGATAATACCCTTACGAGTATTTCTTATTTTGCTAACTGAATTCACCCACCCACTTGGCGTTCGACAAGACTTACCCTAGACTTTTTGCTAAGGGGTTAGCGGTTACCACCGGGCAAGATCGAGCAGTTCAAATCTGTTCTAATCCTCAACACCAACCCCTCAACCTAAATTTGACTCTTCTATTGTGGAAATCTGAGATCGTGATCTTAAGTTCTTGTCTCAATCTTTGTTACAGAGCCTGTCTCTCAATTTTTGCTTCTTATCCACATGCTATTGTAATACTGATTAGCCATCCATTGACATCTACTATTAATTGGAATGAGTGCTGCTTCTGCATATTTGACAAAAATGTAGCAAAAAAACTGAGAGGAAATTGTAAACTATGATCTAAATTGGAATACAGGCTATAGTGTCTCAAGGCAGGGCATGTTAAATGCATTTTTTCTTTTGGCTGACGAGTTCATACCCGTAGACTGTAGTGTTACTACATAACCTGCGTTTGCATCTTTATTATTTTTTCTTTTTTATAGATCACGGTGTCTTATGTTAAGAGGCTAATGGTATTGGTCTAAAATTTAAAGTTCTTCCCTTTACATCTCTTCTAGAAAGATGAGTATGTTGCCATAGGACTCAATAATGGTTCTGTCCTTTGTATTAAAAAATATTCAGGAATAAAAATCAGTGGCACTTATATACTGGTAGTTTTGAAAGTGTAATCAGAATACTGTACAAGAGTGACCCAGGGTCGTGAAGTTAGTAAGATGGCAGAAGCTAGAAAGATGATGGTAGCTAAATTTATCACTTAACTGTAAGAATCATGTGTAGAGGAGACTGGAGAGTATAATAATTGTTTTACCTTTATTGGTCCAACTATGAAATTTTAACAAGTTAAGTGAACACTGAATGTACTATATTTTGCAATTTTTGGTCTTTAAAGGAATCAAGAATCAACTGTTATACATGTACAAGTCTTGTCGATGATATTTGTTGGTACTTTCCCATCCTACTATGTTGTTGAAAGCATGTAAATTTTAGGTTCCAAATTCAGTTGCTATCTTCTCTTTGTTTGAGCTTTTTAGATTTGATTTGCGATTTTATGCTCTACTGTTCTGCAGTTGTCTACTCCATCTGCGAATTACTAGAGTTCAGAATCCTTTTACATTATTATTAAGGCATGGATCCAGATTGTCATGGTAACACCCCTCTCCTTTTGCAGGATCCAGTAAAAAATGGCGTTTTGGCAGTTCAAACAATTCGTAACAACATAATGGCATCAACCCTTCTCGCAACAGCAGCTATCACTCTCAGCTCTCTAATCAGTGTTTATGTCAGCAGCTCATCAGATACTACCAGTCGATCATCAGAACTAATTGTTGGCAATAAAACCCGAATCATGTCTTCAGTCAAGTACTTTACTATCTTGCTCTGCTTTCTTGTTGCATTTCTTTGTAATGTGCAGTGCATTAGGTATTATGCTCATGTAAGCTTCTTGGTTACCCTCCCTAGTTCTAAAGATAGTACCGAATCCATTGAATATGTAGCAAGAAATTTGAACCGAGGAAGCTTATTCTGGTCACTTGGTCTGCGAGCATTTTACTTCTCATTCCCCCTCTTCCTTTGGATATTTGGACCAATACCAATGTTTGTTTGTTGCTGGATTATGTCATTTGTGCTCTATTTCCTTGATACAACTACTAGTTTTACAAGGAAGCTTCACAAACAATCTTTTAGAGAGCATAGAAACGCAGACGATGTAGAATCAGGTTGTCAGACATCGTAAGTGCAGTTAACTTTTTCTGAAAAATTATATTTTGGTGTTAGTGACAGTGAAAACTTCGCAGCCTGCTGCACAAGCATAGTGAAAGAATTTCAAATCTCAACCATCTTTGATTTGATTTTCTTTCAATATAGTCAGAAGTGTCTATGAAAGGATGTTGTTCACTGTCAGGGAGAAAGTTATGTTCGAGGACTTGGCATCAGCAGTCCTCTCTTGCAAGGAATTCTTTAGTTTGAGCCCGGGAAAATTACCGCTTTTTGCGGACTGCAAGTGCTGTTATCTGTAGTTTAGTTTGGGGTGAGACTGATGTTTCTCATCTAATGGCTCTGGTCATGTGAGTGGATCCTTCAGGTTCTGTTCATGATTCCGGTGTAAAGAGTTCCCTACTTCGTGATAATCTATGCTATCTATACTATATTATTATAAGTAAACTAGAGATCTTTTGTAATTGGTAGTTTGGTTAACCAAACTATTCATAACCGTTAGATTTTCTATTTAATTAAAACACGTTACCTTTTATTTTAAACCTAATATTACAATCATTAATATATATATCCAAAAAATATTGCACCATATCTTTCAACTATTAATAAACACCTAAAAACATGAATCATACCATATCTTTCAATCATTAATATTTCTTTTCTAATTAGAACACGTTATCTTTTAATTTAAAATCAATCTTGCAATCATTAATATATATCCAAAAAAATCACACCATATATTTCAATTACTAATAAAATATATTAAAAATCATTATACATTGTTTATAATAAAAAAACATAAGTATAATCATTAAACATGAATATATCAAATTACATTAAATTAAAATTAAAAAAATATTGAAAATGATGTTTGTATAAAAATGTATTATATATAAATTTCATTAAAATTTATGACATATTAAAAGAAACTCGTGCATCGCACGGGTTACAAGCTAGCTATATTATAATAAGATAAAGGGGGTATAATTTGTAGTTTGACTACTCCTTATTTTGGTTCCTCATTTTTGGTTATCCCCCATTCATAACCGTTTGATCTTCAAATCAAAAAGATCATGAACGTTTGATACAACAATACTAAAAGTTGGAGGTCTAAGGTTCGAATCCCAACAACATTTTAATATAACAATTTTTTTTTTGAATCAACATTTTAATATAACATTAATACTACATTATGTTATATAGAAAGGTTGAAAGTTCGATTCCCACCAACAATATATTAATTTAAATTTAATACTAAAAATTATTTATATACAAAGGTCTAAAATTTGAATTCTTCCAACATATTAAAAGTAATGTTTATAATATTATATATACTAAACTATAACTAAATTAAAAGTAACTCGTGCTTTGCACGGGCTATAAGCTAGTTATTATAATAGTCGAAACATTGAAAGTTTGGTCGGTTTGTATTTTAGTATTACTAGCTTATAACCCGTGCAATGCACGGGTTTCTTATATTATGTTATAAATTTTATTTAATATTATAATTATGTTTTTATATAATCTCTAATTTTAATAATTTTTTTAATTTTAGTTTGATATAATTTAATATACTCATGTTTACGGATTATATTAATGTTTCCTTATTATAAACAACGTATACGATTTTTAATATATTTTTGGGTATATATTGTAAGATTTGTTGTAAATTAAAAAGGTAACGTGTTTTAATTAGAAAGAAAATATTAATGATTGAAATATATGATACAATTGATCTTTTTAGATGTTTATAAAATTTAATATCTTCAACTAAAAGTAAATATGAAAAAAACAATCGACTAATTATCATTAATTATATAAGTTATGGTGTGATATTTTTGGGTATATATTAATAATTGTAAGATTTGTTTTAAATTAAAAAGGTAACGTGTTTTAATTCGAAATAAAATATTAATGATCGAAAAATATGATAATGTTTTAAGTGTTTATGAAAGGTAATATTTTCAACTAAAAGTATATGTGAAAAGGGCAGTTGGCTAATTACCATTAATTATATGATTTGATTATTTATTTTAATAATTAGGATAACCAAATATACAAACTTTCAATTTTTCGACTTTAATATAGTAGTGTAAATACGTATTTTAATTAGAAAAGACAATCGGCTGCTTGACATTAATTGTATTATTTTTTATTTATTAATTAAGATAACTGTACCTAAACCAAACCGATAAAATTTTCAGTGTTTCAACTTTAATATTACTAGCTTAAAACCCGTGCGATGCACAAATTTTCTTTTTAAATATTATATGATTTTTTTCATTAATTTGAATTAATTTTTTTAATACATGAATTTTGATGGCTTTAATTTTTAAATGAGATGATTTGATAATAATTATATAAATGTTATCTAGGATATTTCTAGAAAATAAGGGATTTTTGTTAGAAAATATAAAAAATATGATGTGTTTTAGTTGAAAAGGCAATAGGTAAATTATTACTCCCTCTGTCCCTTCCTTTTCTTATCATTTCAAAATAGGGTGTTTGGCACGCATTTTAAGGTGTATTTTAAGGATAGTTCCATAACTCATTTTTGAAATTTTCTTTTTTTATATAAAAATAGAACAATCCTATTTTTATACAAAAAAAGAAAATTTTAAAAATAAGTTATAGAACTATACTTAAAATTCATCTTAAAATGCGTGCCAAAACTGACAAAAAAGTGTAAAGAAATGGATAGGACGGAGGGAGTAGTAATTACTCCCTCCGTCCCATAAATATTGTCTTAAGTTGAATTTTCAAAGTCAAATTTATCAATTTTGACCAACAAATTAAAAATATTGTATAATAATATCTATTTTTCTAAAAAATATTATAATAAAATTTGAGTACTCTATTTTATGAAGCAATTTAAAATTTTGTAAAATCACAAACGAATATTTTTAAATTGTTAGTCAAAGTTAGAAATTTTTGAATTTGAAAAGTCAAATTAAGACAATATTTATGGGATAGAGGGAGTATTAAATAATTATTTTATTTTATTAAAAAAAATTCTTGATATAATTCGAAAAAGAGAGGACTTAGTTAGAGAAAATTAAAAAAATAACATGTCTTAGGTGAAAAAATTAATTGATTAGTTTTTAGTAACTATAATTTAATTACGTTATTTTACAAAATACAATTACTCGTAATATTTTTAGGAAAATGATAAATTAATGATTGTCCGTGATATATTTCTATAAAAGAGGGATTTTAGTTAGAAAATATAGAAAAGATGATACGTTTTAGCTTAAAAAGGTAATCGGTTAATTTTTAGTATTATAATATTATTATTGTATTGTATAAATAGAATCGCTCGTGATACAATTGGAAAATGAGAAATTTTAGTCAGAGAAAATGGAAAAGGTAACATGAAAATTAAAAATGTGACATGTTTTATGTGAAAAAGGTAATTAATTAATTTATAGTAATTATAATTTAATTATGTTATTTTAATAAGAAAAATCGCTCTTAGTATTTTTAGAAAATGAGAAATTAATGTTGTCCGTGATATATCTAGGAAAAAAATTAATTAGAAAAGATGACAAGTTTTAGCTGAAAAGGTAATCGGTTAATTATTAGTATTGTAATATTAATATTTTATTTTTATAAAATAGGAACGCCCGTGATATAATTGGAAAAAGAGAGTTCTTAGTTAAAGAAAAGAAAAAAGGTAATGTGTTTTGGCTAATTAATTTTTTTTTTCAGGTTAAACATATTACCTTTTCTATTTTTCAATAACTAAATTATTTTCTTTTCAGGTAAAATACAATATCTTTAACATTTTATCTAACTAAAATTTCTACTTTTTTAAAAACACTACGGGCAATTTTGTTTAATAAAATAACATAATTATATTATAATTGTTATTAACTAATCAATTACCTTTTTCAGCCAAAAACACGTTACCTTTTCTCTAATTAAAATCTTTCTTTTTCCAATTATATCATGGACGGTTACTTTTTTCAACCAAAACACGTTACCTTTTTTCTTTTCTCTTACTAAAATATCTCTTTTCCCAGTTATATCACGGGCCATTCTATTTATAAAATAAAATAATAATATTATAATACTAATAATAACCGATTACCTTTTCAGATAAAACATATCATCTTTTCTATTTTTTCTAATTAGATTCCCTTTTTTCTAGAAATATCATGGGAAATATTAATTTCTCATTTTCTAAAAACACAATGAGCAATTTTATTTAGTAAAGTAACATAATTAAATTATAATTAATATAAATTAATCAATTACCTTTTTTACATAAGTCATGTCACCTTTTTAATTTTCACGTTACTATTCTATTTTCTCTAACTAAAATCTTTATTTTTCCAAATATATCACTGGCGGTTCTATTTAATACAATAAACTGATAATATTATAATATTAATAATTAATTTATTACCTTTTTCAGCTCCGTCCGTGATATAATTGGAAAAAGAGATATTTTAGTTAGAGAAAAGATTACATGTTTTGGCTGAAAAAGGTAATTGATTAATTAATAGTGATTATAATATAATTATGTTATTTAATTAAACAAAATTGCTCGTACTATTTTTAAATAAAGAGAAATTTTAGTTAGATCAAATGTAAAAAATATTGTATTTTACCTGAAAAAAGAAATTATTTAGTTATTAAAAAATAGAAAATGTAATATGTTTAACCTGAAAAGGAAATTGATTAGTAAAAAAGAAATTTAGTTAGATAATATATAAAAGATATTATATTTTACTTGGAAAAGAAAATTATTTGCTTATTGAAAAATGAAAAAGGAAATTATTTAGTTATTAAAAATAGAAGGTAATATAGTTAACTTGAAAAAACAAATTGATTGCCCGTGATATATCTAGAAAAAAAAAGGAAATTTAATTAGAAAAGATGATAAGTTTTAGTTGAAAGGTAATCGGTTAATTATTTGTATTGTAATAATATTATTTTATTTTTATAAAATAGAAACGCCCGTGATATAATTGGAAAAAGAGAGTTATTAGTTGGAAAAAGAGATATTTTAGTTAGAGAAAAGATTACATGTTTTGGCTGAAAAAGGTAATTGATTAATTAATAGTGATTATAATATAATTATGTTATTTAATTAAACAAAATTGCTTGTAGTGTTTTTAAATAAAGAGAAATTTTAGTTAGATCAAATGTAAAAGATATTGTATTTTACCTGAAAAAGGAAATTATTTAGTTATTAAAAAATAGAAAATGTAATATGTTTAACCTGAAAAGGAAATTGATTAGTAAAAAATAAATTTAGTTAGATAATATATAAAAGATATTATATTTTACTTGGAAAAGAAAATTATTTGCTTATTGAAAAATGAAAAAGGAAATTATTTAGTAATTAAAAATAGAAGGTAATATAGTTAACTTGAAAAAACAAATTGATTGCCCGTGATATATCTAGAAAAAAAGGAAATTTAATTAGAAAAGATGATAAGTTTTAGTTGAACGGTAATCGGTTAATTATTTGTATTGTAATAATATTATTTTATTTTTATAAAATAGAAACGCCCGTGATATAATTGGAAAAAGAGAGTTATTAGTTAAAGAAAAAAAAGGTAACGTGTTTTGGCTGAAAATGGTAATCGTCCGTGATATAATTGGAAAAAAGGATATTTTAGTTAGAGAAAAGATATCATGTTTTGGTTGAAAAAGGTAATTGATTAATTAATAGTAATAATAATAATAATATAATTATGTTATTTAATTAAACAAAATTGCTCGTAGGTCAGATCAAATGTAAAAGATGTAAAAGATATTGTATTTTACCTGAAAAGAAATTATTTAGTTATTAAACAATAGGAAAGGTAATATGTTTAACTTGAAAAAAAAAATTGATTAGTAAAGGAGAAGTTTTAGTTAGATAATATATAAAAGATTTATTATTTTACTTAAAAAAGGAAATTGTTTAGTTATTAAAAAATAGAAGTTAATATGGTTAACCTGAAAAAGGAAATTGATTATTAAAGGAAAAATTTTAGTTAGATAAAATATAAAAGATATTGGATTTTACTTGAAAAAAGAAATTATTTAGTTATTGAAAAATAGAAAAAATTATATGTTTAACCTTAAAAAGGAAATTGATTAGTTAGTAAGATGGATTTTATATGTAATTGATTAAGGGCAAATAAGTAAAATCAACAGGTACTGTACCGACCAACCAACCGACCAACCAAATTTTTAATGTTTCGACTTTTATATAATAGTATAGATAACTACGTTATAACCCGTGCAATGCAAGGGTTTCTTATAATATGTTATAAATTTTATTTAATATTAAAATTATATTTGTATATAATCATTATTTTTAATAATTTTTTTTAATTTGATATAATTTAATATACTCATGTTTACGGATTGTACTAATGTTTCCTTATTAAAAACAACGTATATGATTTTTAATGTATTTTATTAATAATTGAAAAATATGGTGCGATATTTTCGGGCTATATTTTTCTTGAAAATTATGATATATATTTTTTGGTATATATTAATGATTATAAGATTTGTTTTAAATTAAAAAGGTAACATGTTTTAATTCGAAAAAAAGGTAAGGTATTTATAAAAGGTAATATCTTCAACTAAAATTAAATGTGTAAAAAGCAATCGACTAATTACCTTTAATTTTATTATGTTAATGTGAAAAAGACAATCGACTAATTAACATTAATTATATTATGTTATTATTTATTTTAGGTGTTATACTTTTCTTGAAAATTATGGTTTGATATTTTCGGGTATATAATAATGATTATAAGATTTGTTTTAAATTAAAATGGTAACGTGTTTTAATTCGAAAGGAAATATTAATGATTGATTGATGTTTTTAGGTATTTATAAAAGGTAATATCTTCGACTAAAAGTAAATGTGAAAAAGACAATGGACCAATTTTATCATGTTAATGTGAAAACGGCAATCGACTAATTACCATTAATTTTATCATGTTAATCAGCTAATTACCATTACTTATATTATGTTATTATTTAATTTAGGTGTTATATTTTTCTTGAAAATTATGGTGGGTATATATTTTAAGGTGTTTATAAAAGATAATATCTTCAACTAAAAGTAAATATGAAAAAGGCAATCGACTAATTACCATTAATTATATTATGTTATTATTTATTTTAGGTGTATTTATTTTTCTTTATAATGAAGGATAAATAAGTAAATTTACGAAGTACCAAAAAACTTGTAACAAAAAACAGGTACCAAAATTTTTACTGTTTCGGTTTTAATATAATAGTACTAGCTTATAACCCGTGCAATGCACGTGTTTCTTTTAATATGTTATTTAAATTTTATTTTATGCTATAATTATATTTTTATATAATCATTATTTTGTAAAAATTATTTTAATATAATTTAATATAAATTTAGTTAATCATGATTTAAAATTTACAATATTATAGGATTTTAAGTTAAATATGTCGTTGACGGGATTCGAAACTTGTATTTTTAGTAAAATACTTTAATCACAAAATATATCTTATAATTACATCTAACGGTTCTTATTAATTACTAAAAATCTAACAGTAAAATGGTTTAATATTTTTCGGTATACATTAATGATTGCAAATTATTGATTTAAAATTTATATTATAAATTTTTTTAAAAAAATATGTCTGACAGAATTCGAACCTTGAAATTTTAGTAAATTAATTTAAACATATAATATATCTAATCATTAGATCTAATGGTTCTGATTTTTTACTAAAAATATAACGGTCATTATTCGGTGTATATATATGTCTATTATCTTTTGTTAGTGATTAGACAATATAGTGTTATTTTTTTGGGTATATATTAATTATTGTAAGATTATATTTTAAAATAAAAGTTAACGTGTTTTATTTAGAAAGAAATATTATTGATCGGAAGATATGATATCTTAGGTGTTTATAAAAGGTAATATCATCAATCAATTAAAAGTAAACCTCTTTTAATTAAAAAAGGCAATCGACTAATTATCACTAATTTTATTATTTTACTATTTATTTTAAGATGCACAGGTTTCTTTTATTATATTATATAAATTTTATTTAATATTACAATTATGTTTTTATATAATCATTATTTTTAATATTTTTTTAATTTTAATTTAATATAATTTAATATTCTCATGTTTACGGATTATACTAATGTTTCCTTATTATAAACAATGTATACGGATTTTTAATATATTTTATTAAATAGTGATATAATTGGGAAAAAAACATTTTAGTTAGAGAAAAGAGAAAAGATAAAAAACTAATTTATTAGTTAACACTTAACAGTAATTATAATTTGTTTTTTAATTAGAAAAAATATAAAAGATATTATATTTTACTTGAAAAAGGAAACTGTTTAGTTATTAAAAAAAATGTAACATGTTTAACCTGAAAAAGTAGATTGATTAGTAAAGTAAAAATTTTAGTTAAATAAAATATAAAAGAAGATTTTTAAAATGTAACCAGTGATATAATTGGAAAAATAAATATTTTAGTTAGAGAAAAGAGAAAAGATATATAATTTGAATGAAAAAATTAATTAATTAGTTAATAGTAATTATAATATGCTTTTTAGTTAGATAAAATATAAAAGATATTATATTTTACCTGAAAAAGGAAACTGCTTAGTTATTAAAAAAAAAAAAGGTAACATGTTTAACCTGAAAAAGGAAATTGATTAGTAAAGCAAAAATTTTAGTTAGATAAAATATAAAAAAATATATATTTTATCTATAATTAAGTAAGGGTAAATTAGTAAAATCAATAGGTACCAACCAACCAAACTTTTAATGTTTCGGCTTTAATATAATAGAATAGATATATAGATTATAATATTATTAGTTTATTTTATTAAATAGAACCGTCCGTGATATAATTGAAAAAAAAGATTTTAGTTAGAGAAATAGAAAAGTAACGTGCATGATTTAAGTGAAAAAGTAATTGATTAGTTTTTAGTAATTATAATTTTTTACGAAATAAAATTGATCATAGTTTTTAGAAAATGAAAAATTAACGCTACCCGTTATATTTCTAGAAAAAAAGGAAATGTAATTAGAAAAAATAGAAAAGATGATATATTTTAGCTGAAAAGGTAATCAGTTAATTATTAGTATTATAATATTATTATTTTATTTGTATTAAATAGAAACACCTGTAATATAATTAGAAAAATGGAGGTTTTAGTAATAAGAAAGAAAAAAGGTAACGTGTTTTGCTGAAAAAAGGTAACCGTCCATGATATAATTGGAAAAAGAGAGATTTTAGTTAGAGAAAAGAGAAAAGGTAACGTGTTTTGACTGAAAAAGGTAATTGATTAGTTAATAATAATAATTATATATAATTATGTTATTTTTAGCTGAAAAGGTATTTGGTTAATTATTAGTATTATTATATTATTTTTTTATTAAATAGAAACGCCTGTAATATAATTAGAAAAATGGAGGTTTTAGTAAGAAGAAAGAAAAAAGGTAACGTGTTTTGCTGAAAAAGGTAACCGTCCATGATATAATTGAAAAAAGAAAGATTTTAGTTAGAGAAAAGGGAAAAGTTAATGTGTTTTGACTAAAAAAGTTAATTGATTAGTTAATAATAATTATATATAATTATGTTATTTTATTAAATCCGTAAATAATATTTATTATTATAAATATAAAATAAAATAAAATAATATTTTATTTTAAAATAATATTGTGTTTTAGTAAATACTATTTTGTAATTAATAGTAATTTTGTTTTAATTTTAGTTAGATAAAATGTAAAAGATATTCTATTTTAAATGAAAAAGGGAATTATTTAGTTATTGAAAAATAGAAAAGGTTATATGTTTAAACTGAAAAATGAAATTGATTAATAAATGAGAAATTTTAGTTAGATAAAATATAAAAAATATTATATTTTACCTGGAAAAGGAAATTATTTAGTTCTTGAAAATAGAAAAGATAATATGTATAACATGAAAAAGGAAATTGATTTGTAATTGAGTAAGGGTTATTAGGTAAATTCAATAGGTACCGTTGAACAAAATTTTTAATGTTTCGGCTTTTATACAATACTCCTTCTGTCCCAATGGGATGTTAACGTTTACTTTTTGCACGGAAACCAAGATATTGGGTGTAATATTGTTAAAATAAATGAAGTAGTGGGTGTAATAGTGATTTTATAGTTAAAATAAGTTAAGTAGTGGATGTAATAGTATAAAGTATTGTTAAAATAAGTGAAGTAGTGAGTGTAATAGTGTTAAAACTTACTCCCTCCGTCCCTTAATGTTTTTCCTGTTTTGACTGGACACGTTTGCCAACGCACATTTTTGAACGTTTATATCTTGAATTTCGTATTAGTATTAAATATAAAAACTTCACTGTATTAAAGTACTCATAAATACGAATCCAACAAGATCACTCATGATTATATTTGGTCTTATAGATTATGCGTGAATTAGTAATTTATCTCATGTTATGAACAATCCCGACATATGAAATAAGAGAAACAATACGGGACGGAGGGAGTACTATTTTAGGAAATGTTAACAATCTATTGGAACATCCCAAAATAGAAAGTGTTAAGAATCAAAAGGACCGAGTATTATAGATTTTTTGGTTTATTCGATATACCGCACACGGCACACCTGTTCCATACAACCCTACCTCACTCTGAAAATCTGTATGTGTTCAACACGTAATGTGCTATTCTACTTTAAAGAAATAATTTATTGATAAAAAATATAAGAACAAAATAGAAAATATCAGGATAGTGTGCGTGGGGCCTTTCGCAATAATTGTTATCTCTTATGAATGAATGCGTCAAAAGGGGTCTAGAATGGAACAGTTAGATAGGCCCGGCCCATGCCTCAGCTTCTCGAATTAAAAAATGACTCAAATCCAAATCACAGGCCCAGTATGAGTCAATTATCAGAAATTAGTAGTAGCATAATAGCCCGTCCGTTTTTAACATTGTTGAACATCGCGAATATGTGTATTATTTGAGTCTCTTATAAATGAATGAGTCAAAAGGGGCCCAGAATGGAACAGTTAGATAGGCCCGGCCTATGCCTCAGCTTCTCGAATTAAAAAATGACTCAAATCCAATTCACTGGCCCAGTATGAGTCAATTATCAGAAATTAGAAGTAGCATAATAGCCCGTGCGAGGCACGGGCCGTTTCTAACATTGTTGAACATCGCGAAGATGTGTATTATTTGAACGATTTGGCGATATCTTTATACATTAGAAATATATGAAACAAATTTAGAGTACGTATGTGAGGAATGCACGATCATCAAAAGTGTGGGAGTATATCGTTGTGGCTTCTGATGCCAAAACAACTTCTTCCTCGATCACCAATAGGGAAGTATATGTCTTTGCAAGTATTAAAATGGAAATGACCATGCAATAAATTTTTGAATGCTTTCATGTTTGAAATTTTAGACATTTTACAATACATTTTAAAGATTACAAGAACTTAATTATTGTAACATACAAAATCTTACTTATTAAAGTTAAAGTTTGAGGTATTCCCTTTGTTCTCCTATTATATATAGAAGAAGATACACTGTTATATAGCACTATATACTTAATCTTAATTATAGCATCGTCTCATAACTTAATGATATATTTTATTTAGTTATTTAATCGATAACTGATAACCGACATGTAGTACAAATCTCATCTATATATAAATGTTTCAAATTTCCTTTCAAAACTTCATATCTTTCTTATTTCGCTAATTAATTTGCTATATTTTGTATCGTATTTATCACATCGTCTTATAAATAAACTATATATTATATGTAATTATTAACCAATAATCGATATGTAATCCAAATCGCATTTGTATCTTTTTTTTATAAATTTTCTTAAAATTCACATTTTTAGTATGCCTATTAGCCTATAGTTTAATTGATTCTAACTTGACCAATCAATTTTAATTTATTTCATTTTTTATTAAATTTCACAACAAAATTAAGCACGAGCACTTCATATGTGATATTGTTAAACAAAATAGTTGATCTCAAAAAATAATTATTTTATCTATGCATTTCATATATGAGATTATGAACAAAACAATTTATCTCAAAGTAATAATTATTTTCTCCATTTCAAAAATATAAGAAAATTTCTGTAAAATTTATTTAGATGATGGGTAGGTCTATAAATAATTATAAAAACAATAATGCGCACAAATTATAATATAAGTAATTTTATCTTAAATAAATAGTTTAATATATATTTAACATGATATAACCCAAAAAGTATAATGTGGTTAATGAATTCCATTATAAGTTTAAATGTCCATCTAGCCAAATTGGTTGGTGAGTTTAGTTTCATTATAAGAGGTAATGGGTTCAACTCCAGGGAACAACAATATTTTTTAAATATTATAATTGAGTTAGGTTCGGAGCTAGGTTCGGGAGCTAATTTATTTGCTCCAATTATTAGAATAAATCATATATATAAATACAACATAATATATATACATGAATCTCATGATCAAAACTATGAGTATAAATAAATAGCGGAAGCGTACCTGAATCGAAAGATGTCATTAATGATCTTGAGAGAGTTCGAAGAACGCAAGTACCTGTTGTTCTATTATATATAGAACGATAACTGTTTCCTTACTTATGGAAATAATTGTCGCTTAATTTTATGGTACACACTTTAAAGTGTTTTGACCACATAGCTAGAATATTTTTTTTTTTTTGAAATTTTCTATTTTTGAAATAACATATAAGTTATATTTTTTATTTTATAAAAGGAAAAATTTAAAAATAATTATTTTTTTTTTTTGAAGAAAAGATAAATCCATTACTCAATTAAAGCATCATACATCAAAGACTCCAACACATTTTGTGGAGGAGAAACAAAATCAGTGCAGCAATTTAGCTCACAAGGAATCCTAGCCACTAAGTGGGCAGTCCTATTAGCTAACCTTCTCACATGTTTAACACAAACATTTGGTCTAACCCTCAGCTTCATTCTGCAGGCCTCAAAAATATGTCCAATCTCCAGTTGATACCCAGCCTGACTGTTTATGGCTTGTACTGTAGTAAGTGAGTCAGACTCAACAATAACCCTTTCCACTTCCATCGAACCTATCCAGGACAGAGCTTCATCAATACCGATTGCCTCTGCTTCCAAAACACTCACTGTTTCTGCAAATCTCTTAACTTTTCCCCCCAAGCATTGGCCACTATGATCACGCCAAATCATGCCTATCGAAAAGAATGAATTTCCCTCCACTACCGAAGCATCAACGTTAAGCTTGAGAAAACCATTTTCCGGTGCCATCCATCTGTCACCACCTCGCTGAGTAATTTCGTTAGCCTGCTGGTGCATCCCTTTCTGGTGTATTTTATTGTTTGCATCAGTCCATTCCTTTAGCTGCATTAGACTCCAATCCATAGCAAACTCTGCCGTTACCACTTTATGCTCCCAGACCTTCTTGTTTCTAAAAAACCAGATACCCCATAGTGCCATTGCAATCATTTTCAGTCTCTCATAGGATTCAGAACTAAGCTTGTCCAGCAGCCATAATGAAACATCTTCCATCTCCCACATATCATGTTACACTTTCATATATTGCCAACACAGAGTTGCAAAATCATAGTGGAAAAACAAATGAAGCACATGTTCCACATCAATATTACACATCGGACAAATCACAGGAACGCCATTACATCTCCTTCGCAAAAGCACACGAACAGGAACATTATTACGACATAAGCGCCACAGAAAGTATTTCACTTTTGGAGGAATTTTTAAATTCCACAATCTCTTCCAACCTAATGAATGAGCCTCTTGAATCTGAGCCAAATTTCTTTCCTGCCAGACATGATACCCAGATTTTACTGAATAATAACCATCCTTCGTGTGAGCCCACGCTACTCTGTCATGAACTGCATTTTACGGAATTCTAGTTTGTAAGATGGCTCTAGCATCAGCCTCGTCAAACACCTCCTGTACACGATCCTCCTCCCACACACGAGCACCCTGTTTGAAAAAATGACAAACTTTAGTATCTCTACTAACATTATAGTTCCGCTCTTCAACCTGATAATTAGCCTTGCCCCTTAAACCAAGGATCAGTTAACACCTTAATACTCCTACCATCCCCTAGTACCCATCGAAAACCTTTCTTAATCTCCTCCTTTGCCTGCCAAATACCCGACCAAATAAAACTAGCACCCTCCGTTCTCCGTGCTTCCAGAACATGGGAATCCAAGAAATACCTTGCTTTGAAAACTCTTGCAACCAGCGTATCAGGGTTATTAATAAAATTCCACACATGCTTCCCCAACATAGCTAAATTATAACCAGTTAAATTCCGAAAACCCAACCCTCCTTTTGATTTCGCCATGCTCATTCTATCCCAACCTAACCAATGAACACCCTTCGAGTTTGAGCCCCCAGACTTCCACCAAAAACCATTGAGTAACCTCTCTATCTCCTGACAGATCGATTTCGGAAGAAGAAAACACGACATAGCGTATGACGGAATGGTTTGGGCTACACTTTTAATCAAGACAGCCTTTCCTGCACGAGACAGTAACTTAGCATTCCAGTTTTGAATCCTCTTCCACACTCTATCCTTAATAAAATTAAAGACAGATTTCCTCGACCTACCAATTAACGAGGGTAAACCCAGATAATTGCTCTTAGTTAGATCATCCCATACACCCAAAATCTCCGATAATTCTATTTGCTTATCCCTTCGAACATTAGCACTGAAAAAAACTCCTGATTTCTGAAAATTAACTGCTTGACCAGATAATAATTCGTACCTGTTTAGAATATCCTTCACCTTATTAATTTCATCCGTATTGGCACGGAAAAACAGAAAACTGTCGTCCGCGAAGAGCAAGTGCGTAATGGCTGGTGCATTAGGACAGACTTGGCATCCATGAACTTCATCATTTAACTCTGCTTAATTTCTTAATCGACTGAGATAATCCCTCCACACACAAGAGAAATAGAAATAATTATTTTTACTATATGATCAATTCTCTTTAAAGTGCATGTGTGTGAGAAAATCAAACATCACACATCAATTATTTCCAAATAGAGGGAGTATTGAGGGCCTGTTTGGCTAAAACTTAAAATAAGTTTTTATACACTTATTTTCGGGTAAAAATTTCATATTTTGATAATTTTTTTATACAAGTATTTAATGTATGTTTGAGATTCCATAAATTGCAAAAAAAATTAATTTTTTCAAAAAAAAGTAGGAATCTTTGGGTGTTTGGCTCACCTTTTTTAAGTCCTTATGGACTTATTTTCGAGAACAAATTTCATATTTTGATAATTTTTTTTATACAAATATTTAATGTATGTTTGAGATTCTATAAGTTGCAAAAAAAAAAGTTAACTTTTTTCGGAAAAAAGTTAGGAATCTCTAATTTTATTTTAAAATAAGTTGACTTATTCTGGAAAAAAGTTCCCCAAACACCACCTTAACTTTGTCTTAAAATAAGTTGATTTATTTTGAAAAATAAATTCTCCCAAACACCCCGTAAATTTCATTATAATTTGTTAAAAATAAAGTAAGTACGAACATCTTCGAAATTGTTGATTTCTTTTGTGTATGTACATTTACAGATGCTACCAATCTTTCACTTCCTTGTAGGGTAGAAAGAACTTGTCTTGACAAAATCAGCACGAGGAACGGTCTAGTCTTTAATGTTTAGATGAAACACGTCTTAAAAAATTATCTTGACATGAACGTAGTAGTGTTGATGGAATATTATATAGGCCTTTTTGGCGAAACTTAAAAAAATTTCTTATGAACTTATTTTCGGGTATAAGTATTTAGTTTATGTTTAAAATTCTATAAGTTGTAAATTTTTTTTAACTTTTTTCAGAAAAAAAGTTAGAAATCTCTAACTTTATCTTAAAATAAGTTGACTTATTCTGGAAAAAAGTTTCCCCAAACGTCCCATAATATCTTGGTAAAATCAATATGGATAAGGATCAAGTATTTATCATCTTATTGATCTGAACATAGTGTTGATGGAATATTACAAATGTCTTGGCAAAATCAACACGAAAAAATTTCAAGTTTTATTGTCTTGACATGAACAAACATTTTAGAAATTCTAAGAAAGCTAGTACAGTAAAAATTAAGACGTTAATTGGAATCTTAAAAGGAAAATCTACAAGCTAGGCGGGCATGGAAAAAAATGTTAAAAAACATTAAAAGAAAAAAAGGTTAAAAACCTAGCTACTACTCAATTAATTTTTGGGTTTTTTTTTATCAAACTATCCAAGTTGCAATAGATTTTTTCAAAAATACGACTTACAACGTTCGCAACCTTTTTTTCAAATGCGTGCAACCTTTGCAACCTTTTTTTGCCTGTGCTTTAAGTTCATTTACAACTTTTGTCACCTGCTAGTTTTGTAACTTTTGCAACCTAAAAACCGTATTTTTGTAAATAGTTTCAAAAAATTAGGTAGTTTTGTAAATATCACTTAATTACGTTTTCCCCTTTTTTCTATTTCTACATTATTTAGCTTTAATTTACAGGTTTTTTGCATTTCCTTTCATATTTTCAAAATTATTTTTTCACAACTTTTCTCAGTGACAAGTTTCTCCACCAAATACTTATCTCAAAGCTATATAGGGCTGCTAATTGCATTCATTTTAGCCCTGATAGATGACCCCCAAACGAAAATGCTTGGTTACAGTAAAAAATGGATCTTCGTCGATATAATAGCAAAATTCAAAATTGTTATGGTTTTATCACTACAAGAAAAACGCACATTTAATATATTATAGGTATGTCTATGGTTGAACTGTAATAATTCAGTTGTCAGGGTCTCTTACATAAAGATAATATAATTAATAAACTATAAATTTGAATATGAGAACGAGTGGTATATATTAATTATTTATTTTTTAACTTTCTTAAAGTTTATAGAAACCCTAAAAAGAGTAGATGAGCTGCAGAGCTGACAATTGATTTGTCATATTAAAAGTGTAGGACGACTAAATCTTGATGTTGTATTATATATCTATGCATATTATCTCTTATTATCATATCAAATTTCATTTTTGTTAGTTTGCGGCAACTTCAAATCAATGGATTTTTTCCAGGTTCTAAAATTGACTAATCAATCAATTAAATAACATCGTGTGCCACAGCGGCTTTCAAATGTTAATACTAAAAGAAATTGTAATCTCCGAATTTTATGAAATTGTGGTTCCGCCACTCCTTTCAATCGTCTCACCTGATAAATCATCAAACATCATCTTACTCTTTCACTACTCTGAGAATTAATGCATTTTGAAACGGCTCATGAGTTAAGATTTTTTTTCCAGAGAGGTCAGGATTGGAGAGGTTTTAACGACAGAACAGTTCATCTACTGCGCAGCTCAAATAAAATTTCCATTATCATATATCAAGTGAAATATAGCCAACAGATCCTTCTTAATTTTTAGTTTTTGTATTCTGCTTTTTAATTAAGATCAATATTACAAACCTAACTAAAATTCAAGTCCCCTATATAAATATTTTTTTTTCATAAATTAAAATAATAAAATAATCACACCCTTTATCCTCAGAAAAGTTTCTACTTTACTGTATGCAAGTGGTGCCTATTTCTTTTAAAAACCTATTCACTTTAATTACTAGTAGATGAATTATGTAAACATATACATGTAGAATCAGCTGATTTGTCAGACTGCACCGGCCGGCTCAAACAGTGACAGAGGTCCCGAATGCATACAGAGAAAAATAATGGAGAATTCTTTGGAGTTGTGTACAGTTAGCTAGTCAAAATAACCCTAATTATACAGTAATTACGTTTTATGTTATAACCCTGATCACTTTTATTTGTTTAGGGTTACAACTAATTATAAACATACAGAAGCTCCGGGTAACTATGTTTACTCTCTTGATATACTGATTAACCTTAACTTTTTTAAAAGTTCTCACGGTAAAAATGTTCTCACAAGTAATATCGATGTCTTTACACATATATCTTCGGAAGAAATATAATTTAGATCTAGTTAAAAAAAATTGGTCTGAGTTAAATAAAAGAAGGATGATGAATAATAAGATTGAAGAATAATTTCTAGGTCTTCGATCCAGTTCTCATCAGTAATTTGATTAGGTTATTGATTCACTTGCACCAGGTGCTCGTCAATTATTATTGATCTGAATTTGCCTCTTTAATGATCAATGGGTAACGGCTTGAACTGAAACTTCAAATTGAATCTGCAGTTTGTGAAACCATGTCAGTTATTACTGCAAATTGAGAAACAAAACTTGAATTAGTACCTGGGGTTAGTTTTAAACATATGAGCTGCCAATTTCTACTTTTAGTACTTTTTGATGCTCATCAAGTAAAAACTAATTAATTGCATACACATAAATTTTTTAACACATAATGAGAAGAAGGTACATAAGAACATAAGAGGCATGACTTAAAACATGAACCATATATGTGTAATCTTTACAAAAATTTAAACAAAAAAAAAACTTGGCAAAAAAAAGAGAAAGAAGACTTATATATGAACATTAGAGGTCATCTGACTAAGAAAACATGAAACATATATGTGTAATCTTAGAAAAAAAATATGAAATCAAGTTAATAGGCATAGCCATATATATAGGGTTAAGAGACAGGGAATTAAGTTTGAGGGGGCTGAATTAAGGATGATGACAGAAGCATAGAGAGCACAAAGGAGTGAGATGCAGGCACTTGCTGCACTTCATCATCTGTGCTCTCTATCTTCTGTCAACAACATCACCAGTGCCTCCCTCTCCCCCGTCTAACTCTAGTTCTATTTTCAACAAAGAAGTATACATTAAACAATCATTTGTGTATATATGTGTGTGCACGAGAGAGAGAGAGTTATAGGAGCTAAAGAGCTAGATAAGGATTGTAGAGAGGGAGAGAGATAGAGAGGGAGAGAGGGAGGGGAGCTGGGGAGGGGGGGAGGGAGTTATAGGAGCTAGCTAGAGAGCTAGATAGTTTTAAACACATGAGCTCCCAATTTCTACCTCTAGTACTCTTTTGATGATCATAAGTAAAAACTAATTGCATACACATAAATTTAATAACACATAATGAAAAGAAGGTACATAAGAACTTAAGAGGTAATGACTAGCTAATAAAACATGACACATATATGTGTAATCTTTGAAAAAAGCTTAAACAAAAAAACTTGGCAAAAAAAAAAAAGAAGAATTATGAACATTAGAGGTCATCTGACTAAGAAAACATGAAACATATATGTAATCTTAAAAAATAAAGATTAAATCAAATTAATAGGCATAGCCATATATAGGGTGAAGAGACAGGGATTTAATTAAGTTTGAGGGGGCTGAATTAAGGATGATGACAGAAGCATAGAGAGCTCAAAGGAGTGAGATGCAGGCACTTGCTGCACTTCATCATCTGTGCTCTCTATCTTCTGTCAACAACATCACCAGTGCCTCCGATCCCTCTCCCCCCGTCTAACTCTAGTTCTATTTTCACCAAAGAAGTATACATAAACAATCATTTGTGTATATATGTGTGTGCACCGAGAGAGAGAGAGAGAGAGAGAGAGAGGGAGAGGGAGAGAGAGAGAGAGACAGAGTGAGAGAGAGAGTTATAGGAGCTAAAGAGCTAGATAAGGATTGTAGAGGGAGAGAGGGAGAAGGGGGGGGGGGGGGGAGTTATAGGAGCTAGAGAGCTAGATAGTTTGGTGTGCCTGTTACAGAATGGCTAAAGCTGTATTTATAGACAGGAGAAGTAAAGAAATGATGAATGTCGAGGCATCTACTTTTATACATACATAGTTACAAGTACAATCTATATCTCTTGCACGGTAGTTTCATGCACTCCAGAATTGTAAATCATAGGCTCAACAAATTAGGCCCACTGTAACAACCCTAGGAACTTGACCTACACAAACATATATGAATACAATTACAAATTTGAACCATGTGATATTAAAATGTTATATCCACTTTGGAATTTTTGGGGCTACCTTAATACTCCCTCCGTCCCGAATTAAATTAAACGAATTGGTTTGACTTTCACGGAGATTAAGAAAATGTAGTAAAAAAAGAGTAAATTTAGTTGAAAAGTGGGTAAAGTGGTGGGACCTATTAATATTTAATAATAGATTTGAGATAGTGGGAGAAAGTAGTGGGTGTAATAGTGTTTATTTAATAAAAAAGGAGTATAAAATAGAGAAGTAGTGGGTGTAATAGTGAAAAGTAGTGTTAAAAAATAGTAAGTATAATAGGTTCATTCTTTTTGGGACGTCCCAAAAAGGAATAAGGTTCAGATAAAATGGGACGGAGGGAGTATCAATTTGTACTGTAATTAATGTCGCATTGTATTTTTAAAATAATTCGAGTCGTAATTGTTATGTTATATATGTAATCAACTAATCTAAAACCCTTCGGGTGTTAGAGGAAAGGTCCCTTACTTGAAAGCCCATTAATGTGTCTAGGGATGGTAAAAAAAACTGATCCGACGGATACCCGATCCAGTTCGACCCGATTGGATCTTACCGAACCAGATTTTTTGGATTTGGATTTGGATTTGATTTTTAAATCCGAAAG
The DNA here is from genome assembly GCA_037693485.1 of Kitagawia praeruptora. Lineage (NCBI taxonomy): Eukaryota > Viridiplantae > Streptophyta > Magnoliopsida > Apiales > Apiaceae > Kitagawia > Kitagawia praeruptora. The sequence continues at coordinate 6,587,220 of CM075354.1, read as the reverse complement.
AGTTTGGATTTGGATTTGGATATTAGCTATATCCAACCCGATCCAAACCCGATCCAAACCCGAAACCCGAAAAAAACCCGATATATATACATATATAAATTATAATATATATATATTATAATTTATTCCTTAAAAATAAATACCCATTACTTAGTTACACTAGGTAATTTTGTTCAGGCAATTTTGATACACATGATGTGCTACTATGAAATTTCTTAGTTCAGGCAATTTTGATACACATGCTGTGCAACTGCTAGTCTTCTAGTCTACACTCTGTCTCTGAATATTTATGTGGATATTTATTTGCAATTGTATTTTAATTTTTATGTATTTAGATATTAATAGTGGTGTAACTTGGACTTATTTATTTTCATGTCTCTAAAATCTAGATATTTATTTGATATTGTAATTTTAATTTTTATGAAATTTAGCTTAAAAAAATATTACTACTTTTTTACAAAGAATTAAAAATTTCGGGTTTGGATAAAACCCGAACCCGATCCAAACCCGGTGGATCGGGTTTGGATTTTGAATTTCCAAATCCATTTGGATTTGGATCGGGTTTGGATTTGGATTTGGATTAAGGATTCGGGTTTGGATTTGGATATTGTTAATAGTATTTTTGTGTGTTCGTTCTCAGGGAAGGACTAAATTTAATACAAAGTTCAGGTTTCTTATCTCTTTTCGTCTAGAAGTGTGTGAGAAGAATTTTGGGTTTGTGTATTAACTAAATTAACTAAAAACTAATTATAAGCACTAAGAATTGATTTTAAACTGAGATTCAAATATATGGGAAAACAATCTAAGAACTGGGGTTCTTCACTTGGTCTCAATACATGCTCAATATTAATGTGATATCTGTGTTCCTACCTTGCTGAAAACAATTCTTCTAAAGTTATACTGTACCCTCCCAGGTTACAATATAGTGCCTACAGCTACACCCTAATTGTCACTCCCGTGATACAATCAAAGTATATCTATAAATTGTTAAGTGCCAAGAATTATATGTCTCACAATTCTCCTATTAATCTCCCGATCTAATATTCAAATTATGTCTGTTAAATCATGTACTAAGATTGCAACTTCTCTCCCAAGCTTATTACAATCCCTAGAATACAATCAAATGTTCATGACTCCCCTAATTGTGTTAAGATCTCATTAACAGATCAGCAAAGCAGAAAATCACGTAATCAAGCATGCATGAATACCAAGGAATACTACCCAATCCTCAGATTAGAGAATTAGTTACGCATATTTAATAAAGAAAACATAATAATAATGATAATGAATGAAAGCATGATATTGAAGAAAGAATTGAAGATTGAAAGTACCTTGATACGATTAAAAGCTATGAATTGTTCTAACTATGAATTGTTATGATTTACAATGGTATGATGTGTTTATATAGGCTCTACATATCTTGCCTAGCAAGAAATTGCCTTCTATTACAATTAGGATTTAAAGAAGGTACCCAAAACTGCCCAGAATACAATTAGAATTAGAAAAAGGGCAAAACAGTAAATTCCCAGCCTTCTTTAACAAGATCACGTGCGCGACTTTATTCAGCACGTTTCTTGCACTTGTTTCCTATCCCAGGTTGTAGAAAATCTCTCAAGCTTCGCGTGGGCAGTAAGATCGCTGAAAACGGACTTCTAGAACTCCAGATATGGCCAAAACAGTATAAGCTGCGCAGCCTTCCCGGAAAATCCGAATTTTAATCAATTAAATCTCCAAAAACGACAAAAGCTTAGATATTCTTGCAAACCTGCACAACTACACAAAACACATCAAAACTACACAAACTTGAGTCCAAAACAGTCAATTTAAGCCGATATAAAATGTTCCAAGTGGATATAAAATCCACTTATCAAACACCCCCAAACTTAAACCGATGCTTGTCCTCAAGCATAAACAATTATAACTACCTAATTAGTACCACTTCCGTAGGTGATCACGGTTGCATTTGGCATATGCAACAAGCCCTTTAAACCCCTAGGCAGCCCTAGTGGACGAGTAAGGTCTCGTGAGGGCCTATAGCGAATGTACCCACAAAATCCATTTAACCTAATGCAATGCAATGCATGAATGCAACTATATGAAAAATGCAATTAATCTAGCCTACCATACCTTCAAATCCTCTCATGCCATATCAACTTAAGAATCAAAGTAAATACGCAATGTCTTGGTGTCGAAAGTGCAAGTATTCACATAGTCTACTCAATGAACATGCATAAGTTCTCACAAGCCCATGTCAAGTGTAAGAATAAGTTAGTAAACATGCTAAGCCTACAAGGGTACATCTTTGAGACAACACTCGGGATCTCATACAAAAACAAGCAAACACTCACAATCCACTCACAAAAGAATATTCACTCAAGATCAAGGGTAAGTGTATCACTCAATTCCAACAAAATCATAAACATGCTTGACATTTGGTATCAATCTAACTCTTAACACAACATACATCAATGACGATAATCAAAAGGTCTTTAATTGGGTTGTAACGTGGGCTAGGGACAAGGTATGTCAAATAAGCCAAAACAGGTGAAATGTCAAAGCTAGTAAGTACCATAATGAACCATTTACAACACTCTATTTCCCCCCCACATAAATTTCTACTCTCCTTCTTCCAACAAAAATGCTCGACTAGTCGACTAAAGTAGGATCACAACAAACACAAACATGCTCTCATAATATTTTTTTTCTTTTTTTCTTTTTTTTCATATTTTTTTTTCTTTTTTCGAGAGCTAAATAAAACAATAATATAAACAATAACAATGATCCCACCATTTATTACATATGCCGACTATCAAGTAAACAACCAAACCCAATCTCAATATTTTTCCCAAAAGTATGACCAACAATAAACCCCTCCATGCACACCTTATTACTCCCTTAAGCACTATACTAGCCTTTGACAATGTGGGTTCAAATTAATGTAAGGCCAATACAAGAAAAAGGTCTAGGCAAGTAATGTGGTATGTCACCGAAAAAAAATAGGATTAAGCTCAACGGGTTAACTAATTGATCATGTAAACATGGTGTGGTAATATGGGAAAATATGTGGTTATTCCTAATTGCCTTTATCATTTTAATCGTCAAATAATGTCATGCGTTTCAAGAAAGACCTCAAACAACTGCTAGCAATGCAAACAATCCGTGGACACTCAAGCAAACGAATAAATTGCAAAAAAAAATGCAATATGGCTCAAAAACTCACTTGGTGGAAAAACATACTCAATCCCAAGCAAAAATCTCTCTAACGCACCGACTTGTATTCAAAGCATGCAAACTAAATCATCTTGCACATATTCATGTCCTTCTAATTACTTACAACATTCAATAAGTCTACTAGCTTCAACTTACTAGTGTATGTGTGTGCACAAGAACAAAGCATATCACTTCTCAATCAAAAGCGTCAACAACACAAAATTCCTATCAAACATGGGTGCAAATGCAAACTATTATGAACTCACATGATATACGAACATAAAAACAGAATGTCCTATATGAAACAAACGTAGATAACACAAACATAAATGCATAATTTACTACTACTAATATGCAAAGCATGAAATCCTACATGAACACATAATACAACAACAACTACATATCCCTCAAACCACCCCCAAACTTAAAATATTCAATGTACGCATTGAATGGAAGTAAATACAAGGGATAGCAGAAAATATACCTACTCGTCCTCCTCCTCGGAGGAATCTGAATCTGGCGGTGGATACTGCGTACGAGCTCCATAGACTGGCCACCTTGTCTGAACACTACAAAATCCAATTGACAAGAACACAAATTCGTAATAAAAATAAGATTAGAGAAAAAGATTTACCCAATACGAATCAAAGAGGTGAAGTTGCAATTAATTCCTCTCTAGAATTGAATTTTTAGAGATTTAAATAAATAGAAGAGGAATTGGAATTTTATGTATAGGTGGGTATATAAAAAAATAATAATAATAATAAGAATAATAAATATAATAATAATAAAAATAAATAATAATAATAATAATAATAAATATAAAAAATAATAAGAATAATAAAAATAATAATAAAATAATAATAATAATAATAATAATAATAATAATAACAAGAATTAGAATAGAAATAGGTTTAGAATTTTTAAGGAGAGATGGAGAATTTTGGAATTGAAATAGGAAAAGAATTAGAGAGAATGGGGTATAAATATAATGGGGAGGTGAATTTTTTTTTTTAATGCAAGACAACAACAGCAGCTGAAGAAAACAGACCACACTGATCAACGCGCAAGCTGCGCGCGTAGCAAGCAACCTGCCCCACACCCAGACACGCAGGCGCAACCTGCGTGACAGGCATGCAAGCTGCCCCAGGACCAGTAACGCAGGCTGCGCCTGCGTTACACAGAGGCAGACTGCGGGAACAGAAGAAACGCATGTGCCGCCTGCGTTACAGGGCTGCAACCTGCTCAAAAATTCGATTTTTTTTTTTTTTTTTTTACGAAAAACACTCAAATTTTTTTTTTCTTCCTACACTAATGCGTGGGTTGACTCCCACGAAGCGCTTCTTTAACGTCAATAGCTTGACTTAATCATACAAAAAATCTTCAATGAGGACAAAAAGCAAACAGATGCACATATCTACGAATTCCTAATATAAGCATATTGTGCAAATAAACCTTAGATCCATTGAAAGGTACGAAAACTTTCAAGAACCTATCATGCTCAAGAGACTTGGAAACATCAAAATAACTAGAAAAGTCATCAGAATAATCATTATAAGTACGACTCATATACTCCTCCCAAATCGGATCCTTATACTCTAAAGCAAGATTTACAATTTCATCAATCTTAACTTCCTTCTCTTCTATAATTGGACACTCATCAATTTTAATCTTGTCTACCAATGTATTAAGCTCAAAATTTTCAAGATTTGGTAGAATTTCAATTGCATCCAAATTATCATTAATGCGCATAGGACAATTATCAACTACACAAGTAGACTCATCAAACACAACATTATCATCAATTGCTAAACAAGAATCATGGCATAGAGGAAAATTGACACAAGGAGGAGTTCGATAACATCCTTCATACCACACTGCTCGAACTTCCCAAATAAAATTATTTAGTTTAGCATTCTCCTCGTACCAAGCTATTGAATCACATGGAATATCATTGTCACTAGCAATCTCTAAAGTTGGTTCATCAAAAACTCCCAAAGAAAGTAAGGGAGGATTAGACTGAGTTCCTTGAATCATTTTATTGAGCGCAATCTCCCAATCAGCAAGTAAAGAAGGATTAGACTGAGTTAAACTCGTATCAACATCATTACACATATATGGATTAAGATCATCATGATATTGATTTTCAAACGAATATGAATAATCATTGCTAGGGGCATATGGAGCATAAAATGAGTTCTCAGAATAGAACGAATTCACCTGATATGCATTACAATCCTCATAAGCATTGAATTGTGGGTAAGGATTGAAGTCTTGATATCGTTCTTGACTGTTGTAGAAATTCTGAGCGTTGTTCCAACCAAAGTTGTACTCCATCTAGTCTCTCTCCTCAAAACCTATTTAAGTTGTCTACCTGAAAAAACCTGTAGACACTCCAAAGAAAGAAACACAAAAAGAAAGAAAAGAAAAATATATACAAAGATAAAATCCAAACTACAAGAAACAATTAACTCAAACTCAACATTACTGCCTTCCCCGGCAGCGGCGCCAATTTGTTAATAGTATTTTTGTGTGTTCGTTCTCAGGGAAGGACTAAATTTAATACAAAGTTCAGGTTTCTTATCTCTTTTCGTCTAGAAGTGTGTGAGAAGAATTTTGGGTTTGTGTATTAACTAAATTAACTAAAAACTAATTATAAACACTAAGAATTGATTTTAAACTGAGATTCAAATATATGGGAAAACAATCTAAGAACTGGGGTTCTTCACTTGGTCTCAATACATGCTCAATATTAATGTGATATCTGTGTTCCTACCTTGCTGAAAACAATTCTTCTAAAGTTATACTGTACCCTCCCAGGTTACAATATAGTGCCTACAGCTACACCCTAATTGTCACTCCCGTGATACAATCAAAGTATATCTATAAACTGTTAAGTGCCAAGAATTATATGTCTCACAATTCTCCAATTAATCTCCCGATCTAATATTCAAATTATGTCTGTTAAATCATGTACTAAGATTGCAACTTCTCTCCCAAGCTTATTACAATCCCTAGAATACAATCAAAGGTTCATGACTCCCCTAATTGTGTTAAGATCTCATTAACAGATCAGCAAAGCAGAAAATCACGTAATCAAGCATGCATGAACATGCATGAATACCAAGGAATACTACCCAATCCTCAGATTAGAGAATTAGTTACGCATATTTAATAAAGAAAACATAATAATAATGATAATGAATGAAAACATAATATTGAAGAAAGAATTGAAGATTGAAAGTACCTTGATACGATTAAAAGCTATGAATTGTTCTAGCTATGAATTGTTATGATTTACAATGGTAGGATGTGTTTATATAGGCTCTACATATCTTGCCTAGCAAGAAATTGCCTTCTATTACAATTAGGATTTAAAGAAGGTACCCAAAACTGCCCAGAATACAATTAGAATTAGAAAAAGGGCAAAACAGTAAATTCCCAGCCTTCTTTAACAAGATCACGTGCGCGACTTTATTCAGCACGTTTCTTGCACTTGTTTCCTATCCCAGGTTGTAGAAAATCTCTCAAGCTTCGCGTGGGCAGTAATATCGCTGAAAACGGACTTCTAGAACTCCAGATATGGCCAAAACAGTATAAGCTGCGCAGCCTTCCGGGAAAATCCGAATTTTAATCAATTAAATCTCCAAAAACGACAAAAGCTTAGATATTCTTGCAAACCTGCACAACTACACAAAACACATCAAAACTACACAAACTTGAGTCCAAAACAGTCAATTTAAGCCGATATAGAATGTTCCAAGTGGATATAAAATCCACTTATCAGATATCACAGATATCCAACCCGATCCAATCCGTTGCCATCCCTAAATGTGTCGAAAAGTGAATTACGGGGCGTCCATTTTGGGGCATAATTTGCCTTTTGTCTATTTTGGGTCATAATTTGCATTTTATATACATAATAAATATTGAAAATATTGGAGATGAGAGAGAATCGAAATTAAAACCTCTCAATGTACTATGTTAAATAACCAACTAATTTAAAACATTAAGGTGTTACAATAAAAGAAAAGATTATCAGGATCTTACTCTAACAGCAATTACCATCTAAGGTATGCCAATCCGATGTTCGTCCTAAATGTTCTAGCGACAATATTTAAGGAAAAATTTTAGAGACACAAATTTTGGTACAAAATTTTTTACAAAATGGTATGTACATGTCTCCTTCTAATTGGTTATCATTCAATTAAATATAATGGGCACCCTGTATTCATACCGATATTAACTAATAAAAATTCACCCCATTGTCACATCACCCCAACTATTTTTTGTACAAAATTTTGTACCCGTAAGAGCAACTCCAATAACGTTACCTAAACTGGTTCCCTAAAATATATTAAAATAATGATTCCCTAAAATATGAGTAAGCAAAAAATTATTTTACTCCAATGGTGTTACCTATATTTATTCCCTATACTTTAAATATAATATTTAAAAAATATTTTAGATATATATCTTACATATTTTTAATATGTAGCATGGTTGGAGATGATACAACTTAAAATTGATTACCTATATTAATGATGTGGCATGTTTTAGGGGTTGGTAATGGATCGCCAAATGTAGGTAACCATTTTCTCTCACCTAAAAATTTTAAATAAGGATGATTGTGATTGGAGTTGGTTTTTTTGGAAAAAATCCCTAAATACATCTAGGTGGTAAAATATTAGTAAGGGATATGGTGGGCCGGAGATGCTCTAACATTACTCATATTTAAGAGTTCATTTTAACAATTACTAATTTAATTAAAAAGTATATAAATGCTGATATCATTTCCGAGTCTATGTGCTTGTAGGAACACCACTTCTTCAAATAAGGGTTATGCAGAAAATACACTACAAAAAAAGAGTCTGTATCGGCCGTTTTTCATCGGAAAAGACCAAAAACTAGTCATTTTTTCGCGACGGCTGATCATATATATTTAACCTAAACATTTTTGCATTTCGTCGCAATTTATGTCAATTGATGGACTATTTCATCCATGTTTAACCATTTAGATGGAACATATTTAACATTTCATGACCGGCACCTGACACCACACATGTGTGGACTATCGACATGACATAACCGTGTCATCGATTAATTATGACCCATATATTTTGATAGAAATTCTATCAATATTTAAATTAACAAATTGTTGTGGTCGACGTTATTATATACAAGTTCGTTGGAAGATTGCATATATAAATATAAATATAAGTAAATAAAATACAAACCTTATTATTATACAAAGTCTATAAAACTTCTTATTGTACAAACTCTACAAACCTTTTAAAATTACCAATTATTAGTTCACCAATTTCTATTTTTTATGTTTATTTCAATGACTAAAATGATTACAGTTTTTTTTATTAATTCAGATCACGTTATAAGAGTGATTTTGTGCTATATTTTCGTCAATACGATTTGTACGATTATGATTGGTGATTTTGTGATACATTTATCAAGACATACGATTGTGATGGGTGATTCTAATTAATGATAAAAAATCAATTTTAATAATTAGAGAAATCCAGGACGTAGGGATGATAGCGATGCGGACAAAGCGATTTTTCCCCAAAATCCCAGCGCATGTTGTTTGGTCAATCGCACCGCAAAATTTAAAATCGCATAAAATATACTACGAAAATGCAGTGCGATGTGATATGGTGCGGTTCATTGTAGTTTACATTTTCGATAAAAATAATTTTAAATTTGAAATATTAATTTTTATATATGTAGAATTAATTTTTAAAATTCATACTCAATCGCATTTGTTAATTCTTATGAAGACTGTGATCTCTACAAATTTAATGAAATATAAACATTGTATTATAAATATTGTACGTGATACTAAAATAGAGAAAGATGAATTAAATCATTACAATTGATCACTACAGTCCCACATCATAAAATATTGTACTCAATTCCTAAATCCGTCTTTGCATGTTTCCAAGTGTATATATAAATGTGATTATTTTGCAAGTCAAAATTAACCACATGAGGTTAACATCCTTTTAAATCCACATGATTTTTTCTCAATTCTGTACAAAAAATCATGCACATGATGCAGTTAAAGAAAGGAAGATATTCTGCTAACCACTGAGGTTTGAATAATTCAATGAATCTTTCACTGTACAACCTGTGTGACCACAATTTGTTTGTTCTATCTTCTATGGCATATGTGTGTATGAATTCTATGAAATTGTACTAATACTTTGGTAGAGGGCAAGATAAGCATGATGGATGTACCTGACCCCGGTGACTAAAAGAGATCAGTTCTGTTAGTTGTTGGGATTTTAATCTTATCATGCCTATAATTTATAGGGCCACAAATGAGACAGATTTTAGCTGAGCTGCGCGCATGAGCTGCAGTAAAGAAATATTGCCAGAGTGAATAGTCAATAGTGCTTTTTCCATGTAAAGTATAAATAAATATAAATTAATCCATAATTCATGTGAAGCACGAATTGTGATCAATTATTCTAAATTTTTAGTTTTTTTTATAATTATTTATCATATTATTTTGATTAAATAATTTATGACATTTACTTAATTTGATACTAATATTTTAAAAAAAATCAGGTTTATGTTTATCATAATTTAATTATCAATAATATTTATAGAGTCCGGATAAAAGGAGAGAATCAAATATTAAAATAGAACTGAAAATCATTATTAGTCTTTAATTAATATTGCGATCTACATGGCATATCATACCATTTAGAGGGAATTTCTACTTTTAATAAAATGTATAGATTTATACTGTGAATATAAAGGGCTTTTTTCATAAATACCCTTGTCTATAAATGTTTTTGCAAAAATACTTTGTTTTTAAAGAAAAATTTACAAAAATATTATCTTATTTGTAATGTCTGCGCAGCAAGTTGCATTCAGTTGCATGCAACTGAATGCAACTATAAATTGTAATTTGAATTTTCATTTTTTTTATCAACTTCCAGTTCTATATAAGGGCTGCGCTGAAAATTTAACTTTTAGTTTCTAGTTGTATTTGGTGGCATTATGCAACTGAATGCAATTAAAAATTATAATTTGATTTTTTTTTACCAACTTCCAGTTCTAAATAAGGGCTGCGCAGAAAAAAAAAATGCAAATTTAATTTTTAGTTTCTAGTTGCATTCAGTATACAACTGAAAATTGTAATTTGATTTTTTTTTACCAACTTCCAGTTTTATAAGGACTGCGCAGCATCAAAAAATATAAATTTAACTTTTAGTTTCTAATTGCATTCAGTTACATACGTGGTTGCATTCAGTTATATCTGATTGCATTCAGTTGCAACTGTAAAATATAGAGAGTTATAAATGTGCCTGCGTGGCTTTACTTCGAAACTGATACATACATACAACTATATCTATACAATCTAAATCTAAAAGCAACCAAAATCAGCCTAAATTTAACCAAAAATTGAAAGTAATCCCAACCAAAACAACTTATTTTATCAACCTAAATCCACCAACCAGCACGCCATCGGACATTATTAATATAAACAGAAAAGGTCCAGGCTAAGCCACATATGTCTGCTAACTTTTGAATCAATTATTAACCTCGTGATAGGATAAATGAAGATAGAACTATTCCATCCCACACTTTCAGTACTCTGCCACTGGACCTACACAGGCTCCCCTCAATATTGTTCAATTGTCTTAAATTTGTAAATACGTAATCAGATGGGCGGGGGCGGAGATAACGGAGGTGGAGGTGGGCAGAGGTGGTGGAGGCGGCGGTGGGCGTGGGTGTGGACGGAGGTGGTAAGTGGTGAGTGTAGGTGGTGATGGTGTGAAAAAGAAGGTGGGTTGGAGGAGGGAGTATATTTGTAATTAAGATAATACTCCCTCTGTTTTTTTCAATAGTTTACATTTGAGGACCAATTTCCGGCACGGATTTTAAGGTGCATTTTAAGGATAGTTCCATAACTTATTTTTGATATTTTCTTTTTTTGTATAAAAATAGGATTGTTCTATTTTTATACAAAAAAAGAAAATATCAAAAATAAGTTATATAACTATCCTTAAAATGCACCTTAAAATGCGTGTCAGATACGCAGTTTTTTATGTAAAGAAATGGATTGGACGGAGGGAGTATAAAATAGTATATTTATAATTGATTTGAAAAAATAATATTTTGAAATAACTAATTAAAAATATAGTATATTTGTTAAATTCTCTATAAGTATTCAAAAATTTGGCCTAAAGTGTAGTAAAGTTTATCCTTTTGAAACTTAATACTTCCTCCGTTCCTCGTGATTGTTTACGTTGAGTTTTTTCACGGAGACCAAGAATTATGATTAAAATAAGTGAAGTAGTGAGTGTAATAGTGATTTTATTGTTAAAATAAGTGAAGTAGTGGGTGTAATAGTGATTTTATTGTTAAAATAAGTGAAGTAGTGAGTATAACAATGTAAAGTGTTGAAAAAGTGGAGTGAAATAGTGGATGTAATAATGTATTTTATTATTAAAAGTTACTATTTATGGTATGTAAAAAAATGAGAGAGACTTCCCAAAATAAAAACTGTAAAAATTTGAGAGGGACGGGGAAGTATATGTTTCATAAAAGCGACCAATAAATGGATCGTATTTAATTAAATTCCATCAAAAAACATAAATTCAACTTCCATCGAAGAACATAAAATTAACGGGTTTGAGAGATTGAATCATATACCGGATATTTTCGATGATGATCCATATCTTATTTATTTAGTTTAATGAATAAATGAATCGAATTTCGAATATTCATTACTCCATTTATATTTTTAATATAATAAAAGTAATTCTGTATATGTTATTTACCATTTTAAAGAAAATTAGTAATACTTGATAAGTACGTACTTAAAATCTAGTATTCCAATGTGTAAAATTAAAATACTAATTTGAAATTCAAATTATTTCAATAATCCTATTATTCACACACAATGTTAAATTAAAGTTTAAACCACAAGTCAATTGAACAAAAAATAAGTCTAAGTATTTTAGATTTTTAACATGATTATTCAAATATTTTTTTTCCCAACTATAGAGTTTAGCTCGCATTTTGATGTGCTAAGCAACTTCACATATAACATGAACTTGAAAGAGAAGTATGGAAATTTAAGATTAGGTATCAGACTTAGAATTTTCACGTAAATTAATTTATTATAATATAAAATATTTTATATTTCATATTTTATATACATTATATTATATAATATAATGTAAACTTTTTTTATATTTTATATAATGTATTATTATATATTATATAGGAGTAGTATATTATTATATATAATATAATTAAATAAACTGGTTCATGAATGAACGGATCGGATCAATCTAAATCCATATTCGATACATTTATTATTCAAATTATTTTTATCGAATATCAAATGAGTTTCAAATGATATTTGCAAGTCAGTTCATATATATTTAAATTAATCTATATCAAATTAAATTGGATCAGATCAGATATCTAAATAATTTATTATTAATTTATTAATACGTCTAGTAGAGTAGTAGTAATTGACTACAGTATTAATTATCCATGAACATGCACACATGACCTACACGAGAATCTCCAATGGAACTGGTTAAAATTGGTTGGCTAAAATAATATTTGTTGAACTTGTAAGGTGTTATGCCCAAATCTGGCATAATAATTATCATGATTTAATTAGCTAAATTGATGGTTCATTATCTACAATGGGCCTCGAAGATGAAGATTGGGTCACTAAAAGCCCACTATTGGAATCAGCCCAGCCTTACTAGAGGGCCACTTCGCTTCTTGTCAAATACAAGGGATCGCTTCGTATGACTCCCATCAAGGGATCGCTACTTGCTATCATCATAAATCAACACAGGATCGCTATCTCACTCTGTTAGAAGGCTCATGGCTAGATCCCGCGAGGTCACGTGAGTATCTCTACATTTGGGTTCGCTTCGCATGACTCGACCCCTCGAGATCGCATGCCTCGCTTATGCTGCATCGCTGTTAGCCTCGTTTGTGAGGTCACGTTCTTGTCCATGCGAGACCATCGGTTTTCTTCTATAAATCATGGATCATGGATAGGATCAACAACTCACTGCCACATCAGCCTTAAACGAGTGGGCTTGGGCTATGACTTATCCTCTAAAACCCTAGCCCAGCTAGGTAACTTGATACCCAAGAACTACGTATGGCTTGATCCCTATAAATAGGGTACGTAGGCACCTTGATATGGATGAGAAAACACTTCACCCTTGAAATCACTTATCAAGCTCAGCCACATTTACACACATAAACCCTAACCCTAATTCTTCTTTTATAAGCTTTATATCCGTATTTAGCTCCGTTAATCCAGTAACCTCCAAAAAATTGTTATACAATATTCTCCCTATAACATTTGGCGCTAGAAGGAGGGGCAGTCATTGATTGGGAGAACGATGACTAAATCGCACAAGAAGAAAAATGGTGAAGGGGGGACACCGGGATCGCATAGGAGGAATAAGGATGATCCCCAGAAGGACACACAAGAAGGCGAAGCGCGTAACGAGGGGATCGAGAATGAATTTGAGAAGGATAAAACGCCCCCTGTCGTTCAACAGGTGGCCTTGCCTGGCGAAGTCATGACATTTTTGAAAGGCCTCGGTGATCAAATGATCGAGGTAAAAGAAAAGATGGCCAAGATGGAGAAGAGGCACAGTTCAAGAGGCTTCAAAAGGAATACAAGGACAGGGGATCGAACTCACCAAGCAGAAAGTAGCAAGGGTCCCGCCAAGAAGCTAATCGAGGACTTTGATGATGTGGTGACGGATCGGACGAACCCCGATTGGGAAGAGGAGGTAGCTACTATAGATAAGGAGGGATCGAAAGCGAGGCCCGCCTCATCAGAAGGACGGTCCGTTAGTGTCTTTGACCGAGTTGGAAAGAAACTCAGTGAACATGATCTCCGTCTCAAGTTGGTAAAGCTCAAAAGTAACAAAGATGGAGGGTCTAAAAATAAGAGTAAGGGCTCTCATCAACCCTTATCTCCTCGAAAAGATCGTGAGCGGTCACATCGTCGCGATGACAGACCCCCCTCTCCTCGCAGAGAGCGTGAGCGGTCCCATCATCGCGAGGACAGACCCCCTTTCAATCGAGAGCGTGAACGATCCCAGCATCGCGAGGAAGACCCTAAAAATAAGGATCGCAGGAATGATTAAGAAGAGTCTAGTGCCCCGAAAAAGACTCAATCTCATCATGCGAGTACTGGAGGAAAGAAAGATGGAGACAAAGAGGCCAGGATTGGGGATTATAAGTTAGAAGAGTTAAAAAAAGCATTGGATGCGATGAACAACGAGAAGGGGATTTTCAGCAATATGGGTTCCTCCTCGCCCTTCACTCATGAGATTCGCACTGCTCCATTGCCTACAGTATTTCGAGGTCATCACTCTGACATGACCTATAATGGGGAGACTGATCTAGCTGAGTTCATTATACGTTTCAACAATGAGATGGAGGTGTATCAAGTGTCACAGTTGGCGAGGTGTAGGCTGTTCGCAGCTTCGCTAAGGGGAAGTGCCAAGCAATGGTTCTCGAAGCTGGGATCCCTAGTTGTCATAGATTCTTGGGAACAGTTCGTGGACATCTTTATTAAGCAATTTCAATCTTCAATGCTGTATGCACCCCCTGTGTCCACACTGGCGAATATAAAGCAGAAGGAAGGAGAGACTTTGCATGACTACTTCAAGAGGTTCAACGCTGAAGTACCTCGTGTGCGAGGCGATAATGACGAGGCTGTGAAGAATTTTCTAATCGCAGGGGTAAGGGAAGGAACTAAATTCTGGGAAAAACTACAAGAGCAAACCCCTGTCACACTTTCGGAGTTACATAGGGTCGCTGAGCCCTTCAAGCGCGTCGAGAAGTCACTTGCAGATCTGAAGAGGAATAATGAAAGGAGTGGTAGTTGGAGTAGAAACAGGGGAATAAAAAGAAAAGACTCCAGAAGTCCAAGGCGAGGACGGGATCGAAGTCGAAGTTCCAGCCCTAAAAGGAGAGAGCGCGATCCCTTGAGGCGATCCCCTCCTCGAGATCGCTTCGCTAGAAACGAAGACAAATTTGTCCCCCTGGTTGCTCCGATTGAACATATCTATACCGTCAATGCGGACAAAGGGATGTTCAAGCGACCCACACCCATGGGTTCAAAGGGAAATGCGGACACTAGCAAGTACTGTGCCTTCCATGAACAAGCGGGGCATGCTACTAACAATTGTTGGCAACTTAAGCAACAAATTGATCAGTTAATTCGAGATGGAAAATTGACTGAATGGACGGTTCGTGAAGCAAAGAAGCACCAAAGGAATTCTAGCAAACAAGGACTGGGGTATCATGCTGTGCCACATGAGAAGCAAGATGAGCCTCGCAAAGATAAGGAAGAGCGAGCTGGAAGTATACATGTAATCATTGGAGGCCCCCACATTGGGGGGGGGAAGTAACAAAGCTAGAGAGAGATATGCACGCGAGGCAAGGGAGCGGCCTCTCACTAATGTGCATCACTTACAAGAGCGACCCCCGAAGCTATTTAAAGGCGATGACACAAACATTATGTTCACTGAGGAAGATGCGAAGTGGGTTCATCATCCCCACTCTGATGCACTTGTGGTCCGGGTTCGCATTGGATCCCAAAATGTCTATAGGGTCCTTGTTGATAATGGAAGTGTTGTGAACATTCTTACATACGAAGTCTACAAGAGGATGGGATATGTTGATAAGGATCTGATACCCACGGTGGGGCATCTTTATGGGTTCACTGGAGCATCTGTTAGTGTTAAAGGCCTCGTTCGGCTCCCCATCACTCTAGGGGACGAGCCTTGCATCACCACGCAGATCGCTGACTTCATGGTAGTAGATCAACCATCTGCTTACAATGCAATAGTGGGAAGGCCCATCCTGAAGGAAATGAGGGTGGTGACATCTATCTATCACCTCTCTATGAAGTTTCCCACTCCTCATGGTGTTGGTTGTGTGAAAGGAATCCAACATGAATCTCGTGAATGTTATAACAATGCCTTGAAGGCTGCAGAAAAGGGGGGTGGCTCTGTGCCGGGAAATATGGAATGTAGTATAATATCAATCGAAGAGCTCCCAGATGATTACTTTGAAGGCTTGGGTATCCAGGTGGAACCAATCCCAGGGGCCCTCATGTTAGAGGCCTCGCAACCTGTGTTAGTTCTCCAGGAGGGGATCGTTGAAGAGGCTAGTGATGATGAGGAGAGCCCAGAACAAGCTGCAGTACGAGCCCGAAAGGGGAAGTGGGTTCACAAAGAAACATCAACTTTGGTAGACTTGCCTAACGGGATAACCCAGGAGACTACAATAATAGATGAATATGGTCATGTGAGGGCGACCCCAGCCACAGAAACAAGGTTGGCTTCGCCACGGAATGGAGTTTCAAGAAGGAATGAAGCAGAGTCTAGCACGGCTCGCGAATGCGAGCTCGATTTGGACCCTCGCATCCCAGAATATATTGAACGAGCTGGGGCCGCAGAGGATACCATCTCTATCTTAGTCGATCCCAAAGATCCGTCCAAGGTGCTCAAGGTCGGGTCGCAACTCAATCCAGGGCTTCGCGAGAGGCTCGTCAGTTTTCTGAAAGCAAATTTGGATGTATTTGCTTGGTCTCATGAAGATATGATTGGAATTGATCCTAATGTTATGTGTCACAAACTTAACTTAGATCCAAGCAAAAAAGGAATAAGGCAGAAGAGACGACCCATAAGCGGTGAACGAGCCGAGGCCCTGAAAGAGGAAGTTGACAGACTCCTCGAGGTTGGCCTCGTTAGGGAATCTTTCTACCCCGACTGGCTTGCGAACCCTGTTCTTGTAAAAAAGCCCAATGGAAAATGGAGAACATGTGTGGATTTTATCGACCTCAACAAACATTGTCCCAAGGACAGTTTCCCACTACCAAGGATCGATCAGTTGGTGGACTCAACAGCTGGGCACGCACTTCTTAGTTTCATGGATGCTTATTCGGGGTACAATCAGATACCGATGTATGGCCCTGACCAGGAGCACACTTCGTTCATCACTGATAGGGGTCTCTATTGTTACATAGGGATGCCCTTTGGTCTTCTCAATGCTGGGGCCACCTATCAACGGCTCGTTAATATGATGTTCGAGAAACAAATTGGAAAAACAATGGAAGTGTATGTAGACGATATGTTGGTAAAATCTAAGGAGGCTGGAGATCACATCACTCACCTCGCAGAGATGTTTGATATACTGAGAAAATACAGGATGAAGCTTAACCCCCAGAAATGTGTGTTCGGGGTCGAATCCGGGAAATTCCTAGGGTTCATTGTCAACCATAGAGGCATCGAAGCGAACCCCGCAAAAATAAAAGCTTTAATGGACATGCGATCCCCAAAAAGTGTGAAGGAGGTTCAGAGTTTAACAGGAAGGATCGCAGCACTCAATCGGTTCGTTTCCAAGTCATCAGACAAGTGCCAAGAATTCTTCAAGGCAATCAAGAAGGTGGGGAAGGATTTTGAATGGACCCCGCAGTGTGAGGAGGCATTTCAGAAAATTAAGGAGCATTTGGGATCGCCACCTCTACTCTCCAAGCCCCGCGAGGAGGAAACACTCATTCTGTACCTCGCAGTGTCAGAGCATGCGATCAGTGCTGTTTTGGTTCGCGAGGAGGAAAAAGTTCAATATCCTATCTATTATGTTAGTCGACGAATGATAGAGGCAGAGACTCGCTACACTAATATGGAGAAACTTGCTTATGCCTTAGTATTGGCCTCGCGAAAGTTAAGGCCATACTTTCAGGCTCACAAAATTGAGGTTCGCACATCTTATCCTCTAAGACAAGTGATGCATAAACCAGAAACATCAGGAAGGCTCTTGAAGTGGACTGTGGAACTGAGTCAATTTGACATCGAATATAAGCCACGAGGGCCTCTAAAGGGTCAAGCTCTAGCAGATTTTATACTTGAATTTCCTCCCTATGATGAACAAGGTTCTTGGGCTCTCATACCGATCCCTGAAAAGGCGATTAGCGAAGTTAAAACTCAAAATTTTGCCTCGTGGTGGGAACTTTTTGTGGATGGTGCCTCTAATAAGGAAGGAGCGGGAGCAGGGATCGAGCTTGTTACTCCCGAGGGTCGCAGAATACGAAGCGCAGTTCATTTTACGTTTGGAGCATCTAACAATGCAGCTGAATACGAGGCCCTAATCATCGGTCTCAAACTTGCAATTGAAATGAAAATTGAAAATCTCAATGCGTACAGTGATTCAATGCTTGTCACGGGCCACATTGGATGCGGTTGGCAAGCTAGAGGGCCTCAAATCGAACTCTATCTGCGATGTGTGCAAAGATTAATGAAGTCATTTAAACAGGTCAAGGTGGAATTTATCAGGCGGGCAAAGAATCAAGGCGCTGATGCCCTAGCAAAATTGGGTTCGCGTCGTGAAGCCACCTTACTTGGAGTCATACCTTTGGAAATTCAAACGAAGCCTAGTGTCCCTGAAGAGTTTATCATGGAAGTAGCGAGCCCAGAACCAACTTGGATGACCCCTATATGGGAGTATGTGAAGAATGGGGTACTATCTCACGATAAAAAGGAAGCAAGAAAGGTAAAATATCAGGCTGCTCGCTATGTTATTTATGATGAGGTTCTGTATCGAAGAGGGTTCAACACTCCGCTCTTGAGGTGTGTAGATTGCGAGGAATGTAATTATATTCTGAGAGAGGTCCATGAAGGTATTTGTGGGAATCATTCAGGGGGCAGTTCGCTAGCTCAGAAAATCCTTCGTCAAGGATATTTTTGGCCCACACTTAAAAGAGATGCATTTGAGTTTTCTAGGAAATGCGATGCTTGTCAAAGGATTGCTAATTTCAGCAACGCACCGGTCTCTCACCTCACTTCGCTCACGAGCCCATGGCCCTTTGCTATGTGGGGGATCGATCTAATTGGAGAACTACCTAAGGCTAAAGGGGGAGTTAAATATGCAGTGGTGGCAGTGGATTATTTTACTAAGTGGGCCGAAGCTGAGCCACTTGCAACAATCACCGCCAAGAAACTAAAGGATTTTGTGTATAGAGCAATTGTGTGTCGCTATGGGATCCCTTATCAACTCATATCAGATAACGGGAAACAATTTGACAGCAAGGAAATGAAGGAATTCTGTGAGAATTTGGGGATCAAGAAAAGTTTTTCAGCTGTTAGTCATCCTCAGACAAATGGCCAAACTGAAGCAATCAACAAAATAATCAAACATACTTTGAAGGCGAAGCTGGAAGAAAGTAAGGGCAATTGGCCTGAAGAGCTACCAAGGGTCTTGTGGTCTTATAATACGACCCCAAGGAGTACTACTGGAGAGACTCCATTTTCCCTTACCTATGGGTGCGAGGCCATGGTTCCAGTAGAAGTTGGTTCGGGATCGTTTAGAAGGGAACATTATGACCCTGAGTCTAACGAAGTTAATCATAGACTCTATCTGGACATGATTGAGGAAACTAGAAGCGAGGCTCAGCTACGCCTCGCTGCTTATCAGCAACGGACCGCAAGGTACTACAATGGGAAGGTTAAAGTGCGATCCCTACGTACATGCGACCTCGTTCTCAGAAGGGTTATGCCTAACACCAGGGTCGCGAGTCACGGTGTTTTTGGTGCTAATTGGGAAGGACCCTACAAGGTTTACGCAACTCTATCAGAAGGAACATACTATCTCACTGATATGGAAGACAAGGTTATTCCGCGAGCTTGGAACGCAGAGCATTTAAGAAAATACTATCAGTAAAAGCTTCATTACTGGTAGCCTCTATCTATTTCTACTACTTAGCATGAATAAATTCATACAAAGTACTGGGGGGTAGTGCTCATATAGACACCTCCCTTTTATGATGTAATGACTTTAGGGCCTCGTCCCTACTTATCAACTTTAGGGCCTCGCCCCTACTATGTACTACATGAAGACATTTCTACTTATCAATTTTAGGGCCTCGTCCCTACTATGGCAATAAATGAGTTCGTTTACATTCATTATTGTTTATTTAAATTTCAATTCTTGCATTCAAATTTCATTTGTTTGTTTGTTAGAATTTTACATCTTAAAGGATTAGCTCAGTGCAACGAAGCGAGGCTACTCCAGACAATAATCTATGAAAAGCACAATTTGGAAATATCATATGCGACCCCAACGGTTCGCACCTAACGATCTCACAAGAATAGATCGCACTTACTACAATTGAAGGAATCTGATTACACAAATGGAAAAATATGACGTTGCTATGAAGACAGTTAACATGGAAGCACATGCAATTATATTGGAAACATGGATGAAAATTAAAGTTATCAGGGTCGCC
The DNA here is from genome assembly GCA_037693485.1 of Kitagawia praeruptora. Taxonomy (NCBI): domain Eukaryota; kingdom Viridiplantae; phylum Streptophyta; class Magnoliopsida; order Apiales; family Apiaceae; genus Kitagawia; species Kitagawia praeruptora. The sequence continues at coordinate 6,566,690 of CM075354.1, read as the reverse complement.
AAGCGATCCCAAAAGAGTCAAATCAGCAACAAAAATATAGTTACATCTTGCGAGGTATTCAAAGGGTACCCGCATCCCTAGTTCAAGGACTTAAAAGCATTAATGGTTGCAGATAGACTATGGAGCATTCTTATCTTGATTAGCCTTTGTAGACTCCTCCGCCAGCCTAGCCTCCTCCGCGATCCGAGCTTCCTCAGCAAGGCGCTCCTCCTCAGCATCCTCCTCAGCGTTCTGCTTTTTCAGATTCTCAGCGAAGTCGGCATTCCCAGGCCCAAGCTGATCCCAATCAAAGTCTGGGATCGTTCGAATGAATTCTTTCATAAAAGTAACTTGGCCTTTGGCAAGGAATATGCTTTCAGCGTTGTCCAGGGAAGCTTGAGCGGCAGTCAGATCGTTCCTCAACTTCTCGATCTCCTCCTCCTTCTTCTTCAAGGTTGCCTCGCTTGATTGCTGCAAATCTTTGAAAGATTTCTCGAAATCATTTCTCTCTTTGCGGGCATTCTTGAGGTCTGTACGGAGGTTAGCGGTGTCAAAAGAAAGTTGCTTTTTATAGGTCTCCTCCAGAGATCGCTTGTCTTCCACTTTCTGGAATTCAAGGACCTTGACCTTGTTCTCCAGTCTCAGAAAATCCCTGGTATGGGCAGATTGACGAATGAAGGCTTCGGCTAGGCACTTTGTTATTGCAGTCGCATTCTCCTCAGGGGTCGCTGCTTTCCACCAGTGGGAGGTTTCAGCCTCTTTAGCGTATTTGGTCCCTAGAGAAGCGAAGAGATGCTGCCCAGCGGTCCCAGGAACAATTCCAGAAGGAGGTCGAACAAGTCCATCCTTCTGCCCGTCCACTCTGGGCCTCTTCAACGGAGTTTGGTCAGGAGAATTTTGAGCAGCATCGCTAGCAACATTGGGCTGGACTGGGGGGTCGCTAACTACCTTCGGCATAGCTGTGGATTTGGTAGGAGGAGTTTTCAAACTTGAATTTTTCTTGGCCGCTGCACCTTTTTTGCCTTTCGGCTGAAGGAAGGGAGGAACTGGGCCGCTTTGATTTGACATACCTAAACAGTGAGACAAAGACAAGTTAATAAACAGTTCAATCAAATATATGCGAGGACAAGTATGATACAGTTGCACAAATAAAAGAACTAATGCGATCCCTAAGTTCGATTGCTATTGGGGGGTATACCCTCAGTTACTATCTCAATAAGAGAAGACGAGGCCTCTGCTTGTATTTTCCTTTTTCGCGAGGACCGCCTCGCGGTAGAAGGCCCCGCTTCAGGAGTGGATCCGACGCCTTCCTTAAGAAACCCACATTCGATAAGGTTCTCTAAGGATAGGAGGGTTCGAATATTTCTTTCCGCGGGAGTGGATTTGGTCAACACTTCATCAGCACGGCGCTTCTCTTCACCCTTCAGAACAGTGCGAACTGGGCCAACTGCGATGCCAGAGGAGTTGTTAATTTCGAATAGTTTGAAAAAATAAAATTCACTATTTGAATAGATATCTCACCAGGCAAGTAGTTGAAACTTGTCTTCACCCTGGGGACCTCGTGTATATACAAAAATGGCTCTTTCCACGACCCTGCGTTACTTATGGCCCCAGGAAGAAGGTCTTTCTTGTTGAACTCAGGCCAGATGGAAAAATATACATAGCCAAAATCTTTGGCTCCACATCGCTTTAATTGAAGAAAATAACCCATTGTCTTCGCATCTAAGCGTGGGTATTTGAGTTTGTGGTAGAGAACATAAAGAGCAATCATGGCTCTATATCCATTTGTGCTTATCTGGATAGGAGCGAGGAAGTATGTTTCACAAACATCTTTAATGAAGGGATGAAGGGGCGAAGAAACTCCTATCTTCATAAGTGGGATCGTTAGCACCATGCGGGGAACCCTACCACCATTTTCTCCATGGTTGAAGCGATAGCATCGCATTCTCTTCTTAGGAAGGATGATTTTTCCCTCAGGACGAAATCTTTCAACCCCTTCTCTAAGTGTCTTCTCTGTCAAAGTTGAAGACATATCGCGACATGCAAGAATGCGAGGCTTGCCTGGTTTGACTTTCGAGCCAGGCTCGATATCTTCAGGGCGAGGGCCATCCACATATATAACCCCCTCCAGCTCTGGTTGAGGGGTTGGTACATATGGTGTAGGAGATGCCTCAGGGATGTAATCATAATCTTTAAAGTTGACAACCATGGACACTTCATCAAGACCACCATCGTCTGAGGATGGTTCTTCATAATCATCGTCATCAGAGTTGGCTTCGTTGTTTGCACCTCCTTCCACGTCATAATAGGCATCGCCTAATGAATCTATTGGAGAGTCACTAATGTTTATGGGAGAGATGGGTTTGGTTGGAGGTAAGTTAGCAAGAATATGTGCCGCTTGTGAGCTGAAGGCTTCTCCTTTCTTCTTCAGAGCCACTAGCTCTTGTTGGTCCTGTGTCCTCTCAAGTTGGGGCTCGCTCTGTGCTGGGAGTATGTCTAAAGACTGATCTCGCGAGCTCGAAGGACGCTTAGATCGCCATTTGTCTAAGGGCACTTCCCTGGTGTATTCTTCATGCGACCACAGAGGGTCAAAATAGAGTTTAAAGGAGCTTTCGCTTGTACTTGTTGCTCTTGCGATGTTAGTAGTAGCCTCGCTGCTAATTTGTATGTTTGGAAGAGGAGAAGGTGTCTTTGAACTATCAGTCGACATCTGCAAAAGAGATTGAGTAACTCAGTGTGTGCCCTTACAGAAAACAAAGGGAGGACAGAGGGAGAAAAGAACAAATAAACAGAGGCTCTATGTGTTCTCACTTCGCTCACAATTTGGAAAAATCGGATCGTTATTCTTAAGCTAAGGGGTTCCTATTTCAACTAAACGAAGACGGGTCGCAGGCATAAATTAGCTGTATGGGATCGCAGTTTAATGAGATCGCATCGCATATAATTAAAGTTATCTAAACATGCAATATGATGAATATGAACAATATTCAATATCAAGGAAGAAATGAAGACTTACTTTTCTTAAGAAAGGTTGAAGAAATCTGAAGAATTTGGAGATCGCTGAAGGTTGAACTCAGCAATTTCTTAAGTTTGATCCTTGAGCAAACTGGCAGCACTTCGGTAATGTGTTTGTTAAAATGAAAAAGGAAATGATTGTGACAGGAGTATATATAGCCATCAGGAGAGAGAAAGGCATGGAACACGTGTCAAGATCTCAACCATTCAACATACATCTCAGTGCATGACAACTGTGAAACCCTTTCAAATTCCTAAAGTTGGGGTCGTAATAGTTCCAACGGTTATATCTATAATAAAATTATAGCTTCGCTTCACGAGTGGGGACATTGGATTTTTTGAGTCCACCTCGCATTTTCAATGACAACATGGACTCGGGGGGTAGTTGTTATGCCCAAATCTGGCATAATAATTATCATGATTTAATTAGCTAAATTGATGGTTCATTATCTACAATGGGCCTCGAAGATGAAGATTGGGTCACTAAAAGCCCACTATTGGAATCAGCCCAGCCTTACTAGAGGGCCACTTCGCTTCTTGTCAAATACAAGGGATCGCTTCGTATGACTCCCATCAAGGGATCGCTACTTGCTATCATCATAAATCAACACAGGATCGCTATCTCACTCTGTTAGAAGGCTCATGGCTAGATCCCGCGAGGTCACGTGAGTATCTCTACATTTGGGTTCGCTTCGCATGACTCGACCCCTCGAGGTCGCATGCCTCGCTTATGCTGCATCGCTGTTAGCCTCGTTTGTGAGGTCACGTTCTTGTCCATGCGAGACCATCGGTTTCCTTCTATAAATCATGGATCATGGATAGGATCAACAACTCACTGCCACATCAGCCTTAAACGAGTGGGCTTGGGCTATGACTTATCCTCTAAAACCCTAGCCCAGCTAGGTAACTTGATACCCAAGAACTACGTATGGCTTGATCCCTATAAATAGGGTACGTAGGCACCTTGATATGGATGAGAAAACACTTCACCCTTGAAATCACTTATCAAGCTCAGCCACATTTACACACATAAACCCTAACCCTAATTCTTCTTTTATAAGCTTTATATCCGTATTTAGCTCCGTTAATCCAGCAACCTCCAAAATATTGTTATACAATATTCTCCCTATAACATAAGGTATTTGCTGAACCTGTAACAGCATCTCCAACCGTTAAAATTGGTTGGCTAAAATAATATTTGTTGAACTTGTAAGGTATTTGCTGAACCTGTAACAGCATCTCCAACCATACATATCCCTTATTTAAAATTATATCGGAAATACTATAAATTTCAATTATATCGGAAATACCATAAATAAAATTTATAGAGAATGTGTAAAAATATTTCATCTCCAAGGGGACATAACTGTTAGCTAAAATTTTAGATAATCTCATCCTATTGGCTATATTTGTCAAACCACTAGAGACCTGTAGTAAAACTCCACATCATCAATTACCATATTATAATAATATATTCTATTTTTAACAACTTGAAATAATGAAAACATACCATTTTTAAATTACAGCCAATCAATATAGCCAACTACATTGGAGTAAAACACCTTACAGATTCAACAAATTTTACATAATCATTATTTAGCCAATCATTTTAGCCAATACCATTGGAGATGCTGTAAGGTGTTGTACTCCAATGAGGTTGACTATATTAATAAAATTTATATGTACAGCTTTGTTACAGCTCTTGATAGATTCAATAAACTTGGCCAACTTGGAAAGGTTGGCTACAATTATAGTCAAAGATTTTGAATGGTTGGAGATTCAAAATTTATACAAATTATCTAAAATATTTGTCATTTAGAATTTTTTTGCTAAGGGTCTCTCCTATAGTGATGCTCTCTCTAAACAGTGATGGAACAGTATGTCGACTTACAAGTTAGCTGACATTTCAAAAAGAAAAAAGTGATCAAGGATTATACATTTGGTTTCCTTAATATGTGTGCCTATTAGGGAACTGTTCTATCCATCCCTCTTTAGTGCATTCACATCCCTTCCCTAATCCTTATTCAGAAAATTTACTAAAAATAGAAAATACTCAAACAAAAATAATAAATTTCCAAAATTATAAAAAATGTTCTACATTCAATTCCCCATTTTCCATCCTAACATACCTATATTCTTTTTTTATTACTTCTTCTCTCACTTCTCTTCATAACTTTAACTACTATCTATTATTTCATCATTTCTCATTCTTATAACATAATAAAATTATACTCCCTCCGTCCCTAATTAGTTGTCCAGTTTCTATTTTTGTTGGTCAAATTGACTCAAATTTGACTGAAATTTATATATATTACATAATGAAAAATATTTAAAAAAATTATACCATTGTAAACTACTTCTAATATATTTTAATATGTGGTTTTCAGTTTTTTTAAAATAATAAACGGATTAATTTTAATCTTCGGTCAAAAGTTAGTCAATTTGATCACTGAAAAGTAAAACTGGACAACTAATTAGGGACGGAGGAAGTATAAAATATAAAATGGGCGATGAATAGTGAAACCCCAACTATGGGGATTAAGTTTTAGTCCCCAAAACTATATCCTATTTTGGGGATACGAATGTAGATCACATTTTAACAAAATTTTGAATAATTCCCTCAATTATGGGGATGGGGTTGAGTATGGGGGCTCCAATACTAATGCTCTTACGAGTAATATATATCTATTATTTATATTAGATGATAATCTGTGTAAAGTACGGATCGAGAAAATTAATTTAAAGTAACTACTAATGTATAGTTTTGAATGACTTTAAAAAATTATGTTATTTAAACAACTCAGTATATTATAATAAAAAATAATTATATTTATAACAAAATTTCAATAATTTCAATGGATATGAATCTCGAGTTAAATCAAATTTGGAAAATGAAATATCATTAGAACGAATATTTTAATTAATAATAAAAATTGTTTAATTCATTATTAATAGTAGATTATTTTAAGAAAATTAAGGAAATACGATTTATATATGCTTCTCATAGATACATTATTTAGTAACTCAGTACGATTATAATAATAAAATTGCAATTGTTTTAGGATAACAATAATTTTACTATTTTATTAAAGATAACATAGAGTTCCGGAAGAATTAGGAATAAAGGGACGGAAAAATTATATTTGTTTTAGAATTATAAAACATAAAGTTCTAGAATAAATAAGAATAAAAGGGTGTAACCAAAAAAAGGTGGAACCAAATTTGGTATCGTAGTACCATTTAAAAGAGGATTTCGCTTATTAAAAAAGGTTATAAATAGAAAAGTCGATTTGCTATCTGATGAGTACCAACAAAAATTAAAGAGTATATGCAGACGAGCACGGGCATCATTGAGTACGATAAAAAGCTAACATGAACATGATGAAAAGCTAATATGTTGCAAAGATTTGAGTTTTATCTAAATGTAATTAGGCTAATGAAGAATAAATTGATCTTAATGGCACATTAAAGAGCATGTAAATGGACACAACTTGGCTGCTTAGAAAGTGATTGCATTGGAAAAAAATTGTCATGAAAATATTTACTTTTCCACAAATTTGAATAGTATCGCTTGTTTGTACTCAGTTGATAGCTGGTGATCACCTCATTTATAACAATGAAAAACTTGTTAACACAAAATCACGCAAGTGCACGTGGTCACAAGTAATACAGATAGAAGTCAAGTTCGTTCCCATAGAGATCTGGTTATGGTTTTAATTCAGTAGATGTACCTATGCAACAATGTATGGTTATTATGCACTGCTAAGACAATTAACAATAATGGGTTTTAACTATCTAAATTAAACTAAGATGCAAATTATAAAACTAAGAATTAACTAACTAACGATAATTTAAATCAAATTATTTATGTAAGAGAAAACATGGGATCCTAACTTCATTAAATACTTTGCTCAGATCTGACGCCTTTAATCACTATATGCAATGGTTATGATATCTGATCAGACAACACGAAACAAGTACACGCTACCTCTCAGTATACGAATACCAAACTAAACATACATCCACAAAAGAGATAGAAGATGAATAGACACCAATTATGCTTAGACCCTATATCTCTATAAGATTTGAAAACATAACGGTTGAAGAACAAGTTATCCACATTGATCACATAGGGCAGCATAATATCTCTATTTACGTCACAAATCATGATGTTAAAACATCAACCTATCCTATGCTAGCATGGCAAGTTCTAAATCTCAAGATCCACTCTCCCTTCACAAGAGATTAACAAATTAGATGTTAGCTACACATCTAAATTCATAAAGCACAACCATACGAGGATATCAGATATACATCACACATAGATCTGTAAAGCATCAAGATACTAAAGCTCCATAAATAAATCCGTTAGAATCCCATGACAACGATTAGTTCATAATCGAACCTCTCGTCATCATAGGATCTGATGAAACCATGATAAAAACAAAGTATGAAAAGATACAAATAAAACTAAGTAATTGATATGTAATCGTTCTCCAAATTACAATGGTAGGATGTGTTTATATAGGCTCTAGAAGTCTTGCCCAGCAAGAAAAACAACCTACAATACAATTAGAAATATGTTTGGATACCAAAAATACAACTAGAATTCGAAATAGGGGCAAAACGGACAATTTCAGGAATTTCCAGCGATTCTACGCGCTCCAGGCGCACGGGACGCGCTGCAGGCGTGCAAATTTACTGTTCTATGCGCTGCAGGCGCACATCTACGCGCTGCAGGCGCGTGAACTTTCTGTTTGATTTCTTTAGACTTCAAGAAAATTTCCCAAGCTTCGCATGGACAGTAAGATCACTGAAAACGGACTTCTAGAATCCAAATATGGCAAAACAGTGTAGACTGCGCAACCATCCGAATTTTCCACAATTTGCTCATTCCTCCTCCGTTTTCTCTTCCGATTCTTTTGCCACTTCCCTTTCTTCAATTCTTGAGCGTGAATCCTCATGGTAGCCTAGGGAAATACACCATCCTTCATTCCAATGCTCAAATTTAACTCCAAGATTGACTAAAACATTAACCCTATCTAGTCGACATTCTTACAAACCTGCACACTTAAACAAAACACATCAAAAATACCACAAACTTGAGTCCAAGACGATCAATTTAAGCCGATATGGAACGCTCCAAGTGGATATAAATCCACTTATCACACCCCCAAACTTAAACCGATGCTTGTCCTCAAGAATAAACAATTACAACTAACTAACTAACTAGTACCACTTCCGTAGGTGATCACGGTTGCATTTGGCATATGCAACAAGCCCTTTAAACCCCTAGGCAGCCCTAGTGTACGAGTAAGGTCTCGTGAGGACCTATAGCGAATGTACCCACAAAATCCATTTAACCTAATGCAATGCAATGAATGAATGCAACTAATATGAAAAATGTAAAGATCCCCGTCAAACTAACCAAAACCAACTAGCAAGCAAATATCTCAAAGAATGCAAATAAATCCAAGTAGAGCTCGACTAAGTCCCCGTATACTAACAATACATGAACAGAGACGTGCGTGTGTGCGATGCTCATCAGAAATACTCCCAACACTAGATCAAAATCATACTCATTCTTAGCCAAGACAATCACAGGTTTATAAATAGAATAGACTGTAGACACTTCATAACCCAGAAACACCTCCATCCTCATTCAAGTTAGCCAGGAAGTAATGCTTTATTACTACACTACTACCAAAGACTATATAAATATGCATGCTTATTTAACCATGCAACGAATGAGACCCCAAATGGCTTATACAATAATACCCATGTAGCGAGTGTTAGGTCAGCAATCCCAAACCACAAGGGCTTTAGGTTACTAGGACTAAGTCCCCTCAGATTTAATTACTCGAGTATTAAAGAGCTCACTCGTGGCTAATTTTGCATAAAACAATTGGACTTTTGACTCTTTTTTTTCTTTTCTTTTTCTTTTTTTTTCTTTTTTTTCTGATTTTTTTTCATGCAATCTGGAATGAGCATTCTCATTTCCAACCCTAGACTACTCATATAAATATGAGCCGGCTACTAGCCATTTGACACCTAGCCATTATTGACAACTAGCATGAAATTCCTGTTTTCCCCCAAACTTAGACTTTAGTATTCCTACCATCAAGGGAATAACGAAAATTCTAAATATAATCAATTGATTAAATCTCAAAACATCCAAACAGGCATGACACTAACCTAGCCCAAAAGCACCCAATGAGTCTGTGTAAAAGTTTTGTTCCCGTAACATGCAAGTCAATTCCTAGGAACTATAAATCAGCCCTCTACTCATCATCTCCACACTCAATTAAACATCTACCTATCAATCAGAATCAGCTCGTCCTAAGGGATCATGAAATATGCATGCCATGAAAATGCAACTAAAATGAACTCACATAGTATACAAAAATAAAAAAACAGAATGTCCTATATGAAACAAACGTAGATAACACGAACAAAACAATCATGCATAAACTACCATTACTATGCAAAACATGATATCCTATATGAACACATAATACAACAACAAATACAACTACAACTACTAATCCCCCAAATCACCCCCAAACTTAAAATATTCAATGCCCTCATTGAATGAAAGTAAATAGGAGGAAAAGTAGAAACATACCTAACATTAAAACCACATGGGTTGCCTTCCTTGAAGCGCTTCTTTAACGTCAATAGCTTGACGTTACTTCCAAGCCTCCATTAAGGATGATAATAGTTGGCCTGGTCATCTCTTCGTGAGACTTCATCGTCATCACGGCGGCACACTTTCTGCCCTTTCTCCTCACTTGGCCTATTCGTATAACAGCTATGTCCTATTCCAATGCCTTCATCTGTTGACCCAAAATCTGTCAATTTGTAGAAAAACATACATTCACGTGCTTCGCTTGAATATAATGGAGGAGGGTAAATGTAAGTTGTTGAAGCCTTTGGTTCCTCAAAGAGAACTTCCTCTATTGGCTCTAATGCGCTACCTCCATCTTTATACTCTGAGACAAGTAGAAGACCTGCATCGTTCCCATGTTCTTCAGCCTCTTGGTACGCACATACTAATTTTTGAAATTTGTGCAGCTCATCAGTGTATGTCCCAAATAGTGCCCTTTCCAAATCATCCATCATCCTAACATGATCAAATTCCTCACATGGCTTGTGAATGCTCACCTCACCTTGGAATTTGTCTTCCTCAATTAAGCATGCAGTACCTTGCTCCAAATCACCGTTCTTTTCTGGAATTGCCTCTAGTATGAATTGTTGTTTCTCTTGTTCCACAACACTCACAACTCGAGCAACTAGTATCTCCAAAGATTTGACAGACTCCTCATTACTCTTTACAAGCATCCTAAGCTCCTCCATAGTTACAACCTCATCTGACTGAAAATTAGGAGTAGGTTGCTGATGTTGTAACTCTTCACTACCAAAGAGATATGACATATTTGGAACATCTTGCTGGTACTGTTGAGGATGGTATTGAAAATATGGTTGTTACTCATAAGTGACATATGGATCAACTCCTTCGTAGTAACAATATTGTGAGGGATCATGAACGCCCAAACACCGCTCACATTGCTGAGGCATGGATGTCCTCGAATATGCCCACCATGGCAATTCCTCGCATGCCATCTTCAAACACTCAAGTACCTGAACACACCAAACAAAACAAAATAGGTAAGAAAAAATCTGAGTCAGTGAACTCTAACGACCACTATTGACAAGCACATAAACCAAAAATAAAACACCGATGATCCCCGGCAGCGGCGCCAAAAACTTGTCAACACAAAATCACGCAAGTGCACGTGATCACAAGTAATATAGATAGAAGTCAAGTTCGTTCCCACAGAGATCTGGTTATGGTTTTAATTCAATAGATGTACCTATGCAACAATGTATGGTTATTATGCACTGCTAAGACAATTAACAATAATGGGTTTTAACTATCTAAATTAAACTAAGATGCAAATTATAAAACTAAGAATTAACTAACTAATGAGAATTTAAATCAAATTATTTATGCAAGAGAAAACATGGGATCCTAACTTCATTAAATACTTTGCTCAGATCTGACGCCTTTAATCACTATATGCAATGGTTATGATATCTGATCAGACAACACAAAACAAGTACACGCTACCTCTCAGTATACGAATACCAAACTAAACATACATCCACAAAAGAGATAGAAGATGAATAGACACCAATTATGCTTAGACCCTATATCTCTATAAGATTTGAAAACATAACGGTTGAAGAACAAGTTATCCACATTGATCACATAGGGCAGCATAATATCTCTATTTACGCCACAAATCATGATGTTAAAACATCAACCTATCCTATGCTAGCATGACAAGTTCTAAATCTCAAGATCCACTCTCGCTTCACAAGAGATTAACAAATTAGATGTTAGCTATGCATCTAAATTCATAAAGCACAACCATACAAGGATATCAGATATAAATCACATACAGATCTGTAAAGCATCAAGATACTAAAGCTCTATAAATAAATCCGTTAGAATCCCATGACAACGATTAGTTCATAATCGAACCTCTCGTCATCATGGGATCTGATGAAACCATGATAAAAACAAAGTATGAAAAGTTACAAATAAAACTAAGTAATTGATATGTAATCGTTCTCCAAATTACAATGGTAGGATGTGTTTATATAGGCTCTAGAAGTCTTGCCCAGCAAGAAAAACAACCTACAATACAATTAGAAATAGGTTTGGATACCAAAAATATAACTAGAATTCGAAATAGGGGCAAAACGGACAATTTCAGGAATTTCCAGCGATTCTACGCGCTCCAGGCGCACGGCACGCGCTGCAGGCGCACAAATTTACTATTCTATGCACTGCAGGCGCACATCTACGCGCTGCAGGCACGTGAATTTTCTGTTTGATTTCTTTAGACTTCAAGAAAATTTCCCAAGCTTCGCGTGGACAGTAAGATCACTGAAAACGAAATTCTAGAACTCCAGATATGGCCAAAATAGTGTAAACTGCGCAACCATCCGAATTTTCCACAATTTGCTCATTCCTCATCCGTTTTCTCTTCCGATTCTTTTGCCACTTCCCTTTCTTCAATTCTTGAGCGTGAATCCTCATGGTAGCCTAGGGAAATACACCATCCTTCATTCCAATGCTCAAATTTAACTCCAAGATTGACGAAAACATTAACCCTAGTCGACATTCTTACAAACCTGCACACTTAAACAAAACACATCAAAAATACCACAAACTTGAGTCCAAGACGATCAATTTAAGCCGATATGGAATGCTCCAAGTGGATATAAATCCACTTATCAGTTTGTATATTTGTTGATGTAAGTATATTTGTAAGTAGATTGTAGCTCGTTAGGGGAATTTTACCCTACTAATATTTTACCTCGTGTTGGTTAAATTAATTGCAAAAAAAGAATTATAGTTGTAATAGATTTTTATTTTTCAATTAAAAAAAAATAACATAGAATCCTAGTAGAAATAGAAGATTAGGTTTGAAAATAAAATATGATACGAACCAAATTTGATATAAAATAGTATCATTAAAAAAGGGTTTCGCTTAATAATAAATGTTATACGAGTAGATTTTATATAATTAGATTTATATGACTTAGAGATAATATATTGTTCTAAATTTTTTTTTGATGAACAAGAATCAAATCTATAATATGGGATGACAGAAAATAAATTTTGACGAATGAAGATCTTACCTCACTCATATCTATTACATAATATAAAGACGAATCATTTCTCTATTTCTTGACAAAATTGCAAATCTGATGAGCTACTACTACAACTGAACAAAGTGTATATGCCTACAAATGTAGATTACAAGCATCGACAAGAATTAATGTATGCAAAAATAGCATGTTTAAATTCATTTCGAAAATGATAATAAAAGGAAAAACATATGGTTATAGGCAAAAGATTTATCATAATTAGTCTTGTGTTTAACTAAACAAATTAAATCTAGAATGGCTATTGATAGCTAGACACACATCCTTTCTATATTTACACAGAGGATCCTATTTTTGTCGATGTTTATATAAGAAAAGATATGCTGGTGATGATCAAGAACATGAGCTTGTGTAATCCGTAGTATATAAATTCAAATGATACATATAAGAAAAAGTGGAGAGCAGTATCCTAACAGATGTAGGGATACATTTTTTCGTAAAGCTGGAGAGCTGCATGTGCAGGATGCTAAATTTATGTGGTGCAATCCTTCTAGCTAAAAAGTGGAGTTGAATTCCTGATTTTCAATTTTACTGTTTCGCTCATGGTCCAAATTCGACATCAATATATCATGCTAAGGCGAAATTAATTATGATTTAATAGTTATTATGATGGATCGAATATCCTCAAAGTGACTCTTTTTATTATGCACTTGGTTCGAGCTTCGATTTTTTTATTTTTACCAATTTTTCAAGATCAAAATGAACTCGATCAAAAGACTTATTAAAACTTTGTGACTAATTTTTCAAGATCAGCCGGAATTTCAACATAGGCTAGCTAGTATCTTCAGCATAGTTGCCCTAACTGTGCGCATTTTTAATGGACGATAGGAACGTATAAATTTGGAGGCTAGCTAGCTAGCTATTTACAAATTTTTATGTGTCTTTGTGTAAATATTTTATAGTTGTATATATAACACTTTCTACTTAGATTCTTTGATATCGAGAAGTTCCCTTAGGTCTGAATGCGCGACAAAAGTGATTTGCAAGTTGCCAAGAATTATGGAGGAAAGGAGAGGCCAAAGCAACCCCCAGCACATATATCTTATCCTTCTCCTTTATAGCAGCTTTAATAGTCCAGCATTCATCTGTCATTCAATGGTGGGGGCTGTCTATTCTAAGACTCATCCACCCCGGGACGACGTGTTCAAACCCCTCAGCTCCACTATCTAAACTAGGGCTGGGCATTTAGTTCGGTTAACCGAATACCAAATCAAAATAATTGAAATAATTTGGTTCAATTAATTGAAATAATCCAATTTTAATTCGGTTATAGTTTTTTATGTATTTCGCTTTTCTCGATTTTTTTACTGAATTAACCAAGAAACCCGAATTAACCGAAATATATTAAAAAAAACAAAATTATTATTATATATATATTTATTTATATCATATATGTAAAAAAATATTAAATTTGGTTTATATCTATACATAATATATATAAATTATTATATATATATATAAAAATTATAATATAATATATAGAAATTATTATATATATAAATTACAATATATGTATAAGTTATTATATGTATGTATATATATATATATATATATAAATATATATTTACATCAATTCGATTTTTTATTTCGGTATTCGGTTTTAACCAAAGTATTAAATTCGGTTCGATAAAATAATCGAAATTATTTTAGTTTTTGATTCGATTTTGATTTTTAACTTATTCGATATTTCAATTATTTCGGTTTGATATTTCGATTCCATTATAACCGAATAATCAATCATAATCTGAACCTCTTCCTTTTTTTTTGGTCGATATTTTTTTTTTTTGTTTTTGCATGTAGGAAAGAAAGGATAGGTATCGAATTTTAAACTTGTTTGTGGAGGGAGAAGAAAAGATAAGCATCGAATTTTGAACTTGTTCCAGAAACACATGTTTTATACATCTCTTACATAACTTGATTCTTATACTCCTCTGTCCAATTAATTTGTTTACACATTAAATGATTATTTGACACGTATCTTAAGAGGCATTGTAAGGAGGGTGATGGCCCAAAATATTCATATGGGAGCCCTGCTGGCCCTTTTTACTGACTGAAAACGCTACACCGTCTACCGTGATATAAGGGGTGTTGCGGAAGACCGTGTTCCGTATCATGGGGTGTTGCGGAACACCGTGTTCCGTATCATGAGGTGTTGCGGAACACCATATTCCGTATCATAGGGTGTTGCGGAACACCGTGTTCCGTATAATGCTAACACGGAAGATGGTGTTCCGTATCATGCATAATACGGAACACGGTGTTCCGTATTATGCTAATACGGAGGACGATCCTCCGTATCCCGTCGGTATTTCGGGCCATTTTTTTCAAAATCAGTATTTTGGACAAAACCTTGTGAAAAATAGGCATTTTGGTAATTCTCTCTTGTAAGGATAGTTTCATAAATTATTTTTAAAATTTTATTTTTTTATATAAAAATTTAATGTTTATATTTTTATATAGAAAAACAATTTTTTTTAAAATAAGTTATAGAACTATACTTAGGGGGTGTTTGGGGAAACTTTTTTCCAGAATAAGTTAACTTATTTTAAGACAAAGTTAGAGATTCCTAACTTTCTAACTTATTTTCCAACTTATTTTTGCAACTTATTGAATCTCAAACATACATTCAATATTTGTATAAATTATAAAAATTATTAAAATATAAAATTTTTATCCGAAAATAAGTCCATAAGTCCTTAAATAAAATTTTGCCAAACCCATAAATTATTTTTAAAATTTTATTTTTTATATAAAAATTTAATGTTTATAGTTTTATACAGAAAAAGAATTTTTTTTAAAATAAGTTATAGAACTATACTTAGGGGGTGTTTGGGGAAACTTTTTTCCAGAATAAGTAAACTTATTTCAAGACAAAGTTAGAGATTCTAACTTTCTAACTTATTTTCCAACTTATTTTTGCAACTTATTGAATCTCAAACATACATTCAATATTTGTATAAATTATAAAAATTATTAAAATATAAAATTTTTATCCGAAAATAAGTTCATAAGTCCTTAAATAAAATTTTGCCAAACAGGAACTTAAAATGCACCTTAAAATAGGTGCCAAACATTTCTTGAAAAGTGGAAAAGGGACTGAACCAGTAATCATTATCTAATTTCGATGCTATTTGTGAAAATCTCCGTCTAAATTCAAAATTTTGTAATGGAGTTGAACTTAATTCACAATGATAATATCAAAATTTGTAATAGAGTCGAATAATTCATAATGATAATATCAAAATTTTGGAAAAACGATTTGATGAAAGATAAAATCATACATTTTTAATTTGGGTAATTCCGTACTTCTGCAACAATTTTAGGGTTCGAGTTCAAATTCGATTTGAACTAATCGATTTAAATATGTCAAAATAATAATAGATGGTATATTTTGGGTTGATCTCTACAAGTTCAACCAAAAATAACAGAACTGGTAGAACTTCCATTAATTCGGTCTCGGTAAGACGAAAAATCTTTTAAACTAACTCGAATTATAAATCAAGTGTGCCACACGAATCACCTTACCTTTTTTGGTTTTCTAAAAAGAATCACCACAAAATATATATTTATATTGGGAACTGACCCTCCTTACAATGAGAACTAAGAGGGGGTATTCATTTGAGAATCTGTTGGATTTTAATGGATTCTCAAAATCAGTAGGTATTTATTTGGGATTTTAAACAATCTTTTAAAATCTGCAGGTATTCAATTCAGATTTCAAATAATCTTTCTAAATCTGTTGGTATTCAATTGAGATTTTAAAAAATCTTATGTAGATATTTAATCCAGATTTTAAACAATCAATCAAAATCTCAAGTTATTCAAATTTTAACAGATTTGCTAAAGTCATCAATCTTGAAGTGCCTCAAAATTGTTAAATGATGCATTATCAATGAGAAATGGACTGGAAGTTCCTTAAGGTAATATTTTTTTTATACTTATATTTATTTTTTTCGCTTTATGTATAATCTTGTAAAATTTCATTTTATTACTCAAAGAAATATTTTAAAATGTTATCTTTAATTGATATATAAATATTATAAAATAAAAAATATTTCTTTTATACTTATATTTATTTTTTTCGCTTTATGTATAATCTTGTAAAATTTCATTTTATTACTCAAAGAAATATTTTAAAATGTTATCTTTAATTGATATATAGATATTTTAAAATAAAAAAATTAAAGAAATCAATCTCGTAGAATCTGTGGGATTTTGTAATTCTACAAAAATCCATCAAAATCAATCCATCAAAATCTATCAAAATCTGTAGAGAATTAAAATAATATGTGTAGAGATTTTAAACAATTCATGAATTTATACATTCCATTAAAATCCATGGATTATTAACAATGCAACAGAATCTCAATTGAATACACCCTCTAAGATCCTAATATTATTTTTAATTAATTTTATTATAAAACTTCAACTATATACACATATCATCTTTAATAATATCTAGAAACAATATCATCATCTGTTCATCACCATAATTGTCATTACCATCATCACCGTCACCTGCTATCACTGCACTATCCGCACCATTCTTCATACTACACTACATCGCAACAACACTCCCACCACCATGTCGTTATCGCCACCACTACCAAATTCACCCAACTTAAAATTAAAATCACTAATTTAAACTAAAACGAGCAAAATACAAATCACCACCACCGTCATAGTATCACCATCATACAATCAACAAATTGAGAGATAAATCATCAAAATTATACACCAATCACCAAAAACTGAAAATTAATCACAAAATTCTACGCAAATCACCGAAATTCAAATGCAAATCACCAAAAAAATTGAATACAAATCAACAAAATAAAAAATCAGATCTGGGCAAAACAATTTTCTCTTCTCTCTTTCTTAAGCAGTGCTTCTTCCATTTCTCCATCTCCTCCTCCTCCTTCATGTGTCTATTCAAAATTCTTATGTTCATTCTTTTGTGATGAGATTGAATTCAAGACTTGAATATTTGATAAATCCATTACTTCCACCATTTCAGATCTAGAGTAAAGAAAAGTTTAAAAATGTCGGCAACATCTTCGCATAACATCGATCACTAAATTTCAGAGAGAGAGAGAGATAGAGAGTGAGAGAGAGAGTGTGAGAGAGAGAGAATTGATATATGTATACGTGTATGTATAGGTATTTGAGGAGTTGCGATCAAAATCATGATCGGAATTAAGATCGAAAAAGAATGCCAGTAAGCTGTGATGAGAGATTTGATGAGGAGAAGCTGCGGGGAAGGATAAAATGAAAAGGTGAGATTAAAATATTTAATATAAAATGAAAGGTTGAGATTTAGTCTAAGTTCTCATTTTAAGAGTGGGTCTCATTTGAGCATTTGCCTATATATATATATATATATATATAGTAAAGTTCTATGGAGTACTGTTTAATTGGAGTACTTGGAGTACATATACGTTCTGCATTCAAAATATTTTAAAATTTAGTATTTTGCAAACCTTGTTACATGAATATCATAATTTCATTGATAATCTTGAAAATCATGTATGTTTTGCAATATGTTCATCTTAAAAATTCTTTATGTTTTGCAATCGGAACATGTATGTTTTGCAACACAAATGTGTTTCGCAGAACAATTTGTTTTGCAATATTTTGTTAGCAAAACATACCAAATTTTCAAGATTTTCAATGAAATAATGATATTCATGTAATAAGCTTTGAAAAATAATAAAGTTTGCAAAATTTTGAATGCAGAACGTATATGTACTCCAAGTACTCCAATAAAACAGTACTCCATAGAACTTTACTCTCTATATATATATATATAGGGTAAGGCTATATGGAGAACCTCCTTAGCAAAAGAACCAAAGAACTCAATCTTGACCATTGAATATTAAGATCTGTATAAAATCAAATACAGATGTGTATAATGGCAGTTATGTAAATAGAACAAACTAGCAAGGTTAATTTCTCTGTATAATTCTATGAAATATACGGTATACATTGATTTAGTTAAGGAATCTATAGATCAAACAATATTTGATTAAATAGATTGATCGTTTTATAATTGGAAACAAATCCTTGATTGAACATAATTGTCTATAACGATTGACGATATACAATAATGAAAATTGACGACATTATCAATCTTGTAAAAGTAGATGAACAAAGAAATTCAGAGAAGCGTCAAGAAAAGCCAAGATAAACACACACAGAACATTGATTTCTTACGGTATATCGTTTTAAATTTTTGATTTCTATACTTTGTTTATTTTTGAAGAATACTAAACAAAATCTTTTTTTTTCTAGAATACAGTTATATTATGGAATCGTCAGCAAAACCAAACTTGTCAAAAAAATATGGAGAAAAACAATCGTTATCTAGTTTCAGACTAGAATTACTATCAGAAGTTTTGTTGTTTCTGACAGAAGAACAAAAAGAGTGGATTGAAGAACAAAAAGAACTACTATAAGACGTGTTTCGGTTCAGTACTGATGTTCAGAACAATTGATTATCCAAGCGAGATAAGTTATCTGTTGCTTAAGTGTATGAACCAGTTACTAATTAATGGATAAGATTCTTGTATATGTTCTTCTTATGCGATTTTGTTTTCGATCTTACATACTTGGAAAATATGTTATGTAACACAAGTGGTGTGTATAAAATCACATATTCTCGTATGTGTTCTTACATATATTCACTATACACTAATAAGTTTTTTTCCAAACAACCTTTAAGTGGATCAATGTAAGTGGCTAACAGAAATGGGATTTGAATTTTTGTTGTTCCTTAACATTAAAGATTATGAGAAGGACTTTTACTTGTTTTATCTTGGAGATATCTGAGTGTATATATGTTGAGAATGATGTATTCTGTTAAAGATTCATGTAGGTGTTCTGATAGGTGTTCTGATCCAATCTAATAGATTCTTAATTGGTGTTCTGTTCAGGATGACCATCTTTATCATCCACGTCCTTTATTGAGAATGAACCCCAAACTTTTGACTGTTTTGTTATCATCTAATTTGATGTCAAATCATATATATGATACTTTAAATTCTATTATGTGTTCTGAGAAATGCAATCATGGAAGGTTTGTGGTTTGTATTTTCTTGCTCTTGAACATTTTTGAAATATGGAAGTAGCTAGTATAAGTTGCCAAATTTTTGAAGTCAAAATAAATATACTAATATCTTTTTTGTGTTTCAATATATGTGTTGGAGGCCCACCTTCATTTTAGCCATCATGGGCATGTTCTCCACTTCCTTAGAGTAATGATACACATTTCCCACTTTTGTGCAACGGACATAAATGTGGGACACTTCATTCCACCTTTTCCACCTCCCAATGATTCACAACCACACTATAAATAAGAGAGGAAGTTATTTGAGGCAGGGGGACAACTCAAGTATTTTCTTAACACAAACCCTCTACGTTTACCTATATCTCTCTAAAAGAACCGAAATACTTATTCTTACGCCGGAGGTGAATCGGGGGTTAAAACCCTCGCATTCTTCTTCTTTTGCAGGTCCAAACAAAGGATCCGCCTGGTAGAAATCTGGTTCCTACATTTGGCGCCGTCTGTGGGAAAGTAGATATACGTTTGTGCTGAAAATCAAAATCTGCCAACAGCTTGGCCGAATGAAGAAGACTTTGGCCGAAGGAAGAAGACTTTGGCCGAAGGAAGAAGGTTTTGGCCGAATGAAGAAGGTTTTGGCCGAATGAAGAAGGCTTTGGCCGAATGAAGAAGGCTTTGGCCGAATGAAGAAGGCTTTGGCCGAATGAAGAAGGCTTTGGCCGAATGAAGAAGGCTTTGGCCGAATGAAGAAGGCTTTGGCCGAAGGAAGAAGGCTTTGGCCGAATGAAGGCTTTGGCCGAATGAAGAAGGCTTTGGCCGAAGGAAGAAGGTTTTGGCCGAATGAAGAAGATTTTGGCCGAATGAAGAAGACTTTGGCCGAATGAAGAAGGCTTTGGCCGAATGAAGAAGGTCTTGGCCGAATGAAGGCTTTGGCCGAATGAAGAAGACTTTGGCCGAATGAAGAAGACTTTGGCCGAAGGAAGAAGGCTTTGGCCGAATGAAGAAGGCTTTGGCCGAATGAAGAAGATTTTGGCCGAATGAAGAAGACTTTGGCCGAATGAAGAAGACTTTGGCCGAATGAAGAAGGCTTTTGTAATAACCCTAACCTCAGTAATGCTACAGTGGTTATATGAATAGTAAATTTCGAGGATTTAGAGAAATGGTATATAGGTACTCTATAATGGAAACGGAAAATGAATAAAAAGAAACCATATTAGTGTCGTACATTGAAAATAAGTGACTCGAAATGACGATGGATTTCAGAAATTCCTAAATATGGATTTTGAGGATTTTGATTTCGAAAGAGCTTCTATTGGATATTAAGGAGCATGGAAATATTAAAGGAATTATATATTGAGGAATTAGAAGATTTAAGTTAAACCAAGGGATTTTTAAGTTAAGAGGATGCTAAGGGAATTTGGATTTTATAAACGATTTCAAAACCATTGGATAACGAGATATATTCGAAACGAACCACAATTAGACGAGTATGGAAACCAAGCAACCAAGATTAGTAATATAACAAGGATACATACCATATGATTTACCAATGTGATGGGCATTTTACTTAGAAAATTTAGAAAATAAGAGATTAGATCATCTAAGGGGCATCACTTTCCATTAACTTGATTTTAAGGGTAAATTAGTACTTTAACATGGATTTTAATCACAAATATCTTCCAAGGCTTCCAAGGTAATCTAGAATGACCAAGATTAACACAAGATAAGAGCAAGGATCAAGAAAAAAACCTCTCCCCATCTCATTTCATATATACCATTCGGCCAAAACAAGAACAGCCCAGTAAAATGAGCATAACTTCTTCGTTTCTCAGCCAAATTTTGCGTTCTATAGCTTTTTAGAAAGCCCATGAGATAACCTACAAGTCGTATTTCACAAGAGGTTTCCAGAAAAGCAAGGTAAAGGGGTCGTTTTTCATGTTCTTTCAGCTGATGAATAGTAATTCCGAATTGTTAACTTTGTTTTCATGGTTTCTTTAGTTGATTCAAGTTAATCTAAGGTTGTTTAAGGAGTGCCCAAGGTTTATCAAGGATTGTTAAGGATTATCAAAGCTTCAAGAAGGTATAATCATGCTTACCCTTTTATATTTATGATGGATATGGTTGTGTTTAGTGATTAAGTGGTATAAATGTTATGATTATGATGTTATAAGTGTTTGTAAGTGATTAAAGTTGATTTTGGAAGGAGTATGTGCTTGTAACCATGGTTGGTAAGATGGCCACATGGTGTAGGTGATGGTGTATAAGGGGGATGATTGATTTGGAGGAGTTTGATTTTGGAAAGTACGAAAATATAGCCGTTATAATGTCCGATTTTCGTTAGAACGAAAACTGCCCTGTTTTGTGACCCCTGTATTCATACGGTACCTCACTGCTTAGGTTACCAATTGACCATGAAAGGATAGAGCTTAGTTCATAGATCGTTTTGATATAAGGTGCGTTAAAATCTGATGAACGGTTTAGGAGAAAAGTCAGTTTTAGTGAAAGACGTTCGATAACCGAGAAAACGTAATTGTATCAACTTTGAGGTTAAAGTTACCATACTTAGACATTTTTATAAGCCACGAAATTTTGGGATAATGTAGTAGGGTGGTCAGAGGACCCTTGACAGTTGACCTTACATTAAAATTCGAAATCCATATTTTCTGAGAATTTTTACAGTTAAGTGTGGTCGTTAAGGAAAATGGTGAAAACCCCTGAAACTTCGATTGAGCTTATAAATGGTTAAGTCCTTGAACCTTTGGGGTAATAATAATACGTTAAACATATGTTGAAGTGTAAAGGGTTTTGTTATACAAGAGTGTAGTGAGTAAGAGATGTGATATTCTAATGACGGTCCTTTTATGTTTATAGAAACTCCGGAAGAGGGACCAGCCTTACTGTCAGGATACAGGAACCAAGGCAAGATCCTTTTATCCCTACTTTAAAAAATTATGTATCTTCGGAATATTAATGATATCATGGAATATATTTATGTATATGTGATGCTTTTGTTGCTATATTGCAAAGAATATATTCTCTTGATTGTGGGAAGTTAAAGAGAGATGGATATGTTTTCTGAAATATGAATATAGAGATGATTACGAATTGAGCGAATATGCTCTAGGGTAAAAGAGATATGAAAGAGAATGGTATCAGTTGTTATCTAGGGTTATGTGGTTTATAATGCTATATTATAAACATTCTTTTTAGTGTATGTTATATACATATATTTTATAGAAATAATGTGCGAGAATGAAAGTGATATACGAGAATGGAAATGTGAAATGGTGATGATAAATTGAATGATGATCTTATAAAAAAGGGAATTTACAACAGTAAGCGTAAGAGGCCGTGTGGAAGTTGCACAGTCCAGCACTTAATAAGCGTAAGAGGCCGTGTGGAAGTTGCA
The DNA here is from genome assembly GCA_037693485.1 of Kitagawia praeruptora. Lineage (NCBI taxonomy): Eukaryota > Viridiplantae > Streptophyta > Magnoliopsida > Apiales > Apiaceae > Kitagawia > Kitagawia praeruptora. Next base: position 6,543,486 of record CM075354.1, on the reverse strand, counting down.
CAGTCCAGCACTTAATAAGCGTAAGAGACCGTGTGGAAGTTGCACAGTCCAGCACTTAATGTTTCATTTCGGCCCAAGAGTTGCCGAAGGAGGATGTAGTGGTAGACCTTCCTCCTGGGGGATGGTGGCAGACCTACCTCCGTCTACCGGTAGTAAAAAGGGACGGATACGGAGGGCGACTGATCATCGAGCCTCACGTATTCGGCAACAGTGAAAACCCCTATAATATGTGAATAAAGAATAAATGATAAAGTCAGATTGGTATACTGGAAAGGGAAAATGATATGAAAGGTGGAATTATTGTTATAGATGAAGAGAAACTGATTTTATATTAATTTATAAAAATTGTTACATAAGAAGGAAATGAGATGATGATAGTAAGAGATTTAAGTAAGTATTCATATTATCCTGAAATATTACACTGAAAGATTATATTGATTGTTATATTATTTAAGAAGAGAAACTGATACTGTATTATTCTAGATTTCTTTCTTATAAAAGTAAGTGGATGATGTATTATTAAATAAGAATTGTATTCTTCCTTAAAGTTTATAAATGGTTTCCGCTTTCATATGCATATATATACTTGTCCATATTTTAAATTCTAGTTTACCATATGATCTTGCTGAGCTATTATAGCTCACTCTTGCTACTTATCTATATACAGCTAGGTACGCCGATACTTCGTACTACACCCCGCAAGAGGGTACGGGAAAGACGAATTTTTGAGAGAGTGTTGGCAACGCTTTCCGAGGTAGCTATCGGACGGTTGGGTATTGATAGATGGTGTACATTAAGTGTGTAAGTTGGTGTAATAAATTTTGATTGTTGAAGTGCTTCATGTCGAAGTATTATTCAGCAATGTGTTTAAGTATGATTCTGGGTTTGTAATAGCTGTTTAACTCTAAACTTTTATTATGGTGAATGTTTTTCTCTGAGCATATGACTGGTGTGTGTGTGTGTGTGTATTACTGTGGGGTCAATTGCATAATTATATAATAAAAAAAAACCCCAAGAGATATTGATTTTGAATGGAAGTTGGTCCGTGATGGCCCAGATTCATGACCCCGGATTTGGGGCTGTCACAGTTTGGTATCAGAGCTTAGAGTCATAATGCTCAGAAACAAGAGTGATAATAATAAATGTATTAGTTATGATATAAAATGGTGAACTTCCATCGAGTTCAAGGGGGGGTTTATCGAACCAAGCGTTTATTCTAAGTAGTGAATATGATTTTATAGATTATTGCTAATAAAGGTTATTATGCCAAAAAGTGTCAAGTTTATGTAGAACATGGGACTGATATGAGAAAAGGGAATAATTGAGGTAACAGAAAGTGTACGTTAGAAAATATTGTGAGTATGTGTGGTATGTTAGAATATACAATTTAGAAGTATAATTTGAAGGGTCCTTGATACCGGAGCAGTGTCAGGCTAAGACGATCAATATTACGTAAGTATATCGATTAGAGGGTTGTGTTCTATTATGGATAAAGGCAGAAAGTATCGAGCCAAGTCAAGACTAGGTAAATGACGATAACTGGGAATATAAGACGATAGTTTAAGGCTAAAGGATAAGTGCCAAATTTAAGAAATTTTGGAGAGTACGCAGACTTAGATATATATGGTATTTGAGGAAAACCTTCCATTATTTGGGATTTTAAATTGGGCAGAGGCTATTAACGTTACCTATTCTTAAATTTTCTAAATCCCTGCAAAAATTATGTTATTGAGTTTCAAATTTTCCTCTACTGGTGGGTAAATCCAGTTGTGATCTGGCACCTCTTATTCATTAAGGGTCGGTATCTTTTCAAAATATTTTGGTACCTTTGGAAGGTGTTTCAAAATTTTATTTTATCTATCTTAGTCAAAATATTTCTCTAAGATTATTTTCGAAAAATGGTGTTTATCATCGTGATCTAAATTTCTCTCTATATTTCTTACTCCAACTAAGAGGAATAGCCCTATATGTAAACACGGGGACAATCTGTCTGTGTGATAGAAAGTCGGAGGGGACGCCCTCACTTGTGTGACGTACGGGTTCTTCCATCATATTGATTTCTCAAATATCCTTTTGTTTCAAATAAGAGTTATTTAAAACTCTTAATTTTATAAATTATTGTGGGACCCTTGCTTATATCTGGGTTCGTTTAAATTTAAGGTCTCTTGAATTCTATCAATTGTTTCGAATATAGAAGGTTTCAGTAATGGATGGGATAAGGGAAGCAATGTTTAGAGTATATATACGTGATTATACAAGGGAACTGGAGATTCAAAGGGAAATTTCAATAAGAGATAATTAGAGTTAGAAGCGTTTCAATATAAGAGAGGAAGGAATTTCGTGAGAAGAAATGAGTATATTTGATGATTAGTAAGAGAAAAGAATATGAGGAATTTTAAGGCATAATTGAGATTTACTACTGAAAGTAAGGTGTATTTTGAGGAAAAAGTTAGAATAAGGATAAACAAAGGAAGTGGGGATAATTAATGAAGTTTGTGTATTCTGTCTAAATTCTATTGTATTTTGATATTAAATGTTGAGATTCAAGGATATTGATGTATATAAGGTGATTGACTTAAATGAAAAGGTTATTGTGCTAAAGGTGATACGCTTAACTGATAAAGTTGAGTTGAGAATATTATGGTATATAAATGAGTTAACCAGTGATATAATTGTGTATATGAGAATGATGTATATTATACCCTAAATTGGGTGATTAAAGAAGAATATTGTTATATACAGAATCATGCCGCCTAAGCGTAATAATAGAGCAAATGCAAAGGAAAATGAGAGAGATGAAGGAAGACGAAATAGACAGAATGAAAATGCTCATAACGAACAAAATCAGATGGGGCGAGAAAGTAAGAAAAGGAGATGTGAGGGTCAGAAAGGAGGGTCAAACGAAGGAAGTTACTTTAACAAAGTTGGTAAGGGACAAAAATCTCAGTTTGTGGGAAAGACAGGGAGTAACAACACTGTTAGTGAGACGGTGAATCAGGGTGGTAGATCCACAGGAACCTTTCAATCTAATCAATCTCGAACACCATTTCCAGACTGTAACACGTGTGGTAGGAAGCATACGGGAGTGTGTAGGAGGTCGAAAGTAACTTGCTTTAAGTGCGGACAGAAAGGACACTATTATAATCAGTGCACATCAACTGACAAGATTGATATCAAATGTTATCAATGTGGGAAACTAGGACACTTTCCTAGAGATTGCCGTTCCGGTGGGTCATCTGCGCCGGGACAAAGTATGACTGTTTCAAATAAACCTACTGCCAGAGTGTACAATATAACTTTAGGAGAAGCATTGAAAAAGCCAGATACAGATGCAGGTGAACATTTTTCGAGTATTTAAATTCTTAGTGTAAATGTTTGGTTAGGAATCAATGTGGTCAATGAATGGTATAGGTAGGTTGACAATCTAGATAAGGAAAATCAGTATCTGTTAGGGGTTAGAAATTCTATGAAAAGGAGAATAATAGTATTTTGGGGGTAAACCATAGACTTGTTCAGATACGAATAGGAAATATATATTATAGGGAGTATTTTCTTACAATTGTTTCAAGGAATTTTATTCGAGCCGGATTTCTGGAAGATTTTACAGATACAAGATATAATAAGAGCGAAGTATGTATGTTTTATGTCATGATAGAGATCAACATAGGGATAAACCATAAGTGAGATACACTACCATTCAGGAGAGGCCAATGAGGTGGCCGATACCCATAACTAAAAGAGGGATGTTGATGAATGACAAGCAAGTTTATGTGGGTGTAATTTTGCGCAAACAAAATAGAGATATTATGAAGGAAAAAGGATGGAGAAAGTGGTATAGAAGTTATAAGGTGTAGATGAAAAGGTATCTATGGACATTTCTAACGTGATTCCGGGACGGAATCCTGTTAAGGGGGGAAGGATGTAATAACCCTAACCTCAGTAATGCTACAGTGGTTATATGAATAGTAAATTTCGAGGATTTAGAGAAATGGTATATAGGTACTCTATAATGGAAACGGAAAATGAATAAAAAGAAACCATATTAGTGTCGTACATTGAAAATAAGTGACTCGAAATGACGATGGATTTCAGAAATTCCTAAATATGGATTTTGAGGATTTTGATTTCGAAAGAGCTTCTATTGGATATTAAGGAGCATGGAAATATTAAAGGAATTATATATTGAGGAATTAGAAGATTTAAGTTAAACCAAGGGATTTTTAAGTTAAGAGGATGCTAAGGGAATTTGGATTTTATAAACGATTTCAAAACCACTGGATAACGAGATATATTCGAAACGAACCACAATTAGACGAGTATGGAAACCAAGCAACCAAGATTAGTAATATAACAAGGATACATACCATATGATTTACCAATGTGATGGGCATTTTACTTAGAAAATTTAGAAAATAAGAGATTAGATCATCTAAGGGGCATCACTTTCCATTAACTTGATTTTAAGGGTAAATTAGTACTTTAACATGGATTTTAATCACAAATATCTTCCAAGGCTTCCAAGGTAATCTAGAATGACCAAGATTAACACAAGATAAGAGCAAGGATCAAGAAAAAAACCTCTCCCCATCTCATTTCATATATACCATTCGGCCAAAACAAGAACAGCCCAGTAAAATGAGCATAACTTCTTCGTTTCTCAGCCAAATTTTGCGTTCTATAGCTTTTTAGAAAGCCCATGAGATAACCTACAAGTCGTATTTCACAAGAGTTTTCCAGAAAAGCAAGGTAAAGGGGTCGTTTTTCATGTTCTTTCAGCTGATGAATAGTAATTCCGAATTGTTAACTTTGTTTTCATGGTTTCTTTAGTTGATTCAAGTTAATCTAAGGTTGTTTAAGGAGTGCCCAAGGTTTATCAAGGATTGTTAAGGATTATCAAAGCTTCAAGAAGGTATAATCATGCTTACCCTTTTATATTTATGATGGATATGGTTGTGTTTAGTGATTAAGTGGTATAAATGTTATGATTATGATGTTATAAGTGTTTGTAAGTGATTAAAGTTGATTTTGGAAGGAGTATGTGCTTGTAACCATGGTTGGTAAGATGGCCACATGGTGTAGGTGATGGTGTATAAGGGGGATGATTGATTTGGAGGAGTTTGATTTTGGAAAGTACGAAAATATAGCCGTTATAATGTCCGATTTTCGTTAGAACGAAAACTGCCCTGTTTTGTGACCCCTGTATTCATACGGTACCTCACTTCTTAGGTTACCAATTGACCATGAAAGGATAGAGCTTAGTTCATAGATCGTTTTGATATAAGGTGCGTTAAAATCTGATGAACGGTTTAGGAGAAAAGTCAGTTTTAGTGAAAGACGTTCGATAACCGAGAAAACGTAATTGTATCAACTTTGAGGTTAAAGTTACCATATTTAGACATTTTTATAAGCCACGAAATTTTGGGATAATGTAGTAGGGTGGTCAGAGGACCCTTGACAGTTGACCTTACATTAAAATTCGAAATCCATATTTTCTGAGAATTTTTACAGTTAAGTGTGGTCGTTAAGGAAAATGGTGAAAACCCCTGAAACTTCGATTGAGCTTATAAATGGTTAAGTCCTTGAACCTTTGGGGTAATAATAATACGTTAAACATATGTTGAAGTGTAAAGGGTTTTGTTATACAAGAGTGTAGTGAGTAAGAGATGTGATATTCTAATGACGGTCCTTTTATGTTTATAGAAACTCCGGAAGAGGGACCAGCCTTACTGTCAGGATACAGGAACCAAGGCAAGATCCTTTTATCCCTACTTTAAAAAATTATGTATCTTCGGAATATTAATGATATCATGGAATATATTTATGTATATGTGATGCTTTTGTTGCTATATTGCAAAGAATATATTCTCTTGATTGTGGGAAGTTAAAGAGAGATGGATATGTTTTCTGAAATATGAATATAGAGATGATTACGAATTGAGCGAATATGCTCTAGGGTAAAAGAGATATGAAAGAGAATGGTATCAGTTGTTATCTAGGGTTATGTGGTTTATAATGCTATATTATAAACATTCTTTTTAGTGTATGTTATATACATATATTTTATAGAAATAATGTGCGAGAATGAAAGTGATATACGAGAATGGAAATGTGAAATGGTGATGATAAATTGAATGATGATCTTATAAAAAAGGGAATTTACAACAGTAAGCGTAAGAGGCCGTGTGGAAGTTGCACAGTCCAGCACTTAATAAGCGTAAGAGGCCGTGTGGAAGTTGCACAGTCCAGCACTTAATAAGCGTAAGAGACCGTGTGGAAGTTGCACAGTCCAGCACTTAATGTTTCATTTCGGCCCAAGAGTTGCCGAAGGAGGATGTAGTGGTAGACCTTCCTCCTGGGGGATGGTGGCAGACCTACCTCCGTCTACCGGTAGTAAAAAGGGACGGATACGGAGGGCGACTGATCATCGAGCCTCACGTATTCGGCAACAGTGAAAACCCCTATAATATGTGAATAAAGAATAAATGATAAAGTCAGATTGGTATACTGGAAAGGGAAAATGATATGAAAGGTGGAATTATTGTTATAGATGAAGAGAAACTGATTTTATATTAATTTATAAAAATTGTTACATAAGAAGGAAATGAGATGATGATAGTAAGAGATTTAAGTAAGTATTCATATTATCCTGAAATATTACACTGAAAGATTATATTGATTGTTATATTATTTAAGAAGAGAAACTGATACTGTATTATTCTAGATTTCTTTCTTATAAAAGTAAGTGGATGATGTATTATTAAATAAGAATTGTATTCTTCCTTAAAGTTTATAAATGGTTTCCGCTTTCATATGCATATATATACTTGTCCATATTTTAAATTCTAGTTTACCATATGATCTTGCTGAGCTATTATAGCTCACTCTTGCTACTTATCTATATACAGCTAGGTACGCCGATACTTCGTACTACACCCCGCAAGAGGGTACGGGAAAGACGAATTTTTGAGAGAGTGTTGGCAACGCTTTCCGAGGTAGCTATCGGACGGTTGGGTATTGATAGATGGTGTACATTAAGTGTGTAAGTTGGTGTAATAAATTTTGATTGTTGAAATGCTTCATGTCGAAGTATTATTCAGCAATGTGTTTAAGTATGATTCTGGGTTTGTAATAGCTGTTTAACTCTAAACTTTTATTATGGTGAATGTTTTTCTCTGAGCATATGACTGGTGTGTGTGTGTGTGTATTACTGTGGGGTCAATTGCATAATTATATAATAAAAAAAAACCCCAAGAGATATTGATTTTGAATGGAAGTTGGTCCGTGATGGCCCAGATTCATGACCCCGGATTTGGGGCTGTCACAGCTTTGGCCGAATGAAGAAGGTCTTGGCCGAATGAAGGCTTTGGCCGAATGAAGAAGACTTTGGCCGAATGAAGAAGACTTTGGCCGAAGGAAGAAGGCTTTGGCCGAATGAAGAAGGCTTTGGCCGAATGAAGAAGGTTTTGGCCAAAGGAAGGCTTTGGCCGAATGAAGAAGACTTTGGCCGAATGAAGAAGACTTTGGCCGAATGAAGAAGGCTTTGGCCGAATGAAGAAGGCTTTGGCCGAATGAAGGCTTTGGCCGAATGAAGAAGGCTTTGGCCGAAGGAAGAAGGCTTTGGCCGAACGAAAAAAAAATAAAAAATTTGCACAAGGATGAAAACGAGTCCAGGGGCTCCGAATCGCACCCCCGAAGAGCTAGGACGAGAACTACTGCTACATCCGACTCCAAAGATAAGGAGTATGAAGCACCCAAAGGGGAGAAAAGAAAGAGTCTCCTGGCGAATCAAGCTAGCTGGGGACATACAAGCTTCGGCGACTCTACCGGTAAGCGTACTGAACGCCCCCAATTTCATATTTAAATGTGTTTTCAGTTCACCCAAAGTACAATTAAATGTTCACAATCTAGTACGAGGCTTAAACAGACCCATATTAGGGGCCGACCGAACAAAATATGTGTCCTTTTTAAGCATTTAGCATTCAAGGCACTCATAATTTAAAATAGGTGAACCACTTAGATTAATTCATCCCTTAAATACTGGGGGAAATATGCGAGGTATCAAATACCGAAGACACATAATAACCGAAGAAGCATAATCCGAAGAGATTACGCCGAGGCACAATAAAATATGCTAGGCAACGGCCAAAGACGCATAGTCATGCTAGGCTACGGCCAAAGACGCATAGTCATGCTAGGCTACGGCCGAAGACGCATAGTCATGCTAGGCTACGGCCGAAGATGCATAAAATTAAAATTAACATGCTAGGCTACGGCCAAAGACGCATAAACATGATAGGCTACGGACAAAGACGCATAGTCATGCTAGGCTACGGCCGAAGATGCATAAAACTAAAATTAACATGCTAGGCTACGGCCAAAGACGCATAGTCCTGCTAGGCTACGGTCGAAGACACATAGTCATTCTAGGTAGAAGGCTGAAGACATGTTAGGTTGTTCACTAGGATGAACGACCAAAGACGCGTAGACATGCTAGGCTGTTCACGAAGATGAACGAACGAAGATGCGTAAAGGCCAAAGAAGCTTAATCCGAAGGGATTTGGCTAAGGCAAGATTTTTTAATAAAAACGATAAAGTACAAGTTACCGAAGATGCGTAAATACCAAAGAAGCTTAATCCGAAAGAATTACGACAAGACAGAATTATTATTGGAATACGCTAAGGTACGAACTACCTAAGATACGTAAGAGTTGAAGAGGCATAATTTATGGAAATTACGCCCAGACCGAACGAAGGGACTATGCTGAGGTACATAGCTACCAAAGATGCATAAAGGCTGAAGAAGCTCAATCCGAAGAGATTAAGCTGAGGTCGAACAAAGGAACTAGCCGAAAGAAAACAACATGCAAATAGAAAAAGCAGGAGTGGAGCTTAAATAGGAACGAAACTTGAAGAAGGTGTGCCAAGTATTGGTCTTCGTCCGGAGGGATCTCCGAACAAAGCCCAGGGACATGTTGGAGGCCCACCTTCATTTTAGCCATCATGGGCATGTTCTCCACTTCCTTAGAGTAATGATACACATTCCCCACTTTTGTGCAACGGACATAAATGTGGGACACTTCATTCCACCTTTTCCACCTCCCAATGATTCACAACCACACTATAAATAAGAGAGGAAGTTATTTGAGGCAGGGGGACAACTCAAGTATTTTCTTAACACAAACCCTCTACGTTTACCTATATCTCTCTAAAAGAACCGGAATACTTATTCTTACGCCGGAGGTGAATCGGGGGTTAAAACCCTCGCATTCTTCTTCTTTTGCAGGTCCAAACAAAGGATCCGCCTGGCAGAAATCTGGTTCCAACAATATGAGAGGTTTCTCTACGGGTTTGTATAACTTTGTTAAGAGTCTAAAATTGTAGTGATGCTAGACTTGGGAGTAGTTTGTATCACCTTTTAATTAATCTGAGAGCATGGAGGTTGGAAGTTGGGTATAACAAACTAAGAGAAGTTCTTGTGATTAGCATTTACTCAAGTTATGTGATATCTGGGTCATGAAATTTAAACCTGATGAATCATGTAAAGGTTGTTTTTGTGTGAGTTGTGATAGAATCCAGTGTATCACTCAGTCCATTGTGTCTTTTATGGCATCCTGAACGCGCTCTCATCTATTTTGCAAGCTAGAAAATGTATCTTTAGACCATTCCATTTTTATTCAATTTACCAGCTCAAATTAATGTCAATAAATTTTACGATTATTAATTTTCTGTATATTGCATTGGTTGTGCATAAAATTCGAAAGAAGCATAATTTATGATTTTATAACAATGACTATGCTGGAACAAGTTCCAGTGGAATTAATTATTGAATGCAGAATACATGTAGAGGTGAACTTGAAATACCAAGATCAAAATTGTACTTTTGTTATAATAGATTCTATTATGGAATCTCAAAAGAATTCACTCAAATATTTTTATTAAGTGTATTTCTACGAATAAATAATAGTAATTTATATTTTATTAGGGGTTCTAATATAAATAAGTTGATTTTTTTTACATTTTTCAAAATGACATCCGGCTTCAAAAAAGTAAAATTGAAACATGTACCTCAAAAATGACAAAATAAAAGATATTTGAAAAATTATTCATTAAATTATTTTTGCGACTAGACGAGTAATACACAAAAATTCTCTTACATTTCTTAAGTCAATATACCAATTTATTTCCTTTTATTATCGTTTTGAAATTCATTTGAGGACAGAATTAAAAGACATGTTATAAAAAATTGAATTATGATTCAAAAAATATTCTATAGATTTTCTTAAATGTTTGATAAATTTTTTATTGTGCTTGTACATAACTATATTCCAAAATTATTTTTGATTATTAAAATATTGAGTAGAATCTTAATATAAATATATAACAATATATTTGTAAAAAAATATTTATCAAAACACTTTTAGAAATCTCACATTGACAATGTACATTATATTTTTTTTTAGATAAGTAGCGTTCATTAATAAAATTACCAGTCGACACTTACAATAGAAAACTAAGTACCTAACCAGAACCAATATTCTAGGACCCCAAAGCAAAGGTCTACACTTCTAAAAGCTAGAATTAAAATCCACGACCACATGGCCTGCACCAACCAACTCTATCTTAATCGTTTAAAACAACTTCTTCAACATCATAGTTGACAATGTACATGAGATAATGACCAAAATGCCTCATTTTGGGAGGCTCGTGCCCGAAATACCCATTTCCAAATTGCATGGCCCTGAGTACCCACGGGACACGCCACTGGCAACGGCGTGTCCCAAGTTAATTTTTTGCCCAAATTTTTCTAAGTCCCCAGCTGTCTCCCCCTCCCCCCCGACCGGCGAATTGACGACAAAAAAGACGACCGGCGTGTACCTACGTTTCGGCTATCTCCGGTCAACATAACAACACAAAAATGACGACCACATCTTGCTGATCATGTTAAGCTATCATGTTGTTGGAATCAGAACCCGTAGTTGCGTGTTGGATGAAATCGGAAAACCAAATCGGAAAAAAGCTTCGATTTGGGTGTTTCAAATCCGAGATTGCAATCGACAAATTGAAATCATAGGGTTGTAGAGGACGATGAGGTGATTCATTTGGTATATAGAACTCAAATGGAAAATGACTGAGATGCTCGAACGAACGGATCGAAAAAAACGGCGAAAATCGCCCGGCGAGTCGCCAGACGCGAGCTGCGGGGAAGAAGACGATAACGTCAGATGCGCGGTTTGAAACGGCGTATCCCTTGATACGCATTACGCAAATGCGTATCTGCTACTACAGTACCTGCATAATACGCCTCTCCCAGTAACGTGACATGAGACACTGTTCTCCCAGTAGCGTGTCTCAAGACACTGCTCTGTCAGTAGCGTGTCTCGTGGGTATTTAGGGCCGTGTTTTTAGATCTGGGCATTTTGGGCATGCCCCCCTATTTTTGGGGTAGATAAGGCCATCACCCACTTTACATTATATACATTTTAATGAACTTCACCATATATCTAAAAATTACAAAAAAAATGAAATATTTTTTCTAGAATGATATTCAATATGCCATTAAGTGTTTCGGAAAAAATCTACTTCTTCATTTTGATCAATAAATTTAATCAAAGAATCTCACATTGAAAATATGTATTAAAAAACGTTTAATGAATTTCACTGTAAGTATAAAAAGTACAAAAAATAAAATAAATTTTCCAAAAAAATTTAAAAATATGAGTATTTTAAAAAAAATATTTGTCAAGAATTTCAATAAATATTTTTTAATTATGACGAATCAATCAAATATTATTTTGAAGATTCCGTTAAGTGTTTTAATAAAATATTTACAAATTCTTTTTAAATTTTGTCAAAAAATATTTATCAAAACACGTTTAGGAATCTTAACAATGTGCATATTATCTACACTTTAACGAACTCCACCGTATATCTAAAAATTACAAAAATAAAAAGAAATTTTTTTTCTAAAAAGATTATTTAGAAGGATATGAGTACTTTTCTTAAAAAAAAAATCTACTTATTAATATTTTTAAGGATACTGAAGATTCCGTTAAGTGATTCAATATAAATATACATATTCTTTTAAAATTTGATCAAAACATTTAAGGAATCTCACATTACCATTTACCAATGTGTATTAAAAATATATTAATGAATTTCACTATAAGTCTACAAACTACAAAAAAAAAATTAAAAAAAAATTAAAAAATATGAATTCATTTTTAAAAATAGTCGTCAAGTAACAAAAACGTTTAAAAACTATGAATACTTTTTTAGTGGAATCTTTAGTACATTAACAAAAACGCTTAACAGAATTTTTAATAAATTAATGAAAACACTTAACGAATCTTTAATAAATTAATAAAATCCTTAACGGAATCTTTAATATACACCAATATTCCCTTACGTGTATTTAAAACCCGTAATAGAATCTTGGTGTATTAGATGATATTTTTATATATTAGTTAATTTCGAAAGAATTGTATAGTTTATTCTTTTTAAAAATGTAAAAAAATATTATGTAACCCACCAAAATTCTCTAAGGTGTTTTTTTAGTTATTTTAAAAATATTGATTTATTTTATTAGATATATATACATATATATATATATATATATATATTAATATTATTGATATTTTTCAAATCATTTTACTATTTATATTTAAAAAAAATATTTTTATTTTTTGATATTATTTTGAAATAGAATTTAAATTCATTTGAAACACATAAAAAAAACTTTGTGTGTAACATATATGTATTAATTGGCTATTTTTAAAAATTAATTGGTACAAATTGAAAAATGTTATTCCTAAATGAAACTTAAATTTATAATAAATGTATGTTTTTTTAAAATAAAGAAAAGTATTTTAAATATTATATAATACACCAGTATTCTCTTAGGTATTTTGTAATTTCTTTTAATACTGGGACAAATTAAATTTCATGTAAGTAAGTAAGAGAATCTTGGTTTATTAGATGATATTTTTATATGTAACTTAATTTCAAAAATAAATTTTTATTTTTTTAAACGTATAAAAATATTATGTAATCCATAATCACCTGGGAAACTGGATGGCCCTTTTTACTGACGGGACACGGTACATCGTGTACCGTGATAGGGGGTGTGTTGCGGAGCTGCGTGTTCCGTAACAGGGCATGATACGGTGGACGGTATTCCGTGACAGTGCTGCGCACCCATCTAACACGGTGCACAGTCCACCATATCATGCTAACACGGAGGACGCAGCTCCGTATCGTGCATAATACGGTACACGGTGTTCCGCAACACCCTAACACGGAGGACGATTCTCCGTATCCCGTCGGTATTTCGGGCCATTTTTTTCAAAATTAGTATTTTGGGCAAAAACTTGTGAAAAATAGGCATTTTGGTCATTTTCTCTTTTTTAGATGTTTTGTTATTTATACTAGCTTATAACCCGTGCAAAGCACGGGTTACTTTTAAAATTATATGATTAAATAAATGGAGTATAATAATGTATTATGGATAAGGACTTGGTTGAACCATCTAAAAAAATAGTAACCGTTAAATATTTAGTAAATAGATGATAGCCATTAGATCTAATAATAAGGAATATTCCATATTTAAATCGCTGTTCTAAAAATCCAATGTTCGAATCCCTATTATTATTACTAATAATTTTATTAATTAATATTACAAAGTTAAATTATATCCTTAATAAATTATTATACTTTATTTTATTTAATCATATAATTTCAAAAATATTTAAAAGTAACCCGTGCTTTGCACGGGCTATAAGCGTTATTATAAATTTTAATTTTAATATGTTATTGGAAGAATTCGAACCTAACATTTTTGTATATAATAATTTTTACTATTAAATATAAATTAATATGTTGTTGGCGGGAATCGACCTTAAACCTTTGTATATAATCACTTTTAGTATTGTTGTATCTGACGGTTTTGATCTATTTTTAAAATTATATGATTAAAAAAATAGAATAAAATAATTTATTATGGATATAATTTAAATTTGTAATATTAATTAATAAAATTATTAGTAATAATAATAGTTATTAAAATAAATGACATGTATTGTTTAAAACTAATAATATAAAATTTTAATGTAAATTTGTTGTTGACGGGATTCGAACCTTGGATAGTTAGAAAAGAAATTTAAATATAGAATATTCCTTACTATTAGATCTAACGGTTACGATCTATTTGCTAAATATCTAATGGTCACCATTCTTTTTAAGGCTTGGTTGAACCAAACAACCAAACTACTAATTATTCCCTAGTTTGCTTATTATATATTAGTATAGATGTATATTTATTTATATGAATAATTATTTTTTTTAATAAAAAACAAGAAATGTATTTAAATACACCTAAAATTCTCTTAGATGTATTCAAACAGGTAAGAGAATCTTGGTGTATTATATTATTGTTTTATATATAAGTTAATTTCAAAAAAAAAGTGTATAGTTTATTTTTTTTGAAGCGTATAAAAAAATTATGTAACCCAAGATTCTCTTAGGTATATTTGAAACACGTAAGATAATTTTGGTGTATTCTAATATACTAGCATAATAACCCGTGCGAGGCACGAGTCATTTTCCAGAAATTGATAGAAAGATTTTCAAGAAATTGATAAAGAGGTCGAACTTATGTAAAAAAAGTTTTCAGTTCTTACTAAAAAAACATAAGTAGCATAATGGTTTGGAGGAATATTTATATAGAGGAGATTGTTGGTTCAATTCCCCACAAACACAAAAATAAATTAATTTTTATCTTCAAAATAAGGGAGTGGCAATTAATGTAATTTTGTAAAATACAAGGATAAAATAGTAAATTCACAGGGAGTTTATTGGCTCAAAATACCCCTAAAAAAACCCCTTGTTCTCCTATTATATATAGAAGATGATGATTTTATATATAATTTTTTTTTTGAAACAATTTTTTATATATAAGTTAATTTTAAATGAAAGGTATAGTTTCTTATTTTTAAAAACGTATCAAAATATTATGTAACCCACCAAGATTCTCTTATTATTTTTAAATTATTTAAATAATAATTTAATAGATATCTATATTACATATATTTTAAAAAAAATTTATGATATTATTCAAAGTACTTTATTATTTCTATTTTAAAAAATATTTTAAACTTTTGGTATTTTTCGAATTTAAAAAAATAAATGTATTTAAATACATCAAAAGATTATCTTATGTGTATTCGAAACACGTAAGGGAATCTTGGTGTATTATATGATTTTTTTATATATAAGTTAATTTCAAAAAAATGTATAATTTCTTTTTTTTAAACGTATAAAAAATTATGTAATCCACCAAGATTCTGTTAGGTATATTTGAAACACGTAAGAGAATCTTCTTATACTCCTTCCTTTATTCAATATTTATTTTGTTCCTTAAATATTCGATAAAATGTTTTTAGAAGGATATTTTCTAAGGTGTTCCTTAGCTCATTTTCAAATTTAGCATACATCTTTTAAAATTTGAATTTAGATCTTTCAAATTGGAATCATAATGTAACCTCTATATAAAAAATTGTTTCAAAAAAAAAAAACCTCTATATAAAAATATGTCGGTCAAAATACAATAAATCTTTAATTTATGATTTCATTAAATTGTTATCTATTTCCAAAAAATACACTTCTACTAACATTCTTAGATTACATAATATTTTATACATTTTAAAAAAAGGAAACTATACATTTCTTTAAAAATTAAGTTACACATAAAATATCATATAATACATCAAGATTAATTTATGTGTTTCAAATCATTATATCAATTTATTTTCTTTCATTATCAGTTTATTTACTTTTATTATCTTTTTAAGATTCATTCGAGAATTATTTTAGAAGATATGCTATAATTTTTTTTCCTGTAAATTTTCTTAAATGTTCGAATTGAGTAGAATCTTAATATAAATATCTAATAAAACAATATTATAATTTTAAAATAATTAACAAATACCTAGAGAATCTTAATATATTACATAATATTATAAGATTCCAAATCAAATTTTAACTTAAAAACTTAGATTCCATTAAGTGTTTTATATCAACATATTAATTATTTTAATTTATCCTCAAATTTTTTGATCAAAAAAATTGTGGATTGTAAGATTCCACTAGGTACTTTGTAACAATGTATTAATTATTCTATTTACTCCTATAATTTTTTCTCAAAAAATTTATAAATTGCAAGATTCTCCTAGGTGCTGACAATTAAGAAAATCTAAAGACTTATTTTTAGATTCTATAAAACACTTAAGAAAATCTATGTAAATACATATTAAAAATACTGATTTTTATATATAATTTCTTATTATCTATTTTAGTATTAATATAAATTTATTTTTAGTAATCCTTTATTTTTTGACCTTTTGAGTATTTTTAAAAGCATTAATTAAGTTTTCGATCTATGATTGACTTTTTGGATATGAATGCTTATCTTTAAAAAAAAATCTACTTATTAATATTTAGAAGGATATTCAAGATTTCGTTAAGTGTTTTGGTAAAATCTACTTATTCAGTTTGATCAATAAATATTTATCGAAACACTTAAGGAATCTCACATTGACAACATGTATTAAAAACAGTTTAATGAATTTCACTACATGTCTAAAAACTGCAAAAAATGAAATAAATTTTCCAAATTTTTTTAAAAAAATATATGTGTACTTTTTGTTAAAAAATATTCGCCAGGTGTTTCAATAAATATTTTATAATTATGACGGACAATTCAAATAATTATTTTGAAGATTCCGTTAATACTTACAAATTCTTTTAAAATTTTGTTAAAAAATATTTATCAAATCACTTTTAGGAATATCACATTGACAATGTGCATTATATACAATTTAATGATTTCACCATATATTTAAAAATTATAAAAAAAATGAAATGTTTTTTTTGAAGGAATATTTAGAAGGATATGAGTACTTATTAATATTTTTAAGAATACTGAAGATTCTGTTAAGTGATTCGATAAAAGTATACTTATTTTTTAAAAATTTAATCAATAAATATTTATCAAAACACTCAGGGAATCTCACATTTTCGATGTGTATTATAAAATATTTTAACGAATTTCACTATAAGTCTAATAACTACAAAAAAATGAAATCTATTTTCCAAAAAAAAAATTAAAAAAAATATGAATTCTTTTTTTAAAAATAGTCGTCAAGTGTTTCAAAGTGCTTTTTAATTGTGACAGATCTATCAAATAATTATTTTGAAGATTCCGTTAAGTGTTTTGATAAATTAATATTTAAATTTTTTTAAAATTTGGTCAATAAAATTTTTTTCAAAACATTTTTAAGAATCTTAGTCTATTATTCTAAATATAATAGAATACTTATTGAAACAATATAAAGAATCTTTTAATTATCAAAACACTTTTAAGAATCTTAGTCTATTATTCTAAATATAATAGAATACTTATTGAAACACTATAAAGAACAATTTCAATTAATGGATGCTCAAATTATGGAAAGTAAATGTTACATTAACGGATTAGATTTTAATGTAAGGAAATTATTATTGACTAAGTTATACTGAATTACGTAATTTAATCATGTAATTTATATATCAAGGTTAAGATAAGAAAATAGAATATTTACATATTTTGAGTTTTTTCATGTATAGCATGGTTGTAAAAATCGGTAATCGGTATAAATCGGTTGAGGTACCGATTTAAGATTAATCGGGGATTAATCGGAAGGATTAATCGGAGTACTAATCGGATATTATAATAATATTTAATATATTAGTCTAATTTACAATTAAACATATCATTTTAAATAAATTCACAGGATTAATCGGATTTCAAAAATCGAATCGGTTGGTTACTTTACAGAGGATTAATCGGGGATTAATCGGCTAAATCGGGGATTTTTAGAACCATGATGTATAGTAATAAATCTTAATTTGATCTGACTAATGAGTCCACGAGAAAGACAACATTTGAATTGAAGATCGGAAAAACCAACGCTGTCTTGGGGGTTTCATTTTTCTGTCAGTCTTGTTCCGGATAGTTCAATATAAATAAAAGGTCTTGGTTAGCCAAACTCAAGTTATAAGATAATTAGTTTTGATCTCCATCATATTTGCCGCTTAAAGAACAGCTGAGAACTTGTAATATGGCCAAGTTAAGCAAAAACAGGGAGTTTTACATTAAATAATCGATGGAATCATATATGGCAAGTATGTAATTGATAGATAACAAAATCTTATTAAATCATTAAATTTGGTACTGATTTTTGAAAGATACAGATATTAAATGATGAAATACAATGTATTTCTGAACTTACAAATACTATCCTTATAGTATAAAATAATTAATATAGCAATTGATATGTATAAGATCTGGGCCATAGAATTAGAAAGAAATCAATGGTAAAGATCATGGTTCTCTGGTTCTCTTTTGAACCTCCTCCTATTAGGGGAGAGCACGGTTCGGTTCGGTTCGGTTTTAGGGTAAAA
The DNA here is from genome assembly GCA_037693485.1 of Kitagawia praeruptora. Classification (NCBI taxonomy): domain Eukaryota; kingdom Viridiplantae; phylum Streptophyta; class Magnoliopsida; order Apiales; family Apiaceae; genus Kitagawia; species Kitagawia praeruptora. The sequence goes on along the minus strand of CM075354.1, from coordinate 6,524,991 downwards.
CCGCAACCAGAACCGCATATCCACGGTTTCTAAAATCGAAAACCGCAACCACCGGTTCGGTTTCGGTTTCGGTTTAAAAACCCCGGTTTCGGTTTATAATGGTTCGGTTTCGGTTTTAAAACCGGATGAAAATAACAAGCTGAATCTGAAAATTACAAGCTGAATCTGAATCTGCAAATTACAAGCTGAATTTGAAAATTATAAGCTGAATCTGTCCAAAATCTTAAAATTACAAGCTGAAACTGAAAAATAGCACTGCAATTACAAACTGAATCTGTAAATCAGGCATCAGAAAATTCAATAAGCTGAATCTACAATTAAAAATCTGTAAATTTCAGCATAGCAACCAATTCCAACCTACTGCAGTAGACATAAAAATCTATTATTATGAATTATTATGGACACTTTATACAGATATAAGTTCAAGAATCAATAAACACTAAACAATAAAGCTAACTGGGTCAGTTTTAGAGCTATATCATGAATTACTGGATCTAACTACAATTAAACAAATAATTAAATGAAATTGAATAATTGATATACATACATAGCTGTGGTTAATGAAGGTGTATCATCGCTCTGAGACATCCATTTTGACCATTCGATCCAACATCATAGCATAAGTTTGCTCCTGAAAAAATAAACATAAATCATATAAATCTTAACAAGAACAAGTAATCATATGAATTATGATGATATAGAATATAGATACAAAAAAAATAATAAAATAGAGACTTGTGAGTTCGAAACTGATGAGAGACCGAGAGAGTGAGAGAGAGCAGACAGAGAGGCGGGATGAGAGTGAATGAAATTACTATGACTTATATGAGAGATTGAGACTTGAGAGTGAATAAAATTAGGTTATGAGGTAATGATTTATGGGCTGGAGACTGGACCTGGAGTACTGGACTGAATACTGGACTCCCTAAACGGGCCTTAACAACTAACAAACTAGCAGTAAATATTTATAATTCAAGATATAATATATTTATTAATTTTAAGAATACATATAAATTATATAAATATATATATATATATATATATATATATATTTATTTATTTATTTATTTTAATAATCGGTTCGGTTTGGTTTTAGTCGGTTCGATTTTAACCTATAACCGGAACCGGAACCGAAAGTCTCGGTTTTTTAAAATCGAAAACCGCAACCGCCGGTTCGGTTTCGGTTTTTTCGGTTCTGTTTTAGCCGGTTTCGGTTTCAAATCGGTTTTTTGCTCACCCCTACCTCATATATATATATATATAGGCAAATGATCAAATACAAACCACTTTTAAAATACAAACCTACACTAAATTAATTATATTTCATCTATTCTAAGGTTCCCGCCAAGGGTACCTTCACAAAAATTGATTAAAATAATTGGCTCTATCCAAAAAAAAAAAATTTCTTGCCGTGGAAATGCGAAGCATTTAAGACAGTAAACGGATGAGTTAGGTAATCATGAGGGCCGAAGGCTCTCGACACACCCGTCAATCGTCTATTGCCTTTACCATTGATTGTCATTCCTTACAACTTTAGAATGATAAAGGCGCGAAGCGCCGTACAAGAAGGTGCGAAGCACCGTTAACCGGTGAAATCCACTGCCACGTCATCACGTAAACAGTGATTTTTGTTTTTATTGGATAGAGCCAAGTATTTTAAACGTTTTTTGTATTGGGGTACCCCTAGTTTGGTCCTTAGATTAGCTTGAAATATTAGATTATGCTTGGTTTGTAGGTTTGTATTTTAAGGAGGTTTGTATTGGAGTAGCCCACTATATATATATATATAGAGTTAAGTTCTATGGAGACCACCATTTGAGTGGAGACCAGATACATGATGCACTCAAAACATTGCAAAACATATATATTTGCAAAGAATGTTCAATTAACATTATCATTTCATTAAAAATCTTATAAATCATATATGATTTGCAAGCAGAACATGTTTTGGAGAACAATACGTTCTGCAATATTTTGTTTACAGAACATACATAATTTTCGAGATTTTTAATGAAATTTGCATGTAAAACATATATGATCTTCAAGATTTTCAATGAAATAGATGGTATAGTGATTTTCATAGAACATGATTTTCAATAATTAAGTTTTTGCAGTGTTTTGATTGATATTGGTCTCCGGTCTCCACTAAAAATGTTGGTCTCCATGGAACTTAACCCTATATATATATATATATATATATATATATATATATATATATGAGTAGGGATCTAGAGAAAACCCCTTTAAAAGGAGAACTTAGAAAACTAAATTAAAATATAGCACATATGGTATTCAAACTGATCGTTGGGAGATGAAGAAAAATGTGGTGAAATTAGATTTTAAAAAAATATCACCGATTGACGGGAAAAATCAAATTAAAAACGGAGGGGATTAGGTGGGATTGTGTGTGTTAGGGTGTATTTGATTAGTGTGTGGGTGCCCCTGGCGGGGCCATTGATTATAATACATCCAATGGTTAGGATTAGTACCTTAGTTTTCTTCAAAAAAAAAGTTCTCTTTTGACCATTTGCCTATATATATATATATATATATATATATATATATAGGCTAGTGGTCAAATAGAAACCAATCTTAGAAACTAGAAACCAAACCCCAGCCCAACAGAAATCACTAATCTGTACAATAAAAATCACTAATTTTTTTGTTTTTTATTTTATTTTGTCAGGAATCACTTACTCGTACATAAATTGTACCGAAATACAATAATCGGGATAAGTGATTTCTTTCATTCAAAGAGATTACCATCTAACCCAAAAGGCAACAAACTTAGATAATAAAACTTTAAAGGTGAAAAGAAAAACACCTAGGACTGAACTCCTGCAAAATAAAACAACAACAATAGATCTATTTAGAATTAACAAAAACATTAAAAATTCAATTAAAAAATCTAACCAAGAAGATTAATAACACAAGATAAAAGTTTTTAAAAGAAAAAGCCTAACCAAAGGGAATCCCTTTGGTTAGATATAAATTAAGATAGAACAAAATAATTAATCATAAATTAAAATGAATATTTACTATATTATACTTCATCATACGAAAATTGAAAAAAAATTAAAAGTAGCTCGTGCTTTGCACGGACTATATGTTAGAGTGCAAAACCCGAGATAATCAACTAATGCAAAGCACACACAACAAAATTATATGACACGGAAAACCCGCGTCCCAACTTGTATTATTAATCCAAACAATAATCAATAATACAATCAATCTCACCAAACGGTGTTTCACTCACACGATACTTAAGCCAAACAATACTCAAGCATACCTATCAAACATAATAGGACAATAACCTCTCCTTCTAGCACAAAACCTCTCCTTCTAGCACAAAAAGATTCCTCTTGTCCTTCCAACCTTGAGTATCTCTAAATCCTTTTTAGTGACCTCCAACATACCGTTCTTCATCATAACAGTATGTCCCAAATCATCTAATTTACCCAACGAAATTAGATTTCGATTTAACTCCGGTACGTACCTTACTTGAGTTAACCTCCGAACACGACCATTGTGAAGTTTCATTGTTACCTCACCAATTCCATCAACCTTTACCCTTTTACCGTTTGGTAAAGTTACCATCTTTCTCTCACACTTCTCGTAAGACGAGAACCACTCCTTCCTAACACATATGTGATGAGAACATCCCGAGTCAAGCACCCATTCTTCTTTCGATCCCTTATCTTCTTGAACCAGAAGAGCATCTTCATCAGCTGCTACAAGCGAAACACTACCCGCTCCGTGAGTTTTCTTCAACTCCTTCAAATCTTCTCTTACTTGTGGACACGTGTATTGTACATGACCCAATTCTCCGCAATAAAAACACTTAATATTAGGGTTACGTTTCTTAACATACATCTTATTCTTGTCACGCGCATCTACCACAAGTGCACTTCCATCAGATATGTCACTCGATCATTGCTTCATCAATCTTTCGATCTCTAAAATAACGACAATGATCTCATCCAAATCTAACATCGTTTTACCAACCAATAAAGAAGTAATCACAGTACTGTACTTCTTTGGTAGAGACACAAGTAGAAGAACAGCTTTGTCCTCATCCTTTAATTTTTCATCCAAATTATTCAACTGGTTAATCAATTTATTAAAACGATACAAATGATCTCTTAAATCTCCATCTTCTTCCATCTTGAGCCCGAACAAATCTTTCTTGAGGAACAACTTGTTAGCCAAAGACTTTGAGTGATATGTCTTGGTCAACTTCTCCCACAAATTCTTAGGGTTATTCTCCTCAAGAACATCATACTTGATTTCTGGTGCAAGGGCCAACCGGATTGTCGATGCCGCACGTAACTTCATGTCTTTCCACTTTGCAATTTCCACATCAGTAGGCTTCTTATCTTCAAGAGTCGTATATAACCCTCGTTGAATTAACAGATCTTTCACTATGCTCTGCCATAACGTAAAATTGTTTCTTCCATTAAACAATTCAATCTCGAATTTTCCTCCACCCATATCCATCACGAACCTTGACTCTTGATACCACCTGTTAGGGAGCAAAACCTGAGATAATCAACTAATGCAAAGCACACACAACAAAATTATATGACACGGAAAACCCGCATCCCAACTTGTATTATTAATCCAAACAGTAATCAATAATACAATCAATCTCACCAAACGGTGTTTCACTCACACGATACTTAAGCCAAACAATACTCAAGCATACCTATCAAACATAATAGGACTATGTATATATAGCCATCACAAACTTAGCCACCAAGATATCCTAATCATACTTGGTTTTCAATTACAATCCTTATAATACTTGGTATCTAAATATACCATCTATAATAATTATCTAAACATATAATTATTACCCAATCCATATATGTTTTGGATTACCAAAACCCATACTTGTCTTGGATCATCCAAGACCCATACCATTGTATTGGGCTGAAAACCCAACACTATAAGCTAGTATTATATATAATTCCCAAAAACATGGTACTAAATTACCTCTTAAAATAACTGAAAAATTTAATCTAAAATTTACGTATGTAATAAACAAGACATCTAAAATGGAACATTATTGCCTCTTACAGGCCCAAAAAACCATCAATCATGGCCACCCAAAAATGATACAAAAATTACTTAGCTTTTAGAAGTAAAAAATGCAATCAATCATGACCAATCAAATAGTAACTACCAAATCTTCATAATTAAAATGCATTAATTGCAATAAAACTATAAATCAAATTAAAACTACCAATCAAAATTTTTCAAATTGAAACTACAAAGTAGGAACTTCTCTATTTTGTCTACGCGCATATACTTTGAGCGGTATCTAATTATCAGTTAATCCCTAAAAAGACCCTCCTAATAAATTGAATTAATAGTCCTCTTGATTACCTCCAATCAAATATAAATCTAACTCAACTTGTCAAAATCAAATACATATGAATAATCACAATATCAACCAAGCATAAATCAAGGAAGTTTACATAAGACAACAGATTTTATACAATTAAATCTCCCTAATTGCTCTTGATTATACCCCACTAAATATTCCTAATCAATTCCATTATTCTGGCATTAATAACCTTCCATTTTTTTTTAAAATTCAAGTTACAGTAACCTATCATTTTATGAGTCAACATCACCTAATAATATGTGTCTCATGAAAACAGTTCAGAAGATAAGCAGAATTTCATCAACTATACAAGTGCTGACTAGCTGAATTACTACTAGATAATCACCAAAAGCATGCCAAATCGTTTAACAACTAAAACACTAACATGGAATCTATTCATCACAAGTTAATACCCAGAACTACTGATTGATGTATTAAATTATGTCTAACCGCAAGCGCACGGTGTCTATTGCTAGTACAGATGGCAAGCGGGTCGAATCCACAAGGAGACAGGTTCTACTAATTCCTTTTCAGTTATCGCTAATTGTTTCAGGGACAAACGAATATGTGAAATTATTAATTAACTAATTAAACTAGATTAACACTAATTAAATAGATGATAAACAAATTATTTAAAACCTAGGGCAATCAGGTCCACCATGCTTACACAATTGGCTCTTAAGCTAAAGCAATCAATGTGATCCTATAACTAGAGTATGTTAATCTCTTTCAAGCATTAACACTCTCGAAACATTCAACACAATTAACCACTTTTAGTAATTCAATCAATCAGGTAATTAGAGTCAAGTTAATCTCTTTCAAGAATTAACGCTCTCAGAAATCCAATGATGCTTTCGCACTCAAATTCAATTCTGCTAATCGTATGTGTGCCTCTAGTAAGTAAATCTCTCGATCCATACCCCTATTTGCATATAATTAATCCATGATATTGGCCAATTACACAAATTAATGATTAAAACATATCAATCAGAATTAACCATAACCAATCAAACCACTATGAAAATCATGCCAATATTAGTGCAAACATGGCTTCCCTTTAAGCCCTAGAAATAACTACTCACTAATAATTAAACAAGTAAAACAACTAGTAAAACAAGAAAACATAATTAAACTAATAAGAATTGAGAAGAAATTCAGATAAGAAAACCTGCAATCATCAATCCTGTCACAAGAATGAAATTCATGGTCTCCTCTCCAAAACCCTAGCTCCTAAGAGTAGGAGCACGTATGTATCTCCCTTTCTTCCCCTCTATCCCACGTTTTTATAATATATCCCCCAATAAAATCTGATCTCTTTCTTCTAATAAAAGTATTTTTAATATCCTAATCAATTTACAAAAAGATATCCATAATTGAATAGGATTTTCTTGTAAAATTCGTCACTAATTTTGCTCCTCTGTTTCTGGGCTCTTCCAGTTGGATTTTGCTTATTGGACCACCTCTGAATTAAAGATAATTCCCTAAGCTTCGCGTGGACAGTAATTTCGTCAAATTCTGACTTCTGGAACTCAAGATATGGCCCAAACAGTGCAGGCAGCCCGTATAGCCCAATATTACGAATTTTCTCCTATTTTATCTCCAAAATAGCTCTTTTTGCTCCAAATCCTTCCAAGTCATGAATTCTTTATTTCCTACAATAAAACAATAAAATATATTAAATAAAAATCCAAATCAATGCAAAACACAATAAATATGAGAATAAAATCATCTAAAATATATATAAAAATATACTCTATCAAACATCCCCACACTTAGCATTTGCACGTCCTCGGGCAAATAAGTGAAATAAAAACTAAGTCCTAACAAACATCACTTTCGTAGATGACACGATTGCATTGAGCATATGCAACAAGCCGTTAAACCCCTAGGCAGCCCTAGTAGGACGAGTGTTGTCTCGTGAGGGTTTATAGTGAATGTACCCACAAAATTCATCCAACCATGCAAAAGATCAATGCTAACACAACACCACACACACAAGTCCTCTCATGCCACATCAACTTAAGAATCAAAGTAAACATACGATGTCTTGGTGTCGAAAGTGCAAGTATTCACGTAGTCTACTCAACCAACATGCAGAAGGTCATAAAAATTCATGTCAAGTGTAAAAATCGTTGGTAATCATGCTAAGCCCACAAGAAATACATCTTTAAGTCTAAACCCGGGATCTCCTATGCCAAAACAAGTAATAACTCACCTTTCACTCAAAAACGAATATTCACTCAAGAACAAGGTTAAGTGTATCACTCAATTCCAACAAAATCATAAACACAACTTGACACTCGCAATCAATCTCACTCTCAACACAACATACATCACTAATGACAATCAAAAGGTCTTTATTCGGGTTGTAGCGTGGGCTAGGGACCAGGTATGTCAAGAAAGCTAAAGAAGGTTAAGTCAAAAGCTAGTACCCAACAATAATCATTATTCAATTCCCTTTCTATTAAAACAAATATTTCCCCACACTTGGATTTTTCAATAACCCTTACATAATAACTTGACTAGTCGAATGAAGAAGGATCATACAAACATAAAAATGCTCTCAAATTTATTCATTTTTTTTTTTTTCCTGAGAGCCAAGGAATAAGCACAATGATCCATAGATATTTTATGAATTTCGACTAGCAAGCATCAACCCAAAATCAATATTCCCCAAAAGTATGATCATCAATAACCCCCCTTTTATGAACACCTTATTACTCCCTTAAGCACGATACTAGCCTTTGACAATTTAGGTTCAAATTTAATGTAAGGCCAATAGAATAAAAAGGATAATGGCAAGTAATGTGGTGTGTCACCGAAAGAATAGGATTAAGCTCAACGGGTTAACTAATTGATCATGTATAAAAGGTGTGGAAATATGGGAAACACGAGGTTAAACCTAAGTGCCTTTATCATCTCATCATCAAGTAATGTCATGCATTTCAAGAAAGATCTCAAGTAAGTGCTAGCAATGTAAACAACATGTGGACACTCAAGCAAACGAAAAATCATGCAAAAGATATGCATATAGGCTCAAAACTCACTTGGTGTGACAAAACATAATCAATCCCAGGTAACAAGACTCTCTAACGCACCTACTTGTACTCAAAGCATGAAAACCAAGTCATCTTGCACATATTCATGTCATTCTAATCACTTACAACATCCAATTAAGTCTACCAGTTTCAACTTGCTAGTGTAAGTGTGTGCACAAGAACAAAGCACGTCACTTCTCATACAAAAGCGTCAATAAACACAAGAATTCTACGCATGCATGGGTGTATCAAGCAAAATACAACAACTAATCAAATTGCATGGCTAGAATTATTTTTGGTATTTTTCAATTTTTTTTAATTTTTTTGGATTTTTTTTTTTTTTTTATATATACACTACGTTGAGAACACCTCCCCACACTTAAGCGCTTCATTGTCCTCAATGAACAAATATAGAAAAGAAAAGAAAAAAAAAATAAATATAATAAATATACAAAGAAAGGTGTAGAATACTCCCCTAGTGCATAAGCATGAAGTGGCCTTTGAAAATATTGAAGAAGTATGTGCTTGCTCAAATTTAATTTCTACAAGGCGCGCCTTACATATCCTTCCCCATCGCAACTCAACATGCTTGTTAGGCAAAAAATCCCCTGTTTGTAGCAATTTCCCAACACTAGCACCATCTCTCCCAACTCACAAGAAGCTCAACCAATAATTTTCAAGCAATATCACACCAAAAATAGCCCAAATTCCAAGAATAATTCAAAATTCCAATTTACAAGAACACAAATTCGTAATAAAAATAAGATTAGAGAAAAAGATTTACCCAATACGAATCGAAGAGGTGAACTTGCAATTAATTCCTCTTTAGAATTGAATTTTTAGAGATTTAAAGAAATAGAAAAGGAATTGGATTTGTTATGGATAGGTGGGTATAAATATAAGATGATGGATAGGTTGAATAAAAAAAATTTAGAGTGTAGAGATTTAGGATGGTATGGAATTGATCTAGGATAGATATAAGAATTAGGGATTGAAGAAATTGGGGTTAGGATAAAATTTGGGGTTGATTTTGTAGGCAAAACACAAAAAATTCGAACAGAAAAAATCCTGGAAAGGCTGTAACGCAGGGGCAGGCTGCGTTACACCTGTGCAGACTGCGCTAGATGCAGTAACGCAGGCGCAGCCTGCGTTACAGGGGGGCGATCTGCGCGGCAAGCAGAAACGCAGGTGCAGCCTGCGTTATAGGTGTGCAGCCTGCGCGAAAATCACTGTTCCTGTTTTTTTTTTTTTTTTTTTTTTGAAAAAAAAACAACAAATTTTTTTTTTTTTTTTTTTTAAGAGAACACATACAACACAATTTTTTTTTTAATAAGAAAATGAAATAAAAAACCTACTAACCTTATAAAAATCATGGGTTGCCTCCCAAGCAGCGCTTCTTTAACGTCAATAGCTTGACCTCCTCAAAAATACTCCGGTAAAGGCGTAATATCCCCTTTCTCAATCATAAACTCACCACAAAAAGTATCAAGAGTGTTAGTGATTGTCTTTATCCTGCAGAAAGTCTCCAAACAAGCATCAGTAAAATAAAATATGTCATTAATAAGCAATAGAGAGAGTGCTTGTGCAGTTTTGGAAAACTTTGTGATAAAACAGCGATAAAATTCAACACCACGAAAATATTGAACTCCCTTGACATAAGGTGGAGGTTCTGGTGGTGGTTTTTCTTCACTCCTCACTTTCACTGGAGTCATTCGGACATCTTGGCTTATCACATCATTGGTTAATAAGACACTTCCATCTTCTCCCTCTTCTCGAGCTTCAAACGTAGGAGCCATTTTGTATGGATCCTCAACCAGAATTTGAGAAATATCATCTTGGACAATATTTGTTATCACATCAACCTTGAAATAAGTAGTCTTGAGCAAAGAAGCCTTGTAAGTAGAGGCCAGATCGAGAGCAAATTTATCAATACATGGTAGCTTAGGCACAGGTTGTGGAAGAGAAACAACAACCATCTCTGTATTGCTTTCCTTTGTAGCCTCATCATCAGTCACATTGTTCTCGGTAGCAGCAACATCATTGATCTCGTCATCGGTGGCATGCTCCTTCTCTTTATCAATGGCCTCATCATCAACATACATGGAGAAACTATCATATTCCTGATCGCTTGTGAGATTGATAGCAATCAGGTCCTCTTCGGATCGGATAGATGATGATGGTAAATAGTCGAGATGCACTTTAGTAGAAGAGTTAGCCAACTGTGCAATTTGAGATTCAATCGCCAAACTTTGAGTTTCTAATTCTTCAAAACTCTTTAGCATTTTATTCAGGATATCCCACATCTCATTTGTCTGATCAGCTTGCACATCTACACTGCATTGAGAAACATGTAGATCTTCTTGTAGAGGAGGATATTGATATTCTTGCTGTGGCGGCTGCTCATATGACTGATAATATTGTTGCTCAAACTGTTGCTGATTATGATATGAAAAATTTTGAGCACCATTGTCCTGGTAATAGAAATCTGGTTGATTCATGCATTCTTGATCAAAAGTGTTTGAATACTGATTGTACCCATATCCTTCTTCAAAAGAATTCATTTGTCCCAACTGAGCACTCTGAGAATTGTAGACATTGTAATAGCATTCCAAACCATAATGACCCTGGACACCACAAATTGGACAGAAGTTGTAAGTTTTAGGGGCCACTTGTGACATCTCATTGATACTCATTGGACGCATAGTGGGCTCTGTAGGGTTGAATGAGGCAATTTCTTGAGTGCGTGCCTCCAACATGGAAGAGAGTAGTGCAAAAGTATCAACTTCACCCATTGCAAACCTGTAAACTCTCAACAAAGCCAAGAAAACGTAGTAAAATCTGCCTCAATTGGAACAAAGGTTCCAACGAGACAATGGAAACAATCTAAACAACTAAATTAAAATCAATAGAAACTCGCTGTGTCCCCGGCAGCGGCGCCAAAAAACTTGATGTATTAAATTATGTCTAACCGCAAGCGCACGGTGTCTATTGCTAGTACAGATGGCAAGCGGGTCGAATCCACAAGGAGACAGGTTCTACTAATTCCTTTTCAGTTATCGCTAATTGTTTCAGGGACAAACGAATATGTGAAATTATTAATTAACTAATTAAACTAGATTAACACTAATTAAATAGATGATAAACAAATTATTTAAAACCTAGGGCAATCAGGTCCACCATGCTTACACAATTGGCTCTTAAGCTAAAGCAATCAATGTGATCCTATAACTAGAGTATGTTAATCTCTTTCAAGCATTAACACTCTCGAAACATTCAACACAATTAACCACTTTTAGTAATTCAATCAATCAGGTAATTAGAGTCAAGTTAATCTCTTTCAAGAATTAACGCTCTCAGAAATCCAATGATGCTTTCGCACTCAAATTCAATTCTGCTAATCGTATGTGTGCCTCTAGTAAGTAAATCTCTCGATCCATACCCCTATTTGCATATAATTAATCCATGATATTGGCCAATTACACAAATTAATGATTAAAACATATCAATCAGAATTAACCATAACCAATCAAACCACTATGAAAATCATGCCAATATTAGTGCAAACATGGCTTCCCTTTAAGCCCTAGAAATAACTACTCACTAATAATTAAACAAGTAAAACAACTAGTAAAACAAGAAAACATAATTAAACTAATAAGAATTGAGAAGAAATTCAGATAAGAAAACCTGCAATCATCAATCCTGTCACAAGAATGAAATTCATGGTCTCCTCTCCAAAACCCTAGCTCCTAAGAGTAGGAGCACGTATGTATCTCCCTTTCTTCCCCTCTATCCCACGTTTTTATAATATATCCCCCAATAAAATCTGATCTCTTTCTTCTAATAAAAGTATTTTTAATATCCTAATCAATTTACAAAAAGATATCCATAATTGAATAGGATTTTCTTGTAAAATTCGTCACTAATTTTGCTCCTCTGTTTCTGGGCTCTTCCAGTTGGATTTTGCTTATTGGACCACCTCTGAATTAAAGATAATTCCCTAAGCTTCGCGTGGACAGTAATTTCGTCAAATTCTGACTTCTGGAACTCAAGATATGGCCCAAACAGTGCAGGCAGCCCGTATAGCCCAATATTACGAATTTTCTCCTATTTTATCTCCAAAATAGCTCTTTTTGCTCCAAATCCTTCCAAGTCATGAATTCTTTATTTCCTACAATAAAACAATAAAATATATTAAATAAAAATCCAAATCAATGCAAAACACAATAAATATGAGAATAAAATCATCTAAAATATATATAAAAATATACTCTATCACTGATCTCAACATTGATAGTTCCAGTAATAAAAACAAACAATATAGATTATCCCAATTTCAATAATTTTATATATCATATCAGTCACATATGTCATTTAGTTACATATTTAAACCGAATCCAAACAAATCAAAAGCTTCGGCAGGGGTTTAATTTAAAAGTATAATAAAATGCATAATCATTTTCAGCCCCCACCCCCTCACTCCACCCCACCCCATCCCATCCCATCGCATTCCATCCCATCGCACCATCACCGTCCCCCATCGTCGCCACCACCACCACCACCACCACCGTAGATTTGAATATACACACACGACATACACACACACACACACCAGATCTCTCATGGATGCCATGGATTGAAGCTCACACCGTCATCGGAATCGCCATAGGTTCGTGAACACAACCACTGAGATTAGCTTCTAGCGGCGCCGCAGGCGGCATCTTTACATTGATTGTCATTCCTTACAACTTTAGAATGATAAAGGCGCGAAGCGCCGTACAAGAAGGTGCGAAGCACCGTTAATCGGTGACGATTTGCTCGATGATTTGTGACAATTTGTGTTTGTGTTTGATGATTTGTGATTTTTGTTTGTAGATCTGGTGGTGTTGGTACCGATGGCAGGGGGGTGGTGGTGGTGGTGGGTGGGTTTGGTGGTGGTGGTGGTGTTGAAATTAGTGGTTTTGGGTGGGGTCGGGTGGGTATTTTAGTGATTTCTGTTGGGTTAGGGTTTGGATTCTAATTTATATTCTAAGATTGGTTTCTAGTAGAACAGGACTATATATATGTATGTATATATATATAGGGTCTTGCTCAGGTGGGAACCACTACTTATGGTGAGATATGAGATCTAATCCTATCCACCCATTTAAATACATTATATTCATCTCTTACCATTCATTTTTTATTTTTATTTTAATATTTTATATTTATTTAAGATTTTAATATCTTCTTTCTAATTCAACCACCCCCACCATCACCAGCAACCACCAGTGCACCACCGGCGACCACCACCACCTCCGGCGACTAACAGAAAATCACCACCATCAAACCAAAAATCACCACCGGAAACATAAAATCACCACCGCCAAACCAAAAATCACCAACAGAAACACAAAAATCACCACCGGAAAACAAAAAATCACCACCAAAAATACAAAAATCACCAACAAATCAACACTTACAACCCGAAAATCACCATAAACGGACTGAAAATCACCGTAAATGCCTATACACACTTCCAAATCACTAATTCAACGGAAAATCAACCAAAATCCGGTGAATACAAAATCAGTTCAGAAAAATTCAACAAAAATCACCTCCAACCACCACAGCTTAACCATCTCCGACCACTACTTCCGAAAAAAATCAAAAAAGTCACTGAATCATAAAATACAAATCACCTCTGACCAGCACTTCCATCATCTCTCTTATGTCTCTCTCCCTTTTCATTTCTCTCTCTCGCACGACACCACCACCACCGTCACGGTGGTGGTCACCTCCTGCCATCACACACGCACGCACATACACATACGGCACACACATACACACGGACGGATTTCGACAAGATCGCACCTGACCAGCGTCGGAGGAACGAAAAGGACAGATTTAAAGCTCGTCGGAAACTGATTTGTATTGATTTATAATTGAATTTATTTGGGGGATAGAATAAGGTGAAGCAGGGGAGTGTTTTTGAGGTACGTAGAATTGTTGAGAAAGGAGAAGTGGAAGGGGTGGTCGCACCACCGTGCCTGGCGGCGCTGGAGGAACAATTGAAGCTTGAGCTTTTTTTCTTCGAGCGGTGGAATGGTGGGGGGCAGGGGATGTATGCAGTGCGTGTTACGTGTATGGGTTTGTGTATGTGCAGACTGTGGTGTGTATTTAATTTGAGTGGTTGAGATTTAAAGTTGATTAAAATTGTGGGGCTGTGATTAGATCTCAGTTCTCACAATAATAGTGAGTTCTCACCTGAGCAAGACCCTATATATATATATATACTTCTTTTTTTGTATGAAATATAATTATAAATCTTAATTAAAAAAATAAAAATAAAATTACATAACTTTTCTTTTTGAAAAATCATTAAAAATTAATGAAATAATCCAAAGCAATTCTAGCATAAAATCAAATTTATCCAAAATGATTCTACTATAGAAACTGTAGAATCAAATTCAAATTAAATTTTTTGTTCAACTTTTATGTGTTAAATCTTTTAAAAAGTTTATAGGTCGTTAGTATTCTACGTACATTAGAATTAAATTTTATGTTTTTAAAATTTTTATTTGTAATTTATTGATGAAATTTTATGATGAAATCAATAATTTTCTCCGGTAGTCTTATAGTTCTCTGTTTGAATAATGGAAATTAACTTAAAATTAAACTTAATATAAAGACAGGAAAACTCAAAATAATTACATGTATACTTCGCTAGCTTGAAAAGCAATATTCCAGTAAAAGTACGTTTTTTCTTTTTAGTTTAGACTAGCCGATAACCCGTGCGAAGCACGGATCGCGAAGCACAGATCGTAATAAATTATTTTAAATTTTAAATTTTTAACTTTTTTTAATAAAATAAAATCTTGAAGCACCAAGTTGTATATAATACTATATTATCGACTTTTATTTCGATTGCTAGGTAATAGACTCGTAGTATATAACTTCACTATTAAATTAAATTAATATTTAATATTGTTATTTTAATTAATTAAATTTACATAACTTCATTCTGGTATATAATATAAGAGTAGCTATATTATTAATTGTATTTATTATTAATCTATTATAGATACATTTAAATATTAATTAAAGGAGTACTAAGTTCTATTTAATACTATATTCCTGATTTTTTATTAATTAAAGGAGTACTAAGTTCTATTCGATACTATATTCATTACTTTTATTTCAATTATTAGTTAATAGACTCATAATATATAATTTCATTATTAAATTAAATTATTATATAATTAATATTTAGTGGCATACCGTGCATACCGCGGTATACATGACATACCATTTAAAGGGGGTTTATGCTTTTAAAAAAGAAATTGTATTTATTATTAATCTATTATAGATACATTTAAATATTAATTAAAGGAGTACTAAGTTCTATTTAATACTATATTCCTGATTTTTTATTAATTAAAGGAGTCCTAAGTTCTATTTGATACTATATTCATTACTTTTATTTCAATTTTTAGTTAATAGACTCACAATATATAATTTCATTATTAAATTAAATTATTATATAATTAATATTTAGTGACATACAGTACATACTGCGATATACATGACATACCATTTAAAGGAGATTTATGCTTTTAATAAAGAGTATAGATCATACCATTTAAAAGAGATTTATGCTTTTTATAAAGAGTATAGACGTGAAAGCATGTAGTCATATTATCGCGAATCTGATCATGAGTCATGACACTACTTTTGTTATTCCCGGTGATCCATAGACCATAAGGCTATTGGAATGTGGATTGATGATTTGCAAAAGTTTCTTGTACTCCCATCCATTTGTTTACACTTTTTTGTCACTTTCTATCACGCATTTTAATGTGGATTTTAAGGATAGTTCCATAACTTATTTTTAAAATTTTCTTTTTTTGTATAAAAATAGGATTGTTCTATTTTTATACAAAAAAATAAACTTTCAAAAATAAGTTATGGAACTATCCTTAAAATCCACCTTAAAATGCGTGTCGACACCCCATTTTGAAATGATAACAAATGGACGGGACGGAGGGAGTAATTATTTTGATGCAGTTTGAATTTTTTTCATTTAGCTCCGATCATGTCAAATATTATCGTATTTAAAATTCTATTTTCAATATTAATTTATAAGTTATTCATCTATACCTATATTATCTATCTATACTATTTATTTGTTTGTATTACTTCTTCCGTCCCCCAGTTTTTTACATTGTTTCGACTTTCGATCATGGTTGTAAAAATCGGTAATCGGTATAAATCGGTTGAGGTACCGATTTAAGATTAATCGGGTAATCGGGGATTAATCGGAAGGATTAATCGGAGTATTAATCGGATATTATAATAATATTTAATATATTAGTCTAATTTTCAATTAAACTTATCATTTTAAATATATTTACAGGATTAATCGGATTTCAAAAATCGAATCGGCTAACTACCTTACAGAGGATTAATCGGGGATTAATCGGCTAAATCGGGGATTTTTAGAACCATGCTTTCGATAGATCTAGTCGATGTATTTATTTTTTTTAATTAAATATTGTTTTTTAAATATGGATAAAATATTTTCTAATGATTAATCACTTTTCTTTTTTCAAATAAAATATATTACCTTTTCTATTTTTTCATAAGCAATCAATTTCTTTTTCCAGATAAAACACTGTATCTTTTATAGTATATCTAACTAAAATTTCAATTTTTCTAAAAGGATTACGGGAAATTCAATTCAATTAAATAAAATAATTATATTATAATTACTATTATCTAACCAATTAACTTTTTCAGCTAAAATATGCAACTTTTATATTTTTTCTAACTTGATCTTTCTTTTTCCAATTACATCACGACCAATTCCATTTAATAGAATAAAATCATAATAATAATAATAATAATAATATATTTACTACTAATTAACCAATTACCTTTTCTAACTAAAACTTATCATCCTTTTCTATATTTTCTAACTAAAATCTCTCATTATATATTACCGACAACATTTGTATAATTTTTATCAAATCATATCGTTTAAAAAACTTAAGTCTACAAAATTCATGCCTTAAAAAATGCAATTCAAATATGAAAACATATTATATTAAAGACAATCCGTGCATCACAATTAAAATCGAAACATTGAAAGTTTGTCGATTTGGTTTTCTGTACGGTTATCGTAATTATTAAAATTAAATAATAATATTATGGTTATCATTGACAAATCAATTTTCTTTTTCATGTATAAACTTGTTACCTTTTCTATGTTTTTAATAAATAATCGATTTCACTTTTTCAGGTAAAACACATCATCCTTAATATTTTATCTAAATAAAATTTATTCTTTTTTTAAAAAATACTACAGGTAATTCTATTTAATAAAATTAAATAATAGTCTTATAATTACGAGTAACTAACCAATTAACTTTCGCATCTAAAACATGTTACCTTTTTATTTTCTCTGACTTGAACCACTTCTTTTTCAATCATATATAATTATTATCAATCATATTATTTAAAATTCAGACGTATAATATTCATTTCTTAAAACAATCAATTCAAATTTAAAAAATTCATGTAATTATTAGAAAATCGGTGCATCGCATTTAACTGAAAGCTCTTCTTTTCCAATAATATCACAGACGGTTATATTCAATAAATAAAATAATCATTAACAGATTAATTTTTATTAAAATGTGCTATCTTTTCTATAATTTCTAACAAAAATTCATTATTTTCTGAAAATATCATGGGTAACAAATGTATATGATTATTATCAAAACATATTATTTAAAAATTCAAGCCTACAATATTCATTTCTTAAAAAGTTCAATTCAAATTAAAAAGAATCAATTAATTTTTAGAAAATCCGTGCATCGCATCTAACTAAAATCTATTATTTAATTTTTCAATAATATCACGGGCGCTTCTTATTAAAGAAATAAAATAATAATTAACCTATTATCTTTTTAAGTTTTTTTCAAAAATACCCATATTGCAGAAACTTTTTTCAAAATACGGTGGTAATGCAACGTTTGGAACCCAAATGAAACATTTCCAACCTGGTTTGCAAACTCATCTACAACTTTAGTTAGTATTTTTGAAAATACCTTAAAAAATTTGGGTATTTTTGTGAATATACCTTACCTTTTTTAGTTAAGACGTATTATCTTTTGGTCATCTACCAAAAATACTACTTTTTTTTATTTTTTTTGCGATTTTACCATCTTCTCAAAATATTTACAAAAAATATCAATTTATTTGAAAAAATACCTAGGTTTCATACGTAAGTTACATAATGTAACTTTATATGCAACTGAATGCAACTAAAAATTGGCACTTGAATTTTCATAAAAAATGGAAATTCAACTTCCAGTTTTCAGTGCAACTGAATGCAACTGAAAACTAAAATTTGAATTTCCATTATTTGTCTGCTACTAGTTGTATAAAAGGGTTGTGTAGCAGCAAAAAATGAAAATTTAATTTCCAGTTTTCAATTTTATTCAATTGCATATGCAATATATGCAACTGAATGCAAATGAAAATTGGAAGTTGAATTTCCATTTTTTACTGTTTTGCAGCCCTTATATACAACTAGAAGTTGGTAAAAAAAATGAAAAATTCAATTTGCACTTTTCAGTTACATTTAGTTGCATATGAGGTTGCATATGCAACCAAATATATGCAACAGAATGCAACTTGTTGGGCAACCATTAGTATTTTTGCAAATAAGATGATATTTTTGCAAATAAGATGATATTTTTGCATTTTTTTTTAAAAATGTATTTTTTCAAAAAAAAAAATCTAGACAAGGATACTTATGAAAAAAACCCTTATCTTTTCTATATTTTTTTTTACTAAAATTCATCATTATCTAAAAATAACACGGGTTACATATGTTTGATTATTTAAAAATTAAAATCTACAATATTCATGTCTTAAAAAAAATATTACATATTAAAAAGTTATATAATTATTAAAATATCCGTGTATCACACAAGTTTTAAGCTTAGTATATGTTTATGGTGAGAACTGAGAACTTGTAAATTAAAATATTTTTTCTCTTTTTTTAAATTTAATCCTATAACATGCATCTGTCTGGTTTCCTTTAATTTGATTGATTTGGTGTTGGCTGGGAATTGACCGACATGCTTGATGTATTTGAAAAGATTGGTTGCCTATATGCATGGGGCAAGGGTAGTATGGGTTAATGAGGTTGAGTTCATAATTAACAGATACATTTATATTTAAGTTAATATAACGGACGACCATAACCTATTTTATCCGTGAGGACTCTTCAAAGGACATTCTAGTGCTTAAAAGTTGATGTTGGACCCTCATCTCTGTGTGTAAAATATAAGCTACTTTAGAGGGTCTACTGAACCGATTCAATTATTAACAGACCTTTCGTACAATGGTTGTGATTAGGGTTCGATCTTCCTCTCCAACAATTAAATAATAGAAAAGGATAGTAATAAGACTGATTTGTACAGTACTATTTAGAATTGAGAACATTTTGAAGGACCAGAATAAGTACATGATGATGCATGGTTATCTGTGATATATCCAAGAATTAGAGAAATTATTTCCGTAGAAATTAACGAATTCAAGACTTTAACAACCTACAAATTTAATGAAACTGAGAGCTGATTAAATTAGGCTAGCCGCAATTCTGTAAGATAAAAGTCTCAGGCCAACATTGCAAAATTTTACCAGCACGCAGAAATGCCATGGAAAAAGTGATATATATATAAAGTCATCGTAGTAATCAGAATCACTGTACAAAATCATATGTTGGGATTCTCTTTATTTGCAGTGAGCTTATTGCCAGCTATATATATTGATAGTCGCTGTGAGCCATCGCAAGATCGTTAGCTGTTGTTTTTTTCTTCACTTAGGAACGCTTTACAAAATTCTGGAAAACATCAAACTGGAAATTGTCCGCGAACAATCATTCTTAGAGCCCGACGACGATGACTCTCTAGTATTTGGAAGAGTTCTATAAGTTAGAATATAATGTTATAGGGAGAATATTGTATAACAATATTTTGGAGGTTGCTGGATTTACGGAGTAAAATACGGATATTCTGCTATGAACACGAAAAACACGGAGGTGATTGATGAATGATTGTGACTGCTCTTGTCTATTGATTTTCAGTGGTGAACTGTTTCTCATAGCTTTACAAGATGTCTACGTACCATATTTATAGGGATCAAGCCATACGTAGTTCTCTTAGAGAAGAAGTTATCTAGACGGGCTAGGGTTTTTGTGGGCTCAGTTAGCACTACAAGGAAAACTGAAATATACAATGGTTATTGCCCGTTGTCTGATGTCCTGGAATAGTGTTGTCTATCGAGCAGGTGTCTCTTACCAACATCACACAACGGTACACAAATCATTGTCTGATATCCAGAACAACAACACACCAGGCTCCAAAAGCGTTGTAGCACACCCAGAAACCACAACGGTTATGGTATAAAGCGTTGATGGTGATATTGCAACATTTTTGTTTATTATGAATGTTGTTAGATTTTAATGTGCACAACTGTTTTGGTGAATCAGAGGCACGCAAAGCCAACATTCACACAACATTCACATGTGATAGAATTCGTTGTCTTCATGCTTTTTGTACAATGTTTTGTAGTTTCAAAAGTGTTGTTAGATTGTAATGTGCACAACTGTTTTTCTGAATCAGAGGCACGCGAAGCCAACAATCACACAACATTTACATGTGATACAATCGTTGTCTGAATAGTTTTTGTACAATGTTTTGTAGCTTCAAAAATGTTGTCTTTTTTTGTGTCCCTCGTTAGACAATAGTTTCTATGTTAACAACTGTTGTCTATGTAGCTGAACTGTTTGGCTTTGAACATATTAGAAAATGGTTTTATCTATGCAAATAAATTCACCATTACATAAAATATCCACAACCATGAACCCAAACTAATCCATACCAACTAAATATTCATCATTACAACCATTCACCAAGCCATCTAACTAACCAAAATAATTACATCCAAAAATTAGACCAACAACAATGTATTTTGAGATGAACATCTCCATCAAAGAGTATTAGGATCTAATGGGCCAGCCCTCCATTTAGGTGTTTTTGTTATCTCGCAATGCAAGCATTTCCTCACTGGTTGTGGTAAACTTCTGTCCATCACTGCAGAACCTGATTCAAATGATGGTTTATGCTTCTCTTCTTCTTGTTCTCTGACACATGCTTTGGTATCTTAACACGAAGAGACTCCACAAAGTTCATGTGTGAACTGATCATCAAAATGGAATGCAGAAATTTTATCGACAAGACAACAATTACTGTAAGGACATACCTTGAGATTTATGTGAGCTCCTTGTTTAGCCTTGTTGTTTTCGTGGTGTACTCGAGCAGCAAATGCAGAAATGTAGTGGCCGGCATATGATTCTCCAGTAACATAGAAGTCATTTTCCAAGCACATGGATAAGATGTTAACACTTTTCTCTTCTTTATTAAAGCATCCAACTTCGTCGATAGCATGCCTGAACAAAAATGAATTAATATCAGCTCCAATTGGTAGACCCATGTTCAGAGGGGAAAAATTAAAATATTAATAAGCAGCTACATAAGATAGGAAGGTCTCATCTGAGAACATCATCAGCCTTACTCTCTCAGTAAGTGTACATGTTAGAGTCAAAGAAAGTATGCAATCAGGTAGGCTGTAAATGTTTTGAGAAAACACAACCATAACACAAATCAAGTTGCTTTTTCTTCCATTCCAAATCTGAGCTAAGCAACTCTTGTTCAACCAAAACTCTCCAAATGTGATCTCGGGACATCCTTTGCATCCTCCTGATTTCTGAGAAGGCAGAAAATTCACATTAATAAGCTTACCATAACTTACATATCATATTTCAGACACAGAAAGAAAACCAAAACAGCAAGATTAATATAATAATTTACACACAAGTCCAGCTTTTTCCAGCAACTAAAAGTGTAGTATTAAAAAAGAGTCCCAACTGCATTCAGGGTAAATCGAATCCACTAGGATAATGTTTCATCTTAACTTAAAAGTTAGAGATCAGTCAACATTGTAACAATAGTCCAGCTAAACCTTTTATATAAGCCTGACATGTGTTGCAACTTGCGAAAAAGAAACTAGCCAAAAAAACTGGATGTGCTAACTAGAGATAAAAACTTTTTAGGTTGCTGCTAGGGTACGCAATTTTTTTTTCTACTTGAATAAGTATCACAAAGTAATGTCAATTTTAGAATGTCAATTTTCTGCCTCATCTTTGCCCTCGAGATGAAAAAAAATGCTACTTCTGGGGATATTTGTTGCCCAACAATTGTCTTTGGTTTGCTAAGCTTCACAACTGGGTTTCTGCACTTTATAAACCCATATCATACTCGACCAACAACATATAAGCTGAACAAAATCAACATTATAGATAAAAATATTTCTGGATATAAGGTTTCCTGCTAAGACTACAGCTTCTAAAGTCTTGAATGTCAACATTTTATAATGTATATAGTACCTGGTATATAGTACCTGGAAATTTAGGAAACAAGGGAAAATGGAACTCACTTCTCCCCAATATTCTTATACTTTTCAGCATCAAGATTAACAATAACTACATCTTCCTCCATGTGAAAGGCAGCTGCAACCTTTTCATAAATCTACAAAATAGATGGTAAATTCAGCAATTAAAATAAAAAAGGTTGAATTTGTTCAATAGAACAGTCAAGTACTTACAGGAGCACATAACTTTCTTGCACAAACATAGCACTTAGATCAACCTTAAATAAAAGGGAATGAGGAGAGAGAGACCTTAAATAAAAGCCTTCAAATGCAAAGTCCAACCGAAGAAGGCCTGAAATCAACAATAGAGTTTGATTAGATGAAATTCAAGTGTAGATATGTAAGTAATTGAACTCAAAATGAAAAACCAAAACCCTAATTTGAAGAACCAAAACATCCACCGAAGACCAAAGTTTTCATTAACGAGCTCTAATTGAATCTTGTGAGAGAGTGAAAGTGAAAGTCAAAGCAAAAAGATGAACCCCAGTAATCATGCATTTTAATTTGTAAAGAGAGATGAGAGAGACACTAGTACAGAATACACCTATAGCGTCGCCACCTATAGCGTCAGTTATTGACCTATAGCGTCGCCACTTTACCTATTGCGTCGGTTGTTTGCAGTAACCGACGCCTTAGGTCATCTGCGAGAAGCTATTGCGTCGGTTGTTTGCATTAACCGACGCTATAGATATAACCTATAGCGTCGCCCTTTTAAGGGGCGATGCTATAGGCTATACCTAGAAGCTATTGCGTCGCTATAGGCTATACCTATAGCGTCGTCCTTTTCAGGGGCGACGCTATAAGCTACACCTATAGCATCGCCCCCTAAAATGCCGACGCTATAGGTTAATGTTTTTTTAAAAAAAAGAGCCTATAGCGTCGCCCATTCAAATGACCGACGCTATAGGTCAATTTTTTTAAAAAAAATAATTATTTCAAAAGTGGAATTTCACCATTACAAAATATAATCCAAGAACACCAAACAAGTCTAAACACAATTTTAATTCCATTACAAAATAAACCATTGAATACAACCAAAATATTAACTAGTTTTACTCATTAATGTTACCCTACTTTCAATAATTTTCTATTTTTTTTATTTTTCCCCATTTTTAAACTAGTTTGTCAAAGAAATCAAAAAATTAAATAAAAATAGGAAAAATGGCAATTTCTGAAAATAAATTCATACACAACAAATTAGTGATACTGACAATTTGTATGATTAATTTTACCCTACTTTCCCTAATTTTCCATTTTTTATTTTTCCCCATTTTTTACTAGTTTGTAAAAGAAATAAAAAATTAAATAAAAATAGGAAAAATGCCACTTTTTGAAAATGAATTCATACACACCGAAGTAGTCATGCTCGCTATTTGTGTGATGAATGTTACCCTACTTTCCTTAATTTTCCATTTTTTTTTATTTTTACCCATTTTTAACTAGTTTTTCAAATAAATCAAAAATTAAATAAAAATTGGAAAAATGACAATTTTTGAAAATAAACGGATATTATCCGTATCCAGAGTCAACCGAATATTATCCGTATCCGAATCCGATAGTTTAGGATACGGATATGGATATAGGCGCATCCGTATCCGAAAATATCCGTATCCGAAAGTAATTATATATAATATATTTTTAATATATTTTAAATATATATAATATATAATTATATATTTTAAACCCATTTATAGTTATAAGCCATTTATATATTTTTATACATACACTTATAGTTATAGGCCCATTTGTCATAAGACTAATAACCTAACCTAATTCATTCACTCTCATCTCACGCCTCTCACTCTCATCTTACGCCTCTCAAGTCTCTCCCCGTCTCTCTCTCTCTCTCTCTCAAGCTAAACAAATTCATACGAACTACATATATTGTTTAATTGTTTTGAATATGAGTTGGGTTCGGTTGATTAGCGTGAGTTATGGGGTGAATCAGGTGTATGTGTGGTGCGGTTGTGATGGGGGGCGTGTGTGACGAACAAGGGAGGGGAGACACCAGTGGCGGTGGTGGTGATTATGTGACGGAAAGAGAAAGAGGGAAGGGAGTAGTGAACTGTGTGTCTGTGTGGTGTGTGTTCCGAGAGTAAAACAGGGGAGAAGAGAATTGAAAGGTTGAGGGAGAAAGAGTAGGGAATTGTGATGTTGTCCATGAGTGTGTTGTGTGAATTGCAGAGCAAGAGAGGGCTGAGAAATAACAATTGGAAGCTTGTGTTTGTTTTCTCTTTTTCTTTTTTAACAAAGGGCTGTAGAATGGATTCGGATTCAATCATGTTATATTATAAGGTCCTTCACTAGTTCACTGGTTAATTACGTATTTAATTACTTTTTGCCAGTTCTCCATTATTTTAATTTGGTATTTAATTTGTTATAGGTCAATCTGGACCATCTGGTAAGCTAAAAGCTGTCTCAATTTCACTTCTCGGAGACTCGCCATCCGGTAAGAATCCACCACTCTTATACTTACAATATATTTTCCAAATATATATAAGCTATCCCACTTCATTGTATCATGTTCATTTAGTTTGTTTGTTTATGGTGGCACTTTAATAACTCAACCTCAAACTAGTACAATAATGTTTGTGTGTGTATCTATCTGTCCATGTATCATATATGCATTTGCAGTAATATATTTTTTATTAGTTCATGTGGTTTATAGGCCTCACTGTCCTGCTTCTATCTTGTTTTTATTTGGTTCGTATTTATGTTAGTTCAAGTAGATTTAGGTACCATAGATCAAAATAACAGTAAAAATGAACACAGGCAGTTTATGATGTACAATGGGTAAATATTTTATGATTTCAATTTGAACAGGTACTCAAAGTTTTTCCATATCCAGTGACTATCACAGCAGCTCAGTTTGTTATCGGAACAGTTTTCGTTATCCTAATGTGGACATCAAATATTTACAAGCATCCTAAAATTACAAGCGCACAAGTATTTTCAAATTCTGCAATTTGTTATTTAGGTTTCAATTTGACTTCTTGTTCTGACTCTGACCATGACATTTGCTTGTAGCTTATAGCAATTCTTCCGATGGCAGTGGTGCACACATTAGGAAACCTCTTCACTAATATGAGCCTAGGTCAAATGTCGTTCTCATTTACTAATGTTATAAAAGATATGGAGCATTCTCTGTTGTCTTATCAGCTATGTTTCTTGGAGACGTAAGAATTCTGACAGAACTGTTTCACATGGTATGTTAATTGATCCCATGTACTTTTTAACTACAACTATAGCACTAGTTTAATTCATATGATACCAACACCAAGTATATAGGAACATGAATTAAGCCTTCTGAATTCTCAAATCTGCCCAGTTTTATAGGGACATTTACGTTTAGTTAAACAAAAGGACCAGGTATATAACATGGAAGTCGTTCACAATGATGTCCTTAACGACCCTGTAGCATATGGTAACTTTTAAAGGTAGAGAATTTAATCCGTAGAACTAGCTTGGACTTCTCATATTCAGCAGTTTCAGAAATTTCGGTTGATTTTGAGGCTGTTTTTCTTGGCCTTGTATGTAGAATTGGTTAAGTGTCAGAAAATCAAAGTTATAGGTTTTAAGTCTTGATATGTTGTAAACTGGACTGTCTAGTTTACCCAGGAAATATAATTAAGGGAATTGAGTAAGCTCAGCAAGAGTTAGACTGTTAGAGGCCCTGGAGTGAGGCACGTCGAAACTGATAGGATTGTCTGATTAGAAAATTTTCGTCTCTGATTTATAACAAAATAGAATTTCAATACTTTCTATATATTTGGTGGCAGATGGATAATGCTTTGATTGATGATAGAAGAATACATGTTGATTTTAGTCAAAGTGTTGCAAAACTGTGGTCTCAATAAAGGCGTAAAATATCATTAGATTCGGACAGAACTGTGTCATTGGGTGCAAATTGTATCATTAGATTTTTGGTTATTTTGTAGTGTAAAAATGTGGAAGGCTTTGAGGAAACCATAGTACTAGGGCCACATGTCTAAAATGGCATGGTTCTTAATTTGTTACAATTAATATACCATGGAAGTACACAAAGTATGTTTTCTCTTAAGTTGCAATTAATATTTGTTTAAAAAAAGCACTGGATAGTGGATACATCTTAAATTTTAATTTCCTTCTGATCATTTGCAGATCAAAGATATAGCAGTGAAATTTTTCGGGTGCTTATAAGCAATGCAAGCCTTGCACGGGCTCCCCCACCTTTAAGAAAGGACAGAGAGGTTATCCTGAATTCGATACCTTAAACGAATTCGCTTCAGGGAATGATCTTAAAAAAATTACATTTTTGGTGATGTAAATGTTTCCATTAATTGTATAATTTTTGGTGATTTGTTTTGTAATATTTTGGTTGTATTGAATGGTTTGTTTAAAAAAATTGAAATTATTATTTTTTTAATATTTCCATTGAAATTAAAAAAATTGTAATATTTTAGTTTTGTAATATTTCCATTAATTGAAATTATTTTTTTTTAAAAAAATTGATCTATAGTGTCGGTCATTTGAAAGGGCGACGCTATAGGTTTTTTCAAAAAAAAAATTTAACCTATAGCGTCGGTCATTTGAAAGGGCGACGCTATAAGATATACCTATAGCGTCGGTCATTTGAAAGGGTGACGCTATAGGTTTTTTGAAAAATTAAAAAATTTAACCTATAGCGTCGGTCATTTGAAAGGGCGACGCTATAAGATATACCTATAGCGTCGGTCATTTAAATGACCGACGCCTAAAGTAGACTTCAGCGTCACCATTTTAACCGACGTTATAGGCCTATACCTATAGCGTCGCCTGCATATACTACGCCATTTGACCGACGCTATAGGTCAATTTGACCGACGCTATAGGTCCAGTCTGTACTAGTGAGAGAGAGAGAGAGAGATTTGATTTTAGAGGATTGATTGTGGATCTGGGTTTTATGTAGTATATGTTTGGACACTGAGAGCAAAGGTGGGAAATGAAAATTTTGGTGAAGGGGGAAATGAAAATTTGGATAAGCAGGAGAATGGGGGGAAATATATTGTAATATTTGTGAGGCTGAAAATAGGGGGCGAGAATGAATTTAATGGAAATTTAACAAATTTTAGAAATATTTTTATTGACTTGTAAAATATATATTATTTTATTATATTTATTATATAATGTTTGTTCAACTTCGGAACCGTATAGATGTTAATAGATATTCATTCCAGTGTTGGAAAAAAATAAACAAAAAATAAAAAGGCTCTATCATGCCGCATCTTAACGGAAAAAAGTACAGATTCCAGTAACGGGACGTGTGCCAGATTCGACGATCGAACACATACAAGAATGATTTTTTTATAACTTTTTGTACACATCGCTAAAATTAGTATGTAACATCATCCGTACGGTTGGATCGTCCAAAAAACAATTAAAAAAATAAATTATACTAGTTTGACCAAGGAGTACTTTGATAGTTGACCATTAAAATGTCATACAAGAATGAATCTTTTTTTTCTAATTTTTTGTACACAACACTAAAATCAGTATACAACATCATTCGTACGGTTGGATCGTCAAAGAAAATAAATTTAAAAATAGATCATGTTCAATCGGTACGATACTAGTTAGATGGAGTAGTACTTTTGGCGGATTTATATTATAAACACATACAAGAATGATTTGTTTTTTCTACCTTTTTGTACACATCACTAAAATTAGTATATGACATCATCCGTACATTTGGCTCGTCCAAAAAAATTAAAAAAAATTATTATTCGAAAATTATACTAGTTTGACCAAGGAGTACTTTGATAGTTGACCATTATAAAATCATACAAGAATGATTTGTTTTTTTCTAATTTTTTGTACACATCACTAAAATAAGTACATAACATCATTCGTATGGATGGATCGTCGAAAAAAAAATTTAAAAAAATAGATCATGCTCAATGGGTACGACACTAGTTAGAGTGAGCAGTACTTTTGACGGATTTATATTATAAACGCATACAAGAATGATTTCTTCGACGATCGAACCATACGAAAGTTAATAAACACTCACTCTAGTGTTGGGAAAAAATAATCAAAAAATAAAAAGGTCGGGTTGTACGAGATTTTAACAAAAACGTGGCAAAAGTGCTACTTCCTATAACGAGGCACGATCCAGATTCACTGAATAAATTTTTTGAACGATTTCTTCGACGATCGAACCGTACGAAACTTAATAAAAATTCATTCTAGTGTTGGTAAAAAATAATCAAAAAATAAAAAGGTCGGGTTGTACGAGATTTTAAAAAAAACGTAGCAAAAGTGCTACTTCCTATAACGAGGCACGATCCAGATTCACTGAATAATTTTTTTGATTGATTTCTTTGACGATCCAACCGTACGAAAGTTAATAAACACTCATTCTAGTGTTGAGAAAAAATAATGAAAAAATAAAAAGGTCGGGTTGTACGAGAGTTTACAAAAAACGTAGCAAAAATGCTACTTCCTATAACGAGTCACGATCCAGATTCACTGAATAATTTTTTTGAACGATTTCTTCGATGATCGAACCGTACGAAAGTTAATAAACAATTATTCTAGTGTTGGGAAAAAATATTCAAAAAATAAAAAGGTCGGGTTGTACAAGATTTTAACAAAAACGTAGCAAAAGTGCTAATTCCTATAACGATGCACGATCCAGATTCACTGAATAATTTTTTTGAACGATTTCTTCGACGATCGAACCGTACGAAAGTTAATAAACACTCATTATAGTGTTGGGAAAAAATATTCAAAAAATAAAAAGGCCGGGTTGTACGAGATTTTAACAAAAACGTAGCAAAAGTGCTACTTCCTATAACGAGGCACGATCCAGATTCACTGAATAATTTTTTTGGTTGATTTCTTCGACGATCGAACCGTACGAAAGTTAATAAACACTCATTCTACTGTTGGTAAAAAATAATCAAAAAATAAAAAGGTCGGGTTGTACGAGATTTTAACAAAAACGTAGCAAAAGTGCTACTTCCTATAACGAGGCACGATCCAGATTCACTGAATAATTTTTTTGAACGATTTCTTCGACGATCGAACCGTACGAAAGTTAATAAACATTCATTCTAGTGTTGGGAAAAAATAATCAAAAAATAAAAAGGTCGGGTTGTACGAGATTTTAACAAAAACGTAGCAAAAGTGCTACTTCCTAAAACGAGGCACGATCCAGATTCACTGAATAATTTTTTTGATTAATTTCTTCGAAGATCGAACCGTACGAAAGTTAATAAACACTCATTCTAGTGTTGGGAAATAATATTCAAAAAATAAAAAGGTCGGGTTGTACGAGATTTTAACAAAAACGTAGCAAACGTGCTACTTCCTATAACGAGGCACGATCCAGATTCACTGAATAATATTTTTTGAATGATTTCTTCGATGATCGAACCGTATTAAAGTTAATAAACACTCATTCTAGTGTTGGAAAAAAATAATCAAAAAATAAAAAGGTCTGGTTGTACGAGATTTTAACAAAAACGTAGCAAAAGTGCTACTTCCTATAACGAGGCAAGATTGAGATTCACTGTATAATTTTTTGAATGATTTATTCGACGATCGAACTGTACGAAAGTTAATAAAAATCATCACTAAAATTTGTATATAACATCATCCGCACTATTGGATCGTCCAAATTTTTTTTAAAAAAATTATTATTCGAAAATTATACTAGTTTGACCAAGGAGTACTTTGATAGTTGACCATTAAATATCATACAAGAACATTAAACAACGGTTTTTTATTAAAAACTGTTGTTGTGCTTAATATAACACAACATTTTTTTATATGAAAACCGTTGTCTGATTATTTTCATTATTTCCCACCAAATTCAATTCAAATTATTTTATTATTCCCACCAAATATTTCATTATTTCCCACCAAATTCTATTCAAAATTTTTGTAGTTCAGACAACGGTTTCATAAAAACTGTTGTCTCATCAAAACACGATTTAACAACGGTTAATTATTCCGTTGTGTGAATCGTAATAACACAATGGTATATGAAAACAGTTGTGTGAATTATACAACGGTTTATAAACGTTGTCTCAAAACAGATCAGACAATGTTCGTAAAAACAGTTGTGCAACCTTACTCGTCTTTACAACACCACATTGCAAAAGCCATTGTCTGAATCAATTTACTAGACAACGTTTTTAACCCGTTGTAGGGTACCTGGATGACACAATACTTTTCTGAAGTTACAAAAAAACTGTTGTCTCTTAATTCCAAACAATGCTTTTTCGTCCGAGCGTTGTCTGATGAGTGTTGTCTGATTGCGATTTTCTTGTAGTGTAGGCCAAAATCCACTAGGCGTCCTCTTGGGCTGATATATTTTGCCCATTTATTATATTAATGACTCACGGCCCATTAAAGAACCTGTGGCTCGCGATGCCCTGGCCTCGCTGGCGGGGCTATATGGAGAAACTACGTGGCCTCGCATGCGACCTTGCTGAGCTAGTCATGCGAGGTAGTCCACATTATATGGAGATAAATGTGTTCACGCGACCTAGCTCGCTGGGCCTGACTGTGAACCTTCCTGATGCATGTGGTCTAGGCCTCGCTGGACCTTGTAGACTACGACCCCTAGGGTCGCTGGCGATCCCTTTTGTAGTTTAATAATGTAGTTAATTGATTTCTTAACAATAAGCTTTGTCGACCCATACTTTATTTCCAAGCCCATTAGCGTTGATATCGTATTATCCCAGCCCATTAGGCCTGTTTAGGACCTATGCCAGATTCGGGTATAACAACTACCCCCCGAGTCCATATTGTCATTAGCGATGCGATGTGGGCTCAAAGATATTTTGCTCCATGAACCTCGACCCGACATTAAGGCCCATTAATAATTGCCTTTGGGCTCTCTTCGCAAGCCCAACGAATTCGAACGGTTTCTAACAGCTGGCACATCGAGATCGGCGTCAAACCACTTGAGATGACGACACGTGTTGTGTGCCCTTCTCTCTCCTTGCTACTATATATACTTCAGATTTCAAATCATTTGTCACTTTCCTTATTAACATCATACGGAAGTGCTGTCAATTTTCTCCCAGTTCAAACAAAGAACTCGGTTCGCTTTCCATCAAGAACGACCTTCAATTTTTGCAAGATCTTCACACATTCTTCATAAAAAAAGTAAGATTTCTTCCTTTGTTCTTCATTTAAATGTATATGTAGCTTGCAATTTCATGTTTCTGTATTTATAATTGCATGCGATGCGAACTAGAATATATGCGACCCTATACGCTTAATTTCATACTACGAGCCCTACCTCGCTAGCACAACAAATGCGATCCCCAATTAGATATAGGACAGTCGCCTCGCCTACAGAATAGGAGTATTACTTAACACCTCCCTCGCGTGTGATGTAAGGACACTTAGAGCTTTCTATATATTTCATCTTTCTGAATCCCCTTCATACTCTGTAAGTGCACACACTAATACTTCACTTTCTTTTCAGATGTCTACCGACGACAACTCGCGAACTCCCTCACCCCTTCTTCCGCATGTATCTATTAGCGAACAAGCGGCTGCAAATATTGCTAAAGCTACAAGTGCTAGCGACTCCTCTTTCAAATTATATCTAGATACCCAATGGTCACAAGAGGACTTTACTAGAGAGACTCCGCTAGGATCATGGAAAGCGAAGCGTCCCTCTGAAGCATACAATCAGTCCATTGATGCCACTTCTGATTCCCAAAACCCTCTTAACCTTGGCCTCCCTCCTTCTGTTCAAGATGACGTAAATGAACTGCTGAATAGGGGAGAGAGATTCTTTTCAAGCGTTCCCAATCTTCTTTCTCCACTCAACAAAAATCTCATCAACATCCGAGCTCCAATACTTCTTTCTAGTAGTTCATCAACGAATTCTCTTGGCCATGCATACTACGATCTTGAGGGCGGAGCTGATAACGAGGCCAACTCTGATGATTCTGATTATGAAGAGCCTACCTCCGACAACGGTGGCCTCGATGAAGTAACCAACGTTGTCAATTTTGAAGATTACGACTACATTCCTGAAGCCTCTCCTGATCCGTATGTACCAACCCCTCAACCTGAATTGGAGGGTACCATTTATGTTGGGGGACCTCGCCCTGAGGACATCTCACCCGGCTCCAAAATGAAACTAGGCCAACCCCGCATCCTGGTCTACAAAGATCTATCAACAACCCTGGACTCAGAATCCTTGGCGAAAGCTGTAAACATATTTAGGCCTGAAGGAAAAATAATTCTCCCCAAACCCTCAATGCGATGTTATCGCTTCAACTATGAGGAAAATGGTGGCAGAGTGCCTCGTATGGTCTTAACATCCGCGATGATGAAAATTGGCGTCTCTTCTCCAATTCACCCCTTCATTAGAGATGTCTGCGAAACATACAATTTGGCCCCAATTCAGATTAACCCCAACGGCTACAGAGCCATGATTGCACTTTACATCATCTACCATAAACTTGGATATCCCGAGTTAGATGCTCGAACCATGGGTTACTTTCTTCAACTAAAGCGATGCGGGCCTTCTGACTTTGGATATGTCTATTTTTAAATGTGGCCCGAGTTCAACAAAACAGAACTCTACCATAATGCCCCTAGCAATGCAGGCTCGTGGAAGGGCCCATATCTTTATGTCCATGAGGTTCCACGAGTGAAGACCTCATTCAACTATCTCCCAGGTATAATATTGTTCTTTTCGTTCCCCCCTTTTCTTTCGTCCTTTTTAACTAATCCATGGTATAACACCACTTCAATGACCTCATAGTTGGCCAAGTGCGAACTTGTTTAAAAGGCAAGGAGAAGCAATGAGCTGATGATGTACTAAAGACTTCTCGCAAAGATAGGAACATTCGAACCCTCCTCACCATAGAAAACTTAACCGAGTGTAATTTTTTGAAGAAAGGAGTGAAACTACCCTCTGAAGCGGGGCCTTCAAAAGCGAGGAAGGCTTCACAAAAAAGAAAAGCGTGAGACAATGCCTCGTACTCTCGAGTTATAGTTTCTGTGAGCGAGGGTACTTTCTTCGTCGCTATACAATTATCACTTGTTGAACTCCCAACTTCTTTATATGTGTTATCCTTGTTGCTTCTAGTCTTTTATATAAATTTTTAATGGTGCTTTATTCTCTTTTTGCGGACATGTCGAGCAAGGGTCGCAGGCCTCCATTTATTAAGAAGAGCGAGACTACCATTGCAACGAAGCCAGCTACCACCGTGCAAAAGAAAGTCAACGAGCATCCTCCTCTTCCACCTCCATCTACTCAGGCTGAAACTCCACAACAAACTCCTCAAGGCAATCCTGAAGTGCATACATCTAAGAAATCCAAGAAGGATGGGCCAGTGCTCCCCCCTGTTAAGCCTCCTGCCTCTGCAACTCCTATTCATCACCTCTTTGCGAAGCATGGATATACCCATGCAACTGAAGAAGAGTGCACGAACTGGGTGGGTGTAGAGTTGATAGAAAACTCCGAATCAGTTTCCAAATGCGTAGCTGAAGTTTTTATCCGTCAAGCCTCGCATCTTCGAGAATTGAAAAACGTGGTCATGGCTAACAGCAAATTGGAGAAAGAGGTGACAGACCTTAAGCTCAAATTTGAAGAGGATAAGAAATTGCTTCTGGAGAACTACAAACGATCTCTGGATACTGAGACCTCCTCTCTTCGCCCCGAGCTGAAGAATATCAGTAATCAAAAGACTGCCCTCAACAAATCATTGAAAGAGGCAGAGGAGCGCGAGGCGGAGCTGAAGAAAGAGCACGAGGTGGAGGTGGACAAGCTGAAGAAAGAGCTCGCGGTTGTCCAAGGTGAACGTTCTGCTATTGAGAAGGCCGCACAAACCAAATTTATGAAGGAATTTATTAAGAAGATTCCTGATTTTGACTGGTCTCAGCTTGGCCCTGAAACTGCTGACTTTGCCCTTGATCTTCGCAAGGAAATTGAGGAGGAAAATGCACAGGAGGCAGCTAGGCTTGCAAGTGAAGCAACCAACCGAAATGATACCGCTGCATAATCCATTCCACCTTGATCTCTGAACTGGGGATGCGGGCACCCCTTGAATGCCTCGCAGTTTGTAATATTTTTATAACTGCTTTTATAACTCTCGAATGATTTGGGATCGCATGGCGACCCTGGAACAGTTGTCGTTTCATAATTGCTATGTCTTTTTATTGCTTATTTCTTGCCTTCCTTTCTATAATATCTTGTGCTTGCTTTTACTTCATAGAATTAATGCTTCAATTCCTTGTATATTTGAAATAGCAACAAGTAGATTGGCCTCGCAGATGCGAAGCTTCCCTTGTTAAATTGTTGAATTTGTAGCTTTTCCTTTTCAATTTGCTTAACTTCAAGGTGTCCCCCATCTCTTTGGAATCAAGACATGCGGTGCCTTCCTTGCGAGGTCGTAGACACGATCTGGAGATGGAGGTCGCACTTTGACTTCTTTTACTTTACACTTTGAACTTCTTTAAGGAGATATACTTCTTTTTAACTAAACTTTGAAAACATTCCCTCAGGTCGCAGTAAGTGCACGCTCGTGACCTCATTGACCTGAGGGATGTTCGGCCTCGCATACGTTGTGCTGGCCTAGTCCTGAAAATTTTAAAATACTGAAAAAGAATAAAATTGCACAACTTCTTGGAGAACAAACATCATATATATATACGAGGGACGAAGCCCAACTTCCAATACATCATAACGAGGAGGTGTCTATATGATCACTACCCCCCGAGTACTTTGTATGAATTTATTCATGCTAAGTAGTAGTAGATAGGGACTATCAGGGGCGAGGCCTCTACTGATAGTATTTTCTTAAGTGTTCTGCATTCCAAGCTCGTGGCATGACCTTATCATCCATACCAGTTAGATAATAGGTCCCTTCGTTGATAACGCCATAGACTTTATAAGGCCCTTCCCAATTGGCTCCAAAAACCCCATGAGACGAGACCTTAGTATTAGGCATCACTTTCCTAAGCACCAAGTCTCCCACACGAAGATGTGGAACACGAACCTTTCCATTATAGTACCTCGCAGTCCTTTGTTGATAGGCTGCGAGCCTTAGTTGAGCCTCGTTTCTGGATTCTTCAATCATGTCCAAATAAAGCCTGTGATTGACTTCATTGGCTTCGGAGTCAAAGTGCTCTCTTCTGAACGAGCCTGAACCCACCTCAACTGGGACCATGGCCTCGCATCCATAGGTTAGCGAGAACGGGGTCTCTCCTGTAGTAGACCTAGGGGTCGTGTTGTATGACCACAAGACCTTTGGCAGTTCCTCGGGCCAATTTTCATTACTCTCTTCAAGCCTTACCTTTAGTGTATGTTTGATAATCTTGTTTACAGCCTCGGTTTGGCCATTTGTTTGAAGATGGCTGACGGTAGAAAAACTCTTTTTGATCCCCAAGTTCTCACAAAACTCCTTCATTTCCTTGCTATCAAATTGTTTCCCATTATCTGAAATCAGCTGATATGGGATGCCATAGCGACATATAATTGCTCTGTAGACAAAATCCTTCAATTTTTTAGCCATGATGGTAGCTAGAGCCTCGGCCTCGGCCCACTTTATGAAATAATCCACGGCCACAACTGCATACTTAACTCCACCCTTGGCTTTGGGGAGCTTGCAAATAAGATCTATCCCCCACATAGCAAAGGGCCATGAGCTTATCAGCAAAGTGAGGTGTGCAACCGGAGCATTACTGAAGTTGGCATTTCTCTGACATCTGTCACATCGCCTAGCAAACTCAAAGGCATCTCTTTTCAATGTGGGCCAAAAATACCCTTGTCGCAGGATTTTTTGAGCTAGGGAGTTACCCCCCGAGTGATTGCCACATATTCCCTCATGGACTTTCCTTAAGATGTAGTTGCATTCTTCACCATCTACACACTGCAGCAATGGTGTGTTGAAGCCTTTTCGATACAGCACTTCATCATATATCACTTAGCGAGCTGCCTGGTACTTGATCTTTCTCGCTTCTTTTTTCTCTTGTGGCAGAGCCCCATTCTTAACATACTCCCATATGAGGGTCATCCATGTCGACCCCTGGCTAACTACTTCCATAACACTTTCCTCTGGAACACTAGGCTTACTTTGAATTTCCAAGGGAATTATCCCTAGTAAAGTGGCCTCGCGTCGCGAGCCCATTTTTGCGAGGGCATCGGCTCCTTGATTTTTTGCCCTCCTGATAAACTCTACCTTGACTTGCTTGAATGACCTTATAAGCCTTTGAACACACTTTAAGTATAGCTCTATCTGCGGTCCCCTAGCTTGCCATCCACATCCGACATAACCCGTGACTAACATAGAATCGCTGTATGCATTGAGATTTTCCACCTTCATTTCTATTGCGAGCTTGAGGCCGATGATGAGAGCCTCGTACTCAGCTGCATTATTAGAGGCCTCGAAAGTGAAGTGCATAGCATTGCTCAACTTGCGACCTTCGGGTGTAACAAGCTCGATCCCAGCTCCGGCTCCTTCCTTGTTAGATGCTCTATCAACATATAATTCCCACCACGAGGCTGAATTTTCATCTTTGATTTTGGGATCAACCACTTCTGCGATCGCTACGAGAGCCCAGGCATCTTCCTTAGATTGGGAAGGAAATTCCAATATGAAATCCGCCAAAGCTTGCCCCTTTATTGCACCTCGAGGCTTGTACTCAATATCGAACTGACTAAGCTCTATGGTCCATTTTAAAAGTCTTCCCGAGGCCTCTGGCTTGTGCATTACTTGCCTCAATGGGTAGGCAGTGCGAACTTGGATACTATGAGCCTGAAAGTATGGCCTCAGCTTTCGCGAAGCCAAAACCAAAGCATAGGCGAGCTTCTCCATGTTGGTATAGCGAGTCTCAGCATCTAGCAACCTTTTACTGACATAATAAACGGGGAACTGGGCCATCTCCTCCTCGCGAACGAGGACAGCACTGATGGCGTATTCTGAGACAGCCAGGTAAACAATAAGAATTTCTCCTTTCATAGGCTTAGAAAGTAATGGAGGCGAACCCAAATGCTTTTTTATTTGCTGAAAAGCCTCCTCACACTGCGGGGTCCATTCAAAATGTTTTCCCACCTTCTTGATCGCTTTAAAAAATTCATGACACTTATCCGATGACTTAGAAACAAACAGGTTAAGCGTTGCGACCCTACCAGTTAGACTTTGCACCTTCTTAACACTTCTAGGCGATCTCATCTCCAAAAGAGCTTTTATCTTAGCTGGATTGGCCTCAATTCCTCTGTGATTTACAATAAACCCCAAAAATTTTCCAGATTCGACCCCGAAAACACACTTCTGGGGTTTGAGCTTCATCCTGTATCTTCTCAATATATCAAACATTTCTGCGAGGTGGGCTACATGATCCCCAACTTCCTTAGACTTCACAAGCATGTCGTCCACATAGACCTCCATTGTCTTCCCAATTTGCTTCTCAAACATCATATTAACGAGCCTCTGATAGGTGGCACTTGCATTGAGGAGACCAAAGGGCATCCCAATATAGCAGTAGAGACCTCTGTCTGTGATAAACGAAGTGTGCTCCTGATCGGGGCCATACATGGGTATCTGATTATGCCCAGAGTAAGCATCCATAAAACTTAGGAGTGCATGTCCCGCTGTTGCATCTACCAACTGATCAATCCTTGGAAGTGGGAAACTATCTTTCGAGCAATGCTTGTTGAGGTCAGTAAAATCCACGCACGTCCTCCACTTGCCATTTGGTTTCTTCACGAGGACAGGATTAGCGAGCCAATCAGGGTAGAATGATTCCCTGATGAGCCCGACCTCGAGCAACCTATCCACCTCCTCCTTGAGGGCCTCGGCTCGCTCTCCACTTATTGGCTTCTTTTCTGCCTTACTCCCTTTTTGTTAGGATCAAGATTGAGTCTATGACACATCACATTGGGATCGATCCCAATTATGTCTTCGTGAGAACATGCAAATACATCCAAATTAGCTTTAAGAAACTCCACGAGCCTCCCCCTAAGATCAGGGCTCAGCTGCGACCCGACCTTCAACACCTTGGTTGGATCTTTAGCATCAACAAGAACGGATATCGTATCTTTTGCGGCTCCAGCCCGCTCCACATGTTCAGGAATGCGAGGATCTAGATCAATTTCAACATCACGAGCCCTAATAGACTCTACTTCATCCTGCCTCGTGACTTCTACCACCGAGGTCGGAGTCGCTCCAACATGTCCATACTCGGTCACAACTGTTGTTTCTCGTATGATCCTAGTAGGCAAGTCTACCAATGTTGATGTCTCCTTGCGAACCCATTTCCCTTTTTGGGCTCGCACATCGGCCTGTTCTGGACTTTCCTCGTCATCACTAGCCTCCTCGACAATTCCTTCTTGTAGCACCAACACAGGCTGCGAGGCCTCCATCATAATAGCCCCTGGCACTGGCTCTACTTGGATATCCAAATTGTCAAAATAATCATTAGGTAACTCCTCGAAGGATATTATATTGCAACTAACTGAGGGTTGCGAGGCCAACTTGCGAGCCCTTTCTTCTTCTTCGCATTCCATATGATTTCTTCCTCTTTCTGCTGACTTAAGGGCCTGATTATAGCATTCTCAAGACTCATGCTGAATTCCTCTAACACATCCTACACCTTGCGGGGTAGAGAACTTCATTGAGAGGTGGTAGATAGAAGTCACCACCCTCATTTCCTTCAAAATGGGTCTCCCCATGATTGCATTATAAGCAGATGGCTGATCTACGACCATGAAGTCAGTAACCTGTGTAGTGATGCAGGGCTCGTCCCCCAAAGTAATAGGGAGCCTGATAATGCCTTTCACACTAACAGAAGCTCCAGTGAACCCATAGAGGTGACCTACTGTAGGAATGAGGTCCTTGTCTACATACCCCATTTTCTTGTAGACATCATACATCAAAACATTCACAACACTTCCATTATCCACCAGTACTCTATAAATATTCTGTGAGCCAATGCGAACTCGAACCACTAGAGCATTAGAGTGAGGATGGTGTACCCACTTCGCATCCTCCTCAGTGAACATTATATTTGTATCTTCCCCCTTAAAAAAGCTTTGGGGGTCGCTCATGTAAATGATGCACATTGGTGAGGGGCCGATCCCTGGCCTCGCGAGCGTATCTCTCCCTTGCCTTGTTACTATCCCCACCAATATGGGGTCCTCCAATAATCACATGGATACTGTTGCCTCGCTCCTCCCTTTCTTTGCGAGGCTCTGTATTCTGGCCCGTATGAGGTACAGCATTATATCCCAGCCCCGACTTGCTAGAGTTCCCTTGATGCTTTTTTACTTCACGAACCGCCCACTCTCACTACACCATATAATGGCTATTGCAACGATAGTTTCTTAGGTTTGTCAAAAAACGTTGCTATTGAGAAACCAAATAACACAAATTGCAACGGCTATGAAAAATGTTGCAATAGCATTGAAAAAAATTTAGAGAGTTAAAAACATTTCGTCTATTGCAACAATTTTCTTAAATCGTTGCAATAAATCGTAGTTTTGGGCCAAAAAATTGGCGGGCTTGTAAATATGTGTCCTAAGCGGGATTTCCTTAAAACTTTTGCCGGGCTTCCAAAATTAACAAAAGAAAAAAGAAAAGGGAAACATAACATAACTGATAACACACCACTCGACCACACGACTAACACAGACACAAACACACAGATACAAACCCAGATCTGATACTCAAGCTCGAAGATCGAGAGAAATTAATTCAAGCTCGAGTACTCAAGCTCGAAGAAGATTAAGGTTCGACAAAGGTAAACCATCGATCCTCTTCCCTCAAATTGATGAAAAATCGAGCATGCATGTTCTTTAGAGTAGAAGATTAAAGCTCAAATGTTCCTCCTTGTTCTTTGTTTAGTTTTGAATCGAAGATTAAGGCTCACATCTTCGTTATTCTTCTT
The DNA here is from genome assembly GCA_037693485.1 of Kitagawia praeruptora. NCBI lineage: Eukaryota > Viridiplantae > Streptophyta > Magnoliopsida > Apiales > Apiaceae > Kitagawia > Kitagawia praeruptora. Next base: position 6,484,134 of record CM075354.1, on the reverse strand, counting down.
TAATTGTTCTTTTTTTGTGTTCTTAATTAGGGTTTTTTTGTTTCTTATGTTAATTCGAATTATGTAATTGGGTATTTTTTTTTGTTTATATGGTTTATCTTGTAATTGGATTTAGGTTTGTTCTTAAAGTGTTAATTTCCCATCTTTGATTAGAGTATCAATCTGTTCTTTAAGGTGCCAACAGTCTGCAGTATCATGCCCCGCTCATGAAATTCACAATACTTCCTAGTATTCCTGGTCCCTTGTGCTCCCATTGTGGGGGGTCTAGTGAACAATCCTTTGTTCGCACTTACAGCATAGATATGATCCACGGGAGCCACCAAGGGGACAAACTTACTTTCATCTCTAATCGGGCGACCTCGAGGAGGGGATCTGAAGGAATTTACGAACGAGCGGAAGCGCGATATAACCATTATTCCGTAAAAACCATGTATCGCACATATAGAAAATCATATAAAAAACCGAGAGCTTGGGGAATCGTAACCATACCTTGAAAATTGAAGCTTTATAAAATTGGTTGCTAGCAGCTGCTTCTCAGAGTGTGAAGCACTCTACCGGTATCCACCAAGAATAATCTTCGATGAAGCTTTTATAAAACAAGCTTTTATAAAAATGGTGCCTTGATCTTTTTGAGAGAGAGAGAGAGAGATGAAGATGGAGGCTACTAGGGTTTTCACAAAACCACAATGCATACACTTCTCTTCTCATCTCTTTCTATTTTTAGGGCACAAGTAGGTTTTTTAGTATAATTAATATATCATATATATTTATATATAAATCCCAAAAAATGTTTAAATAATAATTAAAACTATTTTAATCATTATTAAAACAACTTGCTCTCTCAAAATTACCTTCATCAATAAATTAATCTTTTTATGGTGTGACCCTGTAGGTTCAATATTAAGCCGGTAGTAGAAATAAATAATAATAAACTTTTTATTTATTATTTATATGAATTCTAATAATTCATTAAATATAATTAACTGATTAATTATATTTATTCTACTCGTGAGTGATGCTTCTCAACATATCGCGACTATCCGGATAATATGAATTCACTGCTTAGAATACCAAGAACCTGTCAGTGACTAGTTACCGTACAATCAATTTCTTCTACCCTACAATATCCCGATTAAATACAAGGCATGGATCTCGTGTCAAGCCTATCAAATTTAATCATATGATTTCTTATTCACAATGCAAAGTTCATATTAATGCAAATTAGAAACTCCTTTCTAATTTCATTCACTCTGGCCAGAGATTCCAGAACTCGCATACTAAGAATAACATAGGATATTCACTTCCTTACTGGAAGGGGTAGATCCTTTATTGATCATTAACTATCTCCATGCACAAATCCCTATGCCCAGAATAGACCTAATGGATGTCCTTGAGACTAAGAACTAAACCAAAGCACAGTTCATCATATACAAGATTACTCTAACGATCTCAAGTCTAAGGACACTTGTACAACTATCACTCAGTGAACAACTATCGACACGTGAGTAAACTCCATTAGTTGTTCAACTTATCGAGTCATGTTCAGTGAACTTACTCCTTAATAAGCACCTACATACTAGCTATAGTGTCACCACAGAAATGCCTATGAGAACAGACATCCTCCTGAAAGGAGCAAACAAAGTATGTACCAATCTTTGCGGATTCACTAACTTCCGATTAGTTATCCTATGATCAGGAACTGTTTAATTCTAGAGTTATTATCTTCTAGATCTCATTTTTATAATCTCGTTATAATTCTAGAAGCTTTACTCTAAACTATGGAACATCTTATTTAAGACAATTTAAATAGATAAAGCCCGTAATAAAAACAAATAAGTCTTTTATTAATCTTAATGAAATCAAATAAGAGTACAAGAAAGTTCTTCCTAAATCATCATACATGATTGGATTTTTGGACAAACTCTTTCATGATCGCCTTGGTAGGTCGCGTTCTCTTCTCTTTGGGCTCGGACTGCAATCCTGTCTTCGCCTAGGGTTTCGATAATCCTTCCTCTTTGTTCCTCTACTTCCACTTCCACCACCACCCTTTTCATTATTCTTCTTAAGGTCTGCTAATGACTTTTCAACACGTTTGAAGGGCTCGGCGACCCGATTCAACTCTGACAGGGTGGCATGAGTCTGTTTTTGCAATTTTTTCCAAAATTCGGTTCCTCCTCTTACTCCAGCGATAAGGAAGTTCTTTACAGCCTCGTCATTGGCACCTCGCACACGAGGTACTTCAGCATTAAACCTTTTGAAGTAATCATGAAGAGTTTCTCCCTCCCTTTGCTTTATGTTTGCAAGTGTCGACACGGGAGGTGCGTAGAGCATCAAAGACTGAAACTGCTTGATGAAAATATCCACAAATTGCTCCCATGATTATATTATGATCAGGGCCCCTAGCTTTGAGAACCATTGCTGAGCACTTCCCCTCAACGAGGCCGCAAATAGCCTGCACCTCGCTAGCTATGACACTTGGTATACCTCCATCTCGTTATTGAACCGAATCACGAACTCAGCTGGATCAGTTTCTCCATTATAGGTCATATCAGAGTGATGACCTCGAAACACTATAGGTAATGGAGCAGTCCAAATTTCACGAGTGAAGGGTGAAGAAGAGCCCATATTACTGAAAATCCCCTGCTCGTTGTTCATTGCATCCAATGCTTTTTTCAATTCTTCTAACTTGTAGTACCCAATCTTAGCTTCTTTATCACCATCTTTCTTTCCTCCAGTACTCGCATGATGAGATTGAGTCTTCTTTGGGATGCTAGACTCTTCTTGATCATTTCTATGATCCTTCTTTCTACGTTCCTCCTCACGGTGTTGGGACCGCTCACGATCTTGATGAGACGAGGGTCTGTCATCGCGATGATGGGACCGCTCACGCTCTCGCCGAGGAGAGGGGGGTCTGTCATCACGGCGATGTGACCACTCGCGATCTCGACGAGGAGACAAAGGTCGAGAAGAGCCTTTGCTTTTATTTTTAGGTCCTCCATCCTTGTTAATTTTGAGCTTCACCAGCTTGAGACGGAGATCGTGCTCGCTGAGTTTCTTTCCAACTCGGTCAAAGACACTAACGGATCTTCCTTCAGATGAGGAGGGCCTCGCCTTCGACCCCTCCTTATCCATAGTAGCATCCTCCTCGTTCCAGTCGGGGTTCGTTTGGTCTGTCACCACATCATCAAAGTCCTCAATTAGCTTCTTGGTGGGGCCCTTGCTACTTTCTGCTTGATGAGTTCGATCCCCTATCCTTGTATTCCTCTTGAAGCCTCTAGAACTATGTCGCTTCTCCATCTTAGCCACCTTTTCCTTTACCTCGATTATTTGATCACCGAGGCCTTTCAAAAATGACATGACTTCGCCAGTTAAAGCCACTTATTGGACAACAAGGGGTGTTTACTCCTTCTCAAACTCGTCCTCGATCCCCTCATTACGCGCCTCGCTCTCTGGTAGATTCTTCCTCTGGGGGTCGTCCTTATTTCTCCTATGCGATCCCGGAGTCTCTCATTCCCCATTTTTGTTCTTTTGTTCTTGTATAACAATATTTTGGAGGTTGCTGGATTTACGGAGCAAAATACGGATATTCTGCTATGAACACGAAGAACACGGAGGTGATTGATGAATGATTGTGGCTGCTCTTGTCTATTGATTTTCAGTGGTGAACTGTTCCTCATAGCTTTACAAGATGCCTACGTACCCTATTTATAGGGATCAAGCCATACGTAGTTCTCTTAGAGAAGAAGTTATCTAGACGGGCTAGGGTTTTTATGGGCTCGGTTAGGCCCAAATCCACTAGGCATCCTCTTGGGCTGATATATTTTGCCCATTTATTGTATTAATGACTCACGGCCCATTAAAGAACATGTGACACGCAATGCCCTGGCCTCGCTGGCGGGGCTATATGGAGAAACTAAGTGGCCTCACATGCGACCTTGATGAGCTAGTCATGCGAGGTAGTCCACATTATATGGAGATAACTGTGCTCACGCGACCTCGCTGGGCCTGACTGTGAACCTTCCTGATGCATGTGCTCTAGGCCTCGCTAGACCTTGTAGACTGCGACCCCTAGGGTCGCTGGCGATCCCTTCTGTAGTTTAATAATGTAGTTAATTGATTCCTTAACAATAAGCTTTGTCGACCCATACTTTATTTCCAAGCCCATTAGCGTTGATATCGTATTATCCCAGCCCATTAGGCCTGTTTAGGACCTATGCCAGATTCGGGCATAACATATAATATAAGATAGAGGAAGACCTTACGTGGATCTTATATGTTATATTTTACACTAACACTTTAGTTAAAAATTTAGAAAATGAATATGCATTCAAAGAAATGAAGCAAACAAGTTATATTCATCAAAATATAACATCAAAGGTCATACCAACATACCCTTCCTGCATGCATTATGGCTTAAACAATTGGAGGCATCAATTTACTCTCTTTTACTGGCAATGCTGTAGAACCGCCAACCTCGAAGTTTAAAATTTACGGTTGATAATGAAAAATATTACAAATACTCCCTAAATTTACGGTTGTAACTAACTCTCTCTCTCTCTCTATTCTATAAACGTAACATTACAAAATGAGTAGTACTAGACTACTATTTATACTACTGAAATCAAATGTTGTGCTGAGGTGGATTGTTGACTTGACTCATCTTTGACTTCCTCACTAACATCCCCCCGCAAGTGAGGAGGGGAGAAGTAATTGCAGACTCCGAACTTGGAGCTAAGAAATTGAAGCTGAGTTGCAGACAGTGCTTTGGTAAAGATATTAGCAGGTTGGAGTTTGGATTTAATGTGACGAGGAACTATAACACCTTGCTGCAACTTCTCACGAACTAGGTGACAATCAATAGCAATATTCTTAGTACGTTCGTGAAACACGGGATTAGAAGCAATGTATGTTAGGAATATGTTGTACTTGATGATAACTTCACAATCAATCAAATTGTATAAGTCATGTTTTGTAACTGTCAACGGATGAGACATTATAACTCTATCCGTTGACAGGTAGCTCATCAATGGATGAGGTTTTGTAGCATACTGTAGTATCTCTATTTATCAGTTGATAGTGTTTTTATTCAGAGTCATGTTGACCATCAACGGATAGGCAGAATAGGGTAGCCAATTGTAAATAAGCTATGCTATGTAATTCTATCTAAGTGAAAGTGTATCAACAGATGAGAACAGGACTCTATCAACGGATACAACTCAAATCTATAATATCAACGGATACAGCTCAAACTACCATCAACGGATAATCAGTAATACTTTCTTTTATGCTAGCTGGGAATTAGCAGTTGATAAGGACAGGTTTGACTGACAGATCACATGGGTTGATAGTAGGTATAAAAAGCAGTATGGCAGCCATTCTTTGGAAACACAGAAGAAAGAAGCATTCCATTTACACAGTACATACAAGAAAGGTGCAAGGGACATATCTGTTCACAAGGACAACCTTTCGGCTACGTATGGATTTGGAGTGGAGTAGCAAGTCAACTTGAATTAGATTAATATTATCTTATTCCTGTAGTACTTGTAAACTTGGATATATAACCAAGTGTAACAACTCTTTAGAAACTAAGAAAACAGACATATTTGCTTAGGGTTTCTTGAATATCCTTAGAAGCAAAGAGTTGTAAAACAGCAGCTGTGTACTTCTGTATCACAGAGTTTTCTTCGAATAAAAGTCTTAGGTGGTACATTTAACCACCTGATTTTTATGTGTTTGTGAATCATTTCTCATTCAGCAATTGTCTCCTTTTAGATTTCTGTGATTCTTATCAGAAATTTATAAATATCAAGAATTGTATTCAACCCCCCCTTCTACAATTATACAAGTGTGTAATCTGGGAATAACAATGTAAATGGCTGACTAATTGTCACAGAAGAGAGTAGCAGGAGCAAACTCGGGTAGCTTAAGTTCAGAAAAGAGAGAGAGCAGCCATGAAATCTCACATGTAACATCAGCCATGGCTCGATATTCGGCCTCTGCAGATGATCGAGAGACTGTGGATTGTTTCTTACTACGCCAACTGATCAAAGATGAACCTAACATGACACCATAACTAGTCACAGAACGACGAGTAAGCTGACAACATGCCCAATCAGCATCACAGAATGTTGTCAATGTCAATGGACTCTTGGCTGACAGAAACAGACCTTGGCCACAAGTTCCTTTCAAGTATCTCAACACACGATATGTAGCTTGAAGATGGATAGGTTTGGGATGAGCCATGAATTGAGATAACGTATGTACTGTGTACGCAATACCAGGCCTTGAAATAATGAGATAAATCAAACGCCCCACTATTCTACGATAGAGACTAACATCTGAAATATCATCCACATCTTGAGCAGTGAGTAAGGCATGATTCTGTTCCAATGGTAAGGCACTGGGTTTGCAGTTTAAACACCCTGTATCTTCGAGTAAGTCCAACGTATATTTTCGTTGATTCAAATAGATACCATCAGAAGAACAAGTGCCCAAGAAGTACTTTAAAATACCCAAGTCTTTGACCTTAAACTGAGAACTCAGAAATGCTTTAACAGCTGTCAATTGAACCACATCATTGCCAGTTAAGATCATGTCATCTACGTAGATAAGAAGCACTGAAATAGAGTTGTTAGTATGCAAAATAAACATAATATTGTCACTGTGAGCCTGTTTGAATCCAAAAGAAATTAAGGCAGTAGATAACTTGACAAACCACCTACGAGGGGCCTGTCTTAAGCCATAGAGCGACTTGTTGAGTTTACAGACAAGTCGTTGGCCTGGATAAGTCTGGAGAATAGAGTGAGGAGGAGTATACCCAGGTGGAAGAGACATATAAACTTCCTCCAACAAATCACCATGCAGAAAAGCATTGGTGATATCCAATTGACTAATAGACCAGCCTTGACTAGCAGTGAGAGCTAACAACACCCTGAAAGATGTCATTTTTGCCACAGGTGCAAATGTATCAAAGAAGTCTAAACCATAAGTTTGGGTATAGCCTTTGGCAACCAAACGTGCGTTAAATCATTCAACATATCCATCAGACTTGTACATCACTTTATACACCCATTTGCTGTCAACTATGTGTTTATTAGGTGGAAGGGGAACAATGTCCCATGTGTGATTAGCTTCTAATGCAGCAAATTCAACTGCCATAGCATGACACCAATCTTGATGTTTAACAGCTTGTTTAAAAGCATATGGTTCTGGAATTTTTGAAACAGAAGCAATAAAATGCTGATAAGGTCGAGTAAAATGACCATAGCTGACAAAATTTTCCACAGGGTAGTAGGGAGTAGAAGACTTGATAATACAACTGGGTAACCCAGTGTAATCTTGAAATTTGACTGGTACAGTTTTAGTTCGAACAGGTCTGGTAGAAACAATAACAGGTGGAGGAGCAACAGAGTCATTAGATGAAAAAGTATTAGGTGAGGGAGGAGAAGGTACAATAGGTGACATCTCATGAGTTGGTAGAGTAGAAGATGATTCCGTAGGGAGAGATGTAGAACCCTCAGTAGTGAGAGGATCATCCAACCAAGAATTCTGGGAACTAGGGAACATAGAAGTTGGTGTGGATGCAGATAAGTCAGCAAAAGGGTAGATTGTTTCATAAAATTTAACATCTCGTGAGATGAAAACCTTACGTGTTGACAGATTTAAGATTTTGTAGCCCTTAGTGGCATAAGGATAACCCAGAAAAACCCCTTTTATGGCTCGATGGGCAAATTTATCAGTAGGATGAGGTAGAACAGTGGCAAAACAAAGAGAACCAAATACATGACGTAAGTGCTCTAAAGGTGGAGGTTTATTAAACATGATTTCATATGGAGATTTGTTGTTTAAAAGAGGGGTAGGAGTACGATTAATAAGGTAAGTAGCAGTTAAAAGGCAATCCCCCCAAAAATGAATAGGGAGATGAGCATGAAAGCGTAAAGCTCGAGCAGAATTCAGCAAATGCCTGTGTTTACGCTCCACTCTTCCATTTTGCTGTGGAGTGTAAACACAGCTGGTTTGATGCACTATACCAAGAGAAGACAAAGTAGTTTGCAAATGCTGATTCAAAAACTCAGAACCGTTATCAGAACGGATAGTTTTAACAGTGGTTTAAATTGAGTTTGAACATACTTAAAAAACTGTAGAAGTAAAGATGGAACAAGAGATTTATTTGAAACCAAAAACGTCTAAGTAGTACGAGACATATCATCCACAACAGTCAAGAAATAAGAACAATTATTATGAGTCTTAACATAATAGGGACCCCAGAGATCCACATGGATTAATTCAAACAATGAAGTACTAACAGAAGTACTAGAAGAAAAACATTGTCTCGACTGTTTAGCTACATGACAACTCTCACATACAGAATTTTTATTCATTTTACAAGAAATATGTTAGGCCGAATACACAATATATAATCAAGTACTGTATAAGAGAATAATAAGAACACACAGATCAATACTTAAAAACTGTTCGGAATTAATAATTCCTCTCTCAGTGATGTAAAATATCACAGAGAGCTGCTTAGGTTACAATGAATGATATTCGTTCACGATGGATACCCTTTTAGGGTTAACCTAACTGTATTTATAAGATATACAGCTACGTACAATCGTTAATTGATTCTCCTACAATTAAGCTATACAATTGATATCAATTACGATTGCTACACGTCTCCTAAGTCAACTCAATCTCTTTGACAACTATCCAATCTTCAAAGATATTGCTTCCATATTTATCTTAAATTAATCTTCAATCTCTGTTGACTTGTAGACGCTTCCAGGAGACAGACCTTAACAAACTCTGTTGCTCTCCTAGCCAGCAGTGTTTGCGCTTCCTTCTGTCAGCCAGCAGTGTTTGCACTTCCTTCTGTCAGCGTTTGCACTTCCTTCTGTCAGCGTTTGCACTTCCAGCTGTCAGCGTATACTCAAACTTTGCTACGACTGCTTTCATTAACAAGTTAAACTCTTTTTCCCTGTAACACTTAAACACTGACATTAAATCACATCAATTATATCTAACAATCTCCCCCAACTTGTTCATTAGAAAAATGTACAAGTTCACAGTAATTGATGATGTCAAAACAATCAAATAAAATCACAGTGTTTAACATTTAACCAGAGTTTAATCTTGACTTAACAAAATCTACAGAAAATTCGAATTACTTACAAATTCTGTCTACCTAACCTCCTCAAGATCTGGTGTTGTTCTGAGATAATCTATCAACAGTCTTCTCACAGCATTTTCAAGTTCTCTCTGCATTACTTCCTTGATTTCTCTTAAATCAGGATCATTTTCATCAGTCTGATAGATAGCAGCTCTTAGATCGTAGATTTTATTTCTTCTCATTTTGTTTCCCAGTCTTATGAACTTTACTTCCTCTGATTGAGAATTAAAAATCAAGAACTGTAATACCCAGATCAGTCATTAACTTTGCAGTTCCCTTCTTCATTTCAACAAGGTTCCCATTCCAATCTCTGTATTTAGGTACATACTCTTCAGTAGTCTTTGACCCAGTAAAGGCTTTAGCTCTCAGCATGTATTCTCTTATAGAATTAGCAATGAGTTCTGTTCGTCGATTTCTGACTCTGAATATATACAGAACGTACTGAAGTTCTTTAAACAGCTTGAGCTTGATCGCATCTTCATTCACTCTATACACTGTTCCATCTGCCATGAAGTACAACAGAAAGTGAATATCTAAGCTCTTTTGGTGAACTAGTTAAACTGATTCCAATTTGTCCAGATTCTCTTGAATAATACCAGAACCAAGAGAGATAAGTGATGAGGGATCTCTTGGACTGTTACTAACTCTCCAATCTCTTCTTGAACCCAAACCAGAAGTATTCCTGCCAGGAGGCTTTCCTGAACAAGCAATGCTATGTTGATAACCACCAATCCCTTCTGTTTGTGCTTGAACTGGAATCTTTGGTCTAGAAAACCCAGGTAAAGGTTTGCTTTGAATCTGTAGAGAATCACTTACAACTTGTGTAGCAACAGAGATTGTATCTACCTTTTTACCCTTGCTTTCTTCACTCATCACCCCTTTCAGTTTTAACTTTGCATCAAGAGAAGATTTTCTTACCAACTTTCCTTCTTCTTCTTCTTCCTCTTCTTCCTCTTCTTGAATACCAGATAAATTTTCTTTAATTTCAATTCCTTTCCTTGCAGGCCTTGAAGCTTTGGCAATCTTCTTTCCTTTCTTAGACTTCAATGCCTTCAAATGTTCTTCTTGCAACAGCTTTTCTTCAGCATGTATATCTTCAAGTGTAGCCTCAGCATTTTCCTCACAAAAAATCTTAGCAGCTAGCACTTCATCTGTTTGTGGATTGTCAGTGAATGACAAATCCTTTTGCCTTGAAGTAGAAGTACTCTGAAGATTTGTATTTGCTACCAAATTTGACTTTGATCTTGTAGACCTTCCATGTCCATGTCTTGGATTTGCAGTTCTTAACCCCTTATCAGAATTTGCACCTTCTTCATCCAGATGATCCCTCTTTGACAGAGTTTGAGGTTGCTTGCACTTAGTTATAGCAATTCTCTCCCCCTTTTTGACATCATCACCATCTGGAATTAGAATAGAGGTGATTAACTCAAGAGAGTTTGCAATAGAGTCAACCTTTTCAGTCAGCAAAAGCTGATTCTGTTCAACTTTACTCAATCTTTCAGTAAGTGTCTCCTGAGCCTTGGAAAATTGTTGAAATAGCTTGGAATTTGCTCTTTGAGATTTCTCCTCATGAGTAGCAACCTTTGTTCTGAGGTCAATAAGTGCTTTCTGATTTTCATCAAACCTGTGATTTAAAGACTTGACTTGAATCACTGTCCCTTGTAGACATGTAAAGATATCAAGATTTGAAATCTTTGAAGAATTGTCCTTTAGAAAGGTAGCTGCTCTGCCAGGAGGAAAAATACAATCTGATTTGTACCAATCTGCAGTTTGCTTGGACAAATAATTATCATCAATTTCTCGAATAGAAGGTCCATCAAAGTCTGGTTTCTCTCCTCTTTTCTGTCCATCAGTTTGAAATTTTTCATTTTCAGCTCCTGTACTCATGTCTTCAAAAGAATCACTAACTGACGCATCAGTATGTGCAACTGAGGCAATTTCTTCATTTAAGTCAGCAACTTGTTCTTAAGCAACTTGTTTTCCTTGATCACCTTGTGCATGCTCTGAAGAAACAACCTTTGCTGGTTGATCAATTTCCTCACCATGATCAGAAATATGATGTGCATCTGAGTATAACTCTGTGTGAGATGCAACCTCTGTATCTTCTAACACAATAGTAGGCTCGTCTGCAACACCAGTATCAACAGAGTTCGTGGCTACCATGGGTGTTGGAGTAGATGCTTCAATGTCAAAAGAAAATGGAATGGGAGTTTCATCAAACTCTTCCATTGCAGGTAATGCATCTCTGGCATCTTTATCAGTCTGAACCTCAGCAATTACTGGTTCATCAATTTTGAAATTTGTTTCTTCTACAGTAGGTTCTATGATAACCTCTGTCTCAACAGTAGGAATATCTTTAGAAATATTCTCTGGAGCTTCAATAACTTGTTCATCATCAGAGTCTGTAAGAATCAGCCTCCTCCTTTTTGCTTGAGGCACTTCAATCACCTCTTCTTCTTCACTAGAGCTGTCCTCAACTGGTGGTGATGAAGGCCTATTTGCCCTTTTAATGACTCTTCTTGTATAAACAGCTCCAGGAGATGTCTGTTTAGCCTTGGAATGCTTTGTATTAAGGGCAGTATGCTTTTTCCTTTTTGATCTAGATTTTGGTTGAGGTTGAGTAGTAGTGACAGGCTCAGAGTTTATTGGTTCAATGATTGGTTCAGGTTGTGGTTGTTGTGATGTAGTAGGTACAGTGTTTGTGGGTGTTGGCTCAGGTGATGGTATAGGGTTAGAGTGTATGGTTTCAGTATGGTCAGTAGCTAATGGTTCAGGCATTTTTTGTGGATCATTTTGTGGTGATTGTGAATCTTGAGGTTGGTTTAGAAAGTTTTGTAAGGCAAGTGGCAAAACAAAAGCAGGTAGGTCTTTACCAACATCCTTATTAGTCATATCAGAGAAAATCCTCTTATTGACTTTAAAGGGCTGAATCATATCAGCTGCATCAATTTCTAACCCAGATACACAGGCACTGAATAAAAGTTGACAAAATCTAGCAAAGTATACAGTGGTAGACTCTGACAATTTATCACTTAAATTCATTAAAACATATCGACCAAAATCAAAATTACTGCCATAGAGTAGAGAATACCCAATTTGCAGACTATCCATAGGAATGGCATCCCAGTTGGTGACTTTCTTCTGGAATGTCCTGGTGATGCAGTCAAAGAAAAAATTCCATTCCTTTCTAAGATTTGGCCGTTTGACACTGCCTAGCTTTGCAAGAGAATCCATGTGACCAATTTCTGTTAACATGTCCCGCAGATTTTGCTCAGAAACAACAGCATATGAGGTATGTGTGTCGAAATCCATGGTTTCTCGAACAGTTTGTGGAGTAATCACAAACTCTTGTTCATCATGAGTGAAGATTATAGATGGAGTCCCATTCTCTCCTCCATCTACATACTTTGAGTTTTGCCAGAAAGTGGCAATCTAAGATGCAGATAGAACAGCTGGTTCAATCAATGCTTGCCCAATCTCAGAGTCACGGAGAAAATTCTGTATAAGATGAAACGCTTCGGGAGCACGGTCATTCTCAAGTAGAGCTGTAAAATTGTTAGGAACAAAACGAAGACCAAGAGAAGTAAAAGGTTTAGTTGCCATTAGATCAAGAAACGAGCAAGAAATGACAGTGAAATTGATGTGTTTGTAAGGTGTTTGTGAAAATGTTGAAGTGAAAAACACAAAAGAACTCTGTGGTTGGGTAAAGTGAATATGAGTGGATGTGAAGGAGAGAGAAAGAAAATGAATCGATATACACAAAAATGATTAGAGTTGTAATTAAAAATTAAAACCCAATCGTTTGTGCATTAAAACACTCAACCGTTCCTAGAGTAATGTGTGAGTGGGACACAATAATGGGTGAGTGGGACACGTGTCAATCATCCAGTGAATCAATTCATCACGTGCAGTAAGATTACAATTATTACCGCTGTCTTTCCGATTATCAAGACACTTTATCACATTTACATTCATTAACAGTTGTCAAACACTCTATTTACATCAAAATTTTCAAATTATCTTAATGAAAATTTACCTTAGAGTACGGAACACAATTCAACAGTGTTTGTCAAATTTTCCAACTTTATCACTAAAACCCTTTCAAAAATTGCACAATTGTGAATATATGTGTGTGTGTAGCAGAGGTTACCAAATCAATTTTTATAGCATCTAATATTTCATAAAATCCATAAAATAAATCAATAAACACCGAATGCACAAACTCTCATATTAAACACTGATTATGTGATGAATGCTAAACTCTGTAGTTTCTTAAATACAGAAATCTGAATAACCCTATTCCAATTGATGTTCATGATTATCCAAGTAAGCACACAGTCGTTATAGACAAAAAGATCAAGAGATAGGTATCAAAGCATCATTCAGTGAGTAACATGCCAGGGATTTGATAAACTCACAAACTCTCAAAGCACACAAGTGTTTAGGTGAAGTGTTTTCACTCAAATTCAATCAGTAAAAGCAGATACTACCATAGGCTTGAATGTCCACCAAGTCTACACTACTTTGAGTACACGTATGCACAAATTAAAAGGACTTTATTCAGGGTTGTAATTTAGTAATATCAAACAGGTGAGAAGAGATGTATTAAATGAATAAATGGCGAACTGAACAATTTAATAGACCAAAGTGTTCAGTCGCACTGTGAGTACATATTTGTACAAGATGATCAGCATATATACATATATATATATATATATATATATATATATATATATATTTTATGTATATATATATTCACTGAGAAAACTTTCCTTTTGTAGAGAAACTCTCACCTGCTTGCATTTGATTTTCCAAAAGAATATAACTGCTCTTAATACTTCAGAGTTTAAAAAGGAGCAGTTAATGAGGCTCAAAGGGGTTTACTAAGGGTGGAATTTATGAACAGTGTTTGGAGAAAGATGGTAAATCCTAGTGCCTTTATCATTTTCATGCACACACATATCATGTAGTCTCAAAATGGTTTAACACAAGTTCTAGAGCAACATACTCACTGATGAACATCACACATCAATAAAATCTGATTGATATAAAATGTATCAATAACTTATTTGGCTCAAATTCTCACAGGGTGCAAACATGACTTGAACTCACCAAAATCAACAATGACACACCTCAAGTTTTGTAATTTTCACAAGTTTAACAGGAATCATCAAGAACCATGTATACGTCTTGGGAACAGAGTGTCACTATCAGAGTTTAGAGTTCATCAATATCAGAAGTTATTCATGAGAGGCAATGCACACAGTATTCATAGACTCAGAGTTTAGGACCAAATAAACTAAGAGATGCTATAAATATGAAACAGTATCATGCTGTGTTAACTTACTGCACAATTTCTGATTAGATCACAGTGACTCAGAAAAAGTCTTGATTTAATCACTAAGAATCATGCTTCATACATATTTCTTCATTGGTGTTTTCATTAAGACAAAAATCAATTCAGAATTCACAGAGTTTATCAAACATATTAACAGTGTATGACAGACAGACATGCTGACAGAGTTTAACATTGTGTAAACAAAAACATGTTAACAGAGTATGCATAACAGAGTTTAATCAACAAAGTTCACATAGCACTTAACAATTCACAGAAAAATGAGCAACACATTTTATAAGAAAAATTTTGAGTCTAACCAACATTTTTAGTCAAAACCAGAGACCATTCCTAGTTCATTGACCAGCCTTGTAAATGTTGCTTCACTCAAAGGCTTGGTGAAGACATCTGCAAGTTGTTGATCTATAGACACAAAGTGGAGCTCAATGTTGCCTTCCTCTACATGCTCTCTGATAAAGTGATACCTTATGCTGATGTGCTTGGTCATTGAGTGTTGTAATGGATTACCTGTCATTGCAATAGCACTCTGATTATCACAGAAAATAGGTATCTTGCTATACCTCAATCCATAATCCAGCAATTGATTCTTCATCCATAGAATCTGTACACAACAGGTACCAGCAGCAATATACTCTGCTTCAGTTGTAGATGTGGATATTGATTTCTGTTTCTTGCTGTACCAAGAAACAAGTCTGTCACCAAGAAATTGACAACTTCCACTTGTGCTTTTTCTGTCAATTTTACAGCCTGCAAAGTCTGCATCAGAGTAGCCAAGTAGGTTGAAATCTGATTCTCTTGGATACCACAACCCTAAAGTTATGGTGCCTTTGAGATACTTAAAAATCCTCTTCACAGCTGTTAGATGTGGTTCTCTTGGATCTGCCTGAAACCTTGCACACAGACATGTTGCATACATGATATCAGGTCTACTTGCTGTTAAATAGAGTAGAGAGCCAATCATTCCTCTGTAGCTTGTCATGTCTACTGATGACCCTGTATCTTTGTCCAGTTTAGTTGCAGTTGCCATGGGAGTTGTTGCAGATGAACAGTCATGCATGCCAAATTTCTTGAGAAGATTTCTGGTATATTTTGCTTGATTGATAAAAATACCATCATTTGTTTGCTTCACCTGTAAGCCTAGAAAATAACTAAGCTCTCCCATCATACTCATTTGATATCTGGACTGCATGAGATTGGCAAACTTCTTACAGAGTTTATCATTAGTAGATCCAAAAATAATGTCATCAACATATATCTGAACTAAAAGCAAGTCACTACCAGATTTGAAATAAAACAGAGTTTTATCAATTGTGCCTCTGTTGAATCCACTTTCTAAAAGAAATTGAGCCAGAGTTTCATACCATGCTTTTGGTGCCTGCTTAAGTCCATATAGTGCCTTGTCTAGCCTGTAGACATGATCTGGATATTTTGGATCTACAAAACCAGGTGGTTGTTCAACAAACACTTCTTCTTCAAGTTTTCCATTCAGAAAAACACTTTTAACATCCATCTGAAAAACTTGAATTTCTTGTGAGAAGCGTAAGCAAGAAACATCCTTATTGCCTCCAACCTGGCAACTAGAGCAAAAGTCTCATCATAATCTATCCCCTCATGCTGTGAATAGCCTTTTGCCACAAGTCTGGCTTTGTTTCTTGTAACAACCCCTTCACTATCAGTTTTGTTTCTGAAAACCCACTTAGTACCAACAATAGACCTGTTCTTTGGTCTTGGTACTAGTGTCCACACTTCATTTCTCTCAAATTCATTTAACTCTTCTTGCATTGTTGTTATCCAGTCAGCATCTTTAAGAGCTTCTTCAACTTTCTTTGGTTCAGTTTGTGACAAGAATGCATGAAATAGACATTCATTTGTTATTGCACTTCTTGTCCTTACTCTTGCATCTGGATCACCAATGATCAAATCAGGTGTGTGAGATTTGGTCCATTTCCTAGCTGAAGGCAATTGACTTCTTTCAGAGTTTGATCCTCCCCCTCGATCCATGTTCTCCTGATTTCTTTGGTGTCTTTCTTCATTCTCTAAGGCTCCCCCTGAATTTGACTGCTCAGAATGTGAATCATCAGAGATTGATCCAGATTTTTCATGTGATTCACTTTCAGAATGTGAATCATCAAAGTTTGATTCTTCATACTCCCCCTCAACCGGTTCTCTCCTTTGTTCTGGTTGAACAATTTCTTCTGTGTTTACCAGTAGAGGTTCAGAGTTTGTATCAACAGAGTCTGTTGGAATTGATCCGTCAGAGTTTATTTCATCAGATATTAGATCTTCATTTTCAAAATGTAGTTGATCATGGTCACTGACATCTTCAAGTCCAGTTATTTTCTTGTCATCAAAAGACACATGAACAGATTCCATGATTACTCTGGTTCTCAGATTATAAACTCTGAATGCCTTAGTTGATAGTGGATAGCCAACAAAAATTCCTTCATCTGCCTTCAGATCAAATTTGGTCAACTGTTCAGGATGAGTTTTCAGCACAAAGCATTTGCACCCAAAAATATGAAAATATTTCAGGTTTGGCTTCTTTTCTCTCACCATTTCATATGGTGTTTTTCCATGCTTATTGATCAGAGTGACATTCTGAGTAAAACAAGCAGTTTGAATAGCTTCTGCCCAGAAATAGGTTGGTAATTTTGCTTCATCAAGAATAGTTCTGGCAGCTTCTATCAAAGTTCTATTCTTCCTTTCAACTACACCATTCTGTTGTGGAGTGCCAGATGCAGAAAACTCTTGTTTAATTCCTTTGTTCTTGCAAAATTCTTTCATTGTTGAATTCCTGAATTCAGTTCCATTGTCACTTCTGATAATCTTCACTTGATTCTTTGACCCTTTGTCCAACTGCATTATGTGTTCTGCCAGAGTTAATGCAGTTTCATCCTTCTTTGTTAGAAAATACACCCAAGTGTATCTGGTGTATTCATCAACAATGACTAGAGCACATTTCTTCTTTCCAAGAGACATAACATTCACTGGTCCAAAAAGATCAACATGTAGAAGATGATAAGGATCAACAATTGAAAACTCAGACTTGCTTTTGAAAGAAACCTTTCTCTGTTTGGCCTTTTGACATGAATCACACAGGCCATCTGCATTCAATAAGGACTTTGGAAGTCCCCTCACAAGATCATTCTTTATCAGCTCATTGATGTTGTTTAGATTTAAATGAGAGAGTTTCTTATGCCACTTCCAACTCTCTTCACTGGACATCCTTGTTGACAGACACACTGTTTTGCCATCAGAGTTTGTTGACAATTTTATTTCATAGATGTTATTGTGTCTGTTTCCAACTAGAGCAACTTTCCCTGTAGATTTACTGATAACTTGACAGTATTCAGGCTGAAAATCTACATGATATCCTCTGTCACAGATTTGACTCACAGAAAGCAGATCAGGCTTGAGTCCTGGAACCAGAGCTACATTTGTGATGATGACACTTCCAAGATTAATATTGCCATATCCCAGAGTATGTCCTATGTTGCCATCTCCATAGGAAATTTTTGGGCCAGCCTTCTCCACATACTCTGATAGCAGGGCTTTATTTCCAGTCATGTGTCTTGAACATCCACTGTCCACGACTAGGGTACTTTCCCTGGTGCCCTGCAATCACAAACAATCACTGATTGTTAGATTTAAGGATCCAGACTTGCTTGGATCCTTTTGCTTTATTGAATCTGTTAGCTTTTGCAGCGGATTTGTCATTATCAGAGTTTAAACTAACATTTTCAGTCTTAGTACCTGCAGAATTAACTTTAACCCATTTCAGATTAGGTTTCAGTTCATAGTAATTATGATAAATAGCATGATAATTCTTGCAAGTGTAAATTGAGTGCCATGTACTTCCACAATGTTTGCACAGAGTTTGTGGTCTAGGTTTGATATTATTCTTTTTCACTCCACTTTTGGAGGGTAAAGAATTAATGTCTTTGTTCTTCCTGCAAAAACTGGCAAGATGATTAGTACTACCACAGTTATGACAAGTTTTTCTAGGTGCAAGTGTAGCAAACATTGGCCTATTTCCTGTTGTAATGCCAACCTTTCCATTTCTGTTTTTCCTAGGCATTTTCTGTTTGTTGACAGATTTTATCTCTTTAAGCTTTTGCTTAAGTTGTTTATCTGTCATTGAACCAACGTTAACCTGTTTAGCACAGGTTTTAACTGATTCACCTTTAACAGTTCCATGTTCAGTTTTAACAGTACCATGAACAAATTTTCTAGTTGGAAGAGTTTGCCTAACTTTCACATGATTTAGAAATCTAAGCTCATCTTCCTCACAGTACCCTAAACCAACAGTGTCAGCTTGAAAAACCTCATGAGTGTCTTTTCCAGAATCAGTCCAAGTTTTAATGATATGATTAGCATCCTCCAGTTTAGATTCTAGTTGCTTATACTTACCTAGCAACTCCTGTTCTATAAAAACAGCATAATCTCTTTCTTTCTGAATTTTTTGCATGTTTTCAAGTTTGTCTTTAACAAGTTTGTTTCTCTCTTTAAGTTGAGAGCACTCATTCTTGATTCTCTCATTCTCTAAAGTCTGATCCCTATAACTGATATGTAATACTTTAAGGTAAATTCTCAATTCAGTTATATTATCAGTATTATAAGCATAGTTAGTTGGGGGTACCTTGAGTTCAGAGTCTTCATTCTGAGTAGAAGCCATGAGTGCATAATTAACTTCCTCATCTGAGTCTGAACTATCTGCCCAGTCTCTGCCTTTTGTATAGAGTGCCTTTTCAGTTTTACCCTTCTTGCACTCAGGAGCATAGTGACCCATCTCCTTACACTTGTAGCATTGAATCTCAGACTTATCTTTCTTCCCAGATTTGGAGTCCTTTCCCTCAGATTTGCTGAAATTCTTCCTGTCAGACTTTGAGTAATTCTTGGAGAATCTTTTTCCCTTCTTGAAGTTCTTGAATCCCATCTTCTTGAAGGTCTTTACCATCAATGCAGCCATTTGCATCATCTCTTCATCATCTTCAGAATCAGATGATTCATCTGTGTTTGAGTCAACATCAGTGTTTGATGACTCACTTTTTGAATGAATGACCAAGGCTTTTCCTTTTGCCTTCTTCCTTGATGCCTCTCTCTTTGAAGATTTTTCTTCAACTTTCAGAGCAACAGACTTTGATTTCTTGCTTGATCTCCTGTTTCTCTGCTCCATTTCTAACTCATGAGTTTTGAGCAGACCATAGATTTCATCAATCTCAGTATCAGCAAGATCATAGTTATCTCTTATAGTGGTTGCTTTCACATCCCACTTTTCAGGTAGAGAAAGAAGAAACTTGAGATTTGAGTCTTCTAGATCATATTCTTTGTTAACCAATGATAGATCATTGAGTAGTTTACAGAATCTGTCAAATGTTTCTGTCATGGTTTCTTCAGACTTTGCCTCAAAATGCTCATACTCCTGTGTGAGTATGTTCCTTCTATTCTTCTTGATAGCAGCAGTTCCTTGACACCTAACCTCAAGTGCATCCCAAATTTCTTTTGCAGTTGTGCAGTTAATCACTTTATTAGACATAACATTGTCTAAAGCACTGTGAAGTAAATGCCTTACTTTTGCATCCTTAGCAATAGATGAAAGATCCTCAGCAGTTAGATCTTTCTTTTCCTTTGGAATCACTTTTGATTCCTCACCAGCAACAGCAGCAGTTAACTTTGTAGGTTTATGAGGGCCTTCATAAATTATGTCAAGATATTCTGGATCTGTAGCCTCCAGAAACATTGTCATCTTAACCTTCCAGATTGCATACTCTGCTGGCTTAAGTATAGGAACCCTAATTGTCTCATACCTACTAACAGTAGTAAGAGCTTTCTCAGAACCTGATGGAGGAGGAATCTCTGCCATTGATTACTATTGTGTTTTGGATCTTAAACTGTAATAAAGTAACAGATTGTCTCTGATACCACTTGTTAGGCCGAATACACAATATATAATCAAGTAATGTATAAGAGAATAATAAGAACACACAGATCAGTACTTAAAAACTGTTCGGAATTAATAATTCCTCTCTCAATGATGTAAAATATCACAGAGAGCTGCTTAGGTTACAATGAATGATATTCGTTCACGATGGATACCCTTTTAGGGTTAACCTAACTGTATTTATAAGATATACAGCTACGTACAATCGTTAATTGATTCTCCTATAATTAAGCTATACAATTGATATCAATTACGATTGCTACACGTCTCCTAAGTCAACTCAATCTCTTTGACAGCTATCCAATCTTCAAAGATATTGCTTCCATATTTATCTTAAATTAATCTTCAATCTCTGTTGACTTGTAGACGCTTCCAGGAGACAGACTTTAACAAACTCTGTTGCTCTCCTAGCCAGCAGTGTTTGCGCTTCCTTCTGTCAGCCAGCAGTGTTTGCACTTCCTTCTGTCAGCGTTTGAGCTTCCAGTTGTCAGCGTATACTCAAACTCTGCTACGACTGCTTTCATTAACAAGTTAAACTCTTTTTCCCTGTAACACTTAAACACTGACATTAAATCACATCAATTATATCTAACAAAATAGGTAAAGATTGCAAAATTGCATCTGGAATATGTCCAAGTCTGGCATGCCAGATATCTGATGAAACAGTAGCATAGGAGAGAGACTGCTGAATAGGAAGACTTGAGGATTTGGAAGGAATGACTGATAATGAAGAGGAGAGAAGATATAGACCATCATGAAAGCTACAAATCTCTAGTGTCGTTTTCCATGAAGGGTCCTGAAGGAAACAATGAGAGGAATTAAACAAGAGAAACAGATTTGTATTGTGTAAGAGTTTGGGAATAGAAAGTAAGTTGTATGCAAAATCTGGAACACA
Source organism: Kitagawia praeruptora (assembly GCA_037693485.1). Classification (NCBI taxonomy): domain Eukaryota; kingdom Viridiplantae; phylum Streptophyta; class Magnoliopsida; order Apiales; family Apiaceae; genus Kitagawia; species Kitagawia praeruptora. Next base: position 6,462,773 of record CM075354.1, on the reverse strand, counting down.
TAGAACATGATATAGAGTAAGTGTATCACTCAATTTGACATTCCCAATATGTGTAACAGATGCTTGTTGACCATTAGGGAGACACAAGAGAGAATCAGTAGGAATAGGATTATCAAGCAAATGAAGAGAATTAGTGATGTGGTCAGTAGCTCCAGAGTCAAGGATCCACTGTGCTAAGGATGGTGTAACAGATGTAATAGAGTGTAGTTGGTGACAAAAAGTACCTGCGAAGTGAACTGCATTAGCACTCGAAGTGCTAGGCCAGAAAGCTTGATTAACTGCTAGTGAAGCATCTGGTTGTGGTTGTGCCTGCATGGATCTTTGAATTCTGTCCACAAGTTGAGAATACTGCATTTCAGACAAACCACAAGTATCCAAAGAGGCTGAATCAGTAGCAGATACAACAGGTGCACCAACACTTGTAACTTGAGCTGCAGAACTCATTTTTGTAGGAGCAGATTTAGGCTTAGGTTTTGGCTTGCCATACAACCTATGCCAAGGAGGGTAGCCCACCAAACAAAAACACTTATCCTTTGAATGTCATGTCATCTGACAAAATTCACAAATCATTGAAGAGTTCTGAGAAGGCTTCTTAGCAGAAAAATTACTTTGCTGTCCTGTAGCTGAAGAAACTCCATCATTGATGTTGAAAGGGGTCCTAGAGACTCCAGTATTCTTCACTGACATAGCAAGAGTATTGGTATTCATGCCAGTAGAATGATGCACATCTCGTTGATTTTCCTCTTGCATCAAAATCGAGTAACACTGGCTCATAGTAGGCAAAGGTTTCATATGAAGAATCTGACCCCCTTATAGCTATATACTGGTCTCCAAGTCCCATAAGGAACTAAGTAAGTTGAGCAGTTTGTTCACGACTATCCAACTTATTGTTAATTTGACATTCACACTTGTTGCAACTGCACTTAGGCTTAGGGATAAGACAGTCAAGTTCATCTATCAAAGTTCTGTGTTTGGTAAAATAAGAGGCAATAGATAAACTGCCTTGATTCAACTGAGAAAGCTCTTGACGGAGATTAAAAATGCGAGGCATATTACTCTGCACATAACGAACCGCAAGATCATCCCAAATAGACTTGGCAGAACTAAGATAGACAACACTATTTCGAATCTCACTAGACACAGCATTAAGCAACCAAAAAGTAACCATATGATTACAACGAACCCAATACTGGGTAAGAACATTATCAGCAACAGGTTTAGCATAAGTACCATCAACAAAGCCTAATTTCATTTTAGAGGACAAAGCAATTTCCATGGATCTACTCCATTGAGAATAGTTTGACTCATTTAAAGTCAGATTAATGAGAATCATACCAGGATTATCTGAAGGGTGAATGTAATAGGGATGGTTAATATCGATTATCACAGAGCTAGCATTAGAGCTAGTAGAGTTAGTGACAACAGAGGAATATGAAGCAAATCGATGTAGCCATGGTTAAAAAAACAAGTAAAAACTCAGGATGATGACCGTAGAGGTAGATGACAAGTAAGAACAGTAATAGACAATAAAGAAGATCGAATACCAGAGAGATTGTGAAAACTACAGAATCGATGATCAGACAAACAGGTGACGAGCGATGAAGATGGCGGAAGCACGATTGAAGAATGTTGAAACAACACACCGCTCTGATACCATGACAAATATACAAGCATAACTCTAATGTAAATGATGATTTGAAATAAAGATCAAGTGATATCCATTGATTAGCAAAATGTAGATCTGAGAATGTTTTTGTACATAGTAAAACGAATCTGTTTTGTAACTAACTCTCTCTCTCTCTATTCTATAAACGTAACATTACAAAATGAGTAGTACTAGACTACTATTTATACTACTGAAATAGAATGTTGTGCTGAGGTGGATTGTTGACTTAGACTCATCTTTTACTTCCTCACTAACAGTTGTTGAAATTTCGCAATCAACCGTAACCAGAGAAAGATTGATAAATTAAGTTCTACAGTTCGGTTTAACCACCTGTCTGGTGAAACCATTTTGCCTGGTACTGAAACTTATTAATCCTGAAAAACGTTTTACATATTGTGCTAGTAATCCATTTCCATACCTGCACTTTTGTAACTGAAAATACCATTACTAATTTTAGTTGTTCTCAAGTATTTTTACCATCAACATACAAGATGTCTGTTATTCTACATCTCAAAAATAAATAAATTATTACTCATCAAATCCTTTTCCTTGATCCTGCAGTTGGATTTCAATATGTTTTATACAATCGATCTTTGGTAGAAAATCCGCTACAAGCCACGTGGCGACAAGGCGGTTTGTCTTTTGTGTCAGATGAAGTCCATCCCAACTAATATGCCGATCAGGATCTGGACAGACCGGGACGGTTGGACTCCCGCAACCTTCTTGTAAGTTCTGATTATATTTACCACCAATTCCACAACAAGCTTTTAAAGTAGATTTGGCATCAAGTCCTGGCAATGAATAATATTGTGTATAAAATGATATCAATAGAATGGTAATCAAATAAATATTTTAAAACTACGAAAAAACAGGAATTTGTCAGAGATCACAACTGACAAACAGGGTTCATATGTACTCAGATTATAAATGCTCTGTTGTGCACAGAGGGTTAACCCATGCTGTAAGAAGAATAGAAATACCTATATACGGAGCATTACTCAGAAGCCATTTGAAGGCGTTGTAGTAATCAAAGTACACGATCTTAGTATTGGGATTTTGTTTTTGCAGTGAGTTTATAGCATGTTGTAGATAGTTGTTGTGAACTGCTGCAAGATCGTTCAGAGCTTTTAAACATTGATGTGTATCGTAAGCTGTTGTGCTGTTACTTTGGAACATTGTCAAATATACTGGAAAACAGCCCAGTGGAAATTGTCCGGGGACTACTATTCGAACAGCCCCTACGCTAATAACTTTCTGAAATTTAGAAGATTATTTTTTTATCTAGATTAGAAAAAATTAAAATGCACACAAAGAAATGAAGCAGGCAAATTAATTTTCAAAAAAGATGATCAAAGTCCAAACAACTTACTCTTACTGCATCCGTAATGGATTGAACGACTTGAGGCATCAATTTACTTTTTATCTCTTCTATAGTTTTGCCTTCATGTAATGCATAATCATAATCATTATTTCCTATTTCCCCAACTATAAACAAAGTTTTCTTACGAGTATGTGAAGTGCACCAAGAATCAAAAAATGTGGACATCCAATTAAGTTGTACATCAAGAGAATTCCTGGTATGAGAAACAATGGCATCTTTCCTTCTTGGCAATGATGTAGAACCACCTACTGCAAAGTTTACACCATGGCTAAAGTTTGCGGTGGAATTCAGATACGGATTGAGAAAGGGGATCCCAGCTGCTGATGCTGTTCAGTGAAGAGCAATGTTATACAGTAAAACCTCGACAAATTAATACTCGATAAATTAATAACTCACTATAAATTAATATTTTCAAAATAGAGGGTTTGGAGGCAGGGACAAAAATTAAGAATTAAACATTTTTAGCATGCAAATCATTACATGAAACTTCTAATATGGCTAACTTAAATTACATGAAACTTCTTACCAATGTAATCAATCATGAGTAGTCCATTAGAACAACGGCCAGTAGGCCCCCGGGGAAAGCTCTGGCCGTAAGGATGGAAATTGCACTTGTCTAAAGGATCCTCTATCCTGTGATTTCCAGTGTCCGATTTGGAGGCTCCAAATTGATATATCTTATCAATGTTACAACTCTTCAGTAAACCAATATCAGGTAATGACTTACCAACAGAAGTAGATGTTTGAGCTTGAAGACAATAAAACAAGGAACAAAAGATCATCAGAAGCTGTAATAAACCAACTTCGAAAGTAGCCATTTTTACTTCTGAAATATGAGTCACTTCTACGTAGAATCTCTAGCTAGATGAATTGTGTGTGTGGTCTATATTTAAATTTCATGCCACCACAATGTAGGTAGGTATGCTCCATCGTAATACACTGGAGACCCACAAACTAACAACCAAACATCTTGTACAGCTTATCTTGTAGCACTGGTAGGGATGTATCACACTCAATTAGCTTGATAGTTTCCCTTGTTAAGACTAACTTGACAAAAATAGTGCAATCACTTTGATCCAATTATTAATCTAGTAAAAGTTGGTGTCAAGTTCCAATCAATGTTCCTGGTTAATCATATCTGCTTTACATAGCAAGAGATCCTTTAACCCATGCGAAGCGCTTACTACGAAAAGGAAGATGTTCCACTAGTCTTATTTTCTTGATCACTTGCCCTTTCTTAGCCAATGATTCAAGAACGAATAATGGGCACGGATCAAGTGCCAACCGAAATTAAAATATTAATAAATTATTGAAAATAAATATAATTAATAAGTATAAGTATATTATTTAAATATGTATTTATAGAAAATTGAATGATAAAAATATTTAATAAAATAACCACAAATTAATTATGTTGTTATAGGAAATCGAATCCGTAGTAAAATTAAAAAAATTAAGGAAATCGAATCTGTTTTAAAATTTAAAAAATTAAAGTAAATAAATATTGTATACTTTTTTAATTCTAAAAATTCGAACCTAAATTTAGTAATATATAATTAAATTAAATACTTTTATATTATTATGCACAATGTAAACATGATTTTTCATGTTAATAAGTACTCCCTCCGTCCCGTTGGGTTCTTTACATTGGAGGGGACACGAAGACCAAGACAATGTTTAAAAAATGAGTAAAGTTAGATGAAAGGTGGGTAAAGTAGTGGGACCCATTAATATTTAATAATATATTTGAGATAGTAAAGGAAAGTAGTGGGTGTAATAGTGTTTTTTATAATTAAATATGAGATAGTGGGGGAAAGTAGTGGGTGTAATAGTGGAGAAAACTTACTATTTTTGGTATGTAAAGAAATGAGTGGGACGTCCCAAAATAGAAACTGTAAAGAATCCATTGGGACGGAGGGAGTATATATTTTGATGAAGCGATTGCAAAATTGAAACTCTAATGGGTATCGTTTACTAAATTATTGGGTAGGGACTAGGTGTTGTGAAATGTGGGCCGCGTTTTTATCGACCGGATCAATCTTTCTTATAGAAAAGGTTAACAACACAAAATAGAAGTAAATGATCCTCAATAGCTACAGTAATTCACGTTTATGTTTTTATCTTTGTGTTATTTTTGTTGGTCATTTTATTAGAGGAATGGTCACGTGATGGACCCCTATAATGTGCCTGTTTGGATGACCTTATTTTAAGGATTTATGGATTTATTTTTGGATAAAAATTTTATATTTTGATAATTTGTTTTTATACAAGTATTTAATGTATGTTTGAGATTCAATAAGTTGCAAAAATAAGTTGGAAAATAAGTTGGAAAGTTAGGAATCTCTAACTTTGTCTTAAAATAAGTTGACTTATTCTGAAAAAAAAGTTCCTAAATCCACCTTCTCCAACTAAGCCTTCACCCACCTTCACAATTCCATTTCCTCCCTCCATAAATCAGAATTTTTTCCTAAAAATTTTGAAAAACCCATTCGAATTTTGGTGTCAATCCGAAGATCAAAATGGTGTCAATCCGAGATCTTTGACTTTTTGAATTGTATCGACTTGGGCGAAGTAACGCTTTATGCGTATGTCTATCCTTTTGGATTGGTCCGTATGTTTTAGTATATTTTGTTTTGTTGTGTCTTGTTATTTTCGACCTTCGAGAATGTTTCAATTGATGTCTCGAGAGATCTGGAAAGGCCGCATCGAAGCTGAGGCAGTGATGATTATTGCAAGAGCTCACCTTTCACAACAGGAGAGTGTTCATCCTTGGAGAGTTTTTTTCACTTACGGCAAGTCTATAGCTGGTTCCCGGCAAGTAGATAGCTGGGGTGCTCCACCTGAACAATGGGCTACCAATGATTCTTACGTGTTAAGGTCAATTGTGATATTACTGTATTCATGGATGTTGGTGCAATTTGGATTTATTGGGTTGTCTTTGATTTCATTTTCAGTTAACAGAATTTTTCAGTTCTGTATTGTCAAATTGTCAGGAAACAAATCAATTAAGCGTTTTAGCTTGCCTTTGTTTTTCAACCTGGTCGTACTTCCAGTTGGGGGTTTGTCCCGGTTGTGTGTTTGTTCAATTTAATGAAAACCTTTATTTTTCTGACAAAAAAAAATATACACTGAAATAGAGTAAAGTACATTTTGTGTACCTGTACTTTGGTCGTGACACCACTTGCAATACCAAATTTTAAAACCGAGCATCTACAATACTAAAGTTGTAATTTCGTTACACTTTAGTGTTTTCCCGTTAAATAACGCTAACTCCGTTAACTCTGTTACAAAATGCAGGGGTAAAATTGTCTTTTAGCTTTCATCTTCTTCATCAACCCCATTTTCACCATTAACAATATATTTAGAACTTGGAACTCATATATCTCATTAATTTCTTAACCAAATAAGCTCATTTAAATTGAATTAAGATCGTCGATCTCTTTCTCCTTTACAATATGATGTCAACCATGACACTTAAGTTGGGGATTGAAACACTTATAATTGTTCCCACTTAACATTGTTTCTTTGCTTGTATGTTTCGCTATAATCTTTGTTTGAAGTCAAATTCTTGATAATGTCACTCGAATGGGTCTTCGTGTCACTCGAATGTCTTGCTGCATCCTTTTTCTTAAAGGATAGACTATCCCTCTCCTGATGTCTATATCTGGCAGCATCTTTGCTGTCCCTATATTTTATCTTGCCGAAGTGGCTTCCAAAATTCTTTGAGTGATGATGAGCAGGTGGCACTGCCTTCTGATATCCAGCCAATGAATCTGGTGCAGGATCTTTTACATAATTATACGATTTTTCTACATAAGGATGAGCACCATTTCTATATTCTTTAAAATCACTGCCTGAAAAAGAGGGACTATGGCTATATTGATAACACTCATTATGGGGAAATTCTGCTTCCAGTATAGTAGGAGCAGTATTGCATGTACTCCTGGAAGCCTCTTCCTTTTTTTTTTGAAATCCTGGAAGCCTCTTCCTTGCTTTTGTTCAAAGTTTCTACAGTTTTAATATTTCCTTCTGAATCACCGAGAGCAGCTTCTTCAGGGGAATGCTTTCGTACAGAAAACCCAATAATAGAATTATCATTAGTTCCTCAATATACGAACATTGTAATAACATTTAACACATCATTCAATCAATATCATATTCTGATAAACAAATATAAACCAAATAAACGTGCAAAAATGATGAAACAAAATTGGCATTATATAAACAGTCACACTTGTAAGAAATGAAAATGTTTGCAATAGTGTAGGACAACTAACCAAAAGAACATAACAGAACGATCTGAGTTAATCTGGGCATATTTTGTGTATGAATGCCCTCCCGAAAAGAAGCATTACATTAAGATTGTTGTGACCAAAACTAACTAGGACACAACCAACGCGACATGGCATTTGATAATTTGATATAGCTATAGATCAAGACAATATTGGAAAATGACCAATGATCATTTAACAAAAGACACCTAAAGTGTGATCTTGTTGAGTCGACAATCAGACGAAATTATTAAATTTCAATAAGCTCGGACCTTTCAGAATTAGGCATGACTGATCCTTCATCAAAAGCATTGCCGACAAGAGATTCATTATCCAAGTCATCTTCACTTGAACTACCAAAAGTAAGGCCATCTGTATCATCATCCATGCCAGAAGTTCCATTTTCATATGCCCCTTATTTAGAGCAGTCAACAGGGTCTACTTGCTCCTTTAATATACAAGGTTCCTTCGATTCCTGCACATCAATCTGCTCTAAACATGTTAATAAGCAGTACTACAAGGTAAGAAGATGATGGAAGAAAAATTGGAAGATCGTATGTTTAAAAAAATCACCTGTATTACAACATCTGAATCCCGATCACTCTGCCGCCTTGTATCCATGGATGATCGACGCTCAGTGATGCTACCTGCTACCTGAATAGCTCTACCTTTGTGCTGATATCTCCATGACAATGCCGATCCTGTTGCATAAATCAATTTCAGATATTGATCTTCTATTCCTACACTGGCTGGAATGAGAAACTTATAGCATTGCATAAAAAGAAATGAACGAAAACCCAAAAGACAGATGTTTTGCTAAAGATTCTTGAAAAAAAATTGACATCCAGGGACTGGCCACACAAAAATAAAACAATTATAAGGAGACATTTTTTTACCAAGTGGTTGCAATAATTCTTCCAACTATCTTCATCAAAATCAAAATTGAAAAAATCTGTGATATCAGCTCCTGGACGTCTCCATGGCTTTTCATCAAATGCATCAATATTTACATCAACTATAGTCCTGAAAGATAAAAATGTCTGCCCTAAGATCAAAAGCATATATCATTCAAATAGGAAAAAGGGGAAAGTGAAAGAAAAAGTAAAAGGGGAGGCTGGTGATTTGCAGGTGAAATAAGGCTGCGAATTGGTGTTTAAGGGGAGAAGAAGATGACAAGGAGATGGAGGGCTGTTGGTCGAGTGAAGAAGAGCAGCGGAGGTGATGAGGAATAGAAGGCCAGTGGTAAGGTGGGCTTGAGAGAACGGAGAAAGAAGAGTAGAGGTGATGGTCGTGAACGGAGATGGGTGGAGTGCGGTGAATGGGAAAGGGAGGAGTGTCGGAATTGAGGCTGGTGCGTTGGTCGGAGTAGAGGTGGACGACTGAGATTGCAGCGGAGGAATGGGTGTTGAAGGTTGAAAGAGATGGGAGGTAGTGCTGGGAAGAAGACAGAGAAATGATAGTGAAAAGACAAAGATACCCCTGGCTTTTTAACGGACTTAACGCCACATTGACGGAAGTACACAAAATGTAACGAAATAACAATTTCAGTATTTCAAATGCTCACTTTTGAAGTTGGGTATTGCAAGTGGTGTCACGACCAATCGAAATTAAAATATTAATAAATTATTGAAAATAAATATAATTAATAAGTATAAGTATGTTATTTAAATATGTATTTATAGAAAATTGAATGATAAAAATATTTAATAAAATAACCACAAAATAATTATGTCGTTATAGGAAATCGAATCCGTAGTAAAATTAAAAAAATTAAGGAAATCGAATCTGTATTAAAATTTAAAAAATTAAAGTAAATAAATATTGTATACTTTTTTAATTCTAAAAATTCGAACCTAAATTTAGTAATATATAATTAAATTAAATACTTTAATATTATTATGCACAATGTAAACATGATTTTTCATGTTAATAAGTATATATTTCGATGAAGCGATTGCAAAATTGAAACTCTAATGGGTATCGTTTACTAAATTATTGGGTAGGGACTAGGTGTTGTGAAATGTGGGCCGCGTTTTTATCGACCGGATCAATCTTTCTTATAGAAAAGGTTAACACAAAATAGAAGTAAATGATCCTCAATAGCATAATTGAAAAAATGGCTCTCAATAGCTACACTAATTCACGTTTCTGTTTTTATCTTTGTGTTATTTTTGTTGGTCATTTTATTAGAGGAATGGTCACGTGATGGACCCCCTATAATGTGCTTGTTTGGCTGGCCTTATTTTAAGGATTTATGGACTTATTTTCGGATAAAAAATTTATATTTTGATAATTTGTTTTTATACAAGTATTTAATATATGTTTGAGATTCAATAAGTTGTAAAAATAAGTTGGAAAATTAGGAATCTCTAACTTTGTCTTAAAATAAGTTGACTTATTCTGAAAAAAAGTTCCCCCAAACACCCCCATTTTGTACTTTTAACTTTTTTCCACAAACAGAAGTCACAATACAAGCCACGTAAGTGGGCAGAGTCTAGAACATACTGAAATTTGTACTCCCTCTATCCCTTTATATGTTTCCTGTATTGACTTTGCACACTGTTCATTATAAGCGGTTGACTATTAATTTATGCATAATTTATAAGATAAAATATAGTCATGAGTGATCTTGTTGGATTCGTATTTATGAGTACTTTAATACAGTGAAGTTTTTATATTTAATACTAATACGAAATTCAAGATATTAACGATCAAAAGTGTGCGTTGACAAACGTATTTTTAAAAACAGGAAACATATTATGAGACAGAGGGAGTATATATTTGTATGCAATATACACTGAAATATATCTTTTTCTATATTCTATAATTCTTTTGATATCAGGTCATCTCTCTCTCTCGACTGCTTCCATGAGAGTCTGCCGATCTTAAACTCCAATCTCCTCCTTCTTCTTTCTTCCTCCTCCTTCTCCAACTAAGCCTTCACCCACCTTCACAATTCCATAAATCAGAATTTTTTCCTAAAAATTTTGAAAAACCCATTCGAATTTTTTCAGATCTGTTTTGATTTATAACTCGAAATATCAAATAAACATATTTCTTAGATTCAAAATCTCCAGCTTAACATCATATCAAAATTTGGTGTCAATCCGAGATCTTTGACTTTTTGAATTGTATCGCCTTGGGCGAAGTAACGCTTTATGCGTATGTCTATCCTTTTGGATTGGTCCGTATGTTTTAGTATATTTTGTTTTGTTGTTTCTTGTTATTTTCGACCTTCGAGAATGTTTCAATTGATGTCTCGAGAGATCTGGAAAGGCCGCATCGAAGCTGAGGCAGTGATGATTATTGCAAGAGCTCACCTTTCACAAAAGGAGAGTGTTCATCCTTGGGGAGTTTTTTCACTTACGGCAAGTCTATAGCTGGTTCCCGGCAAGTAGATAGCTGGGGTGCTCCACCTGAACAATGGGCTACCAATGATTCTTACGTGTTAAGGTCAATTGTGATATTACTGTATTCATGGATGTTGGTGCAATTTGGATTTATTGGGTTGTCTTTGATTTCATTTTCAGTTAACAGAATTTTTCAGTTCTGTATTGTCAAATGGTCAGGAAACAAATCAGCTAAGCGTTTTAGCTTGCCTTTGTTTTTCAACCTGGTCGTACTGCCAGTTGGGGGTTTGTCCCGGCTGTGTGTTTGTTCAATTTAATGAAAACCTTTATTTTTCTGAAAAAAAAAAATGTACACTGAAATATATTGTAAACAAAAAATAACACTCCTAAAAATTACTTAAAATGATATTTTCTTTTTGAATGTTTTGTAACAAAATCATCTATATAATTATACTATAGGAGTTACAAATTTGGGATCCTATATTTTCGAACTTGTGCGATCGCTCATCCCGCGCTTTCCACACCTTTTTCTTTATAGTACAGTTTCCACACCTTTTTCTTTATAGTACAGTTATTGTTTTAGGGATACTAGCCGATAACCCGTGCGAAGCACGGATTGTGATAAATTATTTTAAATTCCTAATTTTTAACTTTTTCAAATGAATAAAATCTTGAATCACCAAGTTGTATATAATACTATATTCTCGACTTTTATTTCGATTGTTAATTAGTATGTAATACTATATAATAGACTCATAGTATATAATTTCATTATTAAATTAAATTATTATAAGAGAGAACTTGTTTCATTAGTAGTTCTTATTCTTATTGGGCTTCTATACACTTAAAAAACTTATCATACTATATAATTTCATTATTAAATTAAATTATTATAAGAGAGAACTTGTTTCATTAGTAGTTCTTATTTTTATTGGGCTTCTATACACTTAAAAAACTTGCGGTTTTTAAAGTACGATCAAATAGTAAAATAAGTTATTAATTAATTAATTAATTGGTATACCGTAATTTAGTTCAGAGAGGACTTGTTTAATTAGTAGTTTTTATTCTTATTGGTCTTCTATACACTTAAAAAATTTACAATTTTTAATGTAAGATCAAATAGTAAAATAAGTTATTAATTAATTAATTGACATACCGTGCATACCGCGGTATACATGGCATACCATTTAAAGGGGGTTTCTGCTTTTAATAAATAGTATAGATAGATGAAGATACTTGTCTTGGCTTGGCTGTTAGGTTTTGTCTCACGATTCCAACTCTTGTCATGCTTTAGTGATTAAAGCAGTTTTATATACCATATATTATCTTATGTTAAGAAAAAAAAAATCAATTCTCTTAATTCATATATTGTTTTAAACTCAGCTATGTAATGTAGGTCGATGGTATAGATATGGACACTGGACAGTATAGGTTCGTTAGTGACACACTCATTTCAAAGGCAATGAAAGTTCAAAACAACTCCAGCTTTTCTTTTTCTTTTGATTTAGTTAGCAGCAAAGCAATAATAAAAAATTGTTGGTTTCTTTTGTTTTGATAGTAAATGATCATGTAGTTTGCACTCTTGGGTTCGACTCTCGCTCATCTCCGAGACTTGTTAGAACAGATACTCTTTGCCCATCTCCGGTGCTGAAAAACAGAGGCTTTATATATGGTAGGAACTTCAGTAGGCAACAATACTGAAAGTTTCATTTTCTTATATCAGAATTTCATAAACCCGAAATTTTTCATCATATTCTCAACAGTTGTATAATCCTACATTTAGAACTACATTGTCTCAACGCCCGAAATGAGTAGTTCAACATTCGAGCACTTTACCCATCCAGATCACCCACTAGTACTACTAAAAGAGGATGATATTGTTGACAAGTATGCTAAATGCTATCTTTGCGACAAACCAGCTTCAGGATCTAGTCCTACATATACTTGTAGTAGAGATGATTTTTATTGTGAAAGTTTCTATGTGCACAGGAGTTGTGCAGAACTACCCCGGCTAATTAATCACCAAAAGCACAACATACACCCCCTTACTCTCCTACGACGCTCTGATCATTCAACTTGTGTTGTTTGATTTAATGCGGTCATGAAGTTCGCGTATGCATGTGAAAATTGTAAATTTGATGTGTGTATGTTTTGTGCCTTTGAAAAAAGAATGCTTCATCATGAAGGTCACCAGGATCACACACTAACATTAACATTGATGGTGAGGGAATCCTATTTTAAGTGTGATGCTTGTTGTTTGAGTTCTAAAGACTCTTCATATATATGCACCACTTGTGACTTCTGGATCCACAAGCGATGTGCTCTTTCACCCTTCATTATTCCAAATCCTACTTGCCACCATCACCCTCTCAATCTCATCTACTCTATTCCTGACATGCATCGCTATTTTCGCCCAAACTGCTGCATCTGCTCCCATCGAGTTTACAAAAACTCGTGGCTGTATTATTGTCACAGATGCACATATTTTGTGCATATTGAATGTGCTAATTCCCCGCCAAGAAGATCAATAACGTGAGTGCCCATAATTTAATTTTTTTATTTGCTATCTATCTAGATCTTAATTGTCATGAGCTTGTAATATATTAACTATCCCTGTTAACTAATTTCAAGTTGTCCATTTCAGATGCGATGAGCTTAAAGTCAATGTCAAAGACAATGAACATGATTTGGTACATTTTCCTCTGTACAATGAGGAATCAATGTTTGATCTCATCGTAAGCCAATTTAGCAAGATCCAAGTTGAATTTCAAGATGAAGGAAAAAACACTATGACTACTTCAACAAAAGAAAATGATCCACACATAATTGAGGAACACTGGAGTCATTACGAAAACCATCCGTTAGAGCAGCTCCAATTCACTGCAGGTGAGAATGATATAAAAGTTTTGGTATGTGACGGGTGCATTCAACCAATAATTGTTTCCCACCCATCTTACTACGCTTGCATTCCATGTGGTTACTTTCTCCACTCCTTCTGTGCCACCAAATTGCCGCTAGAGCTGCCTGTAGGAGGGTCTACAGTTCACCCTAAACATCCACTATTTCTTCATTCCGATAGCTTCTATAAATTTGTGAGATGTGGAGCGTGCAAATACTCCACTAATGGATTCTACTATGAGTGTGAGACTTGTGATATGATACTTGATATCCGTTGTGCATTCTTGCCCACCAGGATAAAACACATATCTCACAAACATCACTCCCTTGTTCAGAATGAAGTCTATGGGATGGCTTTAAATTCTGAAGATGAATTGGTACATGACGAAAATGATAAATTCGTATATGAATGACACACTTGCATTGATGACTTCAAGATTAATATAAGTAATGCATTTTATCCAAGTAGGCTGAAACACAAATACGATCTTCACGACATTACCTTGAGACACCCTCCATTCTTTTACGAGGGAGCATTCTACTGTGAAATATGTGAAGAGCAAGTAAACAATCAGTTGAGGCTCTATCATTGCGATGGATGTGATCATTCGTTCCACGATAGGTGCCTTATTTGGATAGAAAGTGTCAAGTTAGGAGGGACTATTAAACTTAATATCAACAATGAATCACACACTCTTGCATTGGTTTTAAAGAGGCCGTCTACAAGAAAGAATTCTACCCCGTACATTTGCCAAAACTATAAAGACGAGTTCAAATGGAATTACTTTTTCGAATGTGATGGGTGTGGATTTTTTATCTGCTGCAATTGTGTCATTAAAATCATGGGCAAGGACGAGGACGAGGACAAGGACGAGGACGAGGACGGGTAATACAAGTGAGTATCCAAAGTGTCTTTGACTACTAAATTTGTTATCCTCCTAGTCGCTAGTCAATCAGACGCACTGTACTATCCCTTTCTTTTCGAAAGCCTGAAAAAAATACACTGCAGATAATCACTTGTAGTATGAATATAATGCAGACAGATTTGGCTGAATATGTGTTCAAACGGATGGATAGGATTTACAATTCAACGATCTTGTCGGACAAATTTTTTATTTGTGTTTCTCGTAAATTTGTTGTCTAAGTTACCTCTTCTACATTTATTGGTAATCAATCAATGTTGGATCCTAAACTGGTACAGATCAAACTAATTAAAAGTTAAACTTTCAAGTACCACTCTTATTCAAGGTGCCAACTTAATTTTTAATCAAGGTTTACAATTCGATTCGGTTCTAATTTTTAATCACACAAACCAAAACGAATCGAGTCCAAGCTCCACCATGAAAGATAAGGGAATAGCAGTAGAAGTAAGAATTATTTCAGAATTATCAATAAGAACTGGATCAGAGCTCCACCACGAAAGATAAGGGAATAGCAGTAGAAGTAAGAATTATTTTAGAAATGTCAATAAGAACTGCCCCCAGACCAATTTTCATGCGCAAATTGTCAACACCAGCATCCACAAAAAATGAAACAACATTAGTAGGCAAATAATTTTATTTTTTTTTTTGCTAAGTTGTAGGTATATAAAACGGAAACGGGGAAGATCTCATGCTCTATGACAGGCCATAGAGGAGGTCTATCTATGATCAATCTCTAGGGGAGATTGAAAATAGAAAGCAAAAATCAAAAGAAACAACTTAGCTAAACCTAATTAAGCCAACTACTCCATGCCGAGTTAGAAGCATTATTTACAAACCAAATGGAGCTACAAAGTCTATTTTTTACATCGCGAACAATACCCTCTAAGAGAATGTTCGAAGTAGAGTAACCGTTATCATGAGCTCGCACATTCCTTTCCCTCCATATAATGTCCCCGACTCAATAGTAATAAAAATTCGAGCGTTTATCATGAAGATACTTGTCTTGGTCAATTGGTTTTCTATCGCTCGATTCCAACTGAAGGATCTTATCATGCTTTCCTGATTAAAGTAATTTCATCCTCACTAAGATGCCACCAATTAAGCTTTCCAGAAAATATATGCCTTGCGTCCTATGCACGTTAAATTTCATATTTATTCGCTCTGTTCTATTACTTTCTTTTGAAAAGATTATGCAGATTCCATTTCGACCCCTTTTACTGATAAATTTTTAAAACAAAATAAATCTATATTTTTTGTAATTATTTAAATATCCTTGCATGTTAGATTTCTCCCAAAGTTCACAGTGACAGCTGAAACTTCACTGCAATAGCAGACAGCTTATCATTCTCTCAAATCAACAATATACGACAGTCTCATTCTCTCAAACACAAAAATGATCAGTTCAACATTGAAGCATTTCAGCCATCCCGAGCACCCCCTAAGACTGAGAGAATATAGTGTTATTAGAAATGATGTTACATGCAATGTTTGCAACAAATCGGTTGTAGGCTCTCTTACATATACTTGCAGTAGTCGTAGTACTAATTGCGAAGATTTCTACATGCACAAGAGTTGTGCAGAATTAGCGAAATAGATAATTCACCATACACACAACAAACACCCCCTTACTCTCTTACCACGCCTTAATTACATTTGTGATGTTTGTCGTCGTATTGTGCAGTTTGCTTATGATGCGTGTAAAGATTGTGATTTCGATGTGTGTGTTGGTTGTGCAGATGCAAAACTACCCAAACAGATTATTCACCATACGCACAATAAGCACTTCCTTACTTTCTTACCACGCCTCAATTACAGTTGTGATGTTTGCAGTCTTATAGTGAAATTCGCTTATGCATGTAAT
The DNA here is from genome assembly GCA_037693485.1 of Kitagawia praeruptora. NCBI lineage: Eukaryota > Viridiplantae > Streptophyta > Magnoliopsida > Apiales > Apiaceae > Kitagawia > Kitagawia praeruptora. The sequence goes on along the minus strand of CM075354.1, from coordinate 6,446,423 downwards.
GATTGTGATTTCGATGTGTGTGCCCGTTGTGCAGAACTACCCAAACAGATTATTCATCATTCACACGACAAACACCCCCTTACTCTTGTACAACATTTAAGTAATCATAGTTGTGATGTTTGTCATGGTGATGTGAAGTTCGCTTATACATGTTATGATTGTGATTTTGATGTGTGTATTAGTTGTACAGAACTACCAAAACAGATTATTCACCATGCCCACAAAAAACATCCCCTTGTTCTCCTTCCATGCCTCGATAATAACGGTTGTCATGTATGTAGACGTAGGGTGAAGTTCGTTTATGCATGTCGTAAGTGTCATATTGATGTGTGTGTTAGGTGTGCAGGCTTGCCTTTGCAGATAAATCATCACAAGCACATAAAACACCTGTTAGGCAGCCGTCTTTACATTTCTTGCAAAACTCACAAATTCACACACCAAACTTCAACCTTCACCAACCCCCCCACCTACTACTAACTCCTATAAATACCCATATCCTCATTCCATATTTCTTACACCAAAATTCTCTCTTCTCTCTCTATAGCTGCTAGATAGTCCGTCTAGTAGGAAAGCCGGTTTAGCCCGCTTTCAGGAAGTGTCGGGATAGAAGGTCCTCGTGCCTAAACTATTCCTTAGGGTACTTGGGTCTGACTGCAGCCATCGGAGGTGGTCCCGCTGCAAGGGTCTTTCTATCAGGTTGTGTGGCACTGTCCGGGTTGGGAGAGGGAGAGAAGGAAAGGTTGTCGGGAAACAGTGATAGGGGGAGGTTTTGAGATAAACACTTCAGTGAGTTGGGGATATACATAATAGGTATTGTAGGGCTGAATTTTTGTATGAAATTCAAGGGGCCGGATACCCGGATATTGTAATCTCTTTTATCTAGTGTGAAGTTGTTACTCTTGTGGATGTAGGCTGGGCCGAACCACGTTAAATCTCTTGTCTCTTTTACTGTATTGTTGGTTTGTTGCTTCATTACTATCACGTATATTTGTGGGATCTAAGCGCACATATTTACCAAATCGCTTCCGCATTCGCAGGGAATCGGGCAGATTCCTAACAGTTGGCATCAGAGCTAGTTGTGTCTAAATTATTGGTGCCGAAGGAAAGTCGTTAAGAAAAGTGGTTGTCTAATTTGGCGCCGTTTTGACGGAAGTGCTCCCATTGTTTCTTACACTTACCTGGCCAATTGATTTAGTTGTTTGGATTGGTTTGTGTGCGCAAACGGAGATCATGGCAAGTATTGGAGGATTCAAGGTGACTCCATATGATGGTAAAGGAAGTTTTACTCTTTGGCAGAGAAGGGTACGTAAAGGATATCCTAACCCAACAGAAGCTAGCAAGGGCTTTGAAGGGGAAGGAGGGAAAACCAACAAAGATGAGCGATGTAAAATTGGAGGAAGAAGATAAGGCCCTTATTCTTCTTACTTCGCTTCCGGAGTCATTCGATCATTTGGTCACAACCATTTTGTACGGGAAGGACACGTTAAAAATGGAGGAGGTTCAGTCAGCACTTTTGTCAAATGCTGGAAGGAAGAACCAGGATGGTGACAAGGACGGAATGACAGTTTTGGCTTTGCGTAGTCAAAATAATAGAGGAAGGGGTGTTGTGAGAGGATCTACCAATAGCAGGGGTAAATCCAGATACAGTGAAAAGGGCATGCAGTGTTTTGGTTGCAAGGAGTGGGGTCATATTAGGTCGAATTGTCCGCTTAATAAGAAGGATCCAAATGCATCATTGGCTGTGGTTACTCTCGATTGTGAAGATGTTTGCACCGTCTTCAATCGAGGCACTAGTTCTCCAGGAGAATGGATATTAGACTCAGGGTCATCTTACCATGTATGTTCCGAGAGGGGGCATTTTGACAAATTCCAAGATACAAAGAATGAAACAGTTTCTTTGGCTGATGGATCTACTTGTGAGATCAAGGGGATTGGAATTGTGTAAATCAAAATGTTCGATGGAATAGTTCGCAGCTTGAACGGGGTAAGATATGTGCCTAAGCTGAGGAAGAATCTAATATCTATCGGTCGGTTAGCTTCAGAAGGCTACAGATGCTCTGTAGTAGGGGGAGCTATGAATATCAAAAGAGGCCGTGTGGTTCGGATGAAGGGAGAGCTACGTGGGGGAATATATCGTCTGATTAGTACGTGGCCAGAACGTACTGGAACTTCGAAAATCTGGTTATCTCGTGCACGAGGGAAGAGTGACTTGAAGGATATTGCTGCGGTTGTATTGCCTTCCAGTCTAGACGATGGTGCAAAGACTGCTGGGATGGATGCTTGGTCGAAGGGCTTCCACGACATCAACGAGTAGTTGGTGTGTTGCAGCTGCATATGGGCATCGATCAACACGAATCAAGTGAGCAGTGAACCATGCAACAGATTGATTTGTTTGATATGCAGTTGGGGAGTAAATGAAAGATCGATGGTCACACTTGTGTGTGTGATGGACTACATATGGGATTGGCCGACGTGAATCAAGTGAGTATGTGTGTATACAACAGATTGCTTCACATGTATGTAGTTGGACAAATAGAGGTCAATGGTACACTTGTGCGTATAGCAAGTGGGCATTCGAGAATGAATGTGCAAACTAGGGTATAGTTTGGAGTCTTGGACTCGGGGGGAGTTTTGTCTTAGGGAATGATACGGATCGAGGAAAAGTTGGAGTTGTGCCAACAGGGCGCAGGTATGGAGTGCAAGTGGAGAGCTGTGAGTTTGGAAAGAGGGGGAGATTGTTAGGCAGCCGTCTTTACATTTCTTGCAAAACTCACAAATTCACACACCAAACTTCAACCTTCACCAACCCCCCCACCTACTACTAACTCCTATAAATACCCATATCCTCATTCCATATTTCTTACACCAAAATTCTCTCTTCTCTCTCTATAGCTGCTAGATAGTCCGTCTAGTAGGAAAGCCGGTTTAGCCCGCTTTCAGGAAGTGTCGGGATAGAAGGTCCTCATGCCTAAACTATTCCTTAGGGTACTTGGGTCTGACTGCAGCCATCGGAGGTGGTCCCGCTGCAAGGGTCTTTCTATCAGGTTGTGTGGCACTGTCCGGGTTGGGAGAGGGAGAGAAGGAAAGGTTGTCGGGAAACAGTGATAGGGGGAGGTTTTGAGATAAACACTTCAGTGAGTTGGGGATATACATAATAGGTATTGTAGGGCTGAATTTTTGTATGAAATTCAAGGGGCCGGATACCCGGATATTGTAATCTCTTTTATCTAGTGTGAAGTTGTTACTCTTGTGGATGTAGGCTGGGCCGAACCACGTTAAATCTCTTGTCTCTTTTACTGTATTGTTGGTTTGTTGCTTCATTACTATCACGTATATTTGTGGGATCTAAGCGCACATATTTACCAAATCGCTTCCGCATTCGCAGGGAATCGGGCAGATTCCTAACAACACCCCCTTACTCTCACACCTCGCGGTCAATATTGTTCTTGCGATGTGTGTGATCGAGGTGGGTGGAAGTTCGCTTATACATGTGATGATTGTGAAATTGATGTGTGCGTGTTTTGTGCTTTCAAGAAGAGAGTGCTTCGACATAAAGGACATCAAGAGCACCCACTGACCTTGATGAGGAGGAGAGCCTCGTTTATTTGTGATGCTTGTTGTGAGGAAGTCCACTTAGACTCCTCCTATGTATGCACCACTTGTGACTTTTGGATCGACAACCGCTGTGCTTTTTCACCATCAACCATTCCTGCTCCCGCTTACCATCATCACCCTATCAATCTCATCTACTCCATTCCTGACATGCATCGTCATTTCGACCGATTTTGCGGCATCTGCAGCCAATTAGTAAAAGTGATCAGCTGGATGTATTATTGTCACAAATGCACATATTTTGTGCGTATTAAATGTGCTACATCCTCACATAAAATATATACAAAGTGAGTGCCTTTAATGAAGTATATTCTCATTCCCTAATATATTGCTTATCATTATATCTTAACTAATCTCAGTTTGTTATTTTCAGAAATGAGATTAAGGCTGATGACGCTAATGGTGACCTCTATATAGCGAGGAATCACTATTTTATCTCATTGTTGGCCAGTTTAGTAAGGTCCAAGTCGGATCACAAGGTGAAGGTGAAAACAGTATGGCTATATCAACAGTACAAAATGATCCACATATAATTGAAATGCACCGGAGTCACGAGTATCCGTTGGAACAGCTCCAATATACTATTATTGAAAACGATAACAACAACTATAATTATGATAGTGGAGTGATGATATGCGATGGGTGCATTCAACCCATAAGTGTTTCTCATCCATCTTATTACGCTTGTATCGATTGTGGTTTCTTTCTCCACTCCTTCTGTGCCACTAAGTTGCCACAAGAGTTACCCGAAGGAGCATCACCATTTCATCCACTACATTCGCTCTTCCTTCGGAAGAGTGATAGGTTCTACAGTTTTGTGACATGTAACGTTTGTGCATCGTCTACAAATGGATTCTACTATGAGTGTGAGGATTGTAATATCATAATTGATATCCGTTGTGCATTTTTGCCCATCCAGATCAAACATAAATCTCATAAGCATCACCCCCTTGTCCAGTGTCCCAAATGGACCAGATCAGTCACGTGTCGTGTAAGTAAGCTTCAGATCCCTGATAGGTGGACAACCGTGAGATATGAATGCAAAACTTGCTATAAGTACCAGATTCATATAGATTGTGCATTTTATCCAAGTAGATTAAGACACAAATATGATCTTCATCCTATAACCTTGAGACTGCCTCCATTCTTCTATGAGGGTGTATTCTACTGTCAAATATGTGAAGAACAAGTAAACAATCAGTTGTGGCTCTATCATTGTGATATATGTGATCAATCGTTTCACCATAACTGCGTCCGTTGGAACGAAAGTGTCAAGTTAGGAGGGACAATAAAACTTTATCTTGACGATGAGCCACACACACTTGCATTGGTTTTAAAAAGGTCTGCAAGGAAGAATTCTCCTGAGTACTTCTGTATGAATTGTTCAGAAAGATACAAATGGAAATATTTTTTCGAATGTGATGGTTGTGGATTTCTTGTTTGCTGCAATTGTGTCAAGAAAGTCATGGATGAGTAACATAGTACACTAATGAATATCGATATCCCCCTAATGTTTAAGTCTCCAATGTACTCTTTTGTTATTTGTAATCCTCTCAAGTTGCTGGTCAATTCAATGAAAATTATCGTTTTGTATTATTCTGCTACACTCGCAAACAGTTTCCTCTTAATATTTTGGGAGATAGAGAGTCTTGATGATGTAATAGAACCTATATTTAGCCTAAAACCTAAACGGATCCATCCTTTTTCTCACAATCAGCAAATGAAGGATACTGTGGAAATCCTGAAGTTGACAAGTTAAGTTGGGAAGAAAATAGAGATCAACAGTTACAAAACAAAAAAAAACAGCATTAAGTATCGAAAAATTGAACGTGATCAACACAGGCAGTAGTTTTAATGATCATGGCTAGCTTAAGTCTGCATATAACTGTGACAATATAACCAAATTCATTCAAGACATTTCGAGCTATCCCACATCACTTGGAGTTTCTTGTTGCAACATTGCGAATGTTTCTGAGTGCAAAGCTGTGATCCATCGTTAGCTTTATTGAAAACTAATTCTAGTGTACGACAGTGCTGAGAACCTTTCCTTCGTTTGTTACGCTGTAATTTGGATATAGTAGGCATATATACATTCAAAACTTCCTCAGAGTTTATTAATTTACGACTTATAAGATCCCACAAATATACGTGATAGTAATGAAGCAACAAACCAACAATACAGTAAAAGAGACAAGAGATTTAACGTGGTTCGGCCCAGCCTACATCCACAAGAGTAACAACTTCACACTAGATAAAAGAGATTACAATATCCGGGTATCCGGCCCCTTGAATTTCATACAAAAATTCAGCCCTACAATACCTATTATGTATATCCCCAACTCACTGAAGTGTTTATCTCAAAACCTCCCCCTATCACTGTTTCCCGACAACCTTTCCTTCTCTCCCTCTCCCAACCCGGACAGTGCCACACAACCTGATAGAAAGACCCTTGCAGCGGGACCACCTCCTTACTCTCACACCTCGCGGTCAATATTGTTCTTGCGATGTGTGTGATCGAGGTGGGTGGAAGTTCGCTTATACATGTGATGATTGTGAAATTGATGTGTGCGTGTTTTGTGCTTTCAAGAAGAGAGTGCTTCGACATAAAGGACATCAAGAGCACCCACTGACCTTGATGAGGAGGAGAGCCTCGTTTATTTGTGATGCTTGTTGTGAGGAAGTCCACTTAGACTCCTCCTATGTATGCACCACTTGTGACTTTTGGATCGACAACCGCTGTGCTTTTTCACCATCAACCATTCCTGCTCCCGCTTACCATCATCACCCTATCAATCTCATCTACTCCATTCCTGACATGCATCGTCATTTCGACCGATTTTGCGGCATCTGCAGCCAATTAGTAAAAGTGATCAGCTGGATGTATTATTGTCACAAATGCACATATTTTGTGCGTATTAAATGTGCTACATCCTCACATAAAATATATACAAAGTGAGTGCCTTTAATGAAGTATATTCTCATTCCCTAATATATTGCTTATCATTATATCTTAACTAATCTCAGTTTGTTATTTTCAGAAATGAGATTAAGGCTGATGACGCTAATGGTGACCTCTATATAGCGAGGAATCACTATTTTATCTCATTGTTGGCCAGTTTAGTAAGGTCCAAGTCGGATCACAAGGTGAAGGTGAAAACAGTATGGCTATATCAACAGTACAAAATGATCCACATATAATTGAAATGCACCGGAGTCACGAGTATCCGTTGGAACAGCTCCAATATACTATTATTGAAAACGATAACAACAACTATAATTATGATAGTGGAGTGATGATATGCGATGGGTGCATTCAACCCATAAGTGTTTCTCATCCATCTTATTACGCTTGTATCGATTGTGGTTTCTTTCTCCACTCCTTCTGTGCCACTAAGTTGCCACAAGAGTTACCCGAAGGAGCATCACCATTTCATCCACTACATTCGCTCTTCCTTCGGAAGAGTGATAGGTTCTACAGTTTTGTGACATGTAACGTTTGTGCATCGTCTACAAATGGATTCTACTATGAGTGTGAGGATTGTAATATCATAATTGATATCCGTTGTGCATTTTTGCCCATCCAGATCAAACATAAATCTCATAAGCATCACCCCCTTGTCCAGTGTCCCAAATGGACCAGATCAGTCACGTGTCGTGTAAGTAAGCTTCAGATCCCTGATAGGTGGACAACCGTGAGATATGAATGCAAAACTTGCTATAAGTACCAGATTCATATAGATTGTGCATTTTATCCAAGTAGATTAAGACACAAATATGATCTTCATCCTATAACCTTGAGACTGCCTCCATTCTTCTATGAGGGTGTATTCTACTGTCAAATATGTGAAGAACAAGTAAACAATCAGTTGTGGCTCTATCATTGTGATATATGTGATCAATCGTTTCACCATAACTGCGTCCGTTGGAACGAAAGTGTCAAGTTAGGAGGGACAATAAAACTTTATCTTGACGATGAGCCACACACACTTGCATTGGTTTTAAAAAGGTCTGCAAGGAAGAATTCTCCTGAGTACTTCTGTATGAATTGTTCAGAAAGATACAAATGGAAATATTTTTTCGAATGTGATGGTTGTGGATTTCTTGTTTGCTGCAATTGTGTCAAGAAAGTCATGGATGAGTAACATAGTACACTAATGAATATCGATATCCCCCTAATGTTTAAGTCTCCAATGTACTCTTTTGTTATTTGTAATCCTCTCAAGTTGCTGGTCAATTCAATGAAAATTATCGTTTTGTATTATTCTGCTACACTCGCAAACAGTTTCCTCTTAATATTTTGGGAGATAGAGAGTCTTGATGATGTAATAGAACCTATATTTAGCCTAAAACCTAAACGGATCCATCCTTTTTCTCACAATCAGCAAATGAAGGATACTGTGGAAATCCTGAAGTTGACAAGTTAAGTTGGGAAGAAAATAGAGATCAACAGTTACAAAACAAAAAAAAACAGCATTAAGTATCGAAAAATTGAACGTGATCAACACAGGCAGTAGTTTTAATGATCATGGCTAGCTTAAGTCTGCATATATATAACTGTGACAATATAACCAAATTCATTCAAGACATTTCGAGCTATCCCACATCACTTGGAGTTTCTTGTTGCAACATTGCGAATGTTTCTGAGTGCAAAGCTGTGATCCATCGTTAGCTTTATTGAAAACTAATTCTAGTGTACGACAGTGCTGAGAACCTTTCCTTCGTTTGTTACGCTGTAATTTGGATATAGTAGGCATATATACATTCAAAACTTCCTCAGAGTTTATTAATTTACGACTTATAAGATCCAACAAAATGTGTAAAAGATCAAGTCATATACAATTAAGCTTCAAGGAAACCTGCCACAATTGAACAACATAGGTTTTTGAGTCACTTTGTCTTATGTTGGATAAAAAGTTAGTGAATTAGGATTTACATTTCTAAACTTAATTTAAGCTACAATTTAAAACCAAAAAATGAGTGGAGAGATTTATCTTCCGTAGGTGTTTGCAAGTGCTTACATATTTTTCGAATTATGATTTAAGATTTGACTTGAATATGTTGACATATTATGCAACTTTCTACGACTTGAGCTGTAGACATGTAAGGTTATGATAATTTGTTGTAGACTTGGTCACTCGGATGAATAATGATAACAATTATATTTAAGGAGTTCTAATGTATTTTAAATTTAATTATTCGATTATTACTCACCTAAACCCCTTCCCAGACATGTCTGCATTGAGGTCTCAATACATTTAACAATCAAACTTTGGTAGAAAATCTGCTACAAGCCACGTAGCAACAAGGTTGTTCGCCTTCTGTGTCAAATGAAGTCCATCCCAACTAATATGTCGATGAGGATCCGGACAGACTGGAACACTTGGCCTCCCACACCGTTTGGCTGAGTTCTGTTATATTTACCACCTGTTCCACAACAGGCTTTCAAAGTAGAATTTGCATCAAGCCCTAGCAAAAAATAATACTTATTTCAGATAACATTAATGAAAATGGTAACAAAATGTAAATCATAATAAAAAGAAAAGAAGGAATGTCTGACAGATTACAACTGACTGATGTAGTTGATGAATGTTCAGATTACAAACGTGCTTAATGAAACTCAATGTTGATGCAAACAATTGAAAGACTAAATGATGAGTGGCTCTTTATTGTAATAACTTCAGAAGCCTTAATTAATTGAAAGGAAGCAGGCGAATTAATATTCCAATACAACAGATATAGCAGTATCAATATAAAATGATAACTTAATTACACAATATTTGATCAAATACACAGATAGAAAACTTACAATTATGTGAACTGCAGTTTGAAACAAAAAATTTGGACATCCAATTAACTACTTGTACTTGAAGACTCAAGAGAACTGTTGGTACCAAAATTTATAGCATTTTCCTTTACTGGCAATGATGTAGAACCACCGACCGCAAAGTTTACACCATGGCTAAAGTTTGCTCTGGAATTCAGATACGGATTGAGAAAGGGGATACCAGCTGCTGATGCTGTTATAATGAAGAGAAATATTATACAAAATCAAGTTTTTGGAGGTGGGGACAGAAATCAAGAATAATTCAAACATTTTGAATACAAATTATTATTTATATGGTTTACGTAGAGGTACATGAACTTCTTACAAATGTAATCAATCATGATTTGTCAATCACAACAACGGCCAGTAGGCTCTTGAAGCAAGTTCTGGCCATAAGGATGCATATTGCACTGGTCTAAAGGATCCTCAATCCTACGATTTCCAGTGTCCGATTTTTCTTTCATTTAGCAAAAAAACCATGCAATCACCTTAATAATGCTGCATTTAGTAAAATTAAAATATGATATTTTAATCGACATAAGTATTATAATATAGTGTATAGTAGATCAACAAGAGTATGGCAAAGTTTTCAAATTCAAGGTAGATCAACAAGACTTCAGTGGCTGAAATGTCTCGGAGGGCTGTGATTCTGGCTGCGAGGCCAAATAGTACTGTCATATTTGTGCATTGAAGACTGCACAAAGGAAAAGTGTAGCAATAACTCACTAAGAAAATACACGTATCTTAGTCCATAAATTTGGAAAAAGGCACATTACTAATCACTGAGAAGTAGTTAATTTAATATTTTCAATTTGATATTTTCTCATAATGATGATCTTTTTATAATAATAAAAAAGTATCTCGATCCCATTTGATTATATATTTATCTTTATGATGTGATAATATATTTAAAATGATATTTTTTTTCAATTACAATGATATGAATTTATATGAGTTATTACATGTTAGTGTGTATTAATTCTCAAAAGATAATACAAAATTTAAATCAGTTAAAATATCATCTTATTCTAAATACACTTAAATTCATTCAAAATATACTAATTCAACAATGATATAAGTATAATCCGATCCGAATTCGATAATAAATATGAGTGTGTTTGAATTAATTTAAAAATGTTACTTATAATTTAAAGTATAACTTATTCATTTCAAGTGAAAAATAATAATTTTAACTTTAATTTGAATGTATCTATTTGGCTAATTTTACTTAAAATAATTTTTATAAAAAAAATTGATTGAAAAAATAAAAATTTATATTTTTTAAACATAATATAAAAATATAAAATAATATAAGTTAAAAGGTAACTCAAATATATATAAATGAATATGAAAAAAAAAAGTTGGAACAAAATACCTCAAACATACTTAAATTTTTTAAACTAAAACTGCTTTTAAATTAAAAATTTTAAATGCACACAACTTTTTATTCACTATAAATAATTTTTTTTATTAAATTATAGGCCCTCCTCACCAATTACAAGGAACTACTCTCTCCGTCCCTAATTAGTAGTCCATTTTGAAAAAAAACATACATCTTAAGAAATATTTAATGTCATATTTTATTTCCATAGTTGCCCCTACTTATTGCATTAAATTATAACTTTTGAATGTATAATTAATTATAAAGTCAAACATTGGAAATAGAAGTGTAGGGATATTTTTGGAAAAACTTAAAAAACATGTATTGAAATATGAAAAAAGACAACTATTTAAGGAAAAACTTAAAAAATGTTATAATATGAACAAGATAGTGATTGTCAAATATGATTTCAAAGCTTCTAGAATGGCGGCTTACAAACTTACAATTCCAGCACCCACATATATATGTGCTGTATACAGGGTTGTAAAAATCGGTAACTCGGGCCGAGTACTCGGCCGAGTACTCGTTTTGCACCCCTAAACCGATCCGAGTAGTGAATAATCGGACCAAAAACTGATTTTTGCTATAACTCGGTCAAGACTCGGGTTGACTCCGAGTAATCGGGGTCAAACTCGGGTTTTACTAAAAAAAAATTTTTGGCTAAGTATTAAAATATAATTTTTATTGCTCAACTTATAGACTATGCTTATAATCTAGATTCGGCCCAATTAAAAGTCCTCTCTCTCAAAGATTCTATACATACACTTATATCACGTTTTAATATTATTAGTAATATTAATATTATTACTTGGACACATGTACACTAAAATTAGAATAAATATTATTAGTAATATTAATATTATTACTTGTTAGCAGGGTTGTAATAATATTGTTAGTAATATTAATATTATTGTTAAGTTTTAAGTTTAACACATGTACACTAAAATTAGAATAAATACATATAAATTATGAGAAAAAAAAAAGTTAAAAAACAATATCCGATTAGTAGTCCGAGTACTCATTCCGAGTACTCGCCGAGTTTCCGATTACTTATTTTTCTGGACCAAAACCGAGTTGGTCCGATTTCTGATTTTTACAACCTTGGTTGTATATGTTGAAGCAATTTAGTGTGTTTACATTGAAAAAGCGGTAGGACATTATCTTGTAATTCATTTTAATGAGAGCACAGACAAGGAGTAATGCAAGTAGCACTCGATTGCTTTTCTATCATATTAATTCTTTGCCACCTCTTTATATACATGCAATCATAAGTTATTACATATTATATTTACACTTGTAATTTACAACACGTTATCAGCACAAGTCTCTGCCCGGATAAGTTTTGAAATAAGGAGGTACTACCGAGTAAAAGCTTATTAAAGAAGAAGGTACTGCTCAAATAAGTTTTATTAACGAAGGAGGTACGCTCTATTTTTATATATAAATATGGTTATAATTTCCTTATTTATATTACTCTTTAATATATTAATATTGTTGCACTATGAATATTATTATTAAGTTTCTGGCTGGCTTTGCCGTCGTAACTTTTAAATAAACTGGCTGGCTATGCCATCGTAACTATTAATTATGACATCATATGTTTTAATTATAATTGCATGTATGTGTTTAATTGTTTATGTTCAACATGCCATATTGTTATACCATGTTTTAAATATATATTTTGCGTTCAGAATGGCGAATCTTGCAAAATTAGATTTTGTTGCTTTGGATGTGTCTGGAGATAATTATCTGTCTTGGGTACTTGATGCGGAATTACACCTTAGTGCCAACGGGTTAAAGGATACCATTGAAACAGGAAAAACCCCAACTGTTGAACAAAATGCCAAAGCAATTATTTTTCTTAGGCACCACATTCATGAAAACTTAAAATCTGAATATCTCATAGTCAAAAATCCACTCACCCTTTGGACCAATCTTAAAGATAGATTTGACCACCAAAAACTTGTCCATCTGCCACATGCCCGTTATGACTGGATCAATTTAAGGTTACAAGATTTTAAATCTGTTGGTGAATATAATTCTGCCTTGTTCAAAATAAGCTCCAAGCTAATCCTGTGCATGTGGTGAGAAAATTACTGATGCTGAGATGATTGAAAAGACCCTTTCGACCTTTCACCCCAACACTATGATCTTGGCACAACAATACAGGGAACGAAATTTTCAGAAATATAGTGAGCTGATATCTCTCCTTCTTGTAGCTGAGAAAAATAATGAGTTGTTGCTGAAAAATCATCAGATACGTCCCACGGGCTCTGCCCAGTTACCTGAAGTATATAACACGTCATTCCGGAAGAATGAGCGTGGGAAAGGGCATAGAGGAGGACGAGATTATGGACGAAATCGTGGACGTGGAAATTTTCGTGGTCGATTTCGAAATAAGTATAACTCTGGCCACCTGAAGTGGCAACGTGATGGTTACAACAACTCTAGTCACCAGAAGTGGCAAAATGAGGTGCCAAATAAAAGGAAGGCACCACAGGAAGGAGATACTAGAGATATATGTTTTAGATGTGGGGCTCATGGGCATTGGACTCGTAATTGTCACACACCCAGACATCTTGCAGATCTTTACGAGTCATCCAAAAAACAGAATAGGCAAATGGTGGAAACAAATTTGGCTAGCTTTAATGATGAACCAATTAACAAGACCTCAAATGAACTAGACACTGGCGCTAACCTTTATTATGGCTTAGATGACTAGTTCTCATATGTATCTCTTTGAATTCATGTTCCTTATGTATCTGCTTCAATTTCATGTTTTTATATACTTGTTTTATATTCTTGCTTTAAGTACATGGTTTGCTTTAATAAAATTATTGTTCGCTGATATATGTTCACAACATAAAATATGGGAGACTTATGCATTGCTGATTGCGCCACCACCCACACAATTCTACAAAATCAGAAATACTTCTCACAGTTTACTAAAACCAGCTCACATGTTTGGACGATTTCGGGTACATCAGATATAATAGAGGGTTTTGGGAAAGCTAGTTTTATCCTACCAAATGAGACACAAATTCAAGTTCATAATGCTCTTTATTCTAGTAAATCCACTAGAAATCTTTTAAGTTTTAAAGACATTCGTATTAATGGTTTCCATGTAGAAACTACTAGTGAGAATGAAAAAGAATATCTCCTTATCATTTCAATTACCTCAGGCCATAAGAAGATTTTAGAAAGATTACAATCAATCTCTTCGGGATTATATGCTACAAATATTAGAGTCATTGAGTCTCACAATATCGTCATTCCAAAAATCACAGACCCACAATCACTAACCCTTTGGCATGAAAGACTTGGTCATCCAGGAGTATCCATGATGCGTCGTATAATAGAAAATTCTATAGGACATCCTCTTAAGAATCAAAAGGTCATACCTCAAAATGAACTTCCCTGCTCAGCATGTTCATTGGGAAAACTAATTGTCCGACCATCTCCAGTTAAACTTCAAACCGAGTCTCCAAGTTTTTTAGAAATAATTCAAGGTGACATTTGTGGTCCTATTCATCCATCATCCGTCCCATTCAGATATTTCATGGTTCTAATAGATGCATCAACTAGATGGTCTCATGTCTGTCTTCTCTCTACACGGAATACAGCCTTTGCCAAACTACTTGCTCAAATAATCAAATTGCGAGCTCAATTTCCTGACCATCCCATTAAATCAATTCGACTAGACAATGCTGCTGAATTCACATCTGCAAGTTTTAATGATTATTGTATGTCAGTAGGAATCTCAGTCGAACACCCTGTAGCTCACGTGCATACACAAAATGGCTTAGCAGAATCTCTAATTAAAAGGCTTCAACTTATTGCTCGTCCCTTACTTCTAAGAACAAAGTTACCTACATCTGTTTGGGGTCACACAATACTTCATGCTACAAGTATAATTAGGATAAGACCATCTGCTTACCACAAATAGTCACCTCAAGAGTTAGCTTTTGGACAAATTCCTAATATCTTAAACTTTAAGGTGTTTAGTAGTGCTGTATATGTTCCCATTACACCTCCACAGAGATCCAAAATGGGTCCACAAAGAATAGTAGGCATATATGTTGGTTTTGACTCACCATCTATCATAAGATATCTTGAATCATTAACTGGTGATGTGTTTACTGCTCGTTATGCTGATTGTCATTTTGATGAGTCTGTGTTCCCTCCATTAGGGGGAGATAATGTTTTGCATAAATTAAATTCTGAACTATCATGGAATGCATCAGGATTGAATGCTATTGATCCACATACTAAACAATATGAATCTGAGGTTTTAAGGATCATTCATATGCAAAATATTGCTAATCAAATGCCGGATGCTTTTAATGATTCTAGACTTATTATAAAATCGCATATACCCGCTGTTAATGCTCCATCCAGGGTTGAAATCCCTATTCATTAATCAATTCCTGAAGAATTGGTTGGTGATTCAAAACCATGCCAGAAGCGTGGTAGACCTATTGGTGCGAAAGATGTTGTACCACGAAAACTGAAATTGAATGGACCAGCCCCTGAAGTGGCAGATGTTCTTGAAGTAACTACATCAAAAACCCTAGAAGTGGTATCACCTCCTGAAGAGGTTCAAGCCCCCGAAGTGGCTGTGACAAAACCACCTGAAGTGGTATTACCTCCAGAAGAGGATATTGCCCCTGAAGTGGCACATGCTTCCATAGAAGCAAAGGTACCTGAAAATTAGGAGATCTCAATGAGTTATGTACATAATGGAAAATTATTGGATCGTGGGAGTAGTGAGGTTGATGATGTATATGCTTTTTCCGTGGCATGTGATATTATTATGAACTCCGATCCTGAACCACAAAGTGTGGAAGAATGTCGACAAAGAGATGATTGGCCAAAATGGAAAATTGCAATTTAGGAAGAATTGCAATCCTTGCGCAAGAGAAATGTATTTGGACCTGTAGTTCGAACACCAACTGGTGTGGTTCCCATTGGAAATAGATAGGTGTTTGTATAAAAATGAAATGAGAAAAATGAAATTGTGAGATATAAAGCCCGGCTGGTAGCCCAGGGATTCTCTCAAAGGCCTGGATTTGATTACCAAGAAACTTACTCCCCTGTGATGGATGGAGTTACTTTTCGTTTTCTTATGGGTATGGCTTGTATGGAAAAATTGGAAACACGTCTGATGGACGTTGTGACAGCCTACCTTTATGGATCACTTGATAGTGATATTTATATGAAAATCCCTAAAGGATTAAAGTTAGAAGAAACTAAGCCTCAACATTTATACTCAGTTAAACTACAATGATCATTATATGGCTTGAAACAATCTGGTCGTATGTGGTACAACAGGCTTAGTGAATATTTATTGAATGATAGGTATATAAATAATCAAGTGTGTTGTGTGTTTATCAAAAGGTCACAATCTGGTTTTGTTATTATTGCAGTATATGTGGATGATTTGAATATTGTAGGTACTTCTGAAGATATTACTAATGCTGCTAACTATTTTAAAAATGAGTTTGAAATGAAAGATCTTGGAAAGACAAGATTTTGTTTAGGTATACAGGTGGAGTACTTATCTTCAGGCATATTTGTTCATCAGTCAACCTACACAGAAAAGGTTCTTGATCGATTCTACATGGACAAATCTCATCCACTAACTACACCGATGAGTGTTCGATCACTAGAAGTTGAGAAAAATCCTTTCCGTCCTAGAAAAGAAGATGAAGATGCTCTTGGGCCTGAAGTTCCATATCTTAGTGCAATTGGAGCTCTTATGTATCTTGCGAATAACACATGACCTGATATTGCATTTGCTGTGAACTTGTTGGCGAGATTCAGTTCTGACCCAACTAAAAGGCACTGGGATGGGATCAAGCATATATTCAGATATCTTCGTGGGACGATTGATCTTGGGTTATTCTTTCAAAACAATTCAAAATCACAGCTGGTTGGATATGCGGATGCTGGGTACATGTCAGATCCACATTTTGATCTTGGATATGAACAAGATAGTGATTGTCAAATATGATTTCAAAGCTTCTAGAATGGCGGCTTACAAACTTACAATTCCAGCACACTATATGTGTTGTATATGTTGAAGCAATTTAGTGTGTTTACATTGAAAAAGCGGCAGGACATGTACTATAAATAGATCTTGTAATTCATTTTAATGAGAGCACAAACAAGGAGTAATGCAAGTAGCACTCGATTGCTTTTCTATTATATCAATTCTTTGCCACCTCTTTATATACGGGTTAAATATCAAAGTGGTCATTGAAGTGAAGCCCATATATCATTCTACTCATCGATCTCAACGGGGTATCACTTGAATCACTAAAGTCATAATAAATATCAAATAGGTAACTCTAAATATGTGTTCGAAAAATAAAAATAAGTTTTTGTTGATTTTGCACATTATTTTTGAATGCTACCGCAAACAAATAAAACGTTGTTAAATTCTAGTATTTTAGATAATATATTTAGAAACTAAAAAGTTTATTTACTATTTATTTTTAATTAAAACAATAAAACTGACTATAAAATTAAAAAAAATAGTAAATGAATTTTTAAAAATCTAAATATATTATCTGAAATACTAGAATTTAACAACGTTTCATTTGGTTGCGGTAGCATTCAAGAAAAATGTGCAGAATCAACAAAAGATTATTTTTAGTTTTCAAACACATATTTAGAGTTATCTCTTTCATATTTATTATGACTTTAGTAATTCAAATAATACTCCGTTGAGATCGATGAATAAAATGATATATGGACTTCAGTTCAGTGACCACTATGATATTTAACCCCTTTATATACATGCAATCATAAGTTATTACATATTGAATTAAGGATAAAGTTAAATAACCTATATTTATTCTTCTCCCTTTTCTCTCCCATCTTTTCCCGTCCTCCCTCTTCTCAGCCCCTTTTCCGGCGGGGCTTCCACCGGTTTTTCCGGTGGAAAGCCCCAAATTCGTTTCTTTATCTTGTTTGATTTGTTTATTTCAATAATCTCCATTTGTGGGTAAGGATTTCTATCCTTTAAATTTGCTTTCAGATTTGGTTTTCATTTTCTTAGATCTCAATTCCACGGAGTTTCGGATTCCTCGTTCTTCCCAGTGAGTTTGTTCTCGAAAGTGGTCCGAGTTATCTTGTTCTTGCGATTTTGTTTTCCAGATCTAAGAATTGTCTGATTTTAGCTTGTATTTAATTTTTCGCACTTGTATATTTTCGGCTTGATTTCTCTCATTCGTGAGAGGTTTGATTTTCTCTCCTTTGTGAGAGTTTGGTTTTTTCGCTTCTTGATTGTAAGCGGGGTCGCGATTTAGTGAAGAAAGTTTGTACGGGATAACAGTTTTGGTTGATAGCTTAAACGATAGCTCAATCGGGCCAGGATAAAGCGGGTACCAGAAATTCAACGAGGATGCATGAAGTGGGTACTTGTATTTTTATATACATTAAAATATCGTTTAACTGTCTCTTGATGAGAACAGACGATTGCAATTTCCTGTTTGATCGATTCGATCATTGGTGTAGATGCTGTATGGCTTTTTATTATTGAATTAACGCCTTTGTTCTTCAAAAAAAAAAAAAGTTATTACTCCCTCCGTCCCAATAGATTGTTAACACTTTCTATTTTGGGATGTCCCAATAGATTGTTAACATTTCCTAAAATAGTAAGTTTTAACACTATTACACCCACTACTTCACTTATTTTAACAATACTTTACACTATTACACTCACTACTTCACTAATTTTAACTATAAAATCACTATTACACCCACTACTTAACTTATTTAACAATAAAATTACTATTACACCCACTACTTCATTTATTTTAATAATATTACACCCACTATCTTGGTTTCCGTACAAAAAGCAAATGTTAACATCCCATTGGGACGGAGGGAGTACATGTTATATTTACACTTGCAATTTACAACAAAAAACATGTATTGAAAAGTCTAATCCGAACAGCCTAATCCAACAGATTTGGACATAACCACCCCAATTATTACACAAACATATACATACATTCCCATTGTATCTATAATTTCATACATACAAAAACAAAACATTTCGCGAAGAAACATAGACAAATGTTGATTGAATGAGTTTGAATGTATTCAAGACTATGATCCGTTCAGCTACGTTGTTTCATAACACTACAACTACACCAACTTGTTTATCGTATTTTAATTCGGGTCGACCCGAGTGTTCTTTTACCCGACCCAACTTCTATTCGCCGCCACAAGTTAGGTTTGTTAGACGTGCGTCGCAGAGGATCTACGCCACCAATGCTTCGCCGGAGACTGTCGTCGTCGATTTGCCGGAGATTTGTACGGCCGATGAGCTTCATTATGTGTCTGTTCATAACTCTGATTGGCGGCTCGCTCTCTGGCGTTACAAGCCTTCTCCTCAGGTATGTGTATATGTAAGAGAGAGAGAGAGAGAGAGATTTGAGATGAATAGTTTGCAAGAATGTGTGTGTGTGAGAGAGAGAGAGAGATGGAGAGAGACAGAGAGATTTGAGATTTTACTTAATAGTTTGCAAGAATGTGTGTGTGTGAGAGAGAGAGAGAGAAAGAGAGATTTTATTTGAATAGTATGCAAGAATGTGTGTGACAGAGAGAGAGAGAGAGAGAGAGAGAGAGAGAGATTTGAATTGAATAGGTTGCAAGAATGTGTGTGTGAGAGAGAGAGAGAGAGAGATTGAGATTAGAAATGCAAGAATGTGTGTGTGTGCAAATGATTATTAGTATTGAATTAGAATGTTATGATTGGATATATTGTGGAAGAATTTCGTAATTTAAGTTACGGTTGAGCTGTCGAGGTGATGGTAACAATTTTAGGTTGTTGATATTGTGTTGAATAAATAATTAAAGAAACAATTTTAAGCATCGCACTTCCCAGTTCTAGGGTACTTTACGTTAATTTGCATTTGTGTAGAGGTGTAAAATAAAGAGAAGGAAAGAATTGTAGTGGAAGTTTTGAGATAGATAGTTGTAATCATTATCCGTAATTCTGTAGATTTAAATACTTGTTTATGTGTATAGTCAAGTGCAAAAACAATGACATCTGAAAATGGAAGCGTTTGTCATGCTTTTTGCGGGCGAGTTCTTAATATATGTATATAGAGCTAGAAAAAGAGAGAGTACAGGCTAGACATTAAGCTTGTGTCTGTGACTGTAAGAAATTTTTTAATTACCAAAATATGTGTATGACTATAACAAGGTTTCTATCTTTGTCAATTTGTAGGCAACACCAAGAAACCATCCTTTGCTGCTTTTATCGGGTGTTGGGACAAATGCGATTGGATATGATCTAGCTCCTGGTGTAAGCTATTTGATTTACCACATTGCTTACACTATCTAAAATCTGATTTTGCTGTCACTGCATTATGGATGCATGGTGTTCAGTTTTGCTATCTTATCTACTCTTACTAAGAGATCTTACTGTATGCTGCATCCTGCATGTTTTAACTTTAAGTCCTTGAATATTTCGCAAAGTTGTGGGTCAGAAGCGTTATTGGCAATGATATTTATATGGTCCAAGCGTTATGTTCTTCTCTTAATCTTTAAGTGGAACTGTATGAGGTTTTATATCATTGCATATGATCTTATCTTATTCCATTTCTTGATCATAAATTTTCTTTGGATAGTAAAGAATAATATTTATAAAGCATTCCGTATTTTTTCATAGTTCTCTTGCTCTACGATTTCTGTATGGTTTAGTCTACCAACCATGACTAGTCTGTTTTTTTGGTCGAGGCGA
This sequence comes from Kitagawia praeruptora, assembly GCA_037693485.1. Classification (NCBI taxonomy): domain Eukaryota; kingdom Viridiplantae; phylum Streptophyta; class Magnoliopsida; order Apiales; family Apiaceae; genus Kitagawia; species Kitagawia praeruptora. The sequence continues at coordinate 6,425,846 of CM075354.1, read as the reverse complement.
CATCCTTTGTTCTTCACTCAGTGTTTTTGCCTTCAAAGTCGTAGGGCCATGTGAATTTTTGACGTTAATTCCAATTATCTATGAAGGAAAGCTCCTTATTATGTGAGGTTTATTTTATGCCTGTTCTATATAAGATTCACAGAAAGAGTATAACGAGTATCACATATGTCATTACAATGATATTAATAATTTTAATAACAAAAATGAAGATTTATTATTATACCATGCTTTCTGTAATCTGTATAAACTTGGGTTGCATATTATCTTTCAACCCATTATCACCAAAAGATTGATAGTTTGGTAACTAGTCGATACTGAAATAAACGCTGACCAATCACTTGCTCAGTAGTAATGTGTCCTTGTGCTATGTTTTCTCAAGTTGAGATGTTTTTTGGAGTACTTGTTGCCACAATCTTGCAACTCGTTTAACACTGATATGCACCGTCCTAAGTTGTCCATCTATAGTTTATGAGCTACATCATCTTTATTAATGTGATTTCTTGTGCATGTATTCTAAAGGCTTTTGTTGAAAAATATGAACTGGTTGCAGTCCTCATTTGCACGTTATATGTCCAGCCAAGGATTTGATACATGGATTCTTGAATTTCGAGGTGCTGGGTTGAGTGCAGCAGTTACTCCAAACGAGATAAAACAGGATGTTGACATGGTGTCTGGGCAAATCGATTCAATCAAGACCGAAGTAAATGGTGCAGATTCTGAAGATAAGAAGTTAGAAGCAACGGCTGACACTCCACAATCACAAGTAGTCGACCCTAATTCATTGGCACAATCTGACTTCTCTTCTGGCAGAAAAATCATTGAAGCTGACGAGTCTCAGTTTTTAACATACTTCACTGAAAATTTTATGGCTTTATCTGAAAGACTGTCTAGCCTACTGAATGAAGGTTAGTGATGGATCATCTTAGCTAACTTTTTGTTTAGTACTGAGAAGTACAATTTATTCACCAAGTATATATAATATAATGTGAAGATACATTTTTTTAGGTTTTTCGGAAATGAAGCAGAGTTATGCTCTTGTTGGACAAATCAGGGATTTGAGTCAAAGGCTTCTAAATATTATTGAAGAAGGCCAGCGATCTGTTTCTCCCCAATTCGTTGACTTGGTAGCAAGATATTCCACAACAGTGGAAGACTTTCGGAAACAGCTTGATCTTATGGCAAAATTTAATTGGGACTTTGATCATTATCTGGAGGAGGATGTGCCTACTGCAGTAAGTGGGTTTGTTTATGTTTTATATATTTCATGCATGCATATATTATCTTCACACAATCTCCTTTTCTACCATGATTTTGTTAATCTGCGGTTCTTGATTCTATCTTTTCCATGAAGATGGAGTATGTCAGAAGACAGTGCAAACCAAGGGATGGAAAGTTACTTGCCATTGGTCACTCCATGGGGGGTATTTTGCTGTATGCAATGCTCTCAAAAAACGGTACATGAACTGTCATCTCTATTCTTGCTATTCTTGTATTCCCAAGTTAATAATCGTGTATTCCATGTCTAACAATTATCCTCTCAATAAATTCTATTTTCTACCTTCTTGTTTACATGTCATTGTCGTAAAAAAAATCATGAAATAAAATGTATTATTTATGCAGATACAGTGGCGGTCTGCCAGAAACGTCTTTAAATTATGTTTTTCATAAATTTTTATATAAAATACCTTCATTATATAAAAATTTATTAGATACTAAACAACTTAGTATCCTTTTTAAGAAAAAGAGCGCACTAAATAAACTTGTATTCTCTTTACTACCAATTCCATTACTCTACATCGTTTTAACTCTTTAAGTAATGTGTAATGAAAAGGCAAAAGAGATTACTCAATTTGGTATTGGTGTTTATAAAATTAATCTATTTTAGAAGGCTGGTAATTTTGCCTTTTATAGATATAATTAATTTTAAAAGAATTAACAAGATATAAATAAAACATTTAATATAAAATAACCTAAGCATAATTAAAAATATACCAAAACTAACTAAATTTAATTTCTATTAATATTGTTGAAACCACAAATGTTGTTAAAAAATGGATTTGTATTGAAAAAATATTATGAAATACTAATAAGGATTAATATTTTTTCTATATTTACATTATGATCTGTTATTAATATATTTAGACTAAATATGAAATTTATACAGCAACCAACGGCACCCCCTGGGTACCATGCTCCTCCACCCTGTTCATGTAAATTTGTCAACATATTTTAAATTGGCTTAGCAGCCCCATAGTTAATGTAGGTAACAAGATTCTTACTTGGTACACATATGTACCGTATCTTAGAGAAAGTGCAATGTGCTTAGAAGGTTTTTTAGTATTGAAAAGACAATATTTAAATATTGTTTTATAGTGTCAAAGGCATCATGTACTATTCTTTTTGCAAATCTTTTGTGTGATAAATATTTTTCTTGCAAGGTTGCCAGGGACGGGATTCATACCTGGCATCAATCATTACACTGGGGTCGTCACTTGACTACACTACTTCAGAATCATCATTGAGACTGCTCTTACCCTTGGTATGTTACATTTTCTATTTAATGTAGTTTTGGACTCGGTAACGTGAAGAATCAACCTCATCTGCTGTACATATAGGTCGATCCTGCCCAGGCTTTAAATGTTCCAGTTGTTCCTCTAGGTGCATTGCTCGCAGCAGCTTATCCACTTGCATTCCGACCTCCTTATGTATTCTCTTGGTTAAATCCTTTGATCACCGCACAGGAAACTATGCATCCAGAACTGATGGAGAAGTTTGTCCTGAATAACTTTTGTAAGTATAGAGCCATTTCTTCCCATTGATTTTATAATAATATAGTGAATCACTGTTGAAAAATTTGTAGAAACACTGATTGAACTGTTTTAGACATTCATGCAAATATAAGAAACATTGAATAATCAGTATGAATTGCTGTAATTTCCGGTATTGGTTGGTACAGAAAGTAGATAGTACGAAAATTTACATTCTTAAGATTCTTTTTCTTGTGCTTAACTGTTAAATATGCAGTGTCAATAGACAATAACTATTCTGATATGTGTTGTATACATATAGGATTTTAAATTTGTAATATGATTAATTATCATGGCCCCAGAAGTCATACAAGTCAAAGATCTCAAAACCATTGAAGTCATACAAACACTGATTTTGTAGATATTTTTAGTATTAAAGAAACAATTAATGCATTTAGTATAGTAGGTCGTTCTCATTTTTCAAATCTTATCACTCGAAATAAATGTGAAAGAGTGTCAGTTAGGGTTACAAACTGCAAGTAATTCATACAATATTAGAACCTGGATTTGGAGGTTGTCCATTAAAGAATGCTTGCTTCTTGAGTAGAGAGTGATTAGCTTTTTGTATCCTTTGACCATGGAGTTTCCGCTCTATTTTTTTTTGTTAGAGGTAACGAGGGTTAATACTAGGGGAAAATCCAATGCAACAAATTTTTGTTTTTGGTTTGTGATGTTCCAGTTGTCGAACTCCATCTATCCGTGTATTATGTTCTCTCTGCTCGTTATACTGTTGTCCAGATTGAATTAGGATGTAGATCAAGCATACCTACTTATCTTACCCGGTCTCTCAATCCATCATTTTATGAACAGGTACAGTTCCTGCCAAGCTTCTGTATCAGCTCACTTCAGCATTCCGAGATGGTGGACTTTGTGACAGGACGGGAACTTTCTTTTACAAAGATCATCTCCACAAAATTGATATACCTATTTTAGCGATTGCTGGAGACAGAGACTTGATATGTCCACCTGAAGCAGTACACGGTAAAACATCAGTTGCTTTAGTTATTGCATATATGCTTTAGTCTGTCTTTGTTTTAATGTCTCACAGCTTATATATGTGACAGTGAGACAATAAAATTATTTTTTTAATTTGGTCGACCATTTTCTGAATGCCTATTGCTGAGCAGAAACTATTAAGCTGGTTCCTGAGCATCTAGTTGATTACAAAGTGTTCGGTAAACAAGAAGGTCCACATTATGCCCACTATGATTTAGTGGGAGGTCCTCTGGTATGTTCTCCAATCTCAGGGTTTGTATTATCGGCAGATCATTTAGCTTACTACTTTGTAGCATAATCGATCACAGTAAGGATATAGGTTTTTAACTATTGGTTCTGTATAAAATGTAGGCGCCAGACCATATATATCCGGTTATAATTGATTTTCTGAGTCGCCATGACCAGATCTGACTCCCAATTTAATGGTATGTATCTACAATTCTAATTGCCTCCTATGAAAAGTTATGCTATCTCGTATATGCCTTCTGGGAAAAAGATTGAAGCTATTTCTGTATGATGTGCTGTGAAGGCTTTTTGTTATCACTATTTACTCACTAGCATTCTATCAGAAGCTCTACCTCGCATGAAGTACTTGTGCAAATGGAAAGTAAAAGTCTATCACATTGAAGGATACTATAGGCAAGAGGTCACTGTATAACACATATATATATGTGGAGTTGATCATGTAAATGCTTGTACATTACTTTCATGACCAATTGTACGAGTTCATACATTGATTTTGTGAAAATAGATGCAAGGTATACAAAACCTCTGACAGATTAAAACACTTGTAAAATCTCCTTTTTAGGGATGGATGCATAGAATACTTGATGTATTTGTTCATGTATCAGCATCTTGTACAATGTGGAAACGTTGGGAGCAAAAATGTCGATGCAAAATTTTTTAATTGGTAAAATTAAGCAAAGTAATTATTACAGCTTTATTTTGATATTAATATCTACTTGTCTATGATCTTACTTTTGTACTCAATACTTTACATACTAAAACATTATTGTTCTCTGGGCATGAAAAGGGAAGAGAATAATCTTCAACAACTTTGGTAGTATCTCAGCCATCGAGGTCTAGATCATCTGAGATCTGATTGCAAGAGACCATTAGAGTTTTTCATCGAAACTATCCAGCATACAGTGTTTTTCTTTTCTTTTCCCCATTTTTCGTAGTTGCTAAAAAAGGACTACTTCTAGCAGCACTTTCCTTTTATCCCTGCATTTTCTGCATTTCTAACAGAAGACAACCCAACTAAACCAGGTAACCAACTGTTGTGACTATCTTATGCGCTTGTGATTAGAATAACCAAATGAAGCTTGTCCTTGTATTTGTGGGTTATTGTGAGAGGATGAGATATAAAATGTATGTAGACCGACTTTGGGTTTAAGAAAAAATCTTGAACATGTTTAAATACATTCCCTTGTCTTTCGATTTTTCGATCAGCATTAAACATGTGTGTCCTTGACTCCTTGTTACTCTCAACCTTATGAAAATAACTTAAGTAGTACTTAAGTTTCTTTGCCAATTCAAGAAGCAATCTCAACCCAAATCCAGAATAGTGACATGCATTCTACAAATTACTAAGCAAGTATTCACCAAGGCACTAAAAATATATCCATTACTGAATCTGCCTCTTCAATGATACTTGTAAAGCTTGTAACAATCTCCCACTAAGTCCAAGAACACTCATTCATACTTTAATTACAATGGTCTCTTGACTACTAAAAGAAACCCAATGATCACATTTAGCAAGTATTGATGGAAATGGCATACAATTAAGATTTTTTTGGCCCCTAATAGTTAAATTAATGATGAAACAATCAAACCATATATGTAAGCAACAATTTGTAGAACACCAGGGCAGATGTAGTATAGTAAAAAAGTCATGTGTAGTCTATTGTTGAGATGCAACTGCAGTTTTACATATGGGACAAGCATTTTTCTTCACAAGCCATTTCTTTATGCATTGTATGTGATATGAGTGTCCACATTCCAGCTTTCCCATTTCATCATCTGCTGTGTATTCCTCCTGAAAGATCCAAATATTTTAATAGATACATCATTCATTATTTGCAAGTTTCTGCATTAATTTAAGAACTTTCAAAACCAAATTATACTACCCACAAACCATGTGTAGCTGTGAAACTCAAATTTTTTATAAGACAGACAAAGTATTTGTTTCTACCCTTCCGAGTGGGATATACTGGGTTATGTTTTGTTTAGTGAAGTGTTCTGTTTTTGTCTCCCTTCTCATAATTAACCCGGATTATCCCTATTGGTGCTGAATCGGAACTCATAGGGCTCAGATAGTTTCGAAACGCAAAGTAAGGAGATGATAGATATAGACATTTTTTGTTGACTAACCTGACAAATACTGCACTTCCAGTCTGTGGGGATATCTTCCGACAACTCATCCAAAGGCGATAGCTTAGTTTTCCTGAGAGAGCGAACTATCTCATCTTCTCTTAGTCCAGTACTAACATACCCGATTCTATCACCAAGGTCAAGCAATTCCTATATGCAGCACACCAATCAAGAATTTTAAGACACGCCGATACAATTGTTATTTACACATACTTTTAAGGTAAACGGCTCACCTCGTATGACATGCTATCGACATCAAGTCTCAAGTCTCTGTATCGGTCAAGTCTAGTAGGCCTGCCTCCCATCAGCAAACTACTTTGAAGCATGACTATCTGCGGAAAGAGTGAATCTAAGAATTCCTAAACCCTTTACAAAATTATCACAATTACACAACATGACACAAATCATTAAATTTTACCTATTAAACAATGACCATTCGATCAATGAAATTTTTGTTTAGAAAATGTCAGAGGATGTAATTACACGAGAAACGTGGTTATTATCCGGTGGTGGTGCATCTACATGCTAAGTTCCTAGTTCAATCAACAGCAAAATCTTCACAAGTGCATAGGAGCAGGAGTAATATGTTAAAGGCAATAAGTTACTTATAGGGTTTCATTTGTACATAGGAAATTTATCTTTTTAAGTATTATACCAGCACAAAAACAAAGTATAATTGAATAATCTAGTAAGGTTAATTTCAAACTTCGCTCAGGAGCCTGTGCAAGAGAGTGTGTCCGAAGAGAAGTATAGGATTGTGGATACCTCTGCAAGCCCTTCGGGAGAAGGATGTCGAACATGGCGATGACGGCGAGCATTAAATACATCTAACCGAGGTCGTGACATGCCTGGATCAGGTTCAGCATCGCAAAAGGATATAGCTTCATGATTCACCGTCCTTCTCCCACCAAAGGAAGATCGCTATCAAAATACATATGTATAAATTTACAAACAATGTCTAAACTTGAATACGGAAAATTTTGCAAGGTCATGCTAAAACAATGAATACTTTCCTATACATAGGATTAACTGAAAAAGAAAGGGATGGGAGCCATTATGAGTGGATAGAAAACACCTTTGAGATGATCAAACAAATGTAAGTAGGAAAATCACACTAGTTAGAACAAGAACTATCAAACACTACCTTGAGTTTGGGTACAAAGAATGCATGATGAATTTTCTTAAAAATATTCTAACTTTATTTGCTTAACACAATAAAAAATTAAAATCGAGTTCTGAGAAAAGGTGCTCTGCACTGCAACAGAAGTAAAGAATCAACAAATAAATTTGCAAACTTTGTAAGATCCCTATATCCCCCCCCCCCCCTAATATAATAATCATCACCTTTCCATATCCCAAAAAAAAAAATTTAATTTTAAAAAATCATCAAAATAATGAAATTTCAACCTCATTCTAAATTGAACCTATTAAATCATAACAATTAAGAAATTATTATAATCAAGCTTAGACAGGGAACAACAAAAATCATAACAAAATTAAAAAAAATAATAAACAGGCCTTGTAGAGTTGTAGTTGTACCTCTCTATGATTTATCTTTACACCATCAACTTTTCCTCTACCAGAAACAGGCCTTCTAGACACAACACAATCAACAGAAGCAGCAGCATCAGTTCCAATCCCAATCCCAGGCCCACACCAAACATCAGGATCAACAACACAAGTTGATGAAGATGCAAATGAGTTCCCATGTACCATTGCAACACCTTTAAAAGGCCCATTACTTTTCTTTGTCTGCAAACTCCTCTGCTTCTTCTTTTTAACTTTCTTTGCATCCCAGTCTGCTGATGTTTTGATCACTCCTGGTACTGAAACTTGTGGTGATGCAGCACAGCCCAATCCCCTGAAAGTTGCAGAACTAAAATTCTTTTTTTTAGGTGTGTTAGTTTCAGTAGGGTTGGAGAGAATAAGGGAAGAAGTGGTGGATTTACACTTAGTAGATTGAATGGTTGATGGGATTTTTAGGATGCTTGGATCTGTATCTAACATGGGTTGGTTCTTGGGTTTTCTGTATCTATTATTTTCTGCCATTGTTGAACTTTCTGCAACTACAACTGGCATGACTGATAAATTTATGGGGAAAAAATGAAGGTGAAATTTCAAGAAAAAATATTTTCTTGGTTACAATTACATTAAAAAGGTGGTTAAAAAAGGTGGTTTTTAGAATCAAGAAATGAAGAGATTTTTTTTTTTTGGGATGGTGAAGAGATGATAAATGATGAGGAATATATAGGGTATATAAAAATGGTCATTTTATTGAGTTGGTTAGGTAGGCCTATGTTTTGTCTTCATGTTGGTGAAACAGGGGTGAAAATCTGACCACGGAGTCATATGTGCAATGTTTAAAGAAAACATAAATTTTGAGTACCGAAACACCGAAATTTTGAAGGCTTTTGCTTTAATTCAATGCCATTGCTTTGTACTAGTAAATAAAGTAAACATCAATTCTAACATATATAAATTTGGTAAGAGGGTCATGTTTTCGAAGATAAATTGTTACAACATATCCTATCGTAATTGATATGATCAGTATAACAATAACTGAATTTTTTATATCCATAAAATATATTTACGATTACATCACTTAATAATTACATAAATTTTGAGTACCGAAACACCGAAATTTTGAAGGCTTTTGCTTTAATTCAATGCCATTGCTTTGTACTCCCTCCTTCTCTTTAAACTTTGCCCGTTTGACTAAAAACACGGGTTTTAAGATAATTGATAATGAATATTGTTTTTAAGAAGTAATGGTATTGAATATTATTTTTAAGGAGTAGTGGGTGAAGAAGTGGGTATTGAATATAGTTTTTAAAGAATAGTGGGTGGATAGTGGGTATTGAATATAATTTTTTAAGGAGTAGTGTGTGGAGTAGTGAGTATTGGATATTGTTTTTAAAGAGTAGTGAGTGGAGTAGTGCGTATTGAATATTATTTTTAAGGAGTAGTGAGTGGAGTAGTGGGTATTGAATATTGTTGTTTATGGCTTAAAATAGAAAGGAGAAATGTATTTTGAATGACCCAAAATAGTAAATATGAAATGTTTTAAGAGATAGAGGGAGTAGTAAATAAAGTAAACATCAATTCTAACATATATAAATTTGGTAAGAGGGTCATGTTTTCGAAGATAAATTGTTACAACATATCATGCCGTAATTGATATGATCGGTATCAGTGCCGGACCTAGAACATAATGTGGGAGGTTCAAAAATTTTAAAAAAAATTGAATCGTATGAAATGCGGATTTTTTTCCACTAAATCATGCAAAAAATGAATATTTTTCACTAAATCATACGAAAATGAATATAAAAGAAGACAAATAAACCATCTAGAAGGAGTCAGACAAGTAAATGATAGGACATACATAAATTTTTTAAACAAAAAAAAATTAAAAAATTTCCCCCAATCTAGCAAAGGCCAGGAATCCGAACCCAGGTCCGTACCTAACCGGTATAATAATAATTGAATTTTTTTATATTCAGTTATTCACACAAAAAATCTACAATTACATCGCTTAATAATGATCACATTATAACATGTTGTACATTAATCATTTGTCACTTCATATCGTGCTTAATAAATGACAATGGTAAGGTGTAGCAACAGTTTGGAAGGGACTTGAACCCTGGAGTACTAATTTACCAAAGCAAACTGCAAAAGTACATTTCATACCTTTCTTGCATGGTAGTAAAACTTTTACTTTAATCTCACTGCTGGTTTATTAGTATTAAAATAGTTGCAGTAAATTTCAAATAAGCTGCCTCAGGTACCTAGCTTTCTTTATTTTTCTCATTTGTACCTCTATGTATAAAGTCATATATATTCAGTACTATCCAGCTGTCTTTCTCTTTTTCTCTCTTTTGTGGAGTACATGATGATAGTTGTTTTAAGGTGACAACAACTGTTTTGTTTTGTCCATTAATAGTCAGATTTTGTGGTGTATACTGCAGAGTATGTATAGATAATTAGATAATAGAGTAGTACTTTGAATAAAAAGTCTAAATAAGATAGGAAAATTTAAATGGTCAAAACTCTCTTACAGTACTTGTAAGTTGCAGGCAAGTATCAGAAACTAACACATGTTGTAAAGGCATAATATATGAATCATGTGAGACTTCATTATCAGCATTTGAATATTTATGAGGTCCCCTTACATACAATGATACATACAATACCAGATTCTAGATTTTCAGACAATATATTTTGATTCTGAGAAATATAATAATGTCAATTGTAGTTGTAGGTTGATGCCTATGTATATTTTTATAAAATATATAATAAATGGAAAAAAAAACACTTTGAAAAACTACATTCTAACTAACACACTTATCCTAATCACGGTCTTTAAGTCAAACTAGTTCTCAACAAGTTTGAGACCTCTAAAATGTCAAAAGTGAGAACCAATAGGAAGCTAATTGGTTTTATATTGCATATAAAACAAAACTAATTGGAAGCTAACCCAACATTAGCAGTTTTAAAATGTTTAAATCAGCTCTTCTAAGTGGAAGATAGTGAAGTAAGAATCCAAGAACAAAAAAGGGTTTCGCTTGCTTCACTTTGCTTGTACGCATAAACCAAGAACTCTATAATACTCCCTCAGTTCCACAAGGCTTTTGATTTTAGGGACTGTTCATTATAAGCGATTGACTACTAATTTACGCATAATTTTTAAGATAAAATATAGTCATGAATGATCTTGTTGGATTCGTATTTATTAGTACTTTAATACAGTGAAGTTTTTATTTTTAATACTAATACGAAATTAAAGATATTAACGATTAAAAGTGTGCGTTGACAAACGTGTCCAAAGTAAACAGGAAACGTTTTTAGGAACGGAGGGAGTAATGTACAGACTGGAAATGCAGGGGATACTCTTTCGAGCATTATGTATTAGATTGGTTGATCAGTTAACAAAGATTTGTTACACATTACGGAATGCAGTTACGAAATCAGGATTATGAGATAATCAGGCCTTAAAACGGGTGTAATGCAATAACGGAATTAGAATTATGAGACATTCGGGGTATAAAAAGAATTAGGATGTCGACTCCGATCTATATGTTTTGGTTGAGCTCCAATGACTACTATGCCACATTGCAAGCTTTCTTGCAAGTTTATCAAGAAATTTTTGGTTGTGTATGCTCATATCTTTCTTTAGTTGAAGAGTTGAAGAGTAAACCAGAGCTTATAAAACTACTTGCGTTTACAAATGTTTGTCTTTTATGAATCCTGTATAAAAAAGTTTTTTTTTTTTTTTGATAATCTGTATAAAAAAGTTGTGTTTGTGTGTACATATTTAGTAGGGCTTTTAATTGAATTAATTTTTGGGATAAGTTTAAAACTACCCATGTCAACTATTAGATTTTTAAATATATACTACCAACCTTTCTAAAATTCTAAAAATACCGACCTTGTTTTCAATATTTCAAAAATACTACCTTCCTCAGTTGCAACCTTTGCAACCACATTTGCAACTTCCAGTTTTCAAATTTCTGATTTCAAGTTCTGGGGTTCAGACGTCATTTTCGACCACTTTTTTGGTTTTTGTTATCTTTGCAAACGACTTTCTCGTTTAACTATCAACCAGAGGGATAGACGGATAAAATCCACAAAAACAAAGATATGAAATATTTTAGCAAAACATTCTTTTATAAAATCATCAGAAAACCTCCCATTTTTTCACCCGGGATAAAAGATGATATTTTAAGAAGACACTAAAATATTTCGATTTTTTGCCTTTTTTTTTTTTACATACTTAAGTAACCTTAAATATCCAACCTTCCACAACAGTCTTAGCTCCCTTACTCCATGAGTATGCATGAGATAGATGACAATGATAATCAAAATGATTTGATTAAAAATGCTGAATTAGTAGAATATCCAAAAAATTTGGATAAGCTCAATAAGTGGGTTATACCCTCTGTTCCCTTTAGTCAAATTTATACTATTGGTATGTTTGATTTTAAATCTCGTCAAGTCATCAAAACGATGGAACAAACAATTAGAATTTCTGACACTAATCAAACAATTAGATTACTGAGTAAAAAAGATTTACTCCCTCATAAAGGTTATAATTTTATTCATATTGGATTAATTCAAATAGCCTTCAAACCCTTAACTTTGATGGGATTAAATTCGAGTATTATGGCCCATGTTAGAGACGGTAGATGTAGAGATTTTAAACAATCTCTAGCTTCTTTAATAGAAACCAGTCTATGTCATGGACCAGTCTACTTTGATGTAGCTCCCAATTTGACACTATCTTTATCTGATAGTAATTTGTTAGATGCTATGCAACTAACAATTCACACTAATGGTTATAATTTTAAACCAGGAAGTGAGGTAATAGCCATATGCTATAGAATTTATTATAAGGTTTTAAATACCTTAAATCCTAAGGCTAAGCAATTTACCTTTCAAGGAACTACAACCTTAGTTCAAACCAATTTGTTAACCTCAAATGTAGCAACTAATAGGTTGATAAAATGGAAAGAGATTAATTTTCCAGAAATCTGGTCTTTTCCTCAAGAATTAGAACCAGAACCACAGGTCAATAAAGATATTGATCAGATAATTCAGACAACTGAAGGGGATGTAGAAATTAGATTTACTCCTCAAAGATCTATTAGATTACCTAGGACTATATCTGCTAGGTATTCCCATGCTAGTGATTATATCACAGCCCCTAGTGTTCTAGATCCATCTAGAGCATCTACTTCTCAAATAAGAGAAGAGATAGAATCTGTAAACTCAATAAGAATTAGTCAAAATCAAATTCCAGAAGGAATTTATGAAAAGAGTAGAGAATCTCCTACTCAATCAGAAATGAGCTTCCATTTAAATGATTGATTTATCCCCAGGAAGTAGTATGAGAGAAATCCTTAATAAGGAATTTCAACAAGAAAAGCATGCCCAATTTAGGCAATGGTATTTTAAGAAATACTCTTCGAAAGACCTAGATAAATTCAAAGATGAATTTTATGAGTATATAGCTAAAACAGAAGATTATATACCTTTTGTAAATTGGTTTATAAAAACCTATCTTGATAACACTAATAAAGAAATTTTAGTGTTACAAAGACCTTGGAAAACTCCAAAAGGAGAAACTATTAGTTCTCCATTTCCTCCAGAGCAAACAATCTGCTTAAATAATAATACAGAAGCTACAGCTTATACAAGTATTCAAAAGCTTGAAAATTCTCAAGCTACTGTAAAAGATCTAAATACTATAATTAGATCGCAAAATTATACTAACACCTTTCTTGCTTGTCTAGGTGATCAATGTATAACCTTAGAAAAAGAGATAATATCTCTTAAACAATTTATAGAAAATGAATTGAATTCTATTAAAAAATTAATAGAAAAACAAAATCCAGAATCATCAACCAATAGAGATAATATCCCTATGATTCAACCTCCAATTCCAATAAAAGGCTTTAAAATAGTACCTAATAGTGAAGAATTTTTGAAAATTCTTCAGCAAAAAATGAATAATCTTAATATATCAGTCCTGTCTATAGACAATTCTTCTCAGCAGTCTGAAGACTCAGAACCTGTTGAAGAAATTGAAGAGATTAACGAATTAGCAACTATGTTTGCTAAACAACAAATTAGTAATGCGGAGATAAATCCTATTTATGCTCCTAAACCTTTAGAAAAATTCTATTATCAAAGACCTTCTCCTCAGGATCTTCTATTTGAAGAACCAGATATATTCAAACTTCATATTCAGGAAAAGCTATCTATGAATGGAATATTGATGGCTTAAATGAAAAACAAATATTCGATGTTATACACCGAATAATGATGTACTCTACTGTTTGTAAACAAAATGGTAGCACTGATAGTGCGATAGCATCTTTTATAGCCACAGGATTTGTAGGACAAATCAGGGGATGGTGGGATCACTATTTCACCCAAGAACAGAGATTAGAAATTATTAATCATAAGAAAATTCTTAGTGTGGAAAATGGTGTCGTTACTACTGGAGAAGAAGATGCCGTCTACACTTTATGTCTAGCTATCCTACAACATTTTGTAGGAAGTAATATTCCTGTTGCAGAGAAGCTATGTACGCTTCTTCAAAATCTTAGATGTCCTTCTTTGACCCATTTTAGATGGTATAAAGATACATTTTTATCTAGAGTATTTCAATTAGGAGAACCAAATTCGGTTCATTGGAAGTCTAAATTTATAGATGGTTTACCCCATCTTTTTGCAGAAAGGGTTAGACAATCCTTAAGAAATAAGAATGATGGAGTGAATATTAATTATAATTATCTAAAATATGGAGAAATTGTTAGTCATTGTATTAATGAAGGATTAGCTTTATGTAATGACTTAAAGTTAAGAAACCAGTTAAAAAAGCAAAAGCTTTCGGAGAAGCACCAATTAGGTGAATTCTGTGATCAATTTGCTTTTGATATAGGAAAAATTCCTAGATATCCAGATAAGAAAAAGCAAAAGATTGCTTATAAAAGGAATAAATCTTATAAGAATAATCCTTATAAATCAAAATATCCTTTTAACAAAAATTCTTATAAAAAGAATTATAAAAGAAAATCTTATAATAAATTGGAAAGAAAACCTTTTGTCCCTAATAAGGGAAAAAGAAAAGCCAAAAGGATCGATATAACTTGTCATAAATGTGGCAAAGTTGGTCATTATGCCAACCAATGTTGGACTAAGAAAGCTCTTAATGAGATAGAGGATGAGCAATTACGCTCACAATTAGAAAAGGTTTTGCTTCATAGTTCTGAAGATGAAAGAGAATCTTCAGATAATGAGGATTTAGCCTTAATATATGAAAGCTCAAGTGAATCTGATTCACAGGATTCTGATAACAATGATTGTCAGTGTAATGAGCTAAATTATTATAAATCTATAGTAGACATGAATGGATTAAATGTCTTAACGGCTGATCAAGATAGAGCCTTAAAAATTATAGATTCAATTACCGATTTTGAGCTTAAGAAGCAAATGCTAGAAGCCCTTATTAAAAATAATAAGGAAAAAGAAGCTCCCATAATCATAGACGCTCCTTATCAATTAAGTGAGGTTTTAGAAAGATTTCAAAAATCTACTATTAAAGAAACTCCTGTTTCTTTAAATGATTTAAGAAAAGAAGTTAATTTATTAAAATCTGAAATTAATCAGATAAAACAGAATAATAAATTATTAACCCAAAGAATTACTTTATTAGAAAGTAAGGCAGAAATAGCTAGTGAATCAAAAAATATTCCCTCTTCTAGTAATGCTAAAGAAACCGAATATTTAGCCCTTTTAGAGCAAGTAACATCTCAAAGATGGTACATCAAAATTACCTTAGTGGTAAGTCGAGAATTTATTCTCAAAGATGAGATAGCCCTTGTTGATAGTGGTGCTGACTTGAATTGTATTCAAGAAGGATTAATTCCTACTAAATATTTTGAGAAAACTACTCAATCTATATCCCATGCTGCTGGAGAAAAGCTCCAAGTTAGCTATAAGCTTCCTAATACTTACATTTGTAATGAAGATATATGTCTTCCTACCTCTTTTATTCTAATAAAGAATATGAATCATAGAATAATTTTAGGAAACCCTTTCCTTCACAATATTATGCCCCTCAACAATGTTGATCCAAGTGGGATTTCTACCATAATAGAAGGAAAGAAAATAAAATTTGAATTTGTTACAGAACCTCAAACTCGTATAATTAATGAGGTTAATGATCGCCTTCTTAGTAAAGAAAACCAATTATGTTTTCTTAAAGAAGAAATAAAAGTTTTGAGCATTAATGAACAGCTCAAGAAGCCTGATATTAAAAATCAGATAAAATTTATAGAAAACCAATTCCTTGATGAAGTTTGTAATGACCTTCCTAATGCTTTTTGGGATAGAAAGAAACATGTTATTTCTCTTCCTTATATAGATGGTTTTAATGAAAACCAAATCCCTACAAAAGCTAGGCCAGCTCAAATGAATAAAGAATACTTAGAATTATGTAAAAAGGAGATTAATTCTCTTTTAAAAAAAGGCTTAATTAGAAAGTCTAAATCTCCTTGGAGTTGTACAGCCTTTTATGTTAATAATGCTGCTGAAAAAGAAAGAGGTGTACCTAGATTAGTAATTAATTATAAACCTCTTAATAAAGTTTTAAAATGGATTAGATATCCTATTCCTAACAAAAAAGATTTATTAGATAGATTAAACGATGCTTTAATCTTTTCTAAATTTGATATGAAGTCAGGATATTGGCAAATTCAGATTAAAGAATCTGATAGATATAAAACAGCTTTTACCGTTCCTTTTGGACATTATGAATGGAATGTTCTTCCATTTGGTCAGAAGAATGCTCCTTCTGAGTTTCAGAATATTATGAATGATATATTCAATCCTTATTCTGAATTTATAATAGTTTATATTGATGATGTTTTAGTATTTTCTAAAACTATAGATCAACATATTAAACACTTAAAAATATTTAAGAGTTTAATAAAAAATAATGGTTTAGTAATATCTGCCCCAAAAATGAAATTATTTCAAATTCAAGTTAGATTTTTGGGACATATGATAAATCAAGGAAAAATTATTCCTATAGACAGAAGTATAGAGTTTGCTTCTAAATTTCCTAATGAGATAACTGATAAAAAACAGTTGCAAAGATTCTTAGAAAGTTTGAATTATATTTCAGAATATTATCAAGACCTAGCCAAAGATACAGCAATATTGTACTCTAGGCTTAAGAAAAAACCTGAACCTTGGACTGAGAATCATTCTCAGGCTATTCAAAAAATTAAAGCTAAGGTAAAATGCTTACCTTGTTTATCTTTAGCGAATCCCAAATATTTTAAAATTGTTGAGACAGATGCCTCTGATATAGGATATGGTGGTATTCTAAAACAGGTTATTCCTGAAACTTCTAAAGAAGTTCTGGTTAGATTTACCTCAGGAAAATGGAATCCAACTCAGTCAAAATACTCGACTGTGAAGAAAGAAATGCTTTCTATAATTAAATGTGTTTCAAAATTTCAAGGTGATTTATTAAATCAAAATTTTTTATTAAGAATTGATTGTAGTTCAGTAAAATCAATTATTGAAAAAGATGTTAAAAATCTTGTAGCAAAACAAATTTTTGCAGGATGGCAAGCCCAGCTTTCGGCCTTTGAATTCGATATCCAATATATCAAAGGAGAAAATAATTCTCTTGCTGATTATTTAACCCGTGAATTTTTACAGGGAGATTAATGGCAACCCCTTCAAGGGGAAGAGGTCGCGGCGGATATGGCCGTGGTCGAGGCTATGGGAGTAACAATATGTTACCCCGAGTAGAATCAACTGTTCCTCTAATAGGAGATTGGACAGTTTTTCATAATCGAGGGAGAAATTTGCAGCAATTACCTGCACCTCCAAAAAAGGAAGATATACCTTCCTCTTCTAATAGTAAGAAAACATCTTATAAAGATGCAGCAGTCAATGATGATCCACAGGAAAAAGAATATTTCGAAAATCCTGTTACAGAAACTATTATGTTTCTTGAAGAAGAAGATGTTCAAATGCACCAAGATGGTTGGTCATTAAGAACTAGGTACCTTGAATCCAGAGGATACCCAGGGCTTCAAAATCAAGCCAGACAGAATTTAGAAATTCTGTTAACAATTACCGAATCGGTAACTATTACCCATACTTTTCAAAATAGCAATCCTGAAAGTTTTATGAACTTCAGCAAATGCCATATCAATAAGATATTGCTACCCAGAGAATGGGGATTAAGTCCTAATACGGAGAAAGCTATCAGAATAGCTGGAGATAAATACATCTATTTCAATTACTGGGATTATATCCAAGCTTTTACTAAAGCTTTTTATTATCAAAACCCAAAGAACAAGCATTCTTGGTTCTTTTCGATAAATCCCGAAGTGTGTAATAAACACATTCCAAATTGGTTCTATGAATGGTGGTCAAAATTTGGACCCTCTCTGGAAATTTTGCCAGAAGATATTTATAATCTATATGCTTCTTGGAGTGACCATAGTTCTTTGGTCTCAAAATATACCAAATTGATTTATGGACAATGTCCTTTATTGTTCTTTACCAAATTTCAAATCCCTTGGATTTGGAGGTGGACGGTATCAATTGCAGAGGATAAAAAATAAAAATCCCAATTCTCCAGAGAAATTTCTTCTTAAAATGGTGGACCAATATGTCCAAAGAAGATATTAAAATTATAGTGTCCAATATTCAGATTGATATTTCAACTAAAAAGGGAAAGGCTTCTACAGCTCAAAATGCTCAGCCCTCTTTGGCAAATTTAAGAGAGTATTTTCATCACAAATACCCCACAGAATCAGAACAGCAAATTATGGCTCGGGTTTTAGCATTTATGAAAGAACAATTTTTTAGTTCTTTCCCTTCTCAACCGTCTAAAGAAGAGGATCAGTCTATGAAGACTTCTTCATCGCAGGGATCAATGGATTCTAATCAATATAATTGTCTAGCAGGAGAATCTCAAGCTGAAGAATCTGTTCAAGAAAAAGATTTTATTCAAGAAGATCCATCCCTAGAAGATTACTGGGATGCCTTAGTTCAATCTGCAGTTCAGCAGGAACAGCAGCCAAATAATTCTGGCAAAGGGAAAAGACCTCAAAAGTAATTATGTTTATGTTAGGTCCATCTTTTAAAAAGCTAAAGAGGAGAAATCGGCAAATTCAGCTCATTCAGGATCAAATTGATGCCTATTTTCAGCACCAAGAACAGCTCTCTTGGAAAGAAAGAAGAAATAGGACTTCACAACAAATTCAAGAAGATTTCGAGATGGTTCGTCTTCTCCATAATTACCTTCAGTTTAAAATTCAAAAGCAGAGATTATTAAAGCAAAGACTTCTTTGGTACAATAATTTCACAGCTTGACAAATTTAAGCAATAATGCTTGCTTTTGAAGATTCCCGGCAATTATGGTTGCTTTAGAAGACAAATGGAATCCGCTTTAATTCAGTGGAGATTACAATTATATTTGCTTTATTAAAGTGTCTTTGTATTTTAGTTTAAAGTTGTGTGCCTGTAAGAATTATTAAAGTGTCGATGGGGCCCAAAGAGTGTACCCGGCTTCAATAATTCATCTTTATTAAAAGTTGTTTGTCTGTTTGTTATAATTATGTGTGTCTAGTCAGAACTTTAATCATGAAGTTCTCCTCAGTCTCTCTATATAAGAGAACTTTGTATCTTGTATTCAGTACGCTTGAATAATATTTTCCTTTCTTCTATTCTCTCTTCTGCTCATGTGTTGAGCCCCTTTCTTACATTAAATATGTTGGTTCCGATCGCATAAAACGCAGCGAAAGAACGGTAAAAATAAAATCGAAACCAAGCCCGGATCCATGTATAATATTACCGATAATCATGGTAGTAAGAATGTTTACCTTATTATAGCTTTATGATTGTAGAATAATGATGATGAAAGCCTCCCACGATTACTGAGCACTCCTCTATGAAGCCCCCTCTACGGTATCCACACGAACACCTACAAGAACGCCTCTCGATCTTGTCCGGAAGAGAGGTACTAGCCTCTAATGAAAATATGATTATTAGGTTAAGTGTTTCTTGACTGCGGCTCTACTGTTTTTTTTTTCACGTACCATAATCTTCACCCCATATCTTTATATATAGGATAGTATAAAGCCAAAAAGCCCATGTCAAAACCTAGCCCAAATATGATTTAATTAAATAATAAAATCTAATTCTATTATTCAAATAAATAATTAAGTCAAACTTAATTATTAAAATCATATCTCATATATCTTTGTATTTTATTATATCTTAATTAAGTCACACTTAATTAATATAATAAAATCCAACTTATCATTAATTAATTTAAATTCATAATTTAAATTAATTCTTCCTTTAAAATGTTCTATGTGTGTGACCCTGTAGGTTATTATTTATTTTGGCAATAATTTTATTCTCCAATAAAATTATAAACAATGAGCGGTATCTAGTAATACATCATTGCTACCCAATTAAATAATAATTAAATCGTGATTCGATAAACCTTTTGTGATTAATGTTCCCGTGTAATATAATCCCTTTAACCAAATATTATAGATTAAACTCGAGGCATGTTTATTGTCATCCTCTTCATAATTTAATCCGGGTTTACTTGATCCATGAGTAGACTATTAATAACAAATCATTATTTGAGCACGGCCATGCATTTTATAGTCTCACTCAATCAAGAGGCCAATAATATCTCTCCTATCTGATAGGAGGGTTAAATCCTTTATCTATCATTCATATTTCTCATACGATTCACAATATACCCGATGTCCACTTTTATCATTACCCGGTCAAAGGTAACTTTTAATGTAGTCAAAGTATATTATCCTCGTATAGAAATATAATGATCTCAAGTCAAAGGATCATTACACCATTATCACTGTGAGTCTTTCTTATGACTTAATTAACATGAAGAATCTCACGGTGGGTCTGTCCAGTACCATGTACCCCTACATGTACCTATGTATTGACTTTAGTATCTCCATACTTATAACCAATGAGATGTGGTTATCAGTCAAAAACATACTAGTCTATTTATGTATTATTATTGTCCTGTATAATAATACTCGACTAGGGACCTTTAAGAATATGATATATTATATAATCTCAAATTCAAGTTGTAAACTTAAACTATATAATGTGTATCATTATTCTAAGGACATTTATTATGCTAACAAATATCGCAGTAATTAGAGTCATAATAAATACATTTATTTAATAATCAAATGACATAAGGTTTATTCGAGAAACAATGTATTGCCTCTAGGGCACCTACACTAACAATCTCCCACTTGCACTAGAGCCAATCACCCATGTATCTAATACCCATGGAACTAGTGTGACCGTCATGCTTCTGCTGCGACAGGCCTTTGGTCAGTGGGTCTGCAATGTTATCATTTGTATGCACTTTACATATAGACAAAACACAAAACCAGACTGTGATACAGTATCATCCCTGTCTGTTTTGAAACTTGCATCGGTGTAACCCTTTACAACCAGTTTCTCCACTCCTCCATACACCAAGAATGAATCTTTAGTCCTTTTCAAGTACTTTAGAATATTCTTGACTGCCATCCAGTGACCTTCACCTGGATTAGACTGGTATCTGCTCGTCATGCTCAAAGCATACGAAACATCGGGGCGAGTACATACCATCGCATACATGATAGATCCAATTGCTGATGCATATGGAACTTTATTCATGTGGTCCTTCTCATCTAATGATTTCGGACACTGGTCTTTAGAAATCGTTATCCTTTGAGACACAGGGACATATCCCCTTTTAGCATTTTGCATACCAAAATGATGCAAAACCTTATCAATGTATGTACTCTGACTTAGACCGATCATCCTTTTAGATCTATCTCTATAGATCCTCATTCCTAGAATGTAGGTTGCCTCTCCCAAGTCTTTCATAGAGAAATTGCTCCCTAACCAAGTCTTAACAGCCTTTAGAGAAGGTATGTCATTCCCCATTAGTAGTATGTCATCAACATACAGTACTATGAATGCCACATGGCTCCCACTAACCTTCTTGTAAACACAAGGTTCATCCTCGTTTTGAATAAAGCCATACTCCTTGACTGTTTCATCAAAACAAATATTCCATCTCCTAGAGGCTTGCTTCAATCCATAAATGGATCGTCGTAATTTGGATCGTCGTAATTTACATACCTTGCCAACATTCCTTGGATCGACAAAACCTTCAGGTTGTGTCATGTACACATCCTCTTCAAGGCTCCCATTAAGGAAAGCTGTTTTGACATCCATTTGCCAGATTTCGTAATCATGGAATGCTGCAATTGCAAGCAAAATCCGTATGGACTTGACCATGGCAACTGGTGAGAAAGTTTCATCATAGTCAATACCATGAATTTGTTTGAACCCTTTCGCAACCAGTCTTGCTTTATAGGTCTGAACATTTCCTTCCATGTCAGTTTTCTTCTTGAAAACCCACTTGCACCCTACGGGTTTTACCCCTTCAGGTGGATCAACCAAATCCCAAACTTGGTTTTCGTACATGGAATCCATCTCAGATTTCATGGCTTCAAGCCATCTCTTAGAGTCTGGACTGTTCATAGCAACTTGGTATGTGAGAGGCTCATCCTCATCTATGAGCATCAAATCCCCACATTGAGTCAAAAGAAATCCATATCTCTCTGGCTTATGGCGAATTCTACCAGATCTACGAACAACCTGTGTTTCTTGAGCATTATCATTATTCTACTCTTGTTCCACCTCAGGTTCAATGCTATTTTGTGGTTCTCGATCTTCATCGAGATCTATAGTTCTCCTACTGTCTCTTTTGGAAACAAAATCTCTTTCCATGAAGACAGCATCTCGAGCAATGAACACTTTCTGCTCAGAAGGACTATAAAAATAATACGCCTTTGTTTCTTTAGGGTATCCCACAAAATTGCACTCTTCGGATTTAGGTCCAAGCTTGTCAGATACTTGACGTTTTACAAACGCCTTGCATCCCCAAACTTTCATAAAGTTCATGCTTGACCGTTTCTCCTCCCATATCTCATATGGAGTCTTTTGAACCTTCTTGGTTGGAACACGGTTAAGTGTGAAAGCCGCTGTTTCTAGGGCATAACCCCAGAAACTTATTGGAAGATCTGCATGACTCATCATCGATCGTACCATGTCCAACAGAGTACGATTTCTCCTCTCTGAAACTCCATTCCATTGAGGTGTACCTGGCGGAGTGAGTTGTGATACAATGCCACACTCTTTTAAATACTCTTTAAATTCGGTGCTTAAGTATTCACCCCCACGATCGGATCGTAAGATTTTAATACTTGCACCTCCGCCTATTTGCTTCTCTACTTCAGCCTTGTATTCTTTGAATTTTTCAAAAGAATCGGATTTATTCTTCATAAGATACACATATCCATATCTACTGAAGTCATCAGTAAATGTTATGAAGTAGTAGTAGCCTCCTCTAGCCATCACACGCATTGGGCCACATACATCACTATGTATTAGCTCTAAACGTTCAGTGGCCCTTTGACCCTTACCAGTAAAAGGGGCTTTAGTCATCTTACCAAGCAAACAAGATTCGCATTTTTCGTATGATTCAAAATCAAACTTATCCAAGTATCCATCCTTATGTAATTTGGATATGCGTTTCTCATTTATATGGCCTAGACGACAATGCCAGAGGTATGTTTGATTTGAGTCATTAACTTTAAGTCGTTTGTTTTCTATGTTACAGACAGGATTATCTAAATCAAGAACATATAAACCATTAAATAAACGCGCAACACCATAGGTTAAATCATTTAAAGCAAAAGAGCAACTATTGTTCTTTATTATAAACGAAAAACCTTTCTTGTCCAAACAAGAAACAGAAATAATGTTTCTGCGAATCGCAGGCACGTAATAACAGTCTTCAAGTTCTAAAACAAGCCCAGAGGGCAAAGATAAATAATAAGTTCCTACGGCTAAAGCAGCAACTCTTGCTCCATTGCCTACTCGTAGGTCCACTTCTCCCTTAGCCAAAGTCCTACTTCTCTGCAGTTCCTGCACATTTATACAAATGTGAGAAGCACATCCAGTATCCAATACCCAAGATGTAGAAGTAGACAGATTGACTTCTATAACATATATTCCTGAAGTAGAAGCTTGTTGAGCCTTCTTCTTCTTCAGATCCTCCTTCAATCTATCCTTCTTAAGGATTGATCGAACGGATAGAGAGTTTGTGTTGTTTGTCATTATTCAGTATCTACAATGTTAAAAGCACAAAATAAACATTAGATTGTCTGAGTTATCATTATTATGTTCAAATGATTATGATATATTCATAATATATCTCCCACTATTTTTATCAAATTAATAGCCCTTACTATTAAATCGGAAAGAATATCCCATAAATCTTTCTAGTGAGCCAAGATCCATATTTCGTCATATCCTAAGTCAACCACTGGTAGTCCTTAAAACATGATTATTTAGGTAGACAACAGTTGTCAATTATATCATATATAATTCTTGGATAGTTTGGTGAACAACAATTGTTCTTGTCTATCTAATAGATTTTTAAACCAAACTCTATGCTTCTAAGTTCATAATAATTGAATATAACCGTTTATTTTTCACCTTATTATGACGACTTAGTTAAGTTAAACCCAATGATACAACGGTCGAATATAACCGCTTATATTCGTCACATCTCACCACGATAGACAGGAGTCCCCTGCCACTGGCAATCATTCCCCTTATCGATCTAGGATTCAATGAGTGTTCATTCATTGGAAAGCATCCGATTAAAACTTAATAATTTGTTAAGGGGTTTCAAAATTAAAACGACCATGATCCCATCATAAAGAGATTCCCAATTTTTCCTTGATTTAAAATACTTCAAATCAATATTTATCAATAGTTTGATTTCCAGGTTGTTGGAGGAGTCACAAGTGGCCTCACTTAATACCCAACTTCCTTACAGGTAAAACCTGTTTTTGACAAAATCTCCCCATATCTAAATAATTTGAAAATTCGTATTTAATTCCGTGTTTCATAAACACGGAAATCTCATGATCGTTTGTTCATTTTAAAATCTCGAATCGTTACAGATTTTATCTTGTTTAGCATGGCAAGCATGGCATGGGTGACGTATCTAATACATGCATACATCATTAATCTAATTAAAACATGCATACATTTGTTACTCTACACATGCATCATATGTAAAGTGCATCACCAAAATTAATATGCTATGGTTATGGCCAAATCCTATGCGATTTTTCCAAGCTAATGGAAAAATCATGGTCAATCTATGGTGGTAATAACTAATTATTACAAAATCTCTTGCTTCGCTTCCAAAGCTGCTTTGATTGCCTCCAAGCTCCTCTTGAAACATTTTACAAAAGAACTCGAGTTGCATTCGAGATAAAATAATTACAAAAGAAAAACGACATGCAAGTCGTATTTAATTATTACAAACCATAAATTAAAATTGATAAAATAAATTGAAAACTAGGTCTTGGGGCCATAACCATGCATCATGCTCACATAGCAATTAAAAGAATCACATATTGTATAATCACAATTTTATACAACATAAATTAAATATGACCACATCATAAAGAATTAATTAACACATTTTAATTAAATATTAATATAGTAATCAAAATTACTAATTAATAAAATTTCACAAATTCCAGGTTAAGCATTATCGAATAAAATTTAACCTAGAATTCATAACCCTAGCAGGATACTAACAGAACCTGAACTGTAAACTGTTACGCATGCATATGTCACGTATAATCA
Source organism: Kitagawia praeruptora (assembly GCA_037693485.1). Taxonomy (NCBI): domain Eukaryota; kingdom Viridiplantae; phylum Streptophyta; class Magnoliopsida; order Apiales; family Apiaceae; genus Kitagawia; species Kitagawia praeruptora. Next base: position 6,400,347 of record CM075354.1, on the reverse strand, counting down.
GAAAACAAATAAACAAGGCAGATACGCATTATACGAATGCGCATCAGTAGATACGCATCTTGTGAATGCGTATTTGGCTGATACGCATCTTTCGTATGCGTATCACAGGTGTTAAACCTACCGCAGCTGTTCTTCAGTTTATAACCCAGTTCGTTCCTTATGCATAAACTAAGCTCTGTTTTTGATTCCAAATCGTTATTACAGACTTATGATTACCTTAACAGTATAACACAATCATATATCATGTTTTTTTTAAACGATTTAAAAAACAAACCTAGACGATATAAACATGTATGTATATTTTTACGCATGAACTTAAAATTCTGAAAATCTGATCATCAAAATCGACTTAAACTGGTTTGTTAAACATCCAGATTACTCTTTAATCTTATTAGAACATAGCTGAGCAGATGAACACAACGAAACAGAATAAATAGAATCATACAATTCGTTTGTATACATGCATTACGTAGAGTTCATAGTACGTAGGGTTCATCCATAACTGGTGATTGTCTGACTACAAATCATGAATTCGTTTTACTGGTATCTCAGACGTTCAGCCCACGATTCAATCTTATTAAAACATAACCGATAATCTGGACGCAACAAAACAGTTGAAAAACGAAACATGCATTTCGCTTATGTTCAGCAGTACGTAGGGTTCTTAAGAAAAAAAAATTCAGTTCTGGTAAGTCAAATAACAGATCGTGTACTGTATACAAGACTCACAGAAAATCATATGATTCCAGAAAACATAGCAGACACTAAACCCCAGACGAACAGATTTCAGCAAAAGATAAACGCAACCATGCTTATAAACATGTAAATCGCCAGAATTTAGCAGAAGGTTCAAAAACCATAAACTGGTAAACAAAATTAAACACGTATGTATCGTATACATCAGTTAAAACCAGATTACCCCATTATACAAGTAGCTCTGATGCCATTGTTGGTTCCGATCGCACAAAACGCAGCGAAAGAACGGTAAAAATAAAATCGAAACCAAGCCCGGATCCATGTATAATATTACCGATAATCATGGTAGTAAGAATGTTTACCTTATTATAGCTTTATGATTGTAGAATAATGATGATGAAAGCCTCCCACGATTACTGAGCACTCCTCTATGAAGCCCCCTCTACGGTATCCACACGAACACCTACAAGAACGCCTCTCGATCTTGTCCGGAAGAGAGGTACTAGCCTCTAATGAAAATATGATTATTAGGTTAAGTGTTTCTTGACTGCGGCTCTACTGTTTTTTTTTTCACGTACCATAATCTTCACCCCATATCTTTATATATAGGATAGTATAAAGCCAAAAAGCCCATGTCAAAACCTAGCCCAAATATGATTTAATTAAATAATAAAATCTAATTCTATTATTCAAATAAATAATTAAGTCAAACTTAATTATTAAAATCATATCTCATATATCTTTGTATTTTATTATATCTTAATTAAGTCACACTTAATTAATATAATAAAATCCAACTTATCATTAATTAATTTAAATTCATAATTTAAATTAATTCTTCCTTTAAAATGTTCTATGTGTGTGACCCTGTAGGTTATTATTTATTTTGGCAATAATTTTATTCTCCAATAAAATTATAAACAATGAGCGGTATCTAGTAATACATCATTGCTACCCAATTAAATAATAATGTTAGGAATAATTCATAAGTTGTGATGTTAAGAATAGAATTTTCACATTATACTTCTTGTAATCCTGATCTTATAAAGGATTTAGCACTGTATATAGGTTTTATGTGTAAAACAGTTATCTGTATAGTTTAATCAGGAATGAACAGTGTATCGGAGACTACATGTCAGGAACAGAGAGCAAATCCTGATGACGTGTCCAATACTGATGGTTGATCAGATACTGATGCAGTGTGCAGATCCTGATATCAGTCGTGTTACTGATGATGTCATTATGGATGCTACAGAAACTGGCAAGTGCTATAAAACAGGATCGTTGTTTGAAGAACAAGCAAGAAGATATTATGAAGGAAAGAGTTTTCTATTGAAGGAAACTATCGACTAGAAGGCAGAACATTGTCATGTATAGATTATATCTTTCTGTTATTAGTTGATAGGTAGCATTATAAATACTCTCTCAATATCATTGTAAAGAGTGTGAGGCGTAAGACAAAATTGTGAGTTCGTGTGCGTAGCTCTGTATAAGGTTTGTATTCGAGAAGTTCGAAACAAACAGAGAGATATTTGTATTGTCAGCAGCTGCTAAAGGTATTGTACACCTTTGGTAGAGTTTGTATTTGATCTTATTAATACAAACAAGAGTTTGATTCATTCGTTTATTCTTGTTTTTATAATCAAGCAAAAATCAGACAGGATTATATAACTTGTATTCAACCCCCCCCTTCTACAAGTTATTCGAGTTAACAATTGGTATCAGAGCAGGTTGATTTCGAATAATCATAAAGATCTGCAATCATGTCTGGTTACAAGGATGGGAATACTAAGATTCCTATGCTCAAGAGAAACGAATATACTCTATGGGAAGTAAAGATGTTGCATCATCTGGAAGCAACAGATCCTGATTATCTTGACAGAATCAGAGATGGACCTTTTGTTCCAACAAAGGTCATTGGACAAGCAACTGTTGATGGTAAGGTTGTTCCAGAACATACAGCAGAGAAGCCAAAATCTGAATGGTCAGATAAGGACAAGGAGAGTGTTCTTAAAGATGCTAAAGTGAGAAACATATTATTCAATAGTCTTGATTCTGTTCTCACTAATTATGTTCTCTCTTGTAAAACTGCTAAGGATATATGGGACAATCTTAAGGTTCACTGTGAAGGAACTAAGCCTGTCAGGAAGAATATGAGGACATTACTTATACAACAGTATGAGTACTTTGAATCCAAGTCTGGTGAGTCACTTACTGATACCTTTGATAGGTTTACAAAACTCATCAATGAGATGGCCATGCATGGTAAATATTATGACTTGGAGGATATGAATACAAAGTTCATGAAAGCTTTGCCTGATTTCTACAATGAGAAGATATCTGCGATTGAGGAAGCTAATGATCTGGATGAGATTTCATTAGAGGCAGTCTATGGAAAATTGAGAGCTTATGAACTTGACAAGCAGCAGAAAAAGAGCAGGAGTGAAGGAAAGATGAAGACTATTGCACTTACTGCTCAATCTGAAGTAAAGAAGCTTCCTGAAGAACAGCATGAAGAGATTGCTGTAAAGAATTCGAGGAAGAAGAAAAGCAAAGAAAGTTCTGAGTCAGAGACTACTGATATGGACTCTGACAACAATGATTCTGAATCTGAGATGCAAGAACTCTTTGCTATGTTTGCTAAGGCCTTCAAGAAAGGCAGATTCAACAGGAGAAGATTTAGCAAAGGACCTTTTCAAAAGAAGGAGGAGAAGAAGAGTGACAAGAGCAAAAGTACAATTGTCAAGCTTGATAAGGCCAAGATCAAGTGCTTTAACTGCAGCGAGCTTGGACACTTTGCTAGTGAGTGTAAGAAGCCTAGGAATTCAGGAAAGGATAATGCACTTATGGTCACACAGAAGGATTGGGCTGATTCAAGTGACTCTGAAGATGAATTGGATTATGAAAACATTGCATTGATGGCCAATAGTTCAGACAAACCTGGATCTCCAAAGAAAACTTCTCCATCCTCTGATAAGGTATCACTTCACTCTCTTGATTCATTTGATAGCTTAAATTCTGATGAAATTAGATCTATCCATGCTGAGTTTAAGAATCTTATGACTAATTTTAGAATTCTTACTTGTGAAAGAGATGAACTTAAGGTTAAGAATGATAAATTAGTTGATAGAAATAATTTTCTTGAATCTGAATTAATTCAAATGGAAGAATACAAGTTGAGTTCTGATAAAGCTAAGCATGATTATAGTGTAATTCTTGAGGCTTATGACTATGTCAGAAAAGAACTAGAAGAAGAGAGAGATGTGATTAAGACCATTAACAATTCCAGTAAGAAGACAATAGAAATCTTTGAGAGTGGAATTCGTGGTAAGGTTAATGGTTTAGGTTTTGATAAGGCTAGACAAGAAGAAAAAGTAGCTATTATCAATAATGATAGTAAGGTAGAAGCTAACACATCTAAATCTGAAGGTAAGAAAATTGTTTCTGAACCTAATCATGTTAAATTTGTTGATTCAAAAGGTACCCCTGTTGTACACAAGAGAATTAACAATAGTTATTCAGATGAGAAAGTGTTAGAGAAACCTAAGAATGTAAACATAGGGTTTCTGTCTAAGTCTCAGTTGAAACAGAGATTAGATGGTCTTTCAGAGTCTAGCAAGATCAAGAGAAATAGGAATGGAAAAGAAGGTATTAACAAAGAGAATAATTACAAGAATGTACCTGATGCACCTAGGAAAAAATGCTATAAGTGTGGAAATCATAATCATTTAGCCCTAGACTGCAATCAAAAACCTTCTTGGAAAACTGAGTCCAGATTCCCCAAGACTCAGAAAATTCAATACCAACCACAAAAAGCTTGTTATCATTGTGGTAGTTTACTTCATTCCATTTACATGTGTAGAGAATATCATGAACTGTATTATGACTATTATTCTTTGAAATCTGAAACTCCTAGTCACAAACAGTTTGTGAGATCAGAGTCTAAAGTTGACTCTGCAACAGGTAAAATAAAGGCAAAATCTTCAAAATCTGTTGTCTCTAAATCTAGTAAGAAAGGATCCAATCAAAGTTGGGTCCTAAAAAATTCTAACTAGTTACTTTTTGTTTGCAGGGCACAGGAAAGAAGCATTCAATTATCTTGGACAGTGGATGCTCTGGACACATGACTGGAAAGAAGTCCCTGCTTACAAAGTTTGAGAGGAAAGCTGGCCCAGTAATATCTTTTGGAGATGGCAACAAAGGAGAAACTCTGGGATATGGCTCAATTATTTTGGGGAATGTCATCATAGAAAATGTAGCACTGGTTGAAGGCTTGAAACATACTCTTTTAAGCATAAGTCAACTGGGTGATAAAGGTTACAAATCAATCTTTGACAGAGAAGGATGCAAAGTCTTGAATATGCAGAATGGAGACATTGTTCTAACTGGTCAAAGGCATGGTAACATATATGAAGCCAGCTTAAGTGATACATCTAAAGGAATTGTTAGATGTCTCTACAGCAAAGCAACAAATGATGAAAGCTGGAATTGGCACAAGAAGCTCTCACATCTTAATTTCAAGAAGCTTAATCAACTTGTTAAATACAATTTGGTGAGAGGCCTACCTCAGGCGAATTTTGTGCAATATGGACTTTGTGATGCATGTCAGTTTGGAAAGCAAAGAAGAACCACTTTCAAGAGCAAGACTGAAAATTCAATTACTGAACCATTTCACATGCTACATCTTGATCTGTTTGGTCCAGTAAACATTATGTCTATCAGCAAGAAAAGATATGCTCTAGTTATGGTGGATGATTTCACAAGGTTTACATGGGTGTTCTTTCTACACAAGAAGGATGAAGCTCCTCAGCAAATCATTGAACTCATCAAGAAAATTCATAATAACTCTGAGTACAAAGTCAAAGTACTTAGGAGTGACAATGGTACAGAATTCAAGAATTCTACAATGGAGGGGTTTTGTGCAGACAATGGAATTACTCAACAGTTTTCTGCACCTGGTACACCTCAACAAAATGGTGTAGTGGAAAGAAAGAACAGGACTCTCATAGAGGCAGCAAGAACCATGCTTGCAGATGCAAAACTTCCAACCTACTTTTGGGCAGAAGCTATTAACACTGCATGTTTCACTCAGAACTGTACCTTGGTAAATAGTCATGGAAAGACTCCCTATGAGATGATCAAAGGAAAGAAACCAAGTGTGAAATATTTTCACATCTTTGGATGTAAATGCTATGTCCTAAAAGTTCATCCAGAACAACTTGGAAAATTTGAAGCCAAATCGGATGAAGCAATTTTTCTAGGATATTCAGCATCTAAGGCCTTCAAAGTTTATAATCTCAGAACTCACATTGTTATGGAATCAATTCATGTTGCATTTGATGATAAGAAATTTGGAATTTTGCAAACTGATGAAAGCCATGACAAATTGGAATTTGAAAATCTGAAGATTTCTGAGATACTCTCAAGTGATGATGAAGGTTCTCTAGAAGGAATTTCTATTGCTTCTCAAAGGAATGCTACTGTTGAGGGGGAGCAAATCAATCAGAGAGAACATAGTGATCATCAGGAGCAGACTAGTCTTTCAGAGTCTATTCCATCAGGAATTGACGTTTCAGAGTCTACTCCATCAGGAACTGACCTTTCAGAGTCTACTGAGGAAAGATCAGTAACTAGCAGCAATATGGAATCTACTGATTCTATTGATCAAAGGAGAGTTTTTGAAGGTAGAGAGAATTCTTCTACAAAAGATACCACTAACTTAGGGGGAGAGACTAGCAGAGTTAATCTACCACCTGTTAGAAAATGGACAAAGGATCATACTGAAGATTTGATAATTGGTGATCCAAATAGTGGTGTTCGAACTAGAAGATCAATTCAAAATGAATGCTTGTATAGTTACTTTCTCTCAAAGAATGAACCTAAGAAGGTTGAAGAAGCCTTACAGGATCCTGATTGGGTAATTGCAATGCAGGAGGAGTTAAATGAGTTTGAGAGAAACAAAGTTTGGAAACTGGTACCAAGACCTAAAGGTAGATCTATTGTTGGTGCAAGATGGGTTTTCAGAAACAAGCTAGATGAATCTGGTATGATTGTAAGAAACAAAGCAAGACTGGTGGCCAAGGGATATTCTCAGGAAGAAGGCATTGATTATGATGAGACCTTTGCACCTGTAGCAAGATTGGAAGCAATCAGAATGTTTCTTGCATTTGCAGCTCATTCAAAATTCAAGGTATACCAGATGGATGTTAAGAGTGCTTTTCTAAATGGCAAACTTGATGAAGAAGTATATGTAGAACAGCCACCTGGATTTGTTGATTCAAAGTTTCCAAATCATGTCTACAAACTTGACAAGGCACTCTATGGACTAAAGCAGGCACCAAGAGCATGGTATGAGACTTTGTCTAAATTTCTTCTTGAAAATGGCTTCACAAGAGGTACAATTGACAAAACTCTATTCTTTAGAAAGATAAAAGGTGAATTGCTTTTAGTTCAAGTTTATGTTGATGATATTATTTTTGGTTCTACTAATGAGAAGTTATGTGCTAAGTTTAGCAAGCTTATGCAGTCTAAGTATCAGATGAGCATGATGGGTGAACTAAATTATTTCTTAGGCTTGCAGGTCAAACAGACTGAGACTGGTATTTTCATTAATCAGTCAAAGTATATCAAAGATCTTTTAAGAAGGTTTGACTTTCAAGACTGTGCAGTTGCAAAAACACCCATGGCAACAGCCACTAAACTAGATTCTGATCCTAAGGGGAAGAGTGTGGATAATACTAGTTATAGAGGCATGATAGGCTCTTTGTTATATCTAACTGCAAGTAGGCCAGATATAATGTTTTCTACCTGTTTATGTGCTAGATTCCAAGGTGATCCTAAGGAATCTCATTTAATTGCTGTGAAGAGAATTTTTAGATATCTCAAAGGAACTCCAAATCTTGGTTTGTGGTATCCTAGAGAATCTGATTTCTTTCTAATTGGCTATTCAGACTCTGATTATGCAGGGTGTAAAATAGACAGGAAAAGCACTACAGGTACATGTCAATTCTTGGGAAATAGATTGATTTCTTGGGCAAGCAAGAAGCAACAATCTGTTTCAACCTCAACTGCAGAAGCTGAGTACATAGCAGCAGGCAGTTGTTGTGCACAGCTCCTTTGGATAAGAAATCAGTTGATGGATTATGGTATGACACTTAGTAATATTCCTATGTTTTGTGATAATACTAGTGCTATTAAAATTGCAGAAAATCCAGTTCAACATTCAAGGACTAAGCACATTGATGTCAGGTATCATTTTATTAGAGAACTGATAAGTGGATTTTATATCCACTTGGAACATTCTAAATTGGCTTAAATTGATTGTTTTGACCTCAAGATTTTGGTAGTTTTGATGTGTTTGCTTTATTGTGCAGGGTTGGAATAATGTTGATTAAGATCGTTGTTTCCGTTGCTTTTGGAGTTGGATTCGGGCCTAATGATATAGAATGGAGTCTTGTTATGGTTCACCATGAGGATTCCAAGCATAGAGGATTGAAAATGGAAGAGAATGCAAAAAGAACGGGAGCAAACGGAGCAAAAACGAAGGAGAAAAAACTGAAAAACGAAGGAGAAAAGAATGGGACCAGAATTTGCCCGAGCAAACTGCGCCAGTTTTGAGCAAAGTGCTCGGGGATGAGCAGATTTTGGCCGAGCAAAGTGCGCCAGTTCTTGAGCAAAGTGCTCGGGGACGTGCTGATTTTCCAGTTTTGCCCTTATTCGATCTGAAATTGTATTTTAAGTGTTTTTTGACATTAAAATCGTTTCCCAGTTGTATTTTAGGTATTTTTTATTATTGGGTAAGAGGGAAAACGTTTTTTTTTTATATATTATCATCCAACCCTTGTAATTAGATATACACAGACGTACGTAATATTAAGCCAGGGTTTCAAGAAGAGAGAAAAAGGAGAAGAAATTCTTCCAAGCTATTCTTGAACCTTTGTACTCTTCGATTGTGGGGATTAATTCTAAACCTTATTCTTCTTCTTCTCTATTTTATTTGCTTGTTTATTTTAGAGTCATGTTTTCATTGGAACCCATGATGATGATTAGTTCGATCATGAACTAATTCGTTGTCATGGGGGTTTAGTGGACTTATTCATGAATTCTATGTGTTGAATCTTCTCGATGCCTATAGTGTGATTGATGTGATATCCTATCATGGTTGATTTTAATTCGTTATAGGAGAGTAGCTAACTCCTGTAATTGTGTGTTAATTCTTGTTGAAGCGAAAGTGGAAATAAGAGTTAGAACTTGCCATGTTAGCATAGTTTTATGCGTGATATTATCATTCGTAATTAGTGTCATAACTCTAATCGTTTTATGACGACTATGTGATCAATTGAATGCTTGCACCTCAACCATTATGTTTAATTCTTTATAGACATATGAAGACTTGGCATAATCGGGAGACTAAATGATTTCTATCTTTATTGTGGATATTGTTTAGGATGGTATTTGTTTAACGGAAGTTGGCTTATATCAGTTTTGTGTGTTCGATCAGGTGTTAATAAATCACATGAACAAGGCTAGGGACTTGGAGACCATAAATGGACTGTTTAAAGAAACTAATTTCCCATGTTTTATTTGCATAAGTAATTCGACATAAATCCCAGTTCAAGTAGTTGTTAATTAGTTAAATTTCTTAGATAAATTTTAGTGATAATAACAATCCACTTCTTATTTGTTTTAGCATCGGAAAACAATCATACATTGGTGAGTGAGTAGCTAGACAATACAACGAGTCCCTTTAGGAACGAACCTTATTTGCTATCTGTATTACTTGAGATCACGTGCACTTGCGTGTTGAGTTGGTCGTAACAAGTTTTTGGCGCCGCTGCCGGGGACGCGGTTTTATTTTGTTTAGTTTCAATATTTGCCATCAGTGGTCATTGAATTTCGGTGACTAGGACGTTTTCATAAAATTTCTTGTTGGTGAATTTCAGGTACTTGTTGAGAGTTTATGCGTACACGAGCTCGTGCACGTAGAGACGAACTAGCACGTACAGAAGAACTAGCTAGGAGAAGACTTGATTTCGATTTAAAAGACAATCTTGAAGCAAAGGAAGTTATGGCTAATCAAGAACCAGCAGCGAAGGCTTTGAGTGAGTTCTCTCAGCCGAAAGTGGAGGACATTCATACTAGTATTGTTCGACCAGCTATAGGGTCTAACAATTTCGAGCTAAGGCCAAACATCATTCAGATGATTCAGAACACAGTCCAGTTTGGGGGTAGTCCTGCTGAAGATCCCAATGCTCATATTAGGGACTTCCTTGAGATCTGTGACACCTTCAAATTCAACGGAGTTACAGATGACGCAATCAGATTGAGGCTATTTCCCTTCTCTCTTAAGGATAAAGCCAAGAGTTGGTTACATTCTATGCCATCAGGCTCTATTACAACATGGGCAGACTGTGCTCAAAAGTTCTTGACCAAGTATTTCTCCATGGCGAAGACAGCAGCTTACAGGAATGCCATTTCTCAGTTTGCTCAGCATTCCCAGGAATCTTTGGGAGAAGCTTGGGAGAGGTACAAGGAGATATTGGCACGTTGTCCTCATCATGGAATGCCGGATTGGATGATAATCAGCAATTTCTATAACGGGTTGGGAGTTCAGTCCCGGCCTATGTTAGATGCAGCTTCTGGAGGAGCGCTATGGGCAAAAAGCTATGAGGATGCTTATAATCTGATTGAAATGATGTCGGCCAATGAGTTTCAGAATCCTACTCAACGCTTGCCACCTGCTAAAGTGGCTGGAGTTCTTGACTTGGATGCAGCTACTGCTATTGCTGCCCAACTCAAAGCGTTGACAATGAAGGTAGATTCCCTTTCTAATCTTGGTACTAACCAGGTTGCTATGGTGTGTGAATTGTGTGCAGGGGCACATGACACAAATATGTGTGCTATCTCAGCTGAATCCGCACAATTTGTTAGTAATTTTCAAAGATCTCAGCAACCAGTGCCAAAATTTTATCATCCCAACAATCGGAATCATCCTAACTTCAGTTGGAGCAACAATCAGGGAGGTGCTCAGCAACCACAAAATCAGCAGTTCAATGCAAGGCCAAGTAATCAGAACTATCAACCACCACCTTATGCTCCAAGGCAACCATTCAATCCACCGGGGTTTCAACCATCTCAAGGAACTTCATTGAATCAGTCTGAGAAGTCGGAATTGGAAGAGCTTCGAATGATGTATAAGAGTCAGGCAGTGTCATTGAAAACTTTAGAGAATCAAATTGGCCAGCTAGCCAATGCTTTGTTGAACCGTCAACCAGGAACGCTTCCGAGTGACACAGAGGTGAATCCAGGCAAGAAAGATCAAAAGGAACAGGTTCAGGCAATAACATTACGATCAGGAAGAAGTCTACAAGGTCAGAACGAAGAAAAAGCAACCGAGGAAAAACTTGAATCTTCAGTTGAGGTCGAATCTGGTTCTGATTCGCTTCCTAATGCTACTCCTTCAACTCCTATCATTCACAAGAGTGTTAATTCTCAAAAAGAAGTAGAAGATAAGGTGTTTCCACCTCCTCCATTCCCAAAACGAATTCAAAGACAAAAGTTAGACAAGCAATTCGCTAAGTTCTTGGATGTATTCAAGAAGCTGCAGATTAACATACCATTTGCGGAGGCTCTTGAGCAAATGCCGAGCTATGCGAAGTTCATGAAGGGTATTCTCTCGAAGAAATTGAAACTTGAGGAGTTAGAGACCGTTGCTTTGACGGAGGAATGTAGTGCCATCTTGCAACAAAAGTTGCCTCCTAAGTTGAAGGATCCGGGAAGCTTCACCATTCCATGCACTATTGGAGACCTCTCATTCAGCAAATGTTTGTGTGACTTGGGTGCAAGTATTAATCTCATGCCCTTATCAGTTTTCATGCAACTTGGTCTTCCAGAGCCAAAGCCCACTACCATGACTCTACAACTTGCTGACCGTTCTGTTACTTATCCGCGAGGGATAGTTGAGGATGTTTTGGTGAAGGTCGACAAGCTTATCTTTCCAGCCGACTTTGTTATTCTTGACTTCGAGGAAGACAAGAAGATCCCTATCATCTTGGGACGACCATTCTTGGCGACGGGCCGAACTCTTATCGATGTCCAAAAGGGGGAACTCACTATGAGGGTGCACGATCAAGATGTCACTTTTAATGTTTTCAATGCAATGAAGCTTCCAACTGACGATGAAGAGTGTTTCACAATTGATATGGTCGACAAGGTGGTTAACCCCGCAACTCAACACTTGATAAAAGCTGATGTGTTGGAAAGAGTTCTTGCTAATGACTTGGAGGTTGAGACCGAAGAGGATGAAGAACAATTGAAATATCTTAATGCATCACCATGGAAGAAGTTTCAAGGCTCATTTGAATCATTGGGGTTGTCAGAATTGAAAAAGTCTCATGTTAGACTTAAGCCATCCATCGAGGAAGCACCTACATTGGAACTTAAGCCATTGCCTGAACATTTGAGGTATGCCTATCTTGGTGATTCTTCTACCTTACCTGTTATTATATCTTCTCAGCTTTCAGGAATAGAAGAGGAAAAACTATTGCGAATCTTAAGGGAATCCAAATCAGCCATTGGGTGGACTATAGCAGACATCAAGGGTATCAGTCCGTCGTACTGCATGCACAAAATTCCTTTGGTAGAGGGAGCTAATCCTACAGTTGATAATCAAAGGAGACTGAATCCTGTCATGAAAGAAGTTGTGAAAAAGGAAATTCTTAAATGGCTTGACGCGGGCATTATCTACCCGATCTCTGATAGCTCTTGGGTGAGTCCGGTACAGTGTGTGCCTAAGAAGGGGGGCATGACAGTGGTGACTAATGAGAAGAACGAGCTCATTCCTACGCGAACAGTTACGGGTTGGAGGATTTGTATGGATTATCGGAAATTGAACAAGGCCACTCGGAAAGATCATTTCCCACTTCCATTCATTGATCAGATGCTCGACAGATTGGCTGGACATCAGTACTATTGCTTGCTTGATGGGTATTCTGGGTACAATCAGATTTGTATAGCACCCGAGGATCAGGAGAAGACTACATTCACTTGTCCATTTGGTACATTCGCATTCAGACGTGTTTCTTTCGGGTTGTGTGGTGCACCAGCTACTTTTCAAAGGTGCATGATGGCCATCTTCTCTGACATGATTGGAATTAATGTGGAAGTATTCATGGACGACTTCTCAGTCTTTGGGGATTCTTTTGATGAGTGCTTGGAAAACTTGAGTTTGGTTCTAAAACGTTGTGTGGAGACGAATCTTGTTCTAAATTGGGAAAAGTGCCATTTCATGGTACAAGAAGGTGTCATTCTGGGACACAAGGTGTCGTGTAAAGGTTTGGAAGTTGACAAAGCAAAGGTGGAGACTATTGAGAACCTTCCTGCCCCTGTCTCAGTCAAGGGTATTCGCAGCTTTCTTGGTCATGCGGGATTCTACAGGCGCTTCATAAAGGATTTCTCAAAAATTTCTAAGCCGTTATGCAATCTTTTGGAGAAAGATGTGCCATTCAAGTTTGATGAGGCTTGTTCACATGCGTTCGAGATCTTGAAGAAGAAACTAATTTCTGCTCCAGTTATTACAGCTCCTGATTGGAGTCAACCATTTGCTTTGATGTGTGATGCCAGCGATTATGCACTTGGGGCCGTTCTAGGCCAAAGGAAAGAAAAAGTGTTCCACGTTATTTACTATGCAAGTAAAACACTAACTGATGCTCAGTTGAACTACACGACTACTGAGAAGGAACTACTTGCTATTGTCTACGGGTTTGAAAAGTTTCGCTCTTATCTGCTTGGTACAAAGGTGACAGTTTATACAGATCATGCTGCCATTCGCTATCTCCTTGCGAAGAAGGACTCTAAGCCAAGATTGATTCGTTGGGTTCTTCTGTTACAAGAATTCGATGTGGAAATCAAGGATAGAAAGGGGACGGAGAATCAGGTAGCTGACCATCTCTCTAGATTGGAAGATCATGGCAAGTCACCTAAAGACAACACGATCATTAATGAGTTCTTCCCTGATGAGCAATTATTCAAAGTGCAAGATGATGAACCATGGTTTGCAGACTTCGTGAATTATCTAGTAAGCAACATCATTCCACCTGAGCTCTCTCATGCTCAAAGGAAGAAATTTTTGCACGATGTCAAGCAATATATTTGGGATGAACCGTTTTTGTTCAAGCAAGGAGCTGATCAGATTATTAGGCGTTGTGTTCCTTACGGTGAGACCGAGGCTATTCTAAGTGATTTTCATGCTACAGCTTATGGAGGTCATTATGCGGGTGAGAAGACAGCCACACGTATTCTTCAAGCAGGGTTCTATTGGCCAACTCTATTCAAGGATGCTCATCAGTTTGTGTTGAGGTGCGATCGATGTCAGCGAGTTGGTAATATTTCTCGTAGGGACGAGATGCCTCTGAATGTCATGATGGAGGTAGAGATCTTTGACGTGTGGGGAATCGACTTCATGGGACCGTTCATTCCGTCATGTGGTAATCAATATATTCTTCTGGCCGTGGATTATGTGTCTAAGTGGGTGGAGGTAAAAGCACTTCCGACGAATGATGCTAAGGTGGTGCTTAATTTTCTCCACAAGAACATATTTACTCGATTTGGCACTCCACGAGTTATAATCAGTGATGAGGGTACGCATTTTTGCAATCGGAAGTTTACATCTCTGATGGCACGCTATAACATCAATCATCGAGTTGCTACAGCTTATCACCCTCAAACCAATGGGCAAGCCGAGGTCTCTAATCGCGAAATTAAACGGATTCTTGAGAAGGTAGTTAGTCCTTCTAGGAAGGATTGGGCATTGAAGCTGGATGAAGCAGTGTGGGCTTATCGGACAGCCTATAAAACGCCGTTGGGAATGTCACCATTTCAACTAGTGTATGGGAAAGCTTGCCATCTTCCAGCCGAGTTAGAGCACAAGGCATATTGGGCATTGAAGAAGTTGAATTTTGATCTTACAGCAGCAGGTGAGAGGCGTATGGTTCAGTTGAATGAAATGGACGAGTTCCGTTTGCAAGCTTATGAGAACAACAAACTCTACAAAGAGAAAGTAAAAAGGTGGCATGATCGTCGGTTGGTTCTTAAGACGTTTATACCCGGACAATTGGTTTTGTTGTATAACTCTCGGCTTCGGTTATTTCCTGGGAAGTTGAAGTCACGTTGGTCAGGCCCATTCACAGTCAAAACAGTTTTTCAACATGGGGCAGTGGAGATTTTTGACAAGTTACCGGAACAGTCGTTCAAGGTCAATGGTCAGCGGTTGAAACCATATTTTGGAGAGAAGTTGAATCGCGAAATTGAGACTGCGGTTCTAATTTGTGCAAATTAAGGAGATGGAAGTCACGTCAAGCTAATGACGTAAAAGAAGCGCTTCTTGGGAGGCAGCCCAAGTATTGTGTATACAAGAATTTTTCTTCTTTTCTAAAAAAAAAAAAAAAAAAAAAAAAAAAAAAATTAGAACAGAAGTATTCCGCGCAAACTGCGCCATTTTCAGCGCAGTCAGCGCCATAACGCAGGAACCGTCTGCGCAAACTGCTCAGTATCCCGCGCAAATAGCGCCTGCGTGACCAGAGTTCCCCCGCGCAACTTGCGCCACACCTCGCGCACTCTGCGCGTGCGTTACCAGAAACCAGCCGAGCAAACTGCGCTCGTTCCGCGCAGTCAGCGCCAACACCCCCTGTAGCCGAGACCTGTTGCATATATAAAAAAAAAAAAAAAAAAATCCCCCAAACCAATAACCCATCTCTCATCTTTTATACACATCCTACTACACTTCTATATCCTAAATCAAAAACCCTAACACCTCCTTCTCCAATTCTAAATCTAATTCCTCTCCTAATCCAATTCCATCTCACCTCATATATACATATCTCTATATTTATACATCTTCACCCATTAAAAATTCCTCCATACATTTTTTTATATATACACTTCTCATTCACAAATTATACCCATCCATCAATTCCAAGCTCAAGGGGAGGATATATTCAAATTTTTGGAGGGTTATTCTTGCAAGGACACCTCTTCAATTCGTATGGTATTGTTCTAATCTCATCTTTGTAATTGCTACGAATTGTGTTCTTGTCAATTAGGGTTTGCTTGTGTTCTTGAATTGGGGGTTTTTGTTGGAATTCGAATTTTGTGGTGTGGATTGTTGTTCTTGTTGTTATGGCTCCCAAAAGACAAAAATTGGTAGGTAGTAGTAGTAGCCGTCCATCGGTGGATGAGGATGCTATTGTGGAAGAAGGGGTAGTGAAATTTGTGAATTCGGAGGCCGAGTCGGAGTACGGTCGATTAGTTCGTAAGGGAGTTATAAAGGAGAGGAGGTTTGTGCCTCGTGATAACGAGGAGATGGTGGCTATGGTGAATGTGAGGGGTTGGAAGGTATTTTGCGAATTGGCTAATGAGGTGCCATTGAATGTTGTTCGGGAGTTTTACGCTAATGCTTCAGTAGAGCAGAATAACTCCACGATTGTTAGGGGACAACAGGTTGATTATTCTCCTCGAGCAATTCGGAATTTGATTGATCAGCCACCTAAACCAAGGGGTGTTGAGGATTGGGGACGGAAGACGGTGGGAGATGTTGATCTTGATGTTGTCATCGGTGAGTTGTGTGTTCCGGGGGCGGTATGGAGGTGTAAGGCGGGTACTAACGAAAAGAGGAATTTTCCGTCCGCATCATTGACTAGGTTTGCCCGTGCATGGTTCTTATTCATATGTACTAGTATCCTTCCGTCGTCTCATGTGACGGAAGTTACTGTTGACAGGGCTATCCTTTTGTGGGGGATTTTAAAAGGTGAGTATGTCGACTTGGGTTACTTGATTAATCAAACTATTCTTCGGTTTTTGAAGAGTAATTCGACAGCTAGTATTCCCTATGCTTCCATAATTACGGGATTGTGTGATGTTGCAAAAGTGCCGCCGCGTGTGGATGAGCCGGTGCAAAAGCCTGGGGCTCCTATTGCTGATTCGTCTATTGGGCGAATGAAGGAGGCCGAAGGTGGTGTTAGTGGTGCAGGTGGTCATGTAGCCGAGGGATCGGGAGTTGCTAGAGCCGGTTCACAGCAGAGTACGGGGAATATGTCCACTCTTGAGTCTTATTTGCGGCGATTGACTAGGCGGTTGGATGTTATGCATGATAGCAGTCGTCAATATTCAGAAGACATGGGCATAGCTTTGGAGGCAAAATTTCAGTCACCGAGTACTCCGGTTCAGTGGCCTATCTTTGGATCCCGGATTCCATATCCTCCAACTGATTCTTCGGATGAGGATGCGGATGGTGACGGAAGCGAGGATGAGTAGGTATGTTTCTTCTATCCCTTGTATTACTTCCATTCAATGAGGGCATTGAATATGTTAAGTTTGGGGGTGGTTTGGGGGATAGTATTTGTATGTATTGTTGTATTTTTTGTTCATATAGGATATCATGTTGCATAGTAGTGATAGTTCATGCATGATTGTTATGTTTGTATTATTTACGTTTGTTCATATAGGACATTTTGTTTTATTTTCGTATACCATGTGAGTTTCATTTAGTTGCATTTTCATGGCATGCATATTTCATGATCCCTTAGGACGAGCTATTTCTGATTGATAGGTGGATGTTGATTTGGGTGTGATGATGATGAGTAGAGGGCTGATTTATAGTTTCTATGGAATTGACTTGCATGTTACGGGAACAAAATCTATTACACAGTCTCATTGGGGTGCTTTTGGGCTAGGTTAGGGTCATGCATGAGGGATGTTTTGAGATTTAAGCACTTGTTTATATTTAGAATTTTCGTTATTCCCTTTATAGCATAGGAACATTAAAGTCTAAGTTTGGGGGAAACCAGGAATTTTCATGCTAGTTGTTAATATGTGTCAATAATGGCTAGGCGTCAATTGGCTAGTAGCCAGCTCATATTTATATGAGTAGTCTAGGGTTGGAAATGAGAAAGGCTCATTCCAGATCTTAAAAAAAAAAAAAAAAAAAAAAAAAAAAAAAAAAAAACACACAAAAAAAAAAAAGAAAAAAATATAAATAAAAAAAAAAAAGAAAAAAAAAAGTCATGTAAATAATTTAAATGCAAAATTAACCAGAGTGAGCTCTTTAATACTCGAGTAATTAAGTCTGAGGGGACTTAGTCCTAGTGACCTAAGGCTTTTATAGTCTGGGATCCTGCTGACCTAACACTCGCTACATGGGTATTATTGTATAAGCCTTTTGGGGTCTCACTCATTGCACGGTTAAATAAGCATGCTTATTGTATATGTAGTGTCGTAGTATAGTAGTAAAGCATGAGTTTCTGTCTACCTTGGATAAGGGTGGAGGTGTTACTAGGCTATGGAGTGTCTACAGTCTATTCTAGTTATAAACCTGTGATTGTCTTGACGGAAAGCATGTATGATTTTTGACCTAGTTCTGGGGGTATTTCTGATGAGCATTGCACACACGCACGTTTCTGTTCATGTATTGTTAGTATATGGGGACTTAGTCGAGCTCTGCTTGGATTTGTTACGTTCATTGAGATATTGGCTTGTTAGTTGGTTTTGGTGAGTTTGAAGGGGATCTTGCATTTTCATAGTAGTTGCATTCATGCATTACATTGCATTGGATTTTGTGGGTACATTCACTATAGGCCCTCACGAGACCTTACTCGTCCACTAGGGCTGCCTAGGGGTTTAAAGGGCTTGTTGCATATGCTAAATGCAACCGTGATCACCTACGGAAGTGGTACTAATTAGTTAGTTAGTTGTAATTGTATATGCTTGAGGACAAGCATCAGTTTAAGTTTGGGGGTGTGATAAGTGGATTTTATATCCACTTGGAACATTCTAAATTGGCTTAAATTGATTGTTTTGACCTCAAGATTTTGGTAGTTTTGATGTGTTTGCTTTATTGTGCAGGGTTGGAATAATGTTGATTAAGATCGTTGTTTCCGTTGCTTTTGGAGTTGGATTCGGGCCTAATGATATAGAATGGAGTCTTGTTATGGTTCACCATGAGGATTCCAAGCATAGAGGATTGAAAATGGAAGAGAATGCAAAAAGAACGGGAGCAAACGGAGCAAAAACGAAGGAGAAAAAACTGAAAAACGAAGGAGAAAAGAATGGGACCAGAATTTGCCCGAGCAAACTGCGCCAGTTTTGAGCAAAGTGCTCGGGGATGAGCAGATTTTGGCCGAGCAAAGTGCTCGGGGACGTGCTGATTTTCCAGTTTTGCCCTTATTCGATCTGAAATTGTATTTTAAGTGTTTTTTGACATTAAAATCGTTTCCCAGTTGTATTTTAGGTATTTTTTATTATTGGGTAAGAGGGAAAACGTTTTTTTTTTTATATATTATCATCCAACCCTTGTAATTAGATATACACAGACGTACGTAATATTAAGCCAGGGTTTCAAGAAGAGAGAAAAAGGAGAAGAAATTCTTCCAAGCTATTCTTGAACCTTTGTACTCTTCGATTGTGGGGATTAATTCTAAACCTTATTCTTCTTCTTCTCTATTTTATTTGCTTGTTTATTTTAGAGTCATGTTTTCATTGGAACCCATGATGATGATTAGTTCGATCATGAACTAATTCGTTGTCATGGGGGTTTAGTGGACTTATTCATGAATTCTATGTGTTGAATCTTCTCGATGCCTATAGTGTGATTGATGTGATATCCTATCATGGTTGATTTTAATTCGTTATAGGAGAGTAGCTAACTCCTGTAATTGTGTGTTAATTCTTGTTGAAGCGAAAGTGGAAATAAGAGTTAGAACTTGCCATGTTAGCATAGTTTTATGCGTGATATTATCATTCGTAATTAGTGTCATAACTCTAATCGTTTTATGACGACTATGTGATCAATTGAATGCTTGCACCTCAACCATTATGTTTAATTCTTTATAGACATATGAAGACTTGGCATAATCGGGAGACTAAATGATTTCTATCTTTATTGTGGATATTGTTTAGGATGGTATTTGTTTAACGGAAGTTGGCTTATATCAGTTTTGTGTGTTCGATCAGGTGTTAATAAATCACATGAACAAGGCTAGGGACTTGGAGACCATAGATGGATTGTTTAAAGAAACTAATTTCCCATGTTTTATTTGCATAAGTAATTCGACATAAATCCCAGTTCAAGTAGTTGTTAATTAGTTAAATTTCTTAGATAAATTTTAGTGATAATAACAATCCACTTCTTATTTGTTTTAGCATCGGAAAACAATCATACATTGGTGAGTGAGTAGCTAGACAATACAACGAGTCCCTTTAGGAACGAACCTTATTTGCTATCTGTATTACTTGAGATCACGTGCACTTGCGTGTTGAGTTGGTCGTAACAAGAACATATTGAGAATGGTACTGTGGAACTTCATTTTGTTCCTACTGACAAACAGCTTGCAGATATTCTAACTAAACCACTTGATGAGACTACATTCAGTAGACTAGTAAGTGAGTTAGGAATGTTAAATTTTTAGATCTTTAACATCTGCAAAAGTAGCAAGGTATGTTGTTCTTAGCTTATAGACTTGATATTCTTGTCAGGATCTATATTTGATTGTTAAATGTTTTAGCTATAACACATTGCCTTGATAAATTTCAGTATGATGGACTTGTTAATAATCATCAGGATTAGATTTGTTATCAGGATGCTGACGTCATCAGTATTGTGTCAGTATCAGGATTATGAAAATTGTTTCAGATCCTGACGTTTACTTTGTGTAGTAATCTGATTCTGTGATGTGTTAAGTCTATGCTAGCAAGTTTTGATATTTGCATACTGATAATTTATACATCATTCAGAAATCAAAAGACAAGCAGATAACAAGAAATTGTATTTTCATTAATAAAAATCATTACATGGAAATGAAATACAACATCTTTTTGTCTAAATTTCTATTCTATACTTGTCTATTGATATGAACTCTGAGGTACAGGACAAGGAGCATCTCAAGAAATCCATCAGGGGATGAAAGCCTCGTTTGCTCTTGGATTCATTGTCTGGGCGACTTGAATGAGAGCAGCTAACTTAAATGAATAGCATCTCCATCAAGATCAACCTCAGACTCTCGGCCAAATTCTTCATCCTCAAGTTTTGAGGAGGTTAGGGGAAGATTGTATCCAACAGATGGATGTTCTAGGAGAAACCTCTGGATATTATCGAAAACCAATCCATTCATGATTAGTTCGATGAGAAGAGTCGTTTGTTCAAAGAGATGATCAAGAACAGGATATTCATCGATCAAAAATCTGGAAAATGGGTTTGAAGGGATTTTTGGGTTGAGAAGCATTGTTGAGAAGAAAAGAAATTGAAAGGTTATGGAGAATGGCATAAGGCGTTTGGTTCTTTTAAAGAAAGACGTGAGAAGCTGAGCAGTCACTTGGAAGTCTTAATGAAGTCAAATGCTAATTATTGCATGAGACTGTATTTCTTGTTTCAAGAAATATTGAAAATATCTAACCAATTGATTTTCTGTTCAGATTAATTGTTTATTTTATTCTTCAGATAAAAGAAAAATGCCACGTGAAAAACTCCATATTAAGTCTCTGATAATATTGGTCAGGATTTCATGTGTGACCATCAGGATTTGAAAATCATATTTTTAAATCACATTGCATTTTGTGATTATTTTGATGAGAGGTCATCATGAAAAGGAAGCTGATCAGTATTGCTTATTTATACCCTGATTTATTTCATGAAAATCAATTTTGGATTTTATTTTCCAAAAATCGTGGGTAACTGCATTTTTCAGGGACTGACACCTGTCAATCTACGTGTCAACGTGGGATAGTGGTCTGAAAGATTTGTGAAATATATTTGTTTTAAAACTCTAATCGTGCAATTGCTTTCTCTAATCTTACATTCTCTAAAGCAAAAATCACTCTTGAGTTTTCAAAATCACTAATCCATTTCAAGAATTTTTCAAGTTTCTTTTCAGATCAAAAATGGCAGCTCAGAGAAGATTACCTAAATCAGTAGCCTTCAAGTTTGGTGACTTTGATTTTATGACAAACAATCATGTTGCAGCTATTACCAACAAGGAAGGAGTGTCATCTGATTTTCATCCAATCATGGACTTTCTGGTGTATGGACCATTAAGTTATGCATTGACAGCATCTCCACAGATTAATCAAGTAGCTGTTTCACAAGCTTGGGAGAATGCTGAGGTAATTGATTCTACTCAGAGTCAATCAGGTAAGATTGTTCTACATTTAGGACAAGATTTATTTGACATTACTGAATCTGTTGTTAATTCAGTACTTTACTTACCTGTTACTGATAGTTATGAGAATGTACCATCTGATGATAATATAAGAACTATGTTGTCTGAATTAGGTTATAGTGGACCTCTAGATAACATGAGCCAGTTGAATAGAACTTTTCTTAGAAAGGAATGGTCTTTTTACTTTGATCAAATTGCTAAATGTTTTACTGGCAAATGTAGTTCTTTTCAACAAATTACTTCTGTTACATCACATATTGCTTATAGTTTGCTTTATGACAGAGTAATTAACATTGGTCATATTATCTTAAGTCAGATGAGTATTAAACTTGGGTCAAGAGATCAAAACAGGAAAATGGTTTATTATCATAGATTTATGCAATTGTTTATTAACCATTTTATTCCTGATGTTGAAGCTAGATTTGGTAGGGAACATTGTGTTTCTTCTTATGAACAGCAAAAGAGAATTTTCTCTGATATTACAAAGAAGGACAATGAAAAGAATCTAGATGAAATACCTGCAATTCATTATCCACATCATTTTCAGGTAATTCTTAACACTCATCTTCCTACTATCTACAATTCTTCTTTCTTTTGTGGTGAAATGGCTCAGGAATCTCAATTGGAGGAGAACCCACCTGTGTCTACCCAAGTAGCCCAAAACATCATAGTCTCTGAAACAATTCAAGAACCAAATTTTGATCCACAGCCTATTGTTTCAAAGAAACCAACCTCTGGTGTTTCTCAAAAGACATCAGTTGTAAGGAAGAGAAGATTTATTGTGTCAAGTAGTAGTAGTAATTCTAGTGAAGGTGATGATGATTTAACTCTTGCAGAGAGAGCAGAATTGAAGGCTGCAATTCAACTTTCTTTGTTAGCACAAAGAGATGAAAAACCTAGTCACAGCCAGGCTGCAGTCTCTCAAAAGGCTGTAGTTCTTAAAAAGGGAAAACAGTTACTGGATACTGTCTCTCAAAAGACTGTGTCTATTGAACAAAGATCTCATCCCAAGATCACTTCTGTGTCTACACCTCTTGAGTCTTCTCAGGATAAATCTTTTGCTCACTATATCAGGAGAACAAGGAGAAAGATTCAATTGTCACCTACACACACAGAGTCTAGTCCAACTAATATCATGCAGGTTTCTACAAATCAAGCTACATCTATGTCAGTATTTGACAAGAGAGATCTGGATATTGATTCTTCATGGGAAACTACATTATCATACAGACTGGCTATGGGACTAATTTCTCTCAAAGTGAAGTTGTCAAGGCCTGTTCTAGACTTTTTGGTTGAAAAAGTACCAAAACTTTTATTTCCAGATGAATATGGACTTCTACATCAAAGACTTGACTTAATGAAGATGTATTTCTATGTATCTGTCAGAAGACAATTAGTCAAGAAATTTGGACTCTCAAAGCATGTTGCACTTCAATCACTTCATGCATATTTATTTGACAAGGATGTAATTATTGAAGATGCTTCAGCTCAAGGTGAACAACTAGAGGAAGTAGATAGAGGGAAGCAGTCAACAGAAGATACTATTGCACCAGTGGTGAATAGTAGGAAAGATCAGATCACAGTCACTGTAACACAAGAACCATCTAGTCAGAGGAAGGATGACTCAGGAGCTGTGATAGCTGATGTTGAAAGGTCTTCTGTGATGACTGAGAATGCAAGTGAGATACCCTATGATATGGGAGGAATGACTTTGGTTGATTTTTTTGAAGATCAAACAAATTTTGTTCAGTCAGAGTCTATCCACCTTGAGGGTGTGTCTCAGCAAACAACACTTAAAGACGGTGATGTACTAACTATGGTGTCTAATGAAGTATTACTGAAGACATCAGAGTCTAGTAAACAACCTGAAAGTGGTATACTGGAGCCTGTAGTTTCTGAAAGGAAAGAAGATGATTGTATGGGTTCAGAGACTATAGCAGCTCACTCCTTGGAGAAAACCTCAAGCCACATGCCATATGAGGAACCCTCTCTCCATGTGAGTTCAGGTATAAAAACTCCTTCTAAACTCTATTTTTCTGTAGGTCATGAGAGCACTTATCTAAATTTGAGTGATACAGTTGAAAAGATGGACTTAGATCCACAATTTGAGCAGCTGGCTCCTGACCAGGCAAAAGGTGAGGTAGAAAGAGTGTTGACTTTAGAAAGTCAAAGTGAGAATGAGGGTATGGATGATCAACTCCATAGTGAGGGAGAGAAAATTAGGAAACCATCATTTGATTTCTGGGATCAGGTTTTTCCTGAATCTTGGTCTGAAAATTTGGGTATGGATGCTGGTACTTATTCATTCATCAAAATGTATCAGAAGAATGACCTAGCACATCACAATGCAAAGCCAGAAGTTAAAGCTCAGAAGCAAAAGGAGAGGCTTGCAGGAATCATTAACAGAAGAGGTGCCAGGATAAAGCAATCTCTTGATACATATGTACCAGATGAAGATCCTAATGATCCTAGTGTTCCTTTGTATGTACTTCCAATATCAGCTAGAATTGAGACATCAACAGTCTCTGATCACTCTAAGGAGGAGTCAGGATTTGAAGATGTTAGTACACAGAATACTGGTGAAGGAGATGATGATCATGTTTCAGTTCCAGAACAGAAAGATGAAGACGTTGATACTTCTAATCAGGTTTTATTACTTGAATATCATACAACTCAAGCAACTTCTTCTACAAGACTTGAAGATAAAGTTCTTTCTGATTCTGATACTGAAAATACTAGAAGCACTTCCAACATTGAAGTTCATTCTGATGTTTTGAAAGATATTCAGAATTCTCAAATTGCTATTCAAACAAGACTTCAATCACTTGAAGATAACCAAGTCACAATTATGGAAAATCAAGCAGTTCTTATGAATCTTATTTGTTCTGTTTCTGAATCTCTTGGAATTAATGTTGCTGATGTCAAAAAGGGGGAGATAAAGACAATTCAAAGACAACAACAACACTATCAGACTGAAGGAGATAAAGATAAATCTAAAGCTGGGGGAGATAAAGATCAGACAAATGGTAGTAAAAAGAAGAACCAGGAGTGACAGTGGTGAATCTCAGCTAGGAAGAGGTAAAGGAAGAGCAGCATTAATAGTTAAAATTCTTTCTTCTAAGTACTAGATAAACGTCTACATCTGTGAAGGAGGTACTTAACTTCATAATTCTACATTCATAAATTCTATTCTGGTTGTATTGTTATATGTTTTGACATCCACAACTTAGATTTATGCTTCAGATTGTAAAGCATAAATAGGGGGAGATTGTTAGGAATAATTCATAAGTTGTGATGTTAAGAATAGAATTTACACATTATACTTCTTGTAATCCTGATCTTATAAAGGATTTAGCACTGTATATAGGTTTTATGTGTAAAACAGTTATCTGTATAGTTTAATCAGGAATGAACAGTGTATCGGAGACTACATGTCAGGAACAGAGAGCAAATCCTGATGACGTGTCCAATACTGATGGTTGATCAGATACTGATGCAGTGTGCAGATCCTGATATCAGTCGTGTTACTGATGATGTCATTATGGATGCTACAGAAACTGGCAAGTGCTATAAAACAGGATCGTTGTTTGAAGAACAAGCAAGAAGATATTATGAAGGAAAGAGTTTTCTATTGAAGGAAACTATCGACTAGAAGGCAGAACATTGTCATGTATAGATTATATCTTTCTGTTATTAGTTGATAGGTAGCATTATAAATACTCTCTCAATATCATTGTAAAGAGTGTGAGGCGTAAGACAAAATTGTGAGTTCGTGTGCGTAGCTCTGTATAAGGTTTGTATTCGAGAAGTTCGAAACAAACAGAGAGATATTTGTATTGTCAGCAGCTGCTAAAGGTATTGTACACCTTTGGTAGAGTTTGTATTTGATCTTATTAATACAAACAAGAGTTTGATTCATTCGTTTATTCTTGTTTTTATAATCAAGCAAAAATCAGACAGGATTATATAACTTGTATTCAACCCCCCCCTTCTACAAGTTATTCGAGTTAACAAATAATTAAATCGTGATTCGATAAACCTTTTGTGATTAATGTTCCCGTGTAATATAATCCCTTTAACCAAATATTATAGATTAAACTCGAGGCATGTTTATTGTCATCCTCTTCATAATTTAATCCGGGTTTACTTGATCCATGAGTAGACTATTAATAACAAATCATTATTTGAGCACGGCCATGCATTTTATAGTCTCACTCAATCAAGAGGCCAATAATATCTCTCCTATCTGATAGGAGGGTTAAATCCTTTATCTATCATTCATATTTCTCATACGATTCACAATATACCCGATGTCCACTTTTATCATTACCCGGTCAAAGGTAACTTTTAATGTAGTCAAAGTATATTATCCTCGTATAGAAATATAATGATCTCAAGTCAAAGGATCATTACACCATTATCACTGTGAGTCTTTCTTATGACTTAATTAACATGAAGAATCTCACGGTGGGTCTGTCCAGTACCATGTACCCCTACATGTACCTATGTATTGACTTTAGTATCTCCATACTTATAACCAATGAGATGTGGTTATCAGTCAAAAACATACTAGTCTATTTATGTATTATTATTGTCCTGTATAATAATACTCGACTAGGGACCTTTAAGAATATGATATATTATATAATCTCAAATTCAAGTTGTAAACTTAAACTATATAATGTGTATCATTATTCTAAGGACATTTATTATGCTAACAAATATCGCAGTAATTAGAGTCATAATAAATACATTTATTTAATAATCAAATGACATAAGGTTTATTCGAGAAACAATGTATTGCCTCTAGGGCACCTACACTAACAAAATACTGTTTATTCATACTGTTTATTGCTTTTTTGCTTTCCTGCTTCCGCCTTCTAATTCTTGAGGAAGAGACCAGGTTTCTGGAAAATTAATCTCTTTCCATTTTATCAACCTATTAGTTGCTACATTTGAGGTTAACAAATTGGTTTGAACTAAGGTTGTAGTTCCTTGAAAGGTAAATTGCTTAGCCTTAGGATTTAAGGTATTTAAAACCTTATAATAAATTCTATAGCATATGGCTATTACCTCACTTCCTGGTTTAAAATTATAACCATTAGTGTGAATTGTTAGTTGCATAGCATCTAACAAATTACTATCAGATAAAGATAGTGTCAAATTGGGAGCTACATCAAAGTAGACTAGTCCATGACATAGACTGGTTTCTATTAAAGCAGCTAGAGATTGTTTAAAATCTCTACATCTACCGTCCCTAACATGGGCCATAATACTCGAATTTAAACCCATCAAAGTTAAGGGTTTGAAGGCTATTTGAATTAATCCAATATGGATAAAATTATAACCTTTATGAGGGAGTAAATCTTTTTTACTCAGTAATCTAATTGTTTGATTAGTGTCAGAAATTCTAATTGTTTGTTCCATCGTTTTGATGACTTGACGAGATTTAAAATCAAACATACCAATAGTATAAATTTGACTAAAGGGAACAGAGGGTATAACCCACTTATTGAGCTTATCCAAATTTTTTGGATATTCTACTAATTCAGCATTTTTAATCAAATCATTTTGATTATCATTGTCATCTATCTCATGCATACTCATGGAGTAAGGGAGCTAAGACTGTTGTGGTTGGTTGGATCTTCAAAGGGGTATTAAGTATGTTTATTTTTACAAAAAAAAATAAATTTGACATAAAAGTACAATATTTTTGTTATCTTTGCAAACGACTTTCTCGTTTAACTATCAACTAGAGGGATAGACGGATAAAATCCACAAAAACAAAGATATGAAATATTTTAGCAAAACATTCTTTTATAAAATCATCAGAAAAACCTCCCATTTTTTCACTCGGGATAAAAGATGATATTTTAAGAAGACACTAAAATATTTCGATTTTTTGCCTTTTTTTTTTTACATACTTAAGTAACCTTAAACATCCAACCTTCCACAACAGGAATTTAGCTACTGAAGTGCATTTAATGAAATAAAGAGATAATAGATATGTACCTTTATTAGCAAGAACAGGTTATTCCTGAAACTTCTAAAGAAGTTCTTGTAAGATTTACCTCAGGAAAATGGAATCCAACTCAGTCAAAATACTCGACTGTAAAGAAAGAAATGCTTTCTATAATTAAATGTGTTTCAAAATTTCAAGGTGATTTATTAAATCAAAATTTTTTATTAAGGATTGATTGTAGTTCAGTAAAATCAATTATTGAAAAAGATGTTAAAAATCTTGTAGCAAAACAAATTTTTGCAGGATGGCAAGCCCAGCTTTCAGCCTTTGAATTCGATATCCAATATATCAAAGGAGAAAATAATTCTCTTGCTGATTATTTAACCCGTGAATTTTTACAGGGAGAATAATGGCAACCCCTTCAAGGGGAAGAGGTCGCGGCGGATATGGCCGTGGTCGAGGTTATGGGAGTAACAATATGTTGCCCCGTGTAGAATCAACTGTTCCTCTAATAGGAGATTGGACAGTTTTTCATAATCGAGGGAGAAATCTGCAGCAATTACCTGCACCTCCAAAAAAGGAAGATATACCTTCCTCTTCTAATAGTAAGAAAACATCTTATAAAGATGCAGCAGTTAATGATGATCCACAGGAAAAAGAAATTTCGAAAATCCTGTTACAGAAACTATTATGTTTTTGGAAGAAGAAGATGTTCAAATGCACCAAGATGGTTGGTCATTAAGAACTAGGTAACTTGAATCCAGAGGATACCCAGGGCTTGAAAATCAAGCCAGACAGAATTTAGAAATTCTGTTAACAATTACCGAATCGGTAACTATTACCCATACTTTTCAAAATAGCAATCCTGAAAGTTTTATGAACTTCAGCAAATGCCATATCAATAAGATATTGCTACCTAGAGAATGGGGATTAAGTCATAATACGGAGAAAGCTATCAGAATAGCTGGAGATAAATACATCTATTTCAATTACTGGGATTATATCCAAGCTTTTACTAAAGCTTTTTATTATCAAAACCCAAAGAACAAGCATTCTTGGTTCTTTTCGATAAATCCCGAAGTGTGTAATAAACACATTCCAAATTGGTTCTATGAATGGTGGTCAAAATTTGGACCCTCTCTGGAAATTTTGCCAGAAGATATTTATAATCTATATGCTTCTTGGAGTGACCATAGTTCTTTGGTCTCAAAATGTACCAAATTGATTTATGGACAATGTCCTTTATTGTTCTTTACCAAATTTCAAATCCCTTGGATTTGGAGGTGGACGGTATCAATTGCAGAGGATAAAAAATTAAAAATCCCAATTCTCCAGAGAAATTTCTTCTTAAAATGGTGGACCAATATGTCCAAAGAAGATATTAAAATTATAGTTTCCAATGTTCAGATTGATATTTCAACTGAAAAGGGAAAAGCTTCTACAGCCAAAAATGCTCAGCCCTCTTTGGCGAATTTAAGAGAGTATTTTCATCATAAATACCCCACAGAATCAGAACAGTAAATTATGGCTCGGGTTTTAGCATTCCTGACAGAACAATTTTTTAGTTCTTTCCCATCTCAACCTTCCAGAGAAGAGGATCAGTCTATGAAGACTTCTTCATCGCATGGATCAATGGATTCTAATACTTATAATTGTCTAGCAGGTGAATCTCAACCTGAAGAATCTGTTCAAGAGAAAGAATCTGTTCAAGAAGATCCATCCCTAGAAGATTACTGGGATGCCTTAGTTCAATCTGCAGTCCAGCAGGACCAACAACCAAATAATTCTGGCAAAGGGAAAAGACCTCAAAAGTAATTATGTTTATGTTAGGTCCAGCTTTTAAAAAGCTAAAGAGGAGAAATCGGAAAATTCAGCTCATTCAGGATCAAATTGATGCCTATTTTCAGCACCAAGAACAGCTCTCTTGGAAAGAAAGAAGAAATAGGACTTCACAACAAATTCAAGAAGATTTCGAGATGGTTCGTCTTCTCCATAATTACCTTCAGTATAAAATTCAAAAGCAGAGATTGTTAAAGCAAAGACTTCTTTGGTACAATAATTTCACAGCTTGACAGCTTTAAGCAATAATGTTTGCTTTTGAAGATTCCCAGCAATAATGGTTGCTTTTGAAGATAATGGAATCTGCTTTATTCAGTGGAGTTTGCAATTATATTTGCTTTATTAAAGTGTCTTTGTATTTTAGTTTAAAGTTGTTTGTCTGTAAGAATTATTAAAGTGTCGATGGGGCCCAAAGAGAGTACCCGGCTTCAATAATTTACCTTTATTAAAAGTTGTTTGTCTGTTTGTTTTAATTATGTGTGTCTAGTCAGAACTTTAATCATAGAGTTCTCCCCTCGTCTCTCTATATAAGAGAGCTTTGTATATTGTATTGAGTACGCTTGAATAATATTGTTCTTTCTTCTTTTCTCTCTAGCTCATGTGCTGAGCCCCCTCTTACTTAAATTCTGTTTAAATACTGCTTCTCTTCCGCCTGTTTTGGTATCAGAGCCATTACTATTAGCTTGCTAATAAAGGTACATATCTATTATCTCTTTATTTCATTAAATGCACTTCAGTAGCTAAATTCCTGTTGTGGAAGGTTGGATGTTTAAGGTTACTTAAGTATGTAAAAAAAAAAGGCAAAAAATCGAAATATTTTAGTGTCTTCTTAAAATATCATCTTTTATCCCGAGTGAAAAAATGGGAGGTTTTTCTGATGATTTTATAAAAGAATGTTTTGCTAAAATATTTCATATCTTTGTTTTTGTGGATTTTATCCGTCTATCCCTCTGGTTGATAGTTAAACGAGAAAGTCGTTTGCAAAGATAACAAAAATATTGTACTTTTATGTCAAATTTATTTTTTTTTTGTAAAAATAAACATACTTAATACCCCTTTGAAGATCCAACCAACCACAACAGTTTTAGCTCCATTACTCTATGAGTATGCATGAAATAGATGATAATGATAATCAAAATGATTTGATTAAAAATGCTGAATTAGTAGAATATCCAAAAAATTTGGATAAGCTCAATAAGTGGGTTATACCCTCTGTTCCCTTTAGTCAAATTTATACTATTGGTATGTTTGATTTTAAATCTCGTCAGGTCATCAAAACGATGGAACAAACCATCAGGATTTCTGATAATAATCAAACAATTAGATTACTGAGTAAAAAAGATTTACTCCCTCATAAAGGTTATAATTTTATCCATATTGGATTAATTCAAATAGCCTTCAAACCCTTAACTTTGATGGGTTTAAATTCGAGTATTATGGCCCATGTTAGGGATGGTAGATGTAGAGATTTTAAACAATCTCTAGCTGCTTTAATAGAAACCAGTCTATGTCATGGACCAGTCTACTTTGATGTAGCTCCAAATTTGACACTATCTTTATCTGATAGTAATTTATTAGATGCTATGCAACTAACAATACATACTAATGGTTATAATTTTAAACCAGGAAGTGAGGTAATAGCCATATGCTATAGAATTTATTATAAGGTCTTAAATACCTTAAATCCTAAGGCTAGACAATTTACATTTCAAGGAACTACAACCTTTGTTCAAACCAATTTCTTAACCTCAAATGTAGCAACTAATAGGTTGATAAAATGGAAAGAGATTAATTTTCCAGAAACCTGGTCTCTTCCTCAAGAATTAGAACCAGAACCACAGGTCAATAAAGATATTGATCAGATTATTCAGACAACTGAAGGGGATGTAGAAATTAGATTTACTCCTCAAAGATCTATTAGATTACCCAGAACTATATCTGCTAGGTATTCCCATGCTAGTGATTATATCACAGCCCCTAGTGTTCTAGATCCATCTAGAGCATCTACTTCTCAAATAAGAGAAGAGATAGAATCTGTAAACTCAATAAGAATTAGTCAAAATCAAATTCCAGAAGGAATTTATGAAAAGAGTAGAGAATCTCCTACTCAATCAGAAATGAGCTTCCATTTAAATGATTGATTTATCCCCAGGAAGTAGAATGAGAGAAATCCTTAATAAGGAATTCCAACAAGAAAAGCATGCCCAATTTAGGCAATGGTATTTTAAGAAATACTCTTCAAAAGACTTAGATAGATTCAAAGATGAATTTTATGATTATATAGCTAAAACAGAAGATTATATACCTTTTGTGAATTGGTTTATAAAAACCTATCTTGATAACACTAAAAAAGAGATTTTAGTGTTACAAAGACCTTGGAAAACTCCAAAGGGAGAAACTGTTAGTTCTCCATTTCCTCCAGAGCAAACAATTTGCTTAAATAATACTACAGAAGCTACAGCTTATACCAGTATTCAAAAGCTTGAAAATTCTCAAGCTACTGTAAAAGATCTAAATACTATAATTAGATCGCAAAATTATACTAACACCTTTCTTGCTTGTCTAGGTGATCAATGTATAACCTTAGAAAAAGAGATAATATCTCTTAAACAATTTATAGAAAATGAATTGAATTCTATTAAAAAATTAATAGAAAAACAAAATCCAGAATCATCAACCAGTAGAGATAATATCCCTATGATTCAACCTCCAATTCCAATAAAAGGCTTTAAAATAGTACCTAATAGTGAAGAATTTTTGAAAATTCTTCAGCAAAAAATGAATAATCTTAATATATCAGTCCTGTCTATAGACAATTCTTCTCAGCAGTCTGAAGACTCAGAACCTGTTGAAGAAATTGAAGAGATTAACGAATTAGCAACTATGTTTGCTAAACAACAAATTAGTAATGCGGAGATAAATCCTATTTATGCTCCTAAACCTTTAGAAAAATTCTATTATCAAAGACCTTCTCCTCAGGATCTTCTATTTGAAGAACCAGAATATATTCAAACTTCATATTCAGGAAAAGCTATCTATGAATGGAATATTGATGGCTTAAATGAAAAACAAATATTCGATGTTATACACCGAATAATGATGTACTCTACTGTTTGTAAACAAAATGGTAGCACTGATAGTGCGATAGCATCTTTTATAGCCACAGGATTTGTAGGACAAATCAGGGGATGGTGGGATCACTATTTCACCCAAGAACAGAGATTAGAAATTATTAATCATAAGAAAATTCTTAGTGTGGAAAATGGTGTCGTTACTACTGGAGAAGAAGATGTCGTCTACACTTTATGTCTAGCTATCCTACAACATTTTGTAGGAAGTAATATTCCTGTTGCAGAGAAGCTATGTACGCTTCTTCAAAATCTTAGATGTCCTTCTTTGACCCATTTTAGATGGTATAAAGATACATTTTTATCTAGAGTATATCAATTAGGAGAACCAAATTCGGTTCATTGGAAGTCTAAATTTATAGATGGTTTACCCCATCTTTTTGCAGAAAGGGTTAGACAATCCTTAAGAAATAAGAATGATGGAGTGAATATTAATTATAATTATCTAACATATGGAGAAATTGTTAGTCATTGTATTAATGAAGGATTAGCTTTATGTAATGACATAAAGTTAAGAAACCAGTTAAAAAAGCAAAAGCTTTCGGAGAAGCACCAATTAGGTGAATTCTGTGATCAATTTGCTTTTGATATAGGAAAAATTCCTAGATATCCAGATAAGAAAAAGCAAAAGATTGCTTATAAAAGGAATAAATCTTATAAGAATAATCCTTATAAATCAAAATATCCTTTTAACAAAAATTCTTATAAAAAGAATTATAAAAGAAAATCTTATAATAAATTGGAAAGAAAACCTTTTGTCCCTAATAAGGGAAAAAGAAAAGCCAAAAGGATCGATATAACTTGTCATAAATGTGGCAAAGTTGGTCATTATGCCAACCAATGTTGGACTAAGAAAGCTCTTAATGAGATAGAGGATGAGCAATTACGCTCACAATTAGAAAAGGTTTTGCTTCATAGTTCTGAAGATGAAAGAGAATCTTCAGATAATGAGGATTTAGCCTTAATATATGAAAGCTCAAGTGAATCTGATTCACAGGATTCTGATAACAATGATTGTCAGTGTAATGAGCTAAATTATTATAAATCTATAGTAGACATGAATGGATTAAATGTCTTAACGGCTGATCAAGATAGAGCCTTAAAAATTATAGATTCAATTACCGATTTTGAGCTTAAGAAGCAAATGCTAGAAGCCCTTATTAAAAATAATAAGGAAAAAGAAGCTCCCATAATCATAGACGCTCCTTATCAATTAAGTGAGGTTTTAGAAAGATTTAGAAAATCTACTATTAAAGAAACTCCTGTTTCTTTAAATGATTTAAGAAAAGAAATTAATTTATTAAAATCTGAAATTAATCAGATAAAACAGAATAATACTCTATTAACTCAAAGGATTACTTTATTAGAAAGTAAGCCTGTAATACATAGTGAATCAAAGGATATTCCCTCTTTTAGTAATACTAAAGAGACCGAATATTTAGCTCTATTAGAGCAAGTGACATCTCAAAGATGGTATATTAAAGTTACCCTAGTGGTAAGTCGAGAATTTATTCTCAAAGATGAAATAGCCCTTGTTGATAGCGGTGCTGACTTGAATTGTATTCAAGAAGGATTAATTCCTACCAAATATTTTGAAAAAACAACCCAATCCATATCTCATGCTGCTGGAGAAAAACTCCAAGTTAGCTATAAACTTCCTAATACCTACATTTGCAATGAAGATATATGTCTTCCTACCTCTTTTATTCTAATAAAAAATATGAACCATAGAATAATTTTAGGAAATCCTTTCCTTCATAATATTATGCCTCTCCAAAATGTGGATCAAAGTGGAATTTCTACTATAATAGAAGGAAAGAAAATAAAATTTGAATTTATTTCAGATCCTCAAACTCGTATAATTAATGAGGTTAAGGATCGCCTTCTTAGTAAAGAAAATCAATTATGTTTTCTTAAAGAAGAAATAAAAGTTTTGAGCATTAATGAACAGCTCAAGAAGCCTGATATTAAAAATCAGATAAAAATCATAGAAAATCAATTTATTGAGGAAGTTTGTAATGATCTTCCTAATGCGTTTTGGGATAGAAAGAAACATGTTATTTCTCTTCCTTATATAGATGGTTTTAATGAAAACCAAATCCCTACAAAAGCTAGACCAGCTCAAATGAATAAAGAATACTTAGACTTATGTAAAAAGGAGATTAATTCTCTTTTAGACAAAGGCTTAATTATAAAGTCTAAATCTCCTTGGAGTTGTACAGCATTTTATGTTAATAATGCTGCTGAAAAAGAAAGAGGTGTGCCTAGATTAGTCATTAATTATAAACCTCTTAATAAAGTTTTAAAATGGATTAGATATCCTATTCCTAACAAAAAAGATTTGTTAGATAGATTAAACGATGCTTTAATCTTTTCTAAATTTGATATGAAGTCAGGATATTGGCAAATTCAGATTAAAGAATATGATAGATATAAAACAGCTTTTACAGTTCCCTTTGGACATTATGAATGGAATGTTCTTCCATTTGGTCAGAAGAATGCTCCTTCTGAGTTTCAGAATATTATGAATGATATATTTAATCCTTATTCTGAATTTATAATAGTTTATATTGATGATGTTTTAGTATTTTCTAAAACTATAGATCAACATATTAAACACTTAAAAATATTTAAGAGTTTAATAAAGAATAATGGTTTAGTAATATCTGCCCCAAAAATGAAATTATTTCAAACACAAGTTAGATTTTTGGGACACATGATAAATCAAGAAAAAATTATTCCTATAGACAGAAGTATAGAGTTTGCTTCTAAATTTCCTAATGAAATAACTGATAAAAAACAGTTACAAAGATTTTTAGGAAGTCTGAATTATATTTCAGAATATTATCAAGACCTAGCCAAAGATACAGCAATATTGTACTCTAGGCTTAAGAAAAAACCTGAACCTTGGACTGAGAATCATTCTCAGGCTGTTCAAAAAATTAAAGCTAAGGTAAAATGCTTACCTTGTTTATCTTTAGCAAATCCCAAGTATTTTAAAATTGTTGAAACGGATATATATATCTAGATTCCAAAAAAGTGGTCGAAAATGACATCTGAACCCCAGAACTTGAAATCAGAATTTTGAAAACTGGAAGTTGCAAATGAGGTTGCAAAAGTTGCAATTGAGGAAGGTAGTATTTTTGGAATATTGAAAACATAAAATTATAATGAGGTAGTATTTTTGAAAAAATGATTTTATATAAGTGAAAAGATAGTTGGATGG
Organism: Kitagawia praeruptora; assembly: GCA_037693485.1. Lineage (NCBI taxonomy): Eukaryota > Viridiplantae > Streptophyta > Magnoliopsida > Apiales > Apiaceae > Kitagawia > Kitagawia praeruptora. The sequence goes on along the minus strand of CM075354.1, from coordinate 6,364,293 downwards.
TAGTAAAATTGGAAGTAATTATTAAAATCTTATTTATTTATGTAAATAACCCTTAATTTTTCCCCATTTTTACATCCAATTTCCGAATTTTAAATTAGAAAGAAAATAGAAGAAAAAGAACAAAAATAGACCTAATTTACATTCAAGTTTATGCTTCCGAACATTTCTTTGGGAAATAACTAATTATTAAAAGATACAAATTTAAAATACTTTATTTACAAAATTTCTATGCAAAGAAAAGTAAGGCAAGTGGATAATGAAGATAAATAAAAAGTTAGTATAACAAATGTACTTCTCTTATTAAATTGTAACATCAAGTCAAATGAATACTTAATTTATCAATATCGTTCTCGTTCACTTTGAAATTTGTAAATTCGAATTTTGTATAAAATAAGATTTTTTAATAAAAACTCGATATTTTTTTTTGTTAATTTGAACTCGGTGTTAAATGTTAAAATATTAATGTAAAGTTGTAAGAGCATCTCCAATGGTATATAATCTTTAGCTAAATTGTCTAGGTGGCATAAATTATAGATAATATGTAAAAATTTATCACTCCAACCACATTTTCCCTTAACAAAAAATTTAGATAATTAGGATTTGGTTGGCTATATTTATCGAACCAATATTATCCTTATGTATTTAAATGGTATGTCATGTATACCGCGGTATACATGACATACCATTTTATTCTTATTGGCATTCTATACACTTAAAAAACAGTTTTTAAAGTAAGATCAAATAGTAAAATAAGTTATTATTAATTAATTAATTAATTAAATGACATACCGTGCATACCGCGGTATACATGACATAGTCCATGTTTTATTTTTGCGTATTTATTTTAAAGTATATTTATCGGATAATTATTAATTATTCTTTTAAAAGTTTGGGTTGAACAAAATTTTGATATTTAAATTTTTACTAAGATAGAAATTCGTATGAGCACTATAATAATTTTTCGCTTGAAATTTTTTATAAATTGAGATAATTTTGTAATTAAAATACGGTAAATAATAAAATTTCTATTTTACCTCCGATTCTTATAGTTACTTTCTAATATTTTATACAGAATTTATGAACCAAATATTTAATAATTTGATAAAATTTCATAAAATTTGGATAAATATCCATATGATTGTAATCACCTGATTAATCTTAATTGTGAAAATTTTAAGTTAGTTTTTAAAATATAGCATGAAATTAACTTTATCAAACTAAACATTTAATTATAATACAAATAATTATTTTGTTAAAATTGTGACAATTGTCCATGAATGACATAGGCGTATACAAGCTCATGTGAATATAATATTCGTGGGGACAACTACTACAAAATTTCTTAGTATTAGGTAAAAGTCATTTTTGTAATTTTTATCACACATTTGTTTTTCATATATACATACAGATTTATACTCTTTTAAATTCAAATGTTTAGCATTAATCTAATGTTTGTTAAATAGTATCGAAGTTTTATTTTTTAAATTAGGTAATTTGAAAAAAAAATGTATATATTATAATTTTGAGTAATTTTTTAACTCAATTTTAAATTTTTGCCAAGTATTTTAATTGAATTAAAATATGATTAGAATCAATATGATATCTAAGATCAATTTTTTTTGATTTCATCTATATTAATATAAGTATATGTTACACATCAACCAATATATCTTATATTGATCAATTTACTATAATATAGTATTGTGTTATAATCTAACCGATCATTGTTATTAATTATTTCATTTTCGTAATATTTATAACTCAAAAATTATATCTTTTTCATTTAATATTGAAAATTATTTACGTAATTTTTTTATATATAACATAAATTCATTTTTAGAGTTCTCATCAGTTTAACATAAACTCGATTATTTTTCGAAATACTTTTAAATATTTGTATATTGAGACCAATCATACATTTAAATTGTCGAAAGTCTTGATATTAGGTTGATCAAAAATATCGTATGACTCAAATATTTAAAATTTTATACATCAAAGTGCGATGAGATAATTCAAATGGTTAAGAGGTTATCTCTTGTTGTTTCAGATCGTATGTTCGATTATCGTTCACCTCCAAATTTGTTAGAACAGATGCTTATTTATATTATAAGGAATATAAACCTAATTATTCAAAAAAAAAATGTGATGTAAATAATAATTTATGTATGATTTTATAAATAAGATATACATATTTCTTAAAAACAAATTTTATTTTTTATTTCAATAATATAATATCTACTTGGAGACGAATGTAAATAAATACATTTTTTTCGAACTCGATTATATCTTTGTATATCTATAATTTTATCTTAAAATTTTATTTCTAATTTCAATCATTTAAATTGAGAAGAGAATTGTAGAATATACTCAATTGATTAAATCTTTTTTTTAATTACATTCCATGCAATTTTCTAAAAATAATAAAAATGAACATTTTATTTAGGTAAAATAAAAATAGAAACAATGGAATAAAAGAAGAAGATATGATTTATCTAATAAAATTTTTAAAATATAGTCAAAACCAAATATAATATAATGGTTACATAAATATTAAAAGTTTGACATCTATACTATATTATTATAAGCAAAATAGAGATGTTTTGTAGTTTGTAGTTTGGTTAACCAAGTTATTCATAACCGTTAGATCTTCAACTCAAATAGATCATGACCGTTAGATATAATAATATTAAAAGTTTTTATACTGAGAAGTCTAAGATTCGATTTCCTTTTAGTGTAAAATATTACTCTTTATAAACAACTAAAAACATAAATCATACCATATCTTTTGATCATTAATATCGTTAGATATAATAATATTAAAAGTTTTTATATTGAAAAGTATAAGATTCGATTTCCTTTTAGTGTAAAATATTACCTTTATAAACAACTAAAAACATAAATCATACCATATCTTTCGATCATTAATATTTCTATCTAATTAAAACATGTTACCTTCTATTTAATTAAAACACGTTACCTTTTATTTTAAAACTAATACTGCAATCATTAATACGTATATCCAAAAATATTGCACCATATCTTTCAACCATTAATAAACACCTAAAAACTAATACTGCAATCATTAATACGTATATCCAAAAATATTGCATCGTATCTTTCAACCATTAATAAACACCTAAAAATATGAATCATACCATATCTTTTAATCATTAATATTTATTTTCTAATTAAAACACATTACCTTTTAATTTAAAATTAATCTTGCAATCATTAATATATATCCAAAAATATCACACCATATCTTTCAATTTCTAATAAAATATATTAAATATCAATGTACATTGTTTACAATAAAAAATATAAGTATAATCATTAAACATGAATATATCAAATTATATTAAATTAAAAATATCAAATCATACCATATCTTTCAATCAATAATAAACACCTAAAAATATCAATCGTACCATATCTTCTGAAGGAATTTATGCAGCAGCGGAAGCCCCGAATAACAATTATTTGCATAAAAACCTTATTTAACGAGCATATAGATTTCAAGAAAAATTTCAAGATAAGATTAATACCTTAAAACGCTTTCCGGCAACAGCTAGAGAAGACCTTGTTCTTCATCCTTGCAATCACCCCTCAAGTGTGGAATGCTCTAATAGTATCCACCAAGAAAACTCATTTGAAGAAATGAAGATATTAAAGCTATTAATTGAGAGAATTTGAGAGAGAGCTTGTCTTTGTGTTTTTCTCCCCTTCCCATATGCTCTCTACCGAAGTGAAGAAGACTAGTAGGAATAAAAACAATCTCTTGCACCTTTTACTAACCACACACATGTACAGTAAAACCTCGTTAAATTAATACTCTATAAATTAATAATCTCTCTAAGTTAATAATTTCTTCCGGTCCCAACTTGGGCCAGTTCAAAAAATGATCAATTTCGATAAGATAATAAGATAATAATTTTTTTGAAAATCCTATATAAATATATGGTCCCAATACTATTATAAATTAATAATTCCTTTATAATCATAAAAATATATGTATCACCCTTTTGTAAAATATGATTCTAGGGTTCTTAAAATTTGAATCTATATGAAACTCACCTTTAACCATCTTTGTTGTATCCAAAAGTTCGAATGTGGTGTTTTCGTAAAGCATTACAAAGTTATTAATCAGTGTTTTTGATGTCTTGGATGCTTCTTTACGTGAAAAATGTTCAAAAAATGTTGTTTTATCATTGATATCATCTAAATATACATGAATATTTACTTTGAATCTCGCAAATACTCATTAAATTTGTAAACAATATATATTTAATTAAGTATAAAACATAAATTGTCCAATTCATTCTATCTAAGTGTATATTATTGGAAATTAATTTTCTATGATGTCAAAAATTCTCTATAAATTAATAATTATTAATTTATCGATTAATTAATACCTCTCTAAATTAATAGAATTCTCCGGTCCCAACTATATTAATTTATAGAGGTTTTACTGTATATGTAGTTTAGTAAAATAATATTTAATTAATCTTATTAATTAAACAATTAACAATTAAAACTCTTTTAATTATTAATTCCTTTTTCTAAACTCTTTAGAAAATAATTCTCTCAACTAATTTAATTTTTCAAATTAAATTCATAATTAATAATATTAAGAACTCTTTCTTAATATATTTATAATCCATTAAATCTCATTTAATTAATTATAAATACAATTGATAATTCATTATTTATTTCTCAAATAAATAACTATTATCCATTATTAATTATTTCTTCCATCTTCAAATAAAATCTCTTTTATGGTGTGACCCATTAGGTTCAATATTAAGCCGGTAGTAGAAATAAATAATAATAAACTATTTATTATTATTTATACGAATTACTAATTAATTCGTTAAATATAATTATCGTAATAATCAATATTCATTCTACATCGTGAGTGATACTTTTGAATATATCGCGACTATCCAGATAATATGAATTCATTGCTAGGAATACTTAGAACCTATTCAGCGACTGGTTACCGTACAATAAATTCCTTCTACCCTTACAATATCCCGATTAAATACAAGGCATAGATCTCGTGTCAAGCCTATCTAATTTAATCATATGATTTATTATTCATAATGCTTAGTTCATGTTAATGCAAATTAGAAACTACTTTCTAATTTCATTCGCTTTGGCCAAAGACTCCTGAACTAGCATATTAAGAATAACATAGGATATTCACTCCCTTTACTGGAAGGGGTAGATCCTTTATCGATTGTTAATTATCTCCATATATAAATTCCAATGCCCAGAATAGAAATTTATTGCCCTTGAGACTAAGGACTAAACCAAAGCAATGTTCATTATATACAAGATGACTCTAACAATCTCAAGTCTAAGGATACTTGTACAACCATCACTATATGAACAATTACTGACACGTGAGTAAACTCTATTAATTGTTCAAGTGATCGAGTCACGTTCAGTGAACTCATTCCCAAATGAGCACCTACATACTAACTATAGTGTCACCACACAAATGCCTATGAGAACAGACATCCTTCGTAGGAAGCAAGTATAGTATGTACCGATCTTTACGGATTGACTAATTTCCAATTAGTTATCCTATGATCAGGAACAGTTTAAGTTTAGTGTTATCATCTTCTAGATCTCACTATTATAATCTCATTATAATTCTAGAAGCTTTACTCTAAACTATGGAACTTCTGATTTAAACTCTTTAAATAGATAAAGCCCGAATTAAGACAAACATGTCTTTAATTAACATTTATGAAACTTACTATTTTATAAGAAAGGTCATCCTAACTCATCATCCATGATTGGATTTAGGACACTTTTCCTTCATCTTCCAATCATTAATGTTTTCTTTCTAATTAAAATACGTTGTTTTTTTTATTTAAAACTAATCTTAAAATTATTACTCCCTCCGTCGCCCATTTCTTATCATTTTAAAATAGGATGTCGACACGTATTTTAAAGGTGGATTTTATGGATAGTTCCATAACTTATTTTTGAAAGTTTCTTTTCTTTTTGTATAAAAATAGAACAATCCTACTTTTATACAAAAAAGAAAATTTTAAAAATAAGTTATGGAACTATTCTTAAAATCCACCTTAAAATGTGTGCCAGAAAGTGATAAAAAAGTGTAAACAAATGGATGGGATAGAGGTAGTAATATATAGACGAAAATATGACACCATATTTTCCAAACATTAATTAAATATATTAGAAATCCGTGTACATTGTTCATTATAATAAAACATTAGTATAATGTGTAAACATAAATATATTAAATTATATTAAATTAAAATAATGATTATATAAAAACAGAATTGTAATATTAAATAAAATTTATTACTCCCTCCGTCCTTTTTGATTGTTAACATTTCACTTTTTCAAAACTTTCTGGCACGTATTTTAAGGTGCATTTTAAGGATAGTTAAATAACTTTTTTTTCAAATTTTCTTTTTCTGTATAAAAATTTAATGTTTAAATTTTTATACAGAAAAAGAAAATTTTAAAAAAAAAGTTATTTAACTATCCTTAAAATGCACCTTAAAATGCGTGCCAGAAAGTTTTGAAAAAGTGAAATGTTAACAATCAAAAGGGACGGAGGGAGTATAATATAATAAAAGAAATCCGTGCATCACACATGCATTGAAAGTTTGTTGGTTCAGTTTTCAGCACGGTTATCCTAATTATTAAAATAAATAATAAAATGTAATTAATGATAATTAGCAGATTGTCTTTTTAATTAAACGATGTTTACTTTTAATTGATGATATTATCTTTTATAAACTCCTAAAATATAGATCTAATGGTTAAAAATTTTATATGATTAAATTACTTTACCAAAAATTCAAGGTTCGAATTCCGACAATGATATATTTAATTCAAAATTTCATAATATAGGTTTAAACCATGCATATCATTAATTAAATTTATATAAAATAAATAATTAATGAAATAATACATTGAAAGGTACTTGAAGGTTCAATTCCCGCCAACAACATATCACTTTAAATTTATTACTAAAAGTTGTTATTGTTGACAGTATTTTTCAATGTCTAAGTTCGTTCGCAGGGAAGGACTGTTAATACAAGTCTAAGTTTTAATCTCTTATAATCTAGAACTGTAAAAGAATAATTGGTGTGTTTTGTTTATAACTAAATTTAACTATAATAAGCAATTAAAAATGAGTTTTATAGACAAGGAAAGCAACCCGAGGACTAGGATTCTTCAATTGGTTCAATGAATTTGTTGTAATGCGATATATATTTTTCTCATACTTTGCTAAAAACAATTCTTCTAACCTTTATAATGTTCTCTCCCAAGATACAAAATAATGTCTACAACCATATCTCAAAATTCACTCCCATGATTAATTGAAATACACTTATAGATTATTCAGACCCAAAAATTATAAGTTTCATAGTCTTCTTATTAATCTCCCGATTCAATAATTGAACTATGTCTATCAAATCATGAACAAGAATTATGACTCATCTCCCAATTTATCATAATCCCTATGAATACAATTAAAGGTTAGCTACTCCCTTAATTGGGTTAAGCCCTCAATGATAGATCAGCAAAAGTAGAGAATTAATATCACAATTAAACAAGCATATATCACCAATGAATACTACCTAATTCTCGGATTATAGAATTAGTTACTCAGGCTAGATAAAGAAATAAGCATATATGAATGAATGAACATATGATTAAAAGAGTTTAGAGTGAAGAAAATACAACTTTGAAGAATCTCTTAAAGCTTGGAGTAAATCCCCTCTATCCTTGCTCTCCAACCGGAATAGAAATTACAGTAAATAAAAGTGTATACTTAAAACTAATTTTACAAAAGAAGCTGACAGATTTTTTAGAGAATAAAATCTTTACATTCAGTACGAGGATTTTTTTTTCTCAAACCTCTAGCAAACAAATCTTTTTATAAGCCAAATTAGCACACCAGTATTGAAGAATTCAGCTGCCAACCGACAGAGGTGCCTAACTTTTACTTTAATCAAAAATCAACTCTGATGACTTTGAATCATTTGCATTTTGTAAACATGTCACGTGGGCTACTAATACTTTTGAGCTCCGTAAAAATGCTTTTTAACCCGCACAGCTTATAATCTTTAATTAATAAATACTTAATTTAATTCAGAAATTATAAAAATAGATATATAATATTATTAGATATTTATAAATATAATTTTCTAATTAAATAAAATATTTATTAATATAAATATATCCTTAAGTCCTAAGCTGTGGTCTCTTGAAGATGTGAAATCAGACTCCTTTTTCTTCCAAAATTATCCTATAAACATAAAAAATCATCTTAGCATCCAATCCAAATTAAAATGCTACTAACATGCTAATCAAGGACAAAATTATTACAAACTAGGGATAAATGAGAGATAACATGCTATAAAATGTACATAAAATTAGCATGTATCAAATACCCCCCAACTTGACTTTTGCTCGTCCTCGAGTAAACCATTATAAAATAACTACTTATTAATACCAATTTCGTAGGTGACACGATTGCATTTAGCACATGCAACAAGTCGTTAAACCCCTAGGTAGCCCTAGTAGGACGAGTTTTGTCTCGTGAGGGCCTATAGTGAATGTACCCACAAAATCCATCTAGCTCGTGTAAAAAGATCGAATGCCAACACCACACATACAAGTCCTCTCATGCCACATCAACTTAAGAATCAAAGTGAAGAATGCAATGTCTTGGTGCCAAAGGTGCAAGTATTCACATAGTCTACTCAAAGAAGATCATAAGTTCTCAAAAGTCCATGTCAGATGTAAGAATAAGTTGGTAATCATGCTAAGCCCACAAGAGTACATCTTTGAGTCAAAACTTGGGATCTCATATGCCAAAACAAGTAATAACTCACCTTTCACTCACAAAAGAATATTCACTCAAAAACAGGGGTAAGTGTATCACTCTATTCCAACAAAATCATAAGCATGCTTGACATTTGGTATCAATCTAACTTTAACGCAACACACACCACTGATGATAATCAAAAGGTCTTTATTCGGGTTGTAATGAGGCTAGGGACAAGGTATGTCAAGTAAAGCCAAAGAAGGTGAAATGTCAAAAGCTAGTACCCAACAACATAAATCATTCAACTCCCCATCTATCATCCCCATACTTGAATTCTTTTCCAAATAACTTGATTAGTTGAACAAAGAAGGATCACACAAAAATAAGTATGCTCTCATTATTTATTTTTTTTTTTTTTTCTTTTATTTATTTATTTATTTATTTTCTTTTTTTTTTCTTTTTTTTTTCGAGAGCTAAATATAAACAAGTACAATGATCCATTGATATTATTACAAACTTCGACTAACAAGTAACAACCAAACCCAATATTTTCCAAAAGTAATGATCATCAATAAACACCCCCTTTTCACACATTATCACTCTCTTAAGCACTATACTAGCCTTTGACAATTGGGTTCAAGTTAATGTAAGGCCAATACAAGAAAAAGATATAGGCAATTAATGTGGTGTGTCACCGAAAGAATATGAATAAGCTCGATGGGGTAACTAATTGATCATGTTTAAATGGTGTGGTAATATGGGAATTATGAGGTTATACCTAACTGCCTTTATCATCTTATCATCAAATAATGTCATGCATTTCAAGAAAGATCTCAAACAAGTGCGAGCAATGCAAATAACATGTGGACACTCAAGCAAACGAATATGAAATGCAAAAGATATGCATATAGGCTCAAAAGCTCACTTGGTGGCAAAACATAATCAATCCCAAGTAAAAGTCTCTCTAATGCACCTACTTGTACTCAAAGCATGCAAACCAAGTTATCTTGCACATATTCATGTCCTTTTAATCACTTACAACCTTCAAAAAGTCGACCAGTTTCAACTTGCTAGTGTAAGTGTATGCGCAAGAACAAAGCATATCACTTCTCAATCAAAAGTGTCAATAACACAAGATTCTTTTAGCATGCATGGACGTATCAAGCTACTTACAACAAGTAATCTACACAAGGCTAGAATTATTTTGGTGATTTTTAATTTTTAATTTTTTTTAAATATATATATATATATATTTTTATATAACATCACAATGAACACACACACCCCCCAACTTATCACGTTTCTTGTCCACAAGAAACAACCACTAACCACATATAACCTAAAGAAACAAACTATAGATATATATGACAACACAATGGACTAATATGCTAGGAAGAAAAGAAAGAACTCCCCTGAATCATGTTTTCGATCCTTTGAATTCTTCTGCAATACCCCATCAATTTTTCACTTGCCACATGCTTCCATCCCCCTGCATAGTCCAAACACTCAAAACTATTACATATAGTTAAACCTCACATAATATCAATAATAGTGAAATTCCTTGGGTTGCCTCCCAAGCAGCGCTTGTTTAACGTCATTAGCTCGACGCCATCATTGATTAAGTGTTAGGATCATCGAGAAGAACAAAATCTCTTCTCTCCATATCATCTCCAATAAGGTATGGCTTCAATCGCTGCCCGTTTACCTTAAACACGTCTGATCCCTCTCTAGTAATCTCAACAGCACCATGAGGATATACCTTCACAATCTCAAATGGTCCTGACCATCTTGATTTCAACTTGCCTGGGAAGAGTTTGAGCCTTGAATTGAATAATAGAACTTTTTGCCCCACTTCAAATTCTTTCTTTTGGATGTGCTTGTCGTGCCATCGTTTTGTCTTTTCCTTGTAAACTCTAGCACTATCATAAGCTTGGAGCCTAAATTCCTCGAGCTCATCAAGTTGTAGCAAACGCTTCACTCCCGTAGATTTCAATTCTAGATTCAAATTTCTTGTTGCCCAAAATGCCTTGTACTCAAGCTCAACGGGCAAATGACAGGCTTTCCCGAATACCAACCTATATGGAGACATTCCAATAGGCGTTTTAAATGCTGTCCTGTACGCCCAAAGAGCATCGTCAAGCTTTGTTGACCAATCTTTTCTTGAAGTCGCCACTGTTTTCTCCAAAATTGACTTAAGCTCGCGATTTGAGATTTCAACCTGGCCACTCGTTTGTGGATGATACAGAGTCGCCACTTTCTGTGTCACGCCATACTTCTTCAAAAGATCCTCTACCTGTTTATTGCAAAAGTGTGAGCCCCCATCATTGATAATAGCCCTTGGGACTCCAAACCTGGTGAAGACATACTTTTGTAGGAACTTTTTCACTACTCTAGCATCATTTGTAGGAGATGCAATTGCTTCAACCCATTTTGACACATAATCCACTCCCACCAAAATATACTTGTTCCCATAAGAAGATGGAAATGGACCCATGAAGTCCATCCCCCACACATCGAAAATTTCAACTTCAAGGATAGATTGCAAAGGCATTTCATTTCTTCTTAAAATATTTCCAGCTCTTTGACATCTATCACATTTTGCCACAAAGTCTCTAGCATCCTGATGCATGGTTGGCCAATAGAATCCTGACTGCAAAACCTTCGCCACTGTCTTCATGCTACTGTTATGACCTCCACACTCTAGAGAATGACAATGCCGGAAAATATGAGGAACTTCGTCATAAGGTACACATCTACGAAACATTCCATCAGCACACTCTTTGTAAAGTAGCGGTTCCTCCCAGTAGTAATGCTTCACATCATAAAAGAATTTCTTCTTTTGGTTATAAGAGAGATTATCCGGTACAACTCCTCCCACAATGTAGTTCACAAAATCTGCATACCATGGTGTAGACAAGGACACACCTAGAAGCTGCTCTTCCGGAAATTTATCATTGATAGGTTTTTCACCTCCTACCTCTCCATCTCCTTGGTCCAACCTAGATAAATGATCAGCTACCAAGTTCTCGGATCCCTTCTTATCTCGAATCTCAAGATCAAATTCCTGGAGTAAGAGAATCCAACGAACTAGATGAGGCTTGGCATCCTTCTTTGTCATCAAGAAGCGAATCGCAGCATGATCCGAATAGACAATCACCTTAGACCCAACAAGATAGGATCTGAATTTATCAAGTGCAAATACCACTGCGAGTAGCTCTTTCTCCGTAGTGGAATAGTTGATTTGTGCATCATCAAGAGTCTTGCTTGCATAAGCTATCACGTGCATACACTTATCCTTCTTTTGCCCAAGAACAACACCCACAGCATAGTCACTAGCATCACACATAAGCTCAAATGGCAAGCTCCAATCGGGCGATGTAACTATGGGTGCAGAAGTAAGTTCCTTCTTCATCCTGTTAAAAGCAACAAGACAACTTTCATCAAAGTCAAAAACACGATCCTTTTCGAGAAGATTGCAGAGAGGCCGAGCTAACTTGGAGAAATCCTTGATGAACCGTCGATAAAAACCAGCATGACCAAGAAAGCTTCGAATACCTTTCACAGATGAAGGCGGTGGCAATTTTTCAATAACTTCAATTTTTGCTCTATCGACCTCAATGCCTTTACTAGAGATTTTATGCCCAAGCACAATGCCCTCCTTCACCATAAAGTGACATTTTTCCCAATTAAGAACAAGATTAGTTTCCATACATCTCTGCAACACCTTTGACAAGCTGGCTAAACAGGATTCAAAGGAAGAACCATATACCGTGAAGTCATCCATGAAGACCTCCATGTCTCTCCCTATAAAATCTGAGAATATGTGGTTCATAAGCCGTTGAAACGTCGAAGGGCCATTACACAAACCAAAAGGAAGCCTCCGATAAGCAAAAGTACCATAAGGACAAGTAAAGGTGGTCTTCTCTTGATCTTCGGGTGCAATAGGAATATGAAAGTAACCCGAGAAACCATCCAGAAAGTTGTAATACTCATTACCCGCCAACCTTTCGAGCATTTGATCAATGAATGGGAGGGGAAAGTGATCTTTGCGAGTAGCGTTATTCAACTTCCTATAATCGATGCAAACTCTCCAACCTGTTACTGTTCTCGTGGGAATTAATTCATTCTTCTCATTGTGTACAACAGTCATCCCACCTTTCTTAGGCACAACATGAATAGGGCTAACCCATTTACTGTGTGGAACCGAATATATGATACCAGCATCCAGCAACTTAGTGATTTATTTCTTTTGCTTTGCCTCTCGCCTTAAGATTCGAGCAGTGCGTTCGATTTCCGGATCAAATTCTAGATTTCCAGCACTTACTGTACGTCGCATGCAAGAGTTTGTGCACCTGAAATGAAAACACCAATTTTAATTATTTTCAAACAACAAAACCGTAAATAAGAGAAAGTTTTAAATTAATCTAAATAATTAACAAACAAAATATGTATATATTTTATCAGGAAAATCCACAACTGAAAATCCACAACTCACAAAACAACTTTAAAAGAAAATTTAAACTATTTTAAACTAATGAAGTAAAATGAAAGGATATAAAAACTAATTTTAAAATTAACTAAAAACTATAAAATCTAAATTAAATCCAGAAATTTATTATTATTTTTTCCCAATAAACAACAAAACCGTAAATAAAACAGAAAATAACAAAAACCAAATTATTATAAAATTTAACAACTAGATTTTATTCTAAAAATTTTTATTTATTTATTTTAGTTATATATATATATATATATATATATATATATTTACAGAGAAATTTATTTACACAAAATTTTCAAGAAAATTGGACATGATATGTTTGTAAACGTAGTTCGCCAAAAATAAAAATTAACGAACACAACACCAATCAACTCCGAATCTTGACTCCCTGCAACTGCAACTCATAAGAATTCAAACAACAAAATTAAAACATCGAACCACAAATACTACAAAACTCGATTGTTAACTCGGCATAGACTCAGTAACTACACCAATTGACTCGGTTCAACTCGGTAGTGACTCGCTAACTCGAACTGCAAACTCAGGAGGCATAACACAAGATTTACTCGACTAAACACGTAAATACTCCGTAGCAACGAACCAAAACAATTACATTTATAACTCGGAAAATGAATAAACAGAAAACAATAAACAGCACAAACTCGACAATACAAGACAAAGTAACAAACAACCACAACTCAGTACACACTAAACCGAACGGAGTTGACTCGGTTGCAGACAGGGGGCACACGAACTAACACCGACTGTAAACTCAAAACCCAGGACACAATGACGAACTCAGAAACTCGCAGTACCACAACTCAGTAAGGATTAACTCGTGAACTTATATCTAAGGATTACGAACGACGAACAAACAACAGAGACACTAACACGAAAATCTCAGCAAAACTCAACACAAAACACGCTGCAAGAACCATCAAACGACGAAAGAAGAGCAACTCGATTCAACTACTTCGATAATTGAAGAACAGAAAACCAAACTACGATTCAGTCCAGCACCACACGGTTCGAACACACTACTCTGCCACTCAGCGATAATCCAAGAACTTGCAAACTATATGAACTTAGAAACTACACAAACAATACACGAACTGAAAATAGCAATTCACTAAAATAGTAACTCGGCACACCGGACTCAGGAACATCGAAAATCTGCTAAACCAAACCAGAAAACGCGGAGATGACTCAGCAGTGACTCGGTAAACGAAAACTCGGTGAAAACAAAAGAGGAGACTGGGGATGGTGTTGAATTTGACGAAGATGAAGAAGAATACGGGGGTGCTATGCGGCTTTTGTACGGAAAGAAATAAGAAAGGGAAAAGGGAATCGTGTGTATGTAAGAATTGGGGAGATAGAGAGATTGATAAACAGGGGAAGGGGGATAACAGAACGGTGGTATGGTGAGTGCGGTGTGGCTGAATGGCGGAGGGTGAGGGCTGGTGTTTTGTAGGCGGAGCAGCGGAGTTGTGGGGAGGTTGGAGTGATGGAGGCGGTTGGCGATTGTGGATTGTGGGGTGTGAAGATTGATGGTGGTGTTAAGGATGTGGTGAAAGGAGGAGATGGTGAGGTGGAGTGGAACTGGGTTTTGTAAATTATGGAGTGGTATTTGCAGAGAGATAAAGTGAACAGGGAAGGGGTGTTCGTGTTACACGGGAAAAACTCACAAAACAGGGGATTTAATCTGAGTCTTTGAATTAACAGGATAAACAAGGAAAATTACGTACTGAAATTAAAACCTAATATTTTTATGTTTTTAATTTTTAATTTTTTTTTTTACACTGTATAAAATCTAAACTATAAGAAATAATTAACTTAAACTTAATATTACTGCCTTCCCCGGCAGCGGCGCCAATTTGTTGACAGTATTTTTCAATGTCTAAGTTCGTTCGCAGGGAAGGACTGTTAATACAAGTCTAAGTTTTAATCTCTTATAATCTAGAACTGTAAAAGAATAATTGGTGTGTTTTGTTTATAACTAAATTTAACTATAATAAGCAATTAAAAATGAGTTTTATAGACAAGGAAAGCAACCCGAGAACTAGGATTCTTCAATTGGTTCAATGAATTTGTTGTAATGCGATATATATATTTCTCATACTTTGCTAAAAACAATTCTTCTAACCTTTAAAATGTTCTCTCCCAAGATACAAAATAATGTCTACAACCATATCTCAAAATTCACTCCCATGATTAATTGAAATACACTTATAGATTATTAAGACCCAAAAATTATAAGTTTCATAGTCTTCTTATTAATCTCCCAATTCAATAATTGAACTATGTCTATCAAATCATGAACAAGAATTATGACTCATCTCCCAATTTATCATAATCCCTATGAATACAATTAAAGGTTAGCTACTCCCTTAATTGGGTTAAGCCCTCAATGATAGATTAGCAAAAGTAGAGAATTAATATCACAATTAAACAAGCATATATCACCAATGAATACTACCTAATTCTCGGATTATAGAATTAGTTACTCATGCTAGATAAAGAAATAAGCATATATGAATGAATGAACATATGATTAAAAGAGTTTAGAGTGAAGAAAATACAACTTTGAAGAATCTCTTAAAGCTTGGAGTAAATCCCCTCTATCCTTGCTCTCCAACCGGAATAGAAATTACAGTAAATAAAAGTGTATACTTAAAACTAATTTTACAAAAGAAGCTGACAGATTTTTTAGAGAATAAAATCTTTACATTCAGTACGAGGATTTTTTTTTTCTCAAACCTCTAGCAAACAAATCTTTTTATAAGCCAAATTAGCACACCAGTATTGAAGAATTCAGCTGCCAACCGACAGAGGTGCCTAACTTTTACTTTAATCAAAAATCAACTCTGATGACTTTGAATCATTTGCATTTTGTAAACATGTCACGTGGGCTACTAATACTTTCGAGCTCCGTAAAAATGCTTTTTAACCCGCACAACTTATAATCTTTAATTAATAAATACTTAATTTAATTCAGAAATTATAAAAATAGATATCTAATATTATTAGATATTTATAAATATAATTTTCTAATTAAATAAAATATTTATTAATATAAATATATCCTTAAGTCCTAAACTGCGGTCTCTTGAAGATGTGAAAGCAGACTCCTTTTGCTTCCAAAATTATCCTATAAACATAAAAAATCATCTTAGCATCCAATCAAATTAAAATGCTACTAACATGCTAATCAAGGACAAAATTATTACAAACTAGGGATAAATGAGAGATAACATGCTATAAAATGTACATAAAATTAGCATGTATCAGTTATATAAATATTTATAATATTATGTAACTATATTGTAAGTAATTTAAAAAAAGTTAAAAAGTAACCCGTGCTTTGCACGGGTTACAAGCTAGTCTATACTAATATATTAAAGCCGAAAAATTGAAAGTTTGGTCGGTTTGGTTATCCTAATTTTTAAAATAAATAATGACATAATATAATTAATGATAATTAGTTATTGTCATTTTCACATTTACTTTTAATTCAAGATATTACCTTTAATAAAAATATCAATCGTACCATATTTTCAAATCATTAATATTTCCTTTATAATTAGAAAACTAATCTTACAATCATTAATATATACTCAAAAATATCACACCATATTTTCAATTATTAATAAAATATATTAAAAATCCTTGTGCATTGTTTATAATAAGAAAATATTAGTATAATACATAAATATGAGTATATTAAATTATGTTAAATTAAAATTAAAAAATTATTAAATTGATAATTATATAAAAACATAATTGTGCTATTAACTAAAATTTAATAAATACCTAAAATATCTTTTCTTTCAATCAATTTAAAATACGTTTACTTTTATTTGAACATATTACCCTTTATGTGTACCTAAAATATCGTAACTTCCAATCATTGATATTTCTTTTCTAATTAAAATATGTTACCTTTTAATTTAAAACATAATTTTGCAATCATAATCTTCCAATCATTAATATTTCTTTTCTAATTAAATACACTACCTTTTAATTTAAAAAATAAATTTACAATCATTAATGTATACCAAAAAATATGACACGTTAGATATTTAGTAATTAATAAGAACCGTTAGATGTAATTATAAGGTATATTTAATGATTAAATTAATTTACTAAATATTCAAGGTTCGAATTCTGTTAACGACATATTTAACTTAAAATTTTATTTTATAAATTTTAAATAATGCAAATCATTTATTAAATTTACTTCAAATTTTATTAAATTAATATTTAAATAATTTTTAAAATTAATAATTATATAAAAACATAATTATAAAATAAAATAAAATTTGTAACATATCAAAATAAATCCGTGCATCGCAGGGTGATGGCCCTTTCTACCCATATTTGGGAATCAATGGTCCGAAATACCCATATCCAATCAGGACGGCCCTAAATATCGACCGGAGACGCATTTGAGAAAGGAGTGTCCGGACACGCATTTGATGTTGGAGTATTCTTCGTAAACTGCAGCTGAGCTATATGAACAGGAGCGTAGCATACGCATGTTGAGAATGCGTATCTGCAGATACGCATGTACAACATGCGTATGCCAAGATACTGTTCACCGTCTGCAAGCTCAGCCGGCGTCGTTCCATCGACTGAAAACTTTGACCAAACCCATCGTGATTTCCAGGCATCGAACAATACCATTCTATATACCAAATTCATCGTCTTATCCTCCTCTACAATCCTATGTTCTTCGTTTTTTGTTTATTTTGGCGGATTGAAAAGACCCAAAACAAAGTTTTTTTTCAATTACTTTTTCCGATCAGTTCGTACAAGCCCCTGCGGGGCAAAAAATCAACAAACAAAGATGTCAAAACGTAGAGGAAGGCCTGGGCATCCTTTAGTTGTACTCGGTTTTTGTGGAGGTTGTCGTATTGTCAAGAACGAAGGAAGGCGATTTTTAGGCGATTCTGAGCTCGAGAGAACGCCGACGACGTTTGTGTGAAAATGACGAAGATGACATCATCACGCATTCTGAGAATGCGTGTCCCCTGATACGCATTCCTAAAATGCGTATCACAGGACACGCCTTCTCAAAATGCGTGAACCTTGGGTAATTATGGTCATGTTTCCGAAAATCAGTATTTTGGGCCTTGGAAGCTCAAATCTAGGCATTTTGGGCATTTTCTCTGCATCGCACGGGTTATAAGCTACTCCCTCCGTCTCTAAATATGTTTCCTGTTTCCTCTGTACACGTTTGCCAACGCACACTTTTAATTGTTAATATCTTTAATTTTGTATTAGTATTAAATATAAAAACTTCACTATATTGAAGTACTCATAAATACGAATCCAACAAGATCACTCATGACTATATTTTGTCTTATAAATTATGCATAAATTAGTAGTCAACCACTTATAATGAATAGTGTAAAAGTCAAAACAGACAAAATATTTCGAGACGGGGGAGTAGTTTCTATTATTTTTTAAAGCAAAGATAAAAAGTAGATAAATATTATGAAACGAGGGATTATCCTTCTCTAATTGCATATTCATTTTGATTTTGTAGGAGTTGAATTAATCAATTTTGACCAAACATACCGAATTATTCATTTATTATTTTTAAAAAATGAAAATTACATTTTAAATAAAATAGTTGTATAATATAATTTTTTTAATTTTTCACAATTATAAAATACATATAAATAGGTTAAAATGGATATGTATTTTTCTGATAAATCTGGGGGTGATGAGTGAGAATCCAAACAAGAGGTGTGACGACAAGAGATCTTTATCATATCATGCTTGCAAGTCCGCAATCGGAATGACTGAAAAAGAACTATATTATTGTTGGGAATATTGACTACTACAGCAACATAGAGGCAGTTATATATCGTATTTAACAAGTCCAGGCCAAGCATACAATTAGCGAAACAAAACACGAAGGTAAAACACATGCAAATTAGTAACTGACAGAACAAAGGAAGATAAGAAATCATACCAGAAGCCATAGCTATGCAGGTATAAAATAAGAAACAATCAGCTGAGTCACCAGGCCTTGCAAAGAAGTCCTGATTGTTCTTGAAGAGATAATTGCCTCCACTTACACTGTGTCAGGATGCTGGCAATATTCTTCCAGGATAAAACAGCTCCGAGTTAGATGGTCACAGCAACCAGAAAAACTCAACTTCGACTAGCACATCAGTCGCCAGAAAAACCTACTGGTGGAGTACAGAATATAAAGGGAGAACAGAGTGTATAGAGAGAACAGAGAATGTATATTGTGGACAGTATCTTCAGTGTATCCTATATACAATCAGTAGCTTAGGTCTCTATTTCTACAAGAGATTAAGTGTAACTGATGCCACCCAATTAATATTGTAACTCCACGATTTACATTCAATAACAAATCAAAACGGATGATTTATAATTAAATAAATCGTAACTGTTACAATATATATTTATCCACATTATGACTTCCAATTAATAGAATAAACACTCAGACTTTACTGTCAAAACCACGCAGAAGTTACTGTCAACAAGTCCCGACAGTACCTTTAAAGTAACTGTCAACAGTTTGAACTTGACAGTAAGTTTTACTTCCTTGACAGCAACCTTGTTTCTGACAGTAAGTTTTACTTCCTTGACAGCAACCTTGTTCCCGACAGTAAGTTTTACTTCCTTGACAGCAACCTTGTTCCTGACAGCAAGTTTAACCTTCCTGACAGCAACCTTGTTACATGACAGCAAGTTTAACATTCCTGACAGCAACCTTGTTGTTGACAGCAAGTTTTACCTTCGAGAGTTTACAGGACTTAACTTGTAATATAGTCCAACTCTTGACAGCATGTTTATAATATTAAAGTAAATCAATAATCTACTTTATTTATTTCAAAGTGGGACAAATACACATTCTCATTTCAAGCTCTTTCAAGCTACTAATTTCAACTCTATTTCTCTATGGGTTTCACTAAGAAAATTACTTAGACCCATATATGAAAATTTAAGTTCCCATATCAAGGAACAATTTCCAATCGTTAAAATCCGGAATTAACATCAAGAACATAAAATAATTATGCCCTAAAAACTCCATTTTCTAACAATCCCCCACAAATCCATACAGAAATGCTTTAGGTTTTACATCATGACTTGTTTTTCAGAGTTGGTACCCTTTCGGGTTTGAACCCTCCTAAGTCCCCTACTTCAATGACTACCGGATTCAGATGGAATGTTTCACCTTGAATCTTAATCCGTTTGATGTAATCATATTCCATAGACGACGACAAGTCAAAGGCTATGGTGCCAATCTACGGCTTTGAGACATTAATGGTCTTGTCTCGATCCTGTTCGTCGAATGTTTCAAGGAATAACCCTTCCCTCTAATTGCGACCACACAATTACATTCGCTTAGCTGGGCATCTCCAGAGATGTACTGCTACCATCTCGTCGAATGACTTGACCCCATTCAGAATTATAATAACTCTTGCTATCTAGCAGTATCAGTACCTTCTAGGTTTACAGGGGATAGACTCAGATACAACAGTATCATTTATGTAGCAAAGGTACTACCAATTCATCCTTACAGCTTGTTATTACCACATTGAATACACTTCAAGGGATCTCCTCTCATGTGTATTGGGTTCCCACTGATGATGAACTATGATGGGTTGACAGCCCCATCCCCAACCTTGACTTAAGGACCACTGCAGGTTCCAGTCCTTTAGTTAAAGGATCAGCTATATTATTCTGAGTTCCTATGAACTCTACAGCAATAATCCTATCAGACACTAAACCCCTTATAGACTTTAGTCTAACTTGGATGTGTCTCTTTGTTTTAGCATTATACTTTTTACTGCTAATCTTGTCGATAGTTGTTTTACTATCACAATGAATAGCAAACGCAGGAAGAGGTCTACTTACTACAGGTATCGCGGACATAAGTCCATGTAACCATTCAGCCTCCATCCCCGTGGCATCTAGCGCACACAACTCAGCCTCAAAAGTAGACCGAGTTACTATAGTCTGTTTTGTCGACTTCCAGGATATTGCTCCACCTGCTAAAGTGAACACGTATCCAGTCACTCCATTGGAACCAGACTTCTTAGCTATCCAACTTGCATCACTGTACCCTTCAAGCACACCAGGAAATCTCCTATAGTGTAAACTAAGGTACATTGTGCCTTTCAGATATCTAAGTACTCTATCAAGAGCATCCCAATGAGTTCTGTTTGGACAGCTTGTATATCTAGCCAACTTAGACACAGAGTATGAAATATCTGGTCTAGTACAGTTAGCAAGATACTGCAAACTCCCTATAATCTGAGAATACCTTAACTGAGACACAGGTACTCCTGAAGCATTCTTAACAAGGGCAACTTTAGGATCATAGGGTGTACTAGCGATTCTACACTGTGAATAACCATATTTCTCAAGTATAGATTTCTCTATATAATGAGACTGCGATAAAGTTATTCCCTCAGCTGACTGAGTCAGCTTGAGACCAAGAATCACACTAGCCTCACCCATATCCTTCATTTCAAAATGCCTTTTCAAGAAAGCTTTTGTCTCGTTAATAATCTCAATATTGGTTCCAAACAGTAATATGTCATCTACATATAGGCACAAGATGACACACTCACTACCTTTAACTTTGGTGTAGACACACTTGTCACTATCATTAATATCATAACTGAACGGCAATATAGTTTCATCAAACTTTTTATGCCAATCCCTAGGAGCTTGTTTCAAGCCATAGATGGATTTGTTCAACTTACATACTTTCCTTTCGTTACCAGAGGCAACAAATCCCTCAGGCTGATCCATATAAATCTCTTCTTCAAGTTCACCATGAAGAAAAGCTATCTTTACATCCATTTGATGGATGATAAGACCATGTACGGAAGCCAATGCTACTAGCATTCGAATTGTTGTCATTCTAGCTACTGGAGAGTATGTGTCAAAGTAATCAATGCCCTCCATTTGCTTAAAACCCTTAGCTACCAGTCTAGCTTTGTACTTATCTATTGAGCCGTCAGGGTTCAACTTCCTTTTAAAGATCCATCTGCACCCGATAGTAGAACACCCAGGAGGGAGATCAACTAACTCCCATGTTCCGTTAGAAACAATAGAGTCAATTTCACTCTTTACAGCGCCCTTCCAGTGCCTAGACTCTGAAGAATCCATAGCTTGTCGGAAAGTTAAAGGTTCATCCTCGACATTGTAAGTGATAAAATCACTTCCAAAATCCTTGACTACCTTTGCACGCTTACTCCTTCGTGGTTCCTCTACCTCCTTAGCAGTAGAGCTACTACTAGGTTCCGCCCCCACATTTGTCATCTTTTCCACATGATCAGGAATAGAACTTGATGTGTGAGCAGGATCTTCATTAGAAGTATCTTGAGGCATACCAGTCTTCATAGGGTAAACATCCTCAAAGAATGTAGCATCACGAAACTCAACTATCGTGTTTGCCACTATACCATCTATGTCAGATTTTAATACTAAAAATCTCATAGCTGTAGTGGTCTCAAGATAGCCTAGAAAGATACAATCAACAGTCTTCGGACCTAGTTTCTTTCTCTTGTGTTCAGGGACAAGTACCTTGGCAAGGCACCCCCACACACGAAGATACTTAAGACTAGTCTTCTTGCTCTTCCATAACTCATAGGGTGTCTTATCCATGTGTTTCAGAGGAACTCTATTCAGAATATGGCAAGCCGTATTCAGAGCTTCTCCCCACATGTATTTAGGCAGCCCAGAATTAATAAGCATACTATTAATCATATCTTTAAATGTTCTGTTCTTTCGCTCAGCAACCCCATTAGACTCAGGTGTGTATGGTGGGGTAACTTCATGAACTATACCATTGTTTGCACAAAATTCATTAAAAGCGTTACTCGTATACTCACCACCTCTATCAGATCTCAACCGTTTAAGTACCTTACTAGTTTGTTTTTCTACTTCAGTTTTATAAATAATGAATTTACTAAGTGCTTCATCCTTATGTCCAAGTAAATAAACATAACAGTATCTACTACTATCATCTATAAAGGTAATGAAGTATCTAAACTGGTCCTTAGTCAACACACCACCAAATTCACAAATATCAGTGTGTACTAAATCTAACAAGTCTGAATCCCTAACAATATTATGAAAAGGTTTCCTTATTTGTTTAGCAGACACACATACTTGACATTTAGAATTCTTTTCTATAGTGTGTTTTGGAATCAACTCTAAGTTCATCATATTTTTAAGAGCACCAAAATTTAAGAGACCAAGTCTAGCATGCCATAAATCTGAAGATTCAACATAGTTAACAGAAGGAGTAATATTATTAAAAGCACCCAAAACGGGTTCAGCATTTGTCACAAATAAACCATTCGACAAGTAACCCTTGCCAAAAAATGTACCAGTATGAATAAGAACTACTTTATTACACTTGAGAGAAACTTCAAAGCCATTTGCTACTAAACAACTACCACTTATTATATTTCTACGCATGTCGGGAACATGATGCACTCTCGTCAGGGATAGAATACGTCCCGAAGGAAACTTCAGGTCCACGTTTCCTACTCCATGTACTTGAGCAGCACTTGCGTTCCCCATCGTCACTGTCAAGCTATGACTCTGTTGATAAGATACAAATAAACTAATGTCAGCACAAATATGCACATTAGCTCCAGTATCAATCAACCATTCATTTGACAGATAAGTGGAAAATAGTACAGGGTTGTAGGTAACATACCGGTCTACGTTGGTTTCAGAAGCCAAAGCCTCACCAACAACCATGTTCGCTACAGGCCCACTTGAGGTTCCAAGCACAGCATTCGCTTGAGCTACCCCCTCGGCTTTCTTCGCTTTCTTTGTAGGGCAGTCCTTACTTCAGTGCCCAACCTGCCCACAAGACCAACATGGTTTGTTTGCCTTTGGTTTCTTGGCCTTATCCTTGTCACTCTTAGGTTTATTACTATTACCCTTCTTAGAGACAGCCTTCCTTTTCTGTCCTACAGTAGCTACATTTACTTTCGAGCTTCCATGCTCAGTTGGCATCACATGTCCCTGTTTGGACTTGTGTTGTTCTTGCACCGAGATGTCCAGCATAAGGTTGGTCCAGGTGATCTCTCCTTTCTGTCTTTTCAGGGAGAGAGAGAACTCTTCCCAAGACTTTGGAAGCTTTTCAATCACACTCATCACCTTAAACTTTTCGGGGAGGTCCATTCCAGACTCCTTCAAAGCATGCACTATCATCTCGAACTCATGCACTTGCTCAGTCATGGACTTATTGTCCACCAGCTTGAAATCAAGGAACCTAGCCACAGAATACTTTTCCAGACCTTGTGAGTCAGTATTATGTGTCTGGTCCAGCTTCTCCCATAAGAGTTTTGCGGTGTAGGCATCAGAGGAGTACACATCAAACAATGTGTTGGTTAGAGCAGCCAGAATTGCTGCCCTAGCAACCCCATCCTTCTCAGCCCACTTCGCATAACTCTTAACTGATTCAGCCTTCTCTTGATCCATAACCGGCTTCTCATATTCCACAACAGGCCACAGACCCTTTACAGTCAACCACAACTTCATCCTTTTCTGCCAACGAGAAAAGCCAACGCCCCCATTGAATTTCTCTGGCAAGCCAGTCAATTCAACGGGTTGTGGAAAACTATAAGTGGTCCAATCAATGACCCCAACAGATGCAACCGAACTACCACTAGCAGGAATCTCACTATCGTTAACCATTATGCTAAATACTATATAACAAATTATCTCTTCAAGAATGTTGGGAATATTGACTACTACAGCAACATAGAGGCAATTATATATCGTATTTAACAAGTCCAGGCCAAGCATACAATTAGCGAAACAAAACACGAAGGTAAAACACATGCAAATTAGTAACTGACAGAACAAAGGAAGATAAGAAATCATACCAGAAGCCATAGCTATGCAGGTATAAAATAAGAAACAATCAGCTGAGTCACCAGGCCTTGCAAAGAAGTCCTGATTGTTCTTGAAGAGATAATTGCCTCCACTTACACTGTGTCAGGATGCTGGCAATATTCTTCCAGGATAAAACAGCTCCGAGTTAGATGGTCACAGCAACCAGAAAAACTCAACTTCGACTAGCACATCAGTCGCCAGAAAAACCTACTGGTGGAGTACAGAATATAAAGGGAGAACAGAGTGTATAGAGAGAACAGAGAATGTATATTGTGGACAGTATCTTCAGTGTATCCTATATACAATCAGTAGCTTAGGTCTCTATTTCTACAAGAGATTAAGTGTAACTGATGCCACCCAATTAATATTGTAACTCCACGATTTACATTCAATAACAAATCAAAACGGATGATTTATAATTAAATAAATCGTAACTGTTACAATATATATTTATCCACATTATGACTTCCAATTAATAGAATAAACACTCAGACTTTACTGTCAAAACCACGTAGAAGTTACTGTCAACAAGTCCCGACAGTACCTTTAAAGTAACTGTCAACAGTTTGAACTTGACAGTAAGTTTACTTCTTTGACAGCAACCTTGTTTCTGACAGTAAGTTTTACTTCCTTGACAGGAACCTTGTTCCCGACAGTAAGTTTTACTTCCTTGACAGCAACCTTGTTCCTGACAGCTAGTTTAACCTTCCTGACAGCAACCTTGTTACATGACAGCAAGTTTAACATTCCTGACAGCAACCTTGTTGTTGACAGCAAGTTTTACCTTCGAGAGTTTACAGGACTTAACTTGTAGTATAGTCCAACTCTTGACAGCATGTTTATAATATTAAAGTAAATCAATAATCTACTTTATTTATTTCAAAGTGGGACAAATACACATTCTCATTTCAAGCTCTTTCAAGCTACTAATTTCAACTCTATTTCTCTATGGGTTTCACTAAGAAAATTACTTAGACCCATATATGAAAATTTAAGTTCCCATATCAAGGAACAATTTCCAATCGTTAAAATCCGGAATTAACATCAAGAACATAAAATAATTATGCCCTAAAAACTCAATTTTCTAACAATTATCTAGTAATACGATGCAACAAGTTTTTTACAAAAAGTGGGAAACGTATGTTTTTTTCATGGTCCTTCTGTTAAGCAGTAATTGTTTCCTCGAGAAACGGATAATCAGTGTATCCAACAACCGGATCAGATGTATAGAATGTGTTTCTATCATACTTGTTGAGAGGAGCATCGAGCTCAAACCGCTTTGGAAGATCAGGGTTTGCCAGAAAAGGCCGACCATAAGCAACAAGGTCAGCATGATTCTCAGCCACCGCATTGTTACCGTCTTCCCTACTATAGCCACCAGCAACAATAAAAGTACCATGAAATGCTTTTCTCATAGGCACGAGACTCTGGGGAGTCTCGGCAATCTCTCCCAAGGTTTTCATCCTTGGCTCAACCATATGGCAGTAGAGAATGTTGTATTTATTCAAGGAACCAGCCATATAGAGCCCCAAGGCTTCTGGATTTGAATCCCCTGATTCCATGTAATTTGCAAAGGGTGAAAGCCTTATGCCTACTTTGTCTGCCCCTATCTCTTTTGACACAGCTTCAACAATTTCCAGAGCAAATTTGCAGCGGTTTTCCAAGGAGCCCCCATACTTGTCTGTTCGGTCATTGATTTGATCTTTCAAGAACTGGTCAATTAGGTAGCCATGAGCACCATGGATTTCGACTCCATCGAAACCTAAATTTGATCAAGGAAAAACAAAGAATCAATTAAATCCTAGGCGCACAAAACATCCATCACTAAACAGAATTTTAAAACTATATCGTTCCATTGCTCCATCTATAAACTCTCATTTTTGGCTTTATGATGACTGGTATTTACTTACATTTATATTTTAAATGGGATATAATTTCTGGAAGTGATTAGATTATCTCTTTGATCCGTGTTACTTTTTAAACATAGTAGATTTAGCTGAACTTTAGAACTCAGAAGACATACCAGCTTCAATAGCATTCTTAGCAGCAAGCCTGAAATCATTTATGATTTGAGGAATTTCCTCGGTACTCAGTCGTCGAGGAGGAGTACAATTTGCATCATCAACGCTCTTGTCTGTACTGGAGATTGGATTCTGTCGATTTGGCTGAAAACCTGCACGAGCAATTCAGACATTCTTGTCAAGTTAACTTCACTGATTTGATACAAATGCTAACTTCTCAAATCCATTTCTTTAGGCAAGGGTAGATATCAAACTGGATGGAAAACATAAGTATGTGAAGCTTTTCTTTGCTTCATTGCCAACAGGGGGAGAAGTTCGACTCTGAGAAAACAACAGTTGGTAGTGGTACATACAGAGACATTAACAACCAACAGTTGGATCTTGTTTCAGTTTTAATAATGCAGTAGCTTATGTATCCCCCAGTCCAAACATCTCTTAATTTTATATTAAATCATAATTAGTTTACGAAATTCTATCTTTTGTTCTCTATAATTGTCAAAACCGAAATAGTTGAAGTGAAACCATGACAAAAAAATCCAAGAAATTAATTAGTCAAAAAAGTATTACCTGTATTGGAAACCCTCCCTACGTGCCCTATCTGACAAAAAAATATACCACCTTTGGCATGGACGGCATCCACAATCGGTTTCCAGGCTTCAACTTGTTCCTTTGTCCATATACCAGGTGTATTTGGGTACCTACAAACAAAAGTCATCTTCCTTATGTACTTATGACATTGACAACCACACAAACAACAGTGGCTACATATATCACATATTTACCCTTGGGCAGTGTCAGAAACTCCAGCAGCTTCAGATATCAGAAGTCCTCCTTTTGTGGTTCTTTGAGAGTAATATAATATAGCATGGGGCTGAGGAGCATTTCGGTACGATCTTAGTCTTGTCAAAGGTGCCAAAACGACTCTGTCAGACAATGGAGGGTGAAATTGTTAGGAGCAACTGTGAGCCTAGTGATTTACAACCACAGAACAAAACGCTTCAATCGTATAACCATTACATTGTGCCTAGGAAGCATGAGTGCGGGTGCGGGGGTGCGGGTGCGCGGTACGGGGATACGGGAGTTCGGCAAATTCAAAAATATGGGGATTCGGGTGCGGGGGGATACGGCAAATATTAAAATATTAAAAATATATATTATATATATTTTATATCATATATATATAATTCAAGAGTTGCATTTTAATTAAACAAAGTAATCAAATAAATAAGTTCAACTTCCTAAATAGCCAAATACATGCAATTTTAGTAACATGTTTCCATAAAGTAATCAATCAATTAAATTAAATTGATTATTACCACAATCCAATTAATCAATTAAATAATTACTTGCCTTATTACAATTATAAAATAGACACATATACACACACATATACACATAACTCATCGATTTGTTTTTATTTTTTTTTGCTATTCTGACGTATCCCCGCACCCCCATTTACGTATCCCCGCGTATCCCCGTCTCTGACGTCACCGATACGCCACGTGGCGTATCCCGTACGTATCCCAGCGTATCCCCGCGTATCCCCGCACTACAACGCACGGGATACGCAGTTCTTCCACCTGATGGAGTATCCCTGCTTTCTAGCATTGTGCTAAACCATTTAGGATCCGAGAAATAACCTCCACTTTTTATTTATAAACTTAATAAAATGTGAACATAAGCATAAAATATAAAGCATACAGTGAAAGGGCTAAACCTTTAACACAGAAACTCTATCACTGCAAAGGACCAAAGGGAGAAAATTTGAAATAAATAGCCAATGCGCCAGGGCTCCAAAAAATGGTTCGAAGGCAGTTTAGTGTGAATAAGTATTCCTCATGCTATATTCTCAACTAAGATAGCACAGTACCACAGACTATTAATGGTATAACATATCATGTCATTTTCTTTACTCTTCACCTCAAATAATTTGATCCCATACCGAAACAGCCTCTCTATTCTTATTAGTCCAAGTAGAGGTAACACATGCATAAATCCCACCCTTCTTAGATAATACTCCATGAGCGGGATATATTGATATATTGAGTATGTTTAGTTTGAATATTCAAGAAATAAATTAAACCCAAAAGTAAATTCGCGACACATGCAACAAAGTGCATCACATGATCAACATGAAAAAAGATCGAACTTACAATTATTCACCGAAAAAAAAATAAAAAAAGTACACACCTGTGTGATAGCTGAAAGTTGCCCATTTTGTATGGAGTAACAAGAGGTACTTGAAGGGTTTGCAATTCTCCCATTATTCTTCAAACTTGCAAATGTACTCTGCTTTTTTTTTTTTGCTGTGTGTATACACTTAAATCTATAACAAAAAGATGCAAAAATAATGAAAATACCGAACCCTCAACTGGGTATTTATATAGGAAAATATGAAAAGTTAGATGATGTTAAATGTGAAACAAGATGAACCTGGACAAGTTGATAAAAAACAATTAGACCCACAGACAGCCGTCCAACAATGGTGGAACTCAGTTTCTCATTCACGTAGGTCATGACGTTTTAACTTGTACAAATCAGCTGTGAAATCAGTAAAGGCTGCTCAGTATTCGTTTCACGCAAATAGAAGTTTGTCCTGAAATTGGAATTTTTTTTTTATTTGGTCTCATTGATTTTGGCGTATTTATGTAAGAAAAATGCTAGAGGTACCAAATTAGGTACCAAAAATTGTTACCAAATGACTTGTCATTATTGTGATTGGTTATAATTATAATGGGCCCGCTAGGGCCAACCAATTAAAACATCCCAATATGCCAAATTATAATGGGCCCGCCAGGGCCAACCAATTAAAACATCCCAATATGCCAAATATTTAATGTCATGTTATTTGGTGACAAATTTTGGTACCCAATTTGGTACCTCTAGCACTACCTACTATTCCGATGGACCAACCATTATATAATAGGATAGATTTATTTGAGAGTAATAATTTTTTTTTGAAATTTTTTATTGAATAAAAATTTGATATTTAAATTTTTATTCATAAAAAAATTCAAAAAATAATTTAAGTATCTATCCGGAAAAAGTCAAAAATTAGATAAATACTATGAAATGAGGGATTAAACTTTTAAATACTTCTTATGTCTCTAATAATATATTCATTTTAATTTTGCAGGAGTTGAATCAATCAATTTTGACCAAACATTATAAATTATCCCTTTATTATTTTAAAAAACTGAAAATCACATTTTAAAATAGAATAGTTGTACTTTTGAATGATACAAATTTTTAGGATATTTCATTTGGTACCATTGTAAAAATGACTTTTTTATTTGGTACCATTTTTCATGTGGGACCATTCACTAGTTAACTTAATTATGATGACACCATTTGAAAATATTGATACTAATGTTTGTGGTATAGTGAATGGTATTTCATGGAAAAACCAATTGTACAATAGTATCATTTGGAATTTCCCTAAATTTTTTAATTTTTCACAATCATAAAATACATAGGGTATGTATTTAGGGACGAAAAGAGTATATTCTAGTTGACTACGAATTTGTTTAATCAAATAAATCACATTTGATAAATTTTTCAATTAAATTTGTTATTTGATTTATTACATCAAATTAAGCCAAAGTACGGTTAGATTATAATCAAGTTGTTTTTTCAATTAAATTTTGGATTTAGCTTTATTTTTTTGAAAAAAAGGGTAATCAATTCAATAATCAATAATCATAAGGTATCTACAAATACAATCGAAATTATACAAACGCTTAAAAATATCACTATTGAATCCTTTATACCTACAAAGGCTTGTTTTCACCCGACTATTCTGTGCAACCGGTCATATATGCGATTCCATAATAATTTTCATTCCTAAATCAAACTCATGAAAATTATGCCGATTTGTAACCTCGACCATGAGAATATCAAAACACAACAAAACAAAAACTGAACTCTCACAAGGAAAGATTAACAAAACTCAAACAAATTGAAAATTTATTAAAGGAAAACAAGATTTTAAATAATGAAAATGAAAAATGAAGGGATTGGGACTCTCCATCGATGAAAACTGATTAATGCTCCCTAAAAAATATTTAATGGAGATTAGGATTTAGAAGAAAGAGAAAGTAAATTTAGATTCGTTAAGTTCAATAATCAAATTTTCTCGTAAGATGAAAAATATGTCTTTTGACTTTGAAAATTAAAAACAGTTGGTCAAAAAATAGCATATATATATATATAGGGAGGTGCTCAAATGAGACCCCCTTATAATGAGATCCTCTCTTACAATGAGTCCCCCTCATATATCTTTTATTTTAAAGAGCCCCGCCAGGAGCACCCAATACGAAAAAGTCTTATAATTTTATCCTCTAACAAGACTTACTCAGTTATAATACCATTCAAAGTGGTGTCTGAGGAGGGTAGATGTACGCAGACCATGCCCCTATACAATAGGGAGACTGTTTCCGAAGGACCCCCGACCAAGTACAGAATTACAAATACAGAAATACAAATACAGAAAGGAAACCTAATACAAACTAGGAAACTCACGCACACGCAGGAGTCGAACCCCTGACCTCCTTCAAAGGAGGCCAGTGGCTCAACCACTGCACCAACATGTTGTTGGCTAATTCTACCCTCTATACATTCATAAAAAAAATTAAAAAAATTATTTTTTTTTTCAAAAAAAAATAATGACGTGGCAGTAGTTTTTTTTTATTTTTTATTTTTTTGATGAATGGATAGAGGATATAATTATGAGTATTTTTTGTATTTGGTACCCCTGGCGGGGCCCTTTAGAATAAAAGATATATGAGGGGGACTCATTATAAGAGAGGAGTCTCATTATAAGGGGGTCTCATTTGAGCAGCTGTCTATATATATATATATTCAAATTTAGTAGTATATGTTTTAGTGATTTACATTAAAAATTAGCTAATTTTTGTTTAACTAATACTTGAATTTGTTAGGTTATTCAAATTGAAAGCTTATACTTTGTTTCTGCTTTTCTTTTTCTTTTTTTTGTCATGGACAACTTTAACTTTAAAAATATGAAGATGTGAAAATCTATTATTCTATTATTCTATATAATAAGGTAACACAAGGGCAAAGTTTGCCATTTTAATGGCTGTGAAATGACTATTATGCCCTTTTATTTTGTATAATTACTTATGTACCACTATTTAGAAAGTTTTGCTAAAAAAAGTTTATATTTTTGTCTTCATTGAGTATCGAACCAGCAACCTCATGATACATAATTTGTTTTTATGACCACTTGATCTACTTAGATTTTAATCTTCAATTTAAAAATCTTAATGCACAAACCATCACCCATTTTATCATATATTTACTTTTCATGTAATAAATGCATTATATATGTATTTTTTTGTCACACCATCATATGTGAGTTATTTATTAATAATTTTTTAAATATGAGAAATGAAGTTCATAAAGTTGAATTCAAAATTTTTGTTAGTACAAATTTTTTTAAAAAATTAAAAAAAAAACAAAATAATATATAACAAATTTAGACTTGAAATATGTTAAATATTTAAATAAAATATGCAATTGAGTTATTATTAATTGCGATATTAATATTATATAACATAATAACGAATTTATGTCATTGTTGGATATCGAACCAGTAATCTCATGATATATAATCACATTTATAGATTGCGAGTATGAGTAAAAGTGACTATTCACGAGAGGTCGAGGGTATCCGCAAAAATTTGTGGTTGTGAGAAAAATAAAATATTAACGTGAGGTCATAATATGTAATTATACAAGATATAATAATCAATCAATTGAAATATATACAATTAAATAGATGGGTTTGAAAAAAATATATTTAAGAATAAGAAATTAGATTGGAGTAGTAAATTTATGTAAAAAATTAAAAAATTTGTAAAATAGAACTTTTTACAATAAATACATTAAATTATAACAAATAAAATTTAGTCATAAATTAAAATTAAAATATATAATAATCATAGATATAAGTTCATAATATACATGTAATTTATTAATTATCTTTTAATTATGATATTTATTTTTATATACTCAATAAGGAATTTATATTGGTCAATAAATATATTTATCAAAATGTATAAATGAGTTTAAAACTAAAATTTTTAAAAATAAATAATAAAATTAATTAAAATAAATAATATAACTAATATAAAATTTAATTTAACAATTTATTAACAGGCGATTTAGTGGAGGATCCTACATTTTAGCGTTCTATAATTTGATAAAATATTAGTACCAATCTTAACTAAAAAAAAAAAAAGTAGTGCTAGAGACCCCAAAATGGATCCCAAATTTGTTCCAAGTCTAACTTTTTTCATTGTTGCTGAGCATTTAACAGCCTGCACTGCACCGATGCACCCCCATTGCACGGTTTCAAAGTAGCATTTTTTGCTGCACCAAGTTTTTTAGAAAAAGTGGGAACAGTT
This sequence comes from Kitagawia praeruptora, assembly GCA_037693485.1. NCBI lineage: Eukaryota > Viridiplantae > Streptophyta > Magnoliopsida > Apiales > Apiaceae > Kitagawia > Kitagawia praeruptora. The sequence goes on along the minus strand of CM075354.1, from coordinate 6,330,606 downwards.
TCCACGTATAGCTTCTTATGTTTTTTTTCATGGTTCTTCTGTTAAGCAGTAATTGCTTCCGGATTCGAATCCCCTGATTCCATGTAATTTGCAAAGGGGGAAAGCCTTATGCCTACTCTGTCGACCCCTATCTCCTCTGACACAGCTTTGACAATTTCCAGAGCAAAGTTGTAGCGGTTTTCCAAGGATCCCCCATACTTGTCTGTTCGGTCATTAACTTGATCTTTCAAGAACTGGTCTATTAGGTATCCATGAGCACCTGGATTTCAACTCCATCGAACCCTGAATTTTGATTATGGAAAAGCAAAGCATCAATGCAACTAAATCCTAGGCATTCTAAATATGCATCACCAAACAGTTCTGATTTAAACTAAATCATTCCATTGATATAAACTCTCATAGAATATTTGACTTTGTGATAGTTGCAAAACCTATAATTTGAAATCCTAGGCATTATCATGTAACAGCAACTCAAGTTACTGCTCACTAGTTTTAAGCATATATGCATAAGGAAACTATGCCCTTACGTTTTTTTTTTTAAATGGGAATATGATTCTTGGAATTGATTAGAGTATCTCTTTGATCCCAGTCACTTATTTATACATAGTAGATTTAGCTGAACTTAGAAGGCATACCAGCTTCCATAGCATTCCTAGCAGCAAGCCTGAAATCATTTATGATTTGAGGAATTTCCTCAGTACTCAGTCGTCGCGGAGGAGTACATTGTGCATCATCAACGCTCTGGTCTGTACTGGAGATTGGAGCCTGCCCATTTGGTTGCAAACCTGCATGAACAATTCAAAGTGAGAAAACATTCTTGTTAGCAATTTAACTTCGTTTATGTGATAAAATGCTAACTCCTCGAATCCATTTCTATAACCAAGTGCAGATTTAAAATTGGATGGAAAACTTATGTATGCTTATTCTTTTCTGGAGCTCTTTTTTTTAACTTTTCTGCCAACAGGTGCTTATTCTTTTCTGGAGCTCTTTTTTTAACTTTTCTGCCAACAGGTTGAGAAGTTGGATCTTGGGAAAACAACAGTGGGTACTTACAGAGAAAATAAGCAACAGTTGGATTTTGTTTCAATGTTAAAACCGCACTAGTTAACCCAGTTCGTCACACACAAAAAGATCCCTCATTTTGATAATAAATACCAATGAATTTATGAAATTCCAACTTTTAGTCTTGTTTCTATGTATAATCGAAACCACAATATTTAAAGCCAAACCATGGCAAAAGAAAATAAAATTTAAGAACTATTCACTCAATAGTTTTACCTGTATTAGAAACCCTCCCTGCGTGCCATATCTGACAGAAAAATATACCGCCTTTGGCATGGATGCCATCCACAATTGGTTTCCAGGCCTCAACTTGTTCCTTTGTCCATATACCAGATGTATTTGGGTACCTACAAACTGTTAGAAAATGGAGTTTTTAGGGCATAATTATTTTATGTTTCTTGATGTTAATTCCGGATTTTAACGATTGGAAATTGTTCCTTGATATGGGAACTTAAATTTTCATATATGGGTCTAAGTAATTTTCTTAGTGAAACCCATAGAGAAATGGAGTTGAAGTTAGTAGCTTGAATAAGCTTGAAATGAGAATGAGGCTTTATTTTAATATTATAAACATACTGTCAAGAGTTGGACTATACTCCTGTAAACTCTCGAGAGTAAACTTGCTGTCATGAAACAAAGTTGCTGTCAGGAAGGTAAAACTTGCTGTCATGAACAAGGTTGCTGACAGGAAGGTTAAACTTGCTGTCATGAACAAGGTTGCTGTCAGGAAGGTAAAACTTGCTGTCATGAACAAGGTTGCTGTCAGGAAGGTAAAACTTACTGTCAGGAACAAGGTTGCTGTCAGAAAGTAAACTTACTGTCAAGTTCAAACTGATGACAGTTACTTTAAAGGTACTGTCAGGACTTGTTGACAGTAACTTCTGCGTGGTTTTGACAGTAAAGTCTGAGTGTTTATTCTATTAATTGGAAGTCATAATGTGGATAATATATAACGTAACTGTTACGATTTATTTAATATAAAATCAGGGAGTTACAATATTAATTGGGTGGTATCAGTTACGTTTGGCCTCTCCTATAAAAAGAGACCTAAGCTACTGATTGTTATATACACTGAAGATACTGTCCACACCATACATTCTCTGTTCTCTCTATACACTCTGTTCTCCCTTTATATTCTGTACTCCACCAGTAGGTTTTTCTGGCGACTGATGTGCTAGTCGAAGTTGAGTTTTTCTGGTTGCTGTGACCATCTAACTCGGAGCTGTTTTATCCTGGAAGAATATTGCCAGCATCCTGACACAGTGTAAGTGGAGGCAATTATCTCTTCAAGAACAATCAGGACTTCTTTGCAAGGCCTGGTGACTCAGCTGATTGTTTCTTATTTTATACCTGCATAGCTATGGCTTCTGGTATGATTTCTTATCTTCCTTTGTTCTGTCAGTTACTAATTTGCATGTGTTTTACCTTCGTGTTTTGTTTCGCTAATTGTATGCTTGGCCTGGACTTGTTAAATACGATATATAACTGCCTCTATGTTGCTGTAGTAGTCAATATTCCCAACACAAACAGAAGCTATCTTCATTATATATTGATGGAGGCAGAAAAGTCACTCCTTTGTAAGAGTTCTACACTAGGACTTGCTCACATTTTCTACGTAAGTACTTATATTCTAAGTGGATTTAAATTCGCAATGTGGTCTAATTACCAAAAACAGAAATCATCACGAGGTTCAAAACATCGCAAGAAAGATATTTATATGTTTAATATGCATCAAATTGTTATGCTAAATCATGACTGTCAGGAAAAGAAAAACACTATGTAACTTGAAAGAGTTTGGTTCCACATTATATGCAATAAACATAAATAAACCAAAATGGCCAAATGTAATAGATGAAACAACAAAGTGCATTATATGATCAATATGAGTTAAGATTCAATATTAAATATCCAACGATAGTAAAAGCAGAAACCCCCTTTAAATGGTATACCATGTATATCGCGGTATGCACGGTATGCCATTTAATTAATTAATAATAACTTATTTTACTATTTGATCTTACTTTAAAAACTGTTTTTTAAGTGTATAGAATGCCAATAAGAATAAAAACTACTAATGAAACAAGTCCTTTCTGAACTAAAATACAGTATGCCAATTAATTAATTAATTAATTAATGTATACCGCGGTATGCCATGTATACAGCGGTATGCCACTAAATATTAATTAATTTAATTAATTAAAATCATAATATTACATATTAATTTAATTTAATAATGAAGTTATATACATGGCTTTTTGCAGGTTTGTTTGGAAACAAATAAACTTAGAGCATCTCCAATGCTAATATCTAAATTGATTGGCTAAATAGAGTGGCTATAGTAAAATTTTAAAATTTTACTTAAGGAAAATGGTGTATGCTACAATGGTATTATTTATAATTCTAATCATATATAATTATACATAAGGGTAATTATAATTCTAATCTATACTCTTTATTAAAAGCAGAAATCCCCTTTAAATGGTATGCCATGTATACCGCGGTACGCACGGCATGCTAATTAATTAATTAATTAATTAATTAATAATAACTTATTTTATTATTTGATCTTATTTTAAAAACTGTTTTTTAAGTGTATAGAAGGCCAATAAGAATAAAAACTACTAATTAAACAAGTCCTTTTTGAACTAAAATACGGTATGCCAATTAATTAATTAATTAATTAATGTATACTGCGCTATGCCATGTATACAACATTATGCCACTAAATATTAATTAATTTAATTAATTAAAATCATAATATTAAATATTAATTTAATTTAAACTAAAAATTGAAATAAAAGTACAGAATATAGAACTTAGGGCTCCATTAATTAATATTTAAAATATATCTATAATAGACTAATAATAAATACAATTAATAATATAACTATTCTTATATTACCAGAGATAAGTTATATGAATTTAATTAATTAAAATAATAAAATTAAATATTAATTTAATTTATTATTGAAGTTATATACTAGGAGTCTATTAACTAATAATTGAAATAAAAATCGAGAATATAGTATTATATACAACTTGGTGATTCAAGATTTTATTCATTTAAAAATGTTAAAAATTAGGAATTTAAGATAATTTATTACAATCCGTGCTTCGCACGGGTTACCGGCTAGTATGAATAATTTTAGATGAGCAATTTAATTAATAGATGTTCAGCGTTAGATAAAATACGATGACATACATACCAGGAGCAGAATAACCATAAGTGCCTGCAAATGATGTCCAGTTGGATGAATTGGGCTTCAAAAACTTAGCTGTGCCAAAATCAGATATATGAGCAACACAATCTGAGTCCAACAGAATATTTTTGCTTGATAAATCGCGGTGTATTATGGAAGGCTTGCAATCATGATGCATATTAGGGGTGAACATAATCCACCCAACCCGCAAAACCCGACCCAACCCGACCCTTATTTCGCCCGATTAAACCGAACCGTTCAAACCCGAAGGTTAAACGGGTTAATTTTTAAAAAACCCGATTAAATTGGGTTGGGTTAGAGTTTAATATATTATAACCCTGACCCAACCCGTTCAACCCGTTTACTATTCATGGCCCATTAGACATTAGTCTAGTCCAGTACTATAGAGTCCAGTAGTAGTCAATAGATACACATAACCTAATTTCATCTAGTCACTCTCAGTCTCTCATCCCGCCTCAGTAGTCAGCGCAGCACCTCTACTCTCAACTCAATTCTCAAATATCAATCTATTCACTTGCAGTTAAATGTGCATTTCTGGGATTAACTTATTATTATGTTTTGTTTATGTAGATATTTGTTTTCATTCTATGCATTTTTGTATTTCTGTGCATTTCTTAATTATTGGGTTGTTGGGTCAATAATTGATCAATTTTGGCCGTGTAGATCTTCAACTCATTTTCTCTTATTTACTTCAATTATTATGATAGCCTAATCATGAAAAACTACTACACGACACACAAAGGTGCTGTTTTGATATAGATAATTTCTTCAAACTTGTTAATTTATTAGCAGAGAGTCATGCTTTTTATCTTTCATTATAGGTGTCATTCAACTTGAATCCTTGAATAAAAGAAATTGTGAAAACTAATCCTCCAAGTACCGAACCCGACCAGCCCGCCCTGACCCAACCCGAACCGTCCAAAACCCGACCAACCCGCCCCATTCAAAACCGTGGGTTGAACGGGTTAATTTTTAAAAAACCCGTATAAATTGGGTTGGGTTGTTTTTTCCCTCAACCCGCCCCAACCCGACCCGTGTTCACCCCTAATGCATATAGGACAATGCGCTAGCTACATCCTTAATGACATTTAGCCGCTGAATCCAATCAAAATTTGCTGCATTTTTCTCATTTCTCAATATATTTGCAAGCTATCGCTAGGGATGGCAACGGGTCGGGTTCGGCTCGGGTTTTGCAAAATCCAAATCCATATCCAAATATTTTCGGGTTTTAAAAACAAATCAATATCCATATCCAAATCCAAAACTCAATATCCAAATCCAAATCCGTCGGGTTTCGGATCGGATCGGGTTTTTTTCGGGTATTCAAAATTAAAAATAGTGTAAGTAAGTTGCTTAACAAAAAAATAATAAAAACAATGTAAGTAAATTTAAAAACACCGCTACATGCAAACTACGTTAATTATATTTATGTAAAAAATAAAATAAAATATGATTAAGTAGTTAAATATAACGTATTATACGGATTGATATATTACATAAAATCTGAATGTGTTAAATTAATAATTTATAATATACCAACACAAATGAAAATTTTATGTAAAATAAAGGAATTTACATCCTAAATATATTAGTAAAATTTGATTTTGAGAAAGAGACGATTAATCACTAGATTATTATTGATTATATCTAATATGATAATAATTTATACGTCCAAAATCTGAAATATTATATATAATAATTACAAATTATCATATTATATATAATTATTAAAATGTTTTATTAAAATTGAATTTGAATTACATGTATAATATTTTTATTAAAATGTATATATTCATAAAAAAATGTGTATATAAATAATTAAATTATACTTGGATGTGTATAAATTTTAAATTAAATTTAGGACACACACACACACACATATATATATATATAGTTTGGATCGGTTTTCGGGTTTCGGATCGGGTTTCGGATCGGTATACGTAATATCCAAATCCATATCCAAAAATTTTCGGGTCTAAAAATCATATCCAAATCCATATCCAAATCTAAAAAATCGGGTTCGGGTTATCCAAAATTTCGGGTTTCGGATCGGGTATCCGTCGGATCGGATTTTTTTGCCATCCCTAGCTATCGCGGTATGCCACTAAATATTAATTAATTTAATTAAAATCATAATATTAAATATTAATTTAATTTAATAATGAAATTATATACTAGTAGTCTATTAACTAAAAATTGAAATTAAAGTCGAGAATATTTGACTTAGGGCTCCATTAAATAATATTTAAAATATATCTATAATTGATTTATACTCTTTATTAAAAGCAGAAACCCCCTGATAACCCGTGCGAAGCACGGATTGTGATAAATTATCTTAAATTTCTAATTTCTAACTTTTTTAAATGAATAAAATCTTGAACCACCAAGTTGTATATAATACTATATTCTCTACTTTTATTTCGATTGTTAGTTAATAGACTCCTAGTATATAATTTCAATAATAAATTAAATTAATATTTAATTTTATTATTTTAATTAATTAAATTTATATAACTTATCTCTGGTAATATAAGAATAGTTATATTATTAATTGTATTTATTATTAATCTATTATAGATATATTTTAAATATTAATTAATGGAGCCCTAAGTCCTATATTCTGTAATTTTATTTCAATTTTTAGTTTAAATTAAATTAATATTTAATATTATGATTTTAATTAATTAAATTAATTAATATTTAGTGGCATACTGTTGTATACATGGCATAGCGCAGTATACATTAATTAATTAATTGGCATACCATATTTTAGTTCAAAGAGGACTTGTTTAATTAGTAGTTCTTATTCTTATTGGCCTTCTATACACTTAAAAAACAGTTTTTAAAATAAGATCAAATAATAAAATAAGTTATTATTAATTAATTAATTAGCATACCGTGCATATCGCGGTATACATGGCATACCATTTAAAGGGGATTTCTGCTTTTAATAAAGAGTATAGATTAGAATTATAATTACCCTTATGTATAATTATATATGGTTAGAATTATAAATAATACCATTGTAACATACACCATTTTCCTTAAGTAAAATTTTAAAATTTTACTATAGCCACTCTATTTAGCCAATCAATTTAGATATTAGCAGATGGTCTAAGTTTATTTGTTTCCGAACAAACCTGCAAAAAGCCAAAAACACAATCATCAACCAAAACCCTAGTAAAACCCTCATCACCATGAACAAAAACCTCCTAAAAATGGCATCTTTAGCCATCTCCACCAATCACAAGCTTCTATTGACTCCTAAAATTATACACACACCTATACACACAACTTCATCAATCTATACTCAAACCCCATTATCTTTCTTGAATCTCAGATGCTTCACTTCCAAGAACACTGAAAGCCCAGATCAGCTTGCTTCTGGGTCGGATTCGGGTCGACCCAGATGCCCAGATGGTGAAGATTTTAGCAAAGAAGGTATTTTTATTACTTTTTGTTGAATTTTAGTGATGCCCTTTTGGTTTGTTTTTGTAAAAATGTAATCTTTATTTGGTTCTTGAAAAGGGGTTTTTATAATGTTGATGATTGTGTTGTGGTAAGTGAAATGATTGAATTGTGTGTATGTATTTGAGCTTCTTTTAGCTTCATTTGTGATTGTAAGTGGGTCGATTTTACGGGGTTCTGGAATTTAGTAAATTTGTTTAGAAATGAATGTATATGGGGAAAGGAATAAGAGATTAATTAATAAGTCATTTCGGGTTGTATTCGGGTTCATCGAGTTGTGTCGTATCATTTGAGAGCTTTGTTACTGTAAAATTGGGTCTGGTTCGTGTCCTGTTCTGTGGGAGATAGACATTGTCACCGCTTTGTGATTGACCTAAATAAGTTCGAACATGTTACTAAGTTTGAGTACTATAAAAGACTGTAGCTTTCCGGTTATAGATGCAGTAGAAGACTGTGCAAACACTTAGGTCCGTGGGTTTAATAGATAATTGTATTAGCATTGAAATCTTGATGCATAACAGCATTAGTTGTATTAGGAATTTAGGATGTATGTTTTGTTTAAAGAAAGACAATAAATCTCTACGAACCAGCTGTCTTGAAAGACTAGAACAATTGGTTAAATGAATGTGAAGATAAGAAACTATTCAGTCCGTCCGAAAGATTAGGCTGGCAAACTTAACTTAGTTTCGAAGATCAAAATGAAAGGGGGGATTATTGACCTTTACTTTTTGTGCAACAACACGCACAGTAGTTAACTGTCCCTTAAAATCATGAAATTATGCCTAGACCATATTCTCAGCTGAACATAATAGGAGCACCCTTTCTAATCATATTAAAAACTTTTTGCTCTTTGAATAGCTTTTTTTGCAAGTACAACCCTTTCACAGTAGTATAATACACTCCTGCCCGCACCGCCCATGTATGTCACTTTGAAATTCCATGAGGCTCTAGTAACTATACAATCCAAAATAAAATATTAACAAGTTTAAAAATTTGTTTTTGTTGCAACATTAAACTTCTGGAGACAGACCCTCTAGCGCTCTTAATAAAGATCATTCAGTTATTACTACTGATCTAGTATCAAATAGTTTGCTTTGTTAATCATTTATAGCTTTATATCCTATTTAGTCATTTAGATTGGTTAGTTATCCATGTAAGTTGTATGCAGTTTTATCAGTTGCTGTGCAGTGTACTCTAATATCATATATCTGAGCTCTGCAGCAGTTCCTTATCCTCATGATGTTGGAGAATATAAACTTGCCGCAACTGAATTAAGTAATACATCAAATCTACAAGGATTAATGATTAAAGTACCACCAGAGGTCACTGGCCCTACATTGGAGTTTGTACTTTAAATTATACTGAAGTAATATCCGGAAAAAAGTATATGATCAGGTACATACATGAGTATCATGGTGGCTTTGGTAGCCACAAATGTAGTTGTCAACTGATTCTAAGTGAAATCATAATTTTCGAGATGTCCTTATAACCTGAACTAGAATTAGCTAAAGTATATTATTAAGTTTGGTTTTCTACACCTTGTAAATTCTACCATGCTTTTGCACTCTTGTTAATGCAGTTTATTGGTTTGTTTGCCTAAAGCATCAATTACAAGTGCTTAATGACTATTTGCCTAAATGCAGTTTATTGGTTTGTTTACCGGTCAAAATTTAAAGCTTTAATAGATTGCAAATAGTAACACCAGCTTAAAACTGAAACCTTTTTAAGAAAAGAAAATCTGAAAGTGCGGGATCAGTTTCCATTAACTATGAACCCAGATAGCCAGAAGTTCTCTGTTTAAGCAAGATGGTTATGTAGCATGTCACGTAGTTCTTTGTTTTATTGATCAAAATTGATCAAAATTTTAAGCTTTAATAGATAGCAAGATAGTGACACAAGTTTGAAACCGAAATGTTTATAATGAAAGACAATCTGAAAGTGCGGTTGAGTTTCAATCAACTATGAACCCAGATAGCCAGAAGTTCTGTCTCTAAGCAAGTAATTATCTAGCATGTTACATAGTTTTCTGTTTCCTTTTGAATGAGTCAATATTATTGGAAGTGTTCTGCTAAAGTGGACATAGCCTAGACATATGCCAATCCTGGTTAATGCTTCGTAGTCATCTTGTTTGCATTTAATCGTTATCACCAAACATTTTTCATGATTTTATGGTGTTTTGAAATAGAAATATTGTATTACAGTAATTGTGTTGTAGCAATATAATAGGATCTGTGTCGGTGCTGATTAAATTTGGCATTGGCTTGTTGTAGCACTGAAAGCACAGATAGAGAGATATCTTGCGGGTGATGCAGAAGCAATTCCTGATATATTCGAGGGGATTTTGAAAAGGAAGTTAGCAGGAACGCACGATGAGTCGGATGATGAATTAATGCAAGACTTTAGACAGATTCCAATCAATAGCGCTATGGACAAAGCTGTCAGTGATGAAGATTCAAGTGATGGTATTAGCAGTGATTCAAGTGATGTGATTAGCAGTGATTCAAGTGATGGGGATAGCAGTGATGCCGATAATATTGGTCCCATGACTCCTGATTCGGATGCAGATGAATTTTACAAGAGTGATTAATCTGATGAGTGATGATAGTATAAAACTACATTTGGTACTTAAAATGACATACATAACTCGAAAGTAAAGGGCTTCTGTTTCCTATTTTGCTGAAATATCTGGGCTAAGTCACTCTAGGTGTTTGATTATTATTGTTTTCTAAATTCTAAGCTACCTAGAAATGATTTAGAGTGTATGAAAGATCCAAACCTCATCATTCTTAAGAGTAGTGATGAGGTTTGCGTATTTGTGTATACATACTATTTATAATGTCAATGTTAAGGTTACACCAACCAATTCACTATTTCTATGTGCATCAAATTTACTTTATTATGTTTAAGCAGAATATTCAGTAACACTGTAATAATATATTATAGAATTTAACAATACTAATGTAATCATTCAAACTGTTTCCTCTTATATCTTCTTCATCATCGTCATCATCATGAGTTGGCTTTCTTTCCATTCACTGGCCACCTTGGTATTTTGTCAAGAACAATCGAGACAAGCTTCTTGTAGATCTTCCCCATCTTTCTATATACTTTACCAGCAAAATAATCCACTTCTTTTTCATATCGATCGTATAAAAATGGCAGTGTTTCAAGAGAAAGAGTACCTGTAAAAATTAAGATGATTCATTAACCTTCCTTTAGTTATGGTTACATATAATCGTGAAAGATCACTATTTCATTGAAAATTTGAGATCTTCCAAGGTTTTCAATAAATTACATTTTTATAGAACTCATTTCAAAATCTTTTTTAAAATAATCTTTGTATTGTATTTAGTTTCTTACCCAATAAGAGAAGATTTAAGGTGCCTATGTAGTTTCCGATCATTTCCAGTAGCCAGAGAGAAAAAACTGCCTGAAATATTTTCACGCGTAAATATATATTTTTTAATTATATAACAAAATATTTGTCTACATAAAACATAAATTATAAAATGTTTAGCCACACTTGTACCATAGCAAAGAGTTTGAGATTCTGATACCAGGCAAGATAGACCAGAAATGTGTGAAGGGATATAGTGCTCCTGTGCAAAAATTAATATTAGGGCCCAAATAAGAAAAATATCTTAAAAACTATTTAAAGAAATAAACATAGGACAAATTATCTCTCTAACATCCTATTTAATCTTACTAAAAGTTCTGGGAGAACTGATAATTACATTACCCCTGAAAAAGATATGGTGCAGTGTGCCAAATGAAGATAATGAGCATGGTAGTGATGAAGATGTGAAGAAGGAGAGTGATAAAATTGTACTCCATAACCTCGAAAAGAAACCATAGGATTGTAACTACAGCCATGATTGCAGATGCCATCTTTTTATCCCTCCATAACAACACATCAGCAACTGAAATTTGAAAACCATGCAATGTGTGTGTAAAATCCGAATGAAGATTTCGTGGTTATAATAGTAGTGATGAAAAATGTCGATTACCTCTTCCTCCTCCGAGTAGGGTATGTACTGATTCTTTGTCAGTACTAAACCTTGAAGATGGAGCTACTTCATCCTCAGAATCTGATGAAAAAATTGGCATGGTTCTAAATTATTTGCGACAATGTGATCAGTTGTGCTTAAATGCTTGATATCGATGTTTTGATCTTAGACACTAGGCACATATATGTAGTTATGTAGAACTATCAACATGAATGTGTACAATTATATAAAACAGAATAAATTCTAGCCTTAGTAAGAAAGAAAGTTGAAAAGGGAGAAGAAAAGAATGTCTTTGCAGTGCATTTTCAAGCGTTTGCTTTACATGCACTTTAATTAATTAATTTTTTTATTTATTAATGCACTTTAATTTATTTAATTTATTTTTTAATTTGTTGAAATCATTTTTCTATCTCTGTTGTCACTGACTGATGCATCGGCTTCTTTTTGTAATGTTTTCGGAGGTCAAATCTATTTCTTCTTGTGGACAACTATAAGGGTCATTCAGTCTTCTATAGTATGTCATATTTTTGTCATCCAATATGCAAATTTCATGTGGAACAACAAAGAATATACTTCACTTCTTGGATCTGCGTATCTTTACTTTTTCTCAGTTGCTTTTAGTATGTTTAAGAAATCTAGTTTCTGCTACAATATCTATGCAGGTCTCTGTTTCTTTTTACAAAAACGGTAATGAGCAGTGTCAAATTGCATTAACAGAAGCCAGCTTCTGTATTCTCACACTTTCTTACTACTTATTTGTACAACAACAAATTAACAGTGATTGTATCGAAGGTGATGAGTACATGAACAATATTTTATCGCAATGTAATTGATGAACTGAATTCATAAGTACATAAAAATAAAACATTCAGTCGAACTGTTGGATCATAGATTATAATCAATTGGCTTTCTTTCCGTTCATCGGTCCCCTTGGTATCTTGTCAAGAACATTTGAGTCGAACTTCTTGTAGATCTTCCTCATCTTTCTATATACTTTACCAACAAGATAATCCACTTCTTTTTCGTATTGCTCGTACAAAAATGGCAGTGTTTCGAGAGAAAGAATGCCTATAAGATGATTCATTAACTCACGTTAGCTATGGTTATTTTCTTATCTGATTGAAATCATTCTTATGTATTGCATTGAGTTTCTTACCCAAAAAGAGGAGATTTAAGGAGCTTATATAGTTTCCGATTAATGACACTAGCCAGAGAGAAAGAACAGCCTGAGATATAAACATGAAAATATGTTGATTCTATAACAAAACACATGTATACATAGATGTAGATTATATAAGTTGATCAGTTACACTTGTACCATCGCAAAGAGTTTGAGATCATGTCCACAAGCAATGTAGATGAGTTGCGATAACAACTTGTTAAATTGGACATGAAATGTTGAGGCAATGTCTCTAAAAATCGAATCTTGTAAGACGATTTTCGGAATCTGAGGGGGAGCCCTGAAAATGTATTCAACACATTAACAATGTATCTATAAATATAAAAAATGAAGTAATGAATAATAGTACAATGATTTGATTGAAAAAAATCAAGAACAATAAGAGAGGAATGTGTTAGGTCATAGTGTACACATATAGTATAAGATTATATTGAGTTCCTGTACATGTTAAGATACAATATATGATCCTATCAAGTCCTCGTAACCTCTTAGGATTTGTAAGAACCGGTAACTTTACGTACCAATTAAAAAGATCTGCGGCAGTGGACCAGATGAAGATTACGAGCATGGAAGTGATGAAGATGTGACAAAGGAGAGTGATGAAATTGTACTCCACAACCTCGAAAAGAAACCATATGATTGTAACCGCAGCCATGATTGCAGATGATATCTTCTTGTCCCTCCATAACAACACATCAGCAACTGAAATTTAAAAAACCAAAATAATCCATTTTTAGTATCTGCCTCATATACATGGAATTTACACAAATTGGTATCATCAACATTAAGATTGTACGGTAATTAACAATAGTACTAATGATTACCTTGTCCTCCTCCTAGTAGAGTATGTACTGATCTTTCGCGGATAAACATGTTTGAAGATGGAGCTACTTCATCTTCTGAATCCGATGAAAAGATTGGCATGGTTCTAAAAATTCTGTCTCTGTGATGTCTATTCAATCGTGATATACGATCGATTGTGATTGAACACTGGATATCTATGTTGTGATCACAAACACTAGGCATATATATATGACTGTTTATGTAAAATGAAACAGAATAGATACTAGCCTTAGTAAGAAAGAAAGTTAGAAAGGGAGAAGAAAAGAATGTCTTTGCAATGTACTTTTTAAGTGTTTGCTTTATATGCCCGTTACTTTGATTTTTTTTTATGTTATTTATATGTAATGTTCATCAACTATTTGCATGAAATGTATATTGTTTAAGGAAGGGTGGCATTGATCTGGCTTGTTAACATGCAAGAAATGACCAACATGTATTTTATTGCAGACATGCAGAATCTTCTCCTTTTCTTTTCTGCTGGTTTATTGCAGGGAGCTCAGATGCTAACAAAAGGGCTCTAAGTTAACAAGGTCAATAAATTGGGCCGCGAGTTCTCGTTGAATAACAAATCCTTTCTTACATAATATTAATTTTTCAAGTTTATCCCGCTCTTTTTTTTGCATGAATTTCGTTTATCCGGGTAATAGTGGTGTGAATAAAAAATACAGAGCAATGCAATATTTTTACAGAAATCTATCTATGCTCTATATTAATGTGCAAAACCATGTTTTAATGGTACACAAAAGTACCAAAGTACCAAAAGTACCAAATTTGGTTATTACTTAACTCGGGGTTCGATCCCTTCCAACTATATAATTATACAAGATTTATTATTTAATTTAATTTCACCCCAGGTTCAATTTCCTATAAGGGGTTCGATTAAGGGGTTTGACGATTATCACTTAACTCGGGGTTCGATTCTTTCCAACTACACAATTATACAAGATTTATTATTTAATTTCTTTAATTTCATCGCGTGTTCGATTTCCTATAAGGGGTTCAATTCCTGACATAATTATAAAGATTTATTTACTTTAATTTTTTTTACTTTATCTCGGATTCGATTCTTTATAACTACATAATTAAATAGTGTATTAATATTAACTAGATTATAGCCCGTGCTATGCACACGGTAGTTTAAATTTAAATTTCATAATAATTATGATATATAATAATAAGGATTAAATAAAAAAATAATTTATATTTAAGATCAAATAAATTAATATTGAAAGAAATAATATTAATAAAATATTATTTTTCTATATTATAACAAATGCAATCAAAGATAAAATTATTTAGATTTTCTATAAGTTTACCAAAATTAAAAGATTTATTCAAATTTTCTTTAATAATCTTACCATAAATATTAAGAGAATATATTAATAGTATTTAAATTCACATACAAACTTTCTTTAATTAACGATGTGTCAAATTATGAATTTGGATCTTTTCCAAACATAATATGGATACCAAACCTAAAGATAGATTATCTAGTGGGTCAAAATCAAAACAAAATTTTGTCCAAACCAAAATATGGATACCAAACCTTAGGTAAGTGCTATTTTAATCTCGACTCGTGTTCAATCTATGCTCGCTTCGCACGGGTTATCAGCTGGTATAGTTTAAATGAAGTGAGTAATTCAGCAAGTTAAAGATTACTCCCTCCGTCCCTATTTATATGTCCATTTTGACTTTTACGCGTAGTTTAAGGTGCATTGACCGCATAGTTACATAAATTATTTTAAAAAAATTCTTTTTGTGAATAGAAGTTTAATATTTGAATTTTTATTCACAAATTTTTTTTAAAAAAATAATTTATATAACTATGCGGTCAATGCACCTTAAACTACGCGTAAAAGTCAAAATGGACATATAAATAGGGACGGAGGGAGTACATAATTTGTGCAAATCTACTTATACCCTACTTGGTAGGGTAGTTGCGAATTATTTGTAGTTGTTGGAATAAGAAGCAATGGGGTAGCCTTTTGCGAGAGAACTCCAAAAGTATCATCCATGTCCATGGCAACATGTTATTTGGAAGCTTCCAATCAAAATGTGAAACTAGAGACATTAGCATCAAGCCCATGACCCTCTCTGCTAGGCGGATCCCAGGGCAAATTGTACGTCCCAAACCAAATGGTAAAAAACTGAAATTTTGACCTTTATAGTCAATTTCAGAGCTCAAGAACCTCTCCGGGGTAAAGTTAGTAGGGTTCTCCCATGAATCGGAATCTCGAGCAATGGCCCAAGCATTGATCATTACTGGAGTGTTCTTGGGAATTACATAGCCATTAGTTTTTACACTGGTCATGGTTTTGTGTGGCAGTAGAAAAGGTGATACTAAGTGAAGCCTCACTGTTTCTTTCAAAACAAGTTGTAAGAGCAAGTCCAACAATGTCCTACATTATGCCTTATAAATATTATAAAAATTAGTGTCCTAGTGATTTAAGACATTATTTTTATGTATCAATTCCAACAATATGCCTTATCCTTGTGCCTTATTATTAAAATAATAATATATTTGATAAAAGAAGGGAAGAAAAAGAGGAAAGTGGATTTTTTTATTGATAAAAAATGAAATAAGGCATGATTAGTGGTGTCCTAAAAATAGGGCATGAGATGAATGTCTTAGTGTTTTAAGGCACCACTAAGACATTGTTGGAGCATATTTTTTCCCAAATGCCCTAAATTTTAGCTAAGAACATCAATTTAGGACATTGTTGGACTTGCTCTAAGTATGGTATTTCCAGGATTTCAGTTTCTTCTAGGATTCCTTTTCCACCAGTTCTTGCTCTGAGTTCTTCACGGAGCTTTTTCATGATATTTGGATTGAGTATTAGCTCAGTCATCGCCCATTCGATTGTACTCGAGTTTGTATCAGTTCCAGCAATAAATAAATCCTGAAAAATGAACGATAGGCATCGGTTTTGCTTGATTGAAACTATTAATCTCGTTGCTTAACAAATAACAAATATATCTAAGTGCTTCGTTTCTGGACAAGTTTTCTTAAGTACAGTACATCAATTAACTGTTAGCTCTTAAGACAGCCCAAGATGATGTACGTTTTTAACAGACTGTAATGTGGGCAGAAATATTTCTAAATATTTTCCAACATGTTTGGACTATAGTTGTTCAGTAAGGAGTATAAATATACAATAAGATAGAGATGTTGCATTTTGGCATAAGGAGTAAGACATACCATTACGAGTGATGTAAAACCAAGTACAAACACAAATAACTAGAGTGTTTATCTTGAAGAGAAAAACTGAACTCTTGTATTACTACTACTGGATTTACACAAGAGGTTACATTGTGTGCTCTAAAAAGACATCCTTTTATTATGCTCCAGAACTATTACATATATAGAGAACTAAATAACTGAATACCAGAGAATGTGGAACTACATACCACGACTTTCCTTAAATAGACTCCAAGATCCTACAATCTTGCTACTGTTTTATTCGACCAAATCAATCTACTTATTCAACCATATCAATTTACTAACAACTAGGATCACGTCAACTTTGGATTAATCCCAACAATCACTCCCTTAATCCAAAGCTTACATTGTCCACATCCTTGACAACATTTTGCCCATATGGCAACTTCTTTATTAGCCCGTATGGCTTTGCAACTTCTCTGCCCGTATGGCAAGATCTTCGGTGCCCATTTGACAAGCTATTTGCCCATCTGGCAAGCTTCTTATTAGCCCGTATGGCTTTCTTCGTATCTGCACTCAGACAAGGTTCAACACAGCCCGTGTGGCTTCTCTATGCCCATCTGGCAACTCGATTGTGTGCCCGTCTAGCTTACTCCTTTGCCCGTCTGGCATCACCTCCTCTTTGCCCTTATGGCATGTTCTTCGTAGCCCTTATGGCTTTCATCATCGGTCCATATGGCCTCTACAGCAATGCACATGCATCCCATACTACATATGCAGCTTTGCCACCATCGCCTACCTGAATTCATCACCGTCGCATCACCGCGACCTCGTCTTCTCTTCCTCAAACCAGCTGTTGTCCACTGCAACTCCACCCCACGGCTTCACCGTTGCCCACAAAATTGACTGGGCCTGAATGGAGCCACCATGGCTCCGCCTCTTCCTTCTTATGCCTCAAGGATCGGAGGGAAGGCTGTTAAGCCTTGATCCCCCCTCCCCGATGCTCTGATACCACTGATGTAAAACCAAGTACAAACACAAATAATTAGAGTGTTTATCTTGAAGAGAAAAACTGAACTCTTGTATTACAACTACTGGATTTACACAAGAGGTTACATTGTGTGCTCTAAAAAGACATCCCTTTATTATGCTCCAGAACTATTACATATATAGAGAACTAAATAACTGAATACCAGAGAATGTGGAACTACATACCACGACTTTCCTTAAACAGACTCCAAGATCCTACAATCTTGCTACTGTTTTATTCGACCAAATCAATCTACTTATTCAACCATATCAATTTACTAACAACTAGGATCACGTCAACTTTGGATTAATCCCAACAAAGAGGACCTTGATGTGTTTGACATCGAAATAGACAGGATTTTCTTGTCGAAAATCAAGAAATGAATCCAAGAGATCCCCATGCGGTGGAAGATTAGATTCTCTATGCCGGAGCCGCTTATTTATGAACTTTTCACAAAGTTGATCCAGCCAGGTATAGGCAGCCTTAGCATCTCGCCTTATGCCTTGAGGATCCAATAGTTTTAGCCACGGAAAATAGTCAGCGAAGTTCATCTTCCCATCAACCGTCATGATAGTTTTGACTACATTTTGAAACTCGGTCGCATCTTGATCAGAGCTAAAGTGAGCCACATCTTCTGAGAAACAAGTGTTTGACATCTGATTCAATGCCGTTGTGAAGGCTAATTTTCCAATATTCACAACTTGTCCTCTTTTACTAATCTCCTTAACATGTTCAATCATTTGTGTCACAGCTTTTTAGCCTAAGCCCTTGCAACTTGTCTAGTTTTTTCGGATTGGTCAAGTAAATGCTCAATGCTCTTCTTGTGGTTCGCCATTGATCTCCAATAGATATCCATGGCATTGCAACATCATGGTTTTGAAGCCCACCAGCTACAGCATCCGGAACAAATCTTCCAGAGAATTCAGCATCATGTTTTCGGAAAATTTCTTCAGCCATTTCGGCTGAAGATACCACAACATTTGTGACTCTGCCTAGTTGAATGGTGAAGAGAGGACCATATTGTTCAGCCAGTTTTGCCAATGATCTGTGCGGTTTTGGACCAATTTGCAAGAGGTTTCCCAAAAATGGGAGCCCC
Organism: Kitagawia praeruptora; assembly: GCA_037693485.1. NCBI lineage: Eukaryota > Viridiplantae > Streptophyta > Magnoliopsida > Apiales > Apiaceae > Kitagawia > Kitagawia praeruptora. The sequence continues at coordinate 6,311,539 of CM075354.1, read as the reverse complement.
TTTGGCCCTGGTGGAAGTTTTGTTTTACAATGTACGCCTAGAATATAACGTACAAAGATCAAGAAAAATGCAGAACATGCAAGTAAAGCATGGGAAATCTAACACATTTTCTACAATTCACATATGAACATTACCATTTTATTGCTAACAAATCTCAACCAACATGTACGGAAATGATTGACAGAACAGTCAAAAACAGAGATGACTGATTGGCCAGTTTTGCGAGTGATCTTATGTGGTTTTTGGACCGATTTGCAACAGGTTATGCAAGAATACGAAAGAATAGGAGCCCATTTTGCCCTGGTAAAGTTTATTGGTTTAGCATAGAGGCCAAGAACATAATGTACCCAGATCAAGAAAAGTAAAGATACCCAAGAATAGTCACGTTCCATTTCTGTTTGATCATCAGACAAACTGCTCGATCAATACAAATCTCAACTTGTTAGAGATTCAAATGGTCTTTTGGAATGGAGTGAATTATTAAACTTTATTGCAAATATACAAACACTTATTACAGGAGCTTCATATTTGATAAACACGTACAACATCAAATGAAACTGACATACAAATTATAACAACGTAGAAATTGCTAGTTACTTATACTTGTTGGAATTAGAAGCAATGGGGTAGCCTTTTGCGAGAGAACTCCAAAAGTATCATCCATGTCCACCTCCTTAGGCAACATGTTATTTGGAAGCTTCCAATCAAATTGTGCAACTAGTGACATTAACATCAAGCCCATGACCCTCTCCGCTAGGCGAATCCCGGGGCAAATTCTACGTCCTGAACCAAATGGTAAAAAACTGAAATTTTGACCTTTATAGTCAATTTCAGAGCTCAAGAACCTTTCCGGGGTAAAATTAATAGGATTTTCCCAAGAGTTAGAATCTCGAGCAATGGCCCAAGCGTTGATCATTACTGGAGTGTTTTTGGGAATTTTGAAGCCATTCAATATTACATTGGACACGGTTTTATGGGGCAGAAGAAAAGGTGATACTAAGTGAAGCCTCATAGTTTCTTTTATAACAGATTGTAAGTATGGTATTTCCAGGATTTCAGCTTCTTCTAGGCTTCCTTTTCCTCCGATTCTTTTGTTGAGTTCTTCACGGAGCTTTTGCATGATATTTGGATTGAGTATTAGCTCAGTCATCGCCCATTCGATTGTACCTGCGTTTGTATCAGTTCCAGCAATAAACAAATCCTGAAAATTAAACAATAGGTATCAGTTTTGCTTGCCTGAAATTTATTAATATATGTGCTTAACAAATGTATCTAATTCATTTGGTTTTTTTAATTCCTAGTACAGTCTACGACGTTTGGTTTTTTTAGCAAGATGTAAGGTGTGTAAAAATATACAACAAAGATATAAATGTTGGTTTTTGCTGTAAGGACTAATGAAGACATACCATCAAGAGGACCTTGATGTGTTTCACATCGAAATAGACAGGATTTTCTTGTCGAAAGTCTAGAAATGAATCTAAGAGATCCCCATGCGGCGTAAACTTAGATTCTCTGTGCCTTAGCCGCTGATTAATGAACTTTTCACAAAGTTGATCCAGCCAGGTGTAGGCTGCCTTAGCATCTCGCCTTATGCCTTGAGGATCGAATACTTTAAGCCAGGGAAAAAAGTCGGAAAAATTCATCTTGCCATCAACCTTCATGATAGTTTTGACTGCACTTTGAAACTCATTCCCATCTTGTTCAGAGTTAAAGTGAGCCACATCTTCTGAGAAACAAGTGTTTGACATCTGATTCAATGCCGTTGTGAAGGCCAATTTCCCAATATTCACAACTTGTCCTTTTTTACTAATATCTTTAACATGCTCAACCATTTGTGTCACAACTTTTAGCCTAAGCCCTTGCAACTTGTCTAGTTTTTTCGGATTCGTCAAGTAGATGCTCAACGCTCTTCTTATCGTTCGCCATTGATCACCGGTTGATATCCATGGCAACGCAATATCATGGTTTTGAAGTCCTCCAGCTACAGCATCCGGAACGGATCTTCCAGAGAATTCAGCATCATGTTTTCGAAAAATTTCTTCAGCCATTTCGGCTGAAGATACCACAACATTTGTGACTCTGCCTAGTTGAATTGTGAAGAGAGGACCATATTGTTCGGCCAGTTTTGCTAATGATCTGTGTGGTTTTGGCCCAATTTGCAAGAGGTTACCCAGAAATGGGAGCCTATTTGGCCCAGGTGGAAGTTTTGTTTTGTCATGTCTCCCTACAACATAACGTACAAAGATCAAGAAAAGTACAGAACATGCAACTAAAGCATGGTAATATTCCATTTGAGTTTGATGATTGAATAATCTCCCCAATCTCTACTCTTTATACTAGTAAGTAGTACGGAGTAACTAGTAACATCACGCTAGCTAGTGGCTAACTAGCAACTGGATAAGAAAATGCTAGATTGGATGTCAAAAATTTATTTATTGTTTATCTATGAAATAGCGACAAGCGTTATCGAATTGAGTCATACTGATAACCGGTGCTGCGTCAAGTACGAGTAGAGATTAAAATATTAATATTAATAAATTATCGGAAAAAAAATAATTAAGGGAAATAAATATAATATTAATATTAATAAATTGTCGAGAAAAATAATTAAGGGAAATAAATATAATATTAATAAATATTACTCCATAGTATTATTTAAACATGTACTTGTACATAATTGAATGATAAAAGCATATAATAAATAAACATTATTTTAAATATTTAGTTATAGGTAATCGACCACGGGATCAAATTAATGAAATTAAATTAGCTAAATAAATCTTCTATAATTATGTAGTTGAAAGAAATCGAATCTCGAATTAAGTGATAACCAAATTTGGTACTATTACGTGCCATTAAAACATATTGTTCTAAGACATTGAAATTATTTTGATTGATTTTTGAAAAATTAAACTAGCATTTCTTAATATGATGATTTCAATTGATGAATTTGTCCTCTTTTACTAATGTCCTTAACATGTTCAACCATCAGTGTCACAATTCCTTGTCCAGGCCCTTGCAACTTGTCTAGCTTTGTTTGAATTTGTCAAGTAGATTCGAGAGTTTAAATCCTTACTTTTTCCTAGGGATGACAAAAAAAACCGATCCGACGGATATCCGATCCAATTCGATCCGATTGGATCTTACCGAACCCGATTTTTTGGATTTGGATTTGGATTTGGATTTGATTTTTAAACCCGAAAGAGTTTGGATTTGGATTTGGATATTAGCTATATCCAACCCGATCCAAACCCGAAACCCGAAAACCCGATCCAAACCCGAAACCCGAAAAAAACCCGATATATATACATATATAAATTGTAGTATATATATTATAATTTATTCCTTAAAAATAAATATCCGTTACTTAGTTACACTAGGTAATTTTGTTCAGGCAATTTTGATACACATGATGTGCTACTATGAAATTTCTTAGTTCAGGCAATTTTGATACACATGCTGTGCTACTGCTAGTCTTCTAGTCTACACTAATATTTATGTGGATATTTATTTGCAATTGTATTTTAATTTTTATGTCTTTAGATATTAATAGTGGTGTAACTTGAACTTATTTATTTTCATGTCTTTGAAATCTAGATATTTATTTGCTATTGTAATTTTAATTTTTATGAAATTTAGCTTAAAAAAATATTACTATTTTTTTTACAAAGAATTAAAAATTTTGGGTTTGGATAAAACCCGAACCCGATCCAAACCCGGTGGATCGGGTTTGGATTTTGAATTTCCAAATCCATTTGGATTTGGATCGGGTTTGGATTTGGATTAAGGATTCAGATTTGGATTTGGATATCACAGATATCCAACCCGATCCAACCCGTTGCCATCCCTACTTTTTCCTTATACGGGGTCTGGTCCCCTTAATTCTATCAAATTATTATTTGCGACTTTACCAAAAATGTCTATTTTTCATCCAAAACTGTCACAATTGCTAATAATAAAGCAGAAATGAAGAATGAGATGCAAAATATCTACACAAGAATCATCATTAAAGAACACAGCTTGAACTGTAAAGAAAGTATTGCTACATATCTCTAAAACTACACAGTCTAGTATAAATGATTTAACTTTCTTTTTTTTTTAGTAAAAACGTACTTGCATTACTTAAGCAATTTCAGAATCAGTACATGAAAATAAATTAGGCGGAGTTACATGCTATTCTCCTACGTTTAACGGAACATGCAGCTTTTGCTAATAAATGCATCACACTATTCGGGACTTATAAGCAAACTCGACTAGCATGCGACTAAAGTGCTTCATTAATTGAACACAATCCAAAGCAATACGCCTCTCCTCTCTTTCCATTGCAGGCTGCACCAAGAAGCTTTGAGTCTGTCTCAAAGATACAGTGATTTTAATTTAATCACTATTTACATGTTCTGGACATAATCAAGAATACCAAATCAGAACACGAAATAAGATCATCCTATGATAAGGCTCACATAACATAGCCGATAAGGTAAGCTAACACGAAAACAGAGCTACGAAGACACTCTAACACAGTTCAACTTCTACTAAATATTTTTATTTTATAAAATTAGAATTTAACCGAAATTTAACAGTCTATCAATACGTCTTTCGGAAAAATATTACACTTATACACATTTCCCTCTTGTTTTGCAAGACGCATAGATGATTGAATCATCCAAAATTATAGTAAAAAAACAGCAGCTATCTAATAATCAAGTTTAGCATTTTAATAAATCTCTTGATCACCATGCACAATTCTGTCTACACATTCTGAACCACATCAGTCGCATTTCAATTATTTCCTCCAACAAAAATAATTTATGTAGAAAATAAAACAATCGATATACTGATATATAGTATATATGAAACTCAAAAGAAACAAAGATATGTGCTAAAACAGCTTACCTTGAATTGCATGATACAAGTTACAATTTATAGAATGAAAATAACACGGAATGACCTACATACAAGGAAATATTAAAACTAAAACTCCTAAAATAACTCAATTACTAGACTTATTTTTAACTGCTCCTACAATGTCTCCACAAATTTAGATGACCACGTCCATCTACCGTTGGCAGACTTGCAGAAGATCTCAACAGATTATTTGACGAAATCAAGCAAATAAATCATATTAACTTATTTAAACTTATTGTTTGAGATTAACTCCAACAATCTCCCCCATAATCTCAAACATGTCTGATGCATCCGTCCAGCCCGTATGGCTTTTAAACTGAGCCCGTATGGCTGATTCGACTGAGCCCGTATGGCTAATTTGACTGAGCCCGTATGACTATTTCGACTGAGCCCGTATGGCTAATAATCTGAGCCCGTATGGCTATTACACTTAGCCCGTATGGCTATTGTTTGCCCGTCTGGCACTTCAACTCATCTTTCATCTTTCAATGTCAAGTCTCCTTGCGCTCCACGATGGTAACGTCCTCATCTCCTAAACTGACTCCAACAAAAGAAAACATCACCAACTACACAAAAGAAACCACAAAGGGACACAATGGCCACCCCCGGAAACTCATTGCACTTCTCCAAACGAGAACATGGCAACATCAAATCTCAAACGTGGGCAGTGCAAGAGAAAACCATATGCATCCCATACTGCACATGATGATCTCTCCCACTTTTTCAAATACACCCGACACTAACACCTTCATTTGCGTAGCCATACCCCCATACATCGTCAAAAACCCAAACAAGGAGCCATCCGCATTAACAGGCTCCTCCGAATATAAAATCTCCGGGACTCCAGGTAAACACGACAGCGCCCCAGAACACCGTCACCACGCCTCCACCAGCAGTGGCTTCACCACCGTCAGCGGCTTCATCACTGCCGGTGGCGGAGCAACCTCACCTGCTCTGATACCAAGTGTAGAAAATAAAACAATCGATATACTGATATATAGTATATATGAAACTCAAAAGAAACAAAGATATGTGCTAAAACAGCTTACCTTGAATTGCATGATACAAGTTACAATTTATAGAATGAAAATAACACGGAATGACCTACATACAAGGAAATATTAAAACTAAAACTCCTAAAATAACTCAATTACTAGACTTATTTTCCACTGCTCCTACAATGTCTCCACAAATTTAGATGACCACGTCCATCTACCATTGGCAGACTTGCAGAAGATCTCAACAGATTATTTGACGAAATCAAGCAAATAAATCATATTAACTTATTTAAACTTATTGTTTGAGATTAACTCCAACAATTTAGATGTACTATAACAAAAATCAACAAGGAATAAACCAAAGACTTTTGAAGTCTGTTGACACCAACATATATGGAAATAATTGACAGATCAATGGAAAATACGGTTAACCTGTCCAGTTTCGTTCTGATAGTGATTGATAACTCTGAAACTTGATCGGGTACTTCCTCGCCAACTCCTGCCTCGGAAGAGGTGTAGCTGTTGCAACACTCACTGAAAAAATTGCTTAAAAATCGTTGCAATTGACTGACAAGTTTTGACAAATTTAGAGGTATTGCAATATTTTTTAAAATCGTTACAATTGAATAAATTTTAAGCAAAGTTCAGATTAAATTGAAACGAAAATAGATAAACGTTGCAATAAGTTTCGAAATTTTTGGGGACAATTGGCGGGCTTCTTAAGCGGGCTTGCCAATTTGTTTTGTCGGGCTTTGTAAAAGAGTTTTGACTAAAAAAAAACAATTAACTAAGCATACACAAACACACACAACACAGACACGCTTTACAGAGAGAGATAAGGCGAGAGAGAGAGAGCGATAAGGCGAGAGAGAGAGAGAGAGATTTCAAGAGAGACAAGGGAGAGAGACACAAGGCGACAGAGAGAGAGAGAGATCAAAATCGACTCTACCTGGAAGATTCGAACTCAAAGAACACTCAAGCTCGAACACTCAATCTCGAAAAAGGTATTTTCTTTCCCTAAATCAATTTTAAAATTTGCTTTTAGATGAATTTTGCATCTATCAATTAGGGTTTATATGTTAATTTGTGCTTGTATTTAAATTGATTTATAGGATTTTTTCTGTTCGTTTATATTAAACAAGCTTTTACATTGATATTTTGTTAATTTAAAATTAGGGATTCTAATTTAATTTTGTTAATTAGGGGTTTTAAATTGTTATTTTGCTCTTAGTTTGTGTTTTGTATTAGCTTGTGTTTGTATTTTGCTGTAAATGTATACTTCAAAAAAGAAGATTTCAAAGGACAATGGGCTTCAACCGACTGAAATTTATTATAGTTGCGACACATCTATGGTTTGTGCAGAATTTGTTATGTTTCTGCAGAAAAAAATTGAAGTATTGAAGTTTGTTGTTTCTAAGAATTGTTATGGCTTTGTTCGAGTTTTCTACTGCAATTTAAGGGCAGAAATAGTGGTTGCTAGGTTGCAGTCTCGTTCGAGAAAAAGGTTGTTGTTAGGTGCTGAAAATGCAGTCCAGAAATTGTGGAAAAGTCCAGAAAATTCAGTCCCCCTGCTGTGCGAGAGCAGTCCAGAATATGCAGTCTCGAGCAGTCCAGAAAATGCAGTTCGGTAAGGTATTGTGATATTCTTTAGTAAGTCCTGGTTAATTATTCATGGCAAGTGTAAAGGCAGTGAACCCAGAAAATGGTTTAGTACTCCCTGAAAATAGTCATAGAGAAGATGCTGGTGCAGCTTTTGTTCTTGAATCTAAAGGTACCTACAATTCTAATAACATTAGCGGATTCTCGAACCTCAAACTTTTGTTATCAAGAGAAGCATTCATAAGGCTACAATATTTTGAATGATAATGTTTGTTTAAAATGATAATTTAGTTTTGGTATTATTGTTGTTGTAGATTGATATTTATATAAGTTGATATACAGGGGAATGGTATCATGCTGGATACCATTTGACAACAGCAATAGTTCAGCCAACAGTACTGGCGTTGCCTTTTGCGTTTAGAGGGATACGTTTAGAGCAATAATTCTTCTCCTTGATTGTGATGGGAGCTATGACCTTCTATGCATACTATCTCATGTCACTTGTGCTTGATCACTGTGAAAATTCCGGTCGTCGCCACATCCGATTTCGTGAACTTGCTGCAGATGTTTTAGGTAATTTATTACACTTTAATTTAATGTCTGAGGTTGTTTAATCTGGTTTTTTCAATTAGATATGGTTGTAATAAATGCTAGGCAGTTGGAAGTGCCTGTCTTGCAATCAGATTATGAGGGGGGGGGGATCCAGTATTTTTTGTGTTCATGGTCCACTTTCTTTTGCAATATTTTCTCTTTAAAGTATCATGCTTACTATGTTTTATCTTATTAGTCCTTTTGCCAAGTGGAAATAGTAAGCTTTGGAGAACACCATTCATGCCACAATTACAAGATTGATTTGTAAAAAGTTCAATAAGAAGTACCAAAAGACAAGCAAGTAATTTCTGCTCTGTTATGAAGAATCTCTTAGTTGCAACTTGCAAGTGGCGTAGTAAGCCATCATAAGACCTGTTTATTAGATAGCTAACTTTCCTTAGATTGTTACCAGGTATTTACTGCAGGATTTTTACTGTCTCTCGCCTTTTATACGGTATTCTTATGCTTATTTTTTTATTAGTGTTATTGCTCTGTCAAATGCCGAGGTCTTTACAGAAACAATAATAGATGATGTATCTTTCTACTATGGGGAATGTAAAAAATAAAGAGATTATCAATTATACTATTGTATAGAAACCACATATAGAACACACAAATAAGCTGTTGATTCTTTTTTTGCTCGCCATTTTGGAATTATGATCTGCTAATACCATATTGTTGATGTGTTCATTTTATTACTAATTAGTTTTAGGGTCTGGATGGATGTTCTATTTTGTTGTATCAATACAAACAGCAATCAATATTGTAGTATCTATGGGATGCATTTTGCTTGCTGGAAATTGCCTTCAGGTACAGGAACCGTAAGGCTTATTGCTGCATGTACTTTCGAATACATACCAGACTCTTCTGTCATGTACTATTGTGCTTCTTGTTGACTAATTGGTCACTAATCGCATGGTTTACATCTAGTAATAGCTGCTAGTCCTATCTCATAACTTAACACCAGAATCTAAAAATCTCTATGACAATCTGATCTTTAATTGTTTTTGTCACAAAACAATTTTCGCTCTTCAAGAATAATTTCTGAACTGTTTATTATAATGTTCATGTTTATCAAGATCAAAAAATCTAAGGAAATATGACTGTTGCCAATTTTCTTACTTTCAGACACTGAGTAGTTAATTACTAGATGGATCAATAATAATCATAAATATGACTGTTGCCAATTTTCTGTATAAACGAAGGTTAACATGTTTTAGTTCTGTCGTTTATGATTTATCTTATACTGATTTGGAATCCCTTCTGATTTTTCGTTCAAGATAATTTACAGGTTAAACACTCCGACTGGATCCATGAAACTGTATGAATTCATAGCAATGGTGACAGTAGTAATGATGCTTCTCTCACAGATGCCAACCTTCCACTCTCTCAGACATATCAATCTAGGTTCACTTCTTCTCTGCTTGGGCTTCTCTTTTCTTATAACAGCAACTTGTATTTATGCAGGTAAATACTCTTGTCCCACTTGTTGTGGACCATTTTTATGTGTTTATCAAAGAATTGATGTCATGCCAAAAATAAATGAAAGTATTACTGATGCGGAACAAGGAATCATTAAATTAGTTTGTATATATTTTACATTAGTATTTAGATTTAAAGTGATTATAATTGATTCGGTAGTTTAGTTATTTTAGGTATATTTATATGAAGATTCTAGATTATAGGAATAGAATAATAAAAAGGATTTGTTTCCTTTATTAGAAGATCTTTACTTGATGGCTAAGTTTTAGGTTTTCTATATAAACAGTTGTAATCTCCATTATTGAATAGAGTTGAATTATTATTGAAATTGAGAATTGTTTCTCTTTTGTTATGGGTTGCGATCCTAACAACTTCTCTTCTGCGGTTGAGAAATCCTAGGGCAACACCTTAGGCGTGGGTTTTCTGCGGTTAATCCACACAATTATCTATCCTTTTACTTGTTTTCAACCCCGGTCCTACATCAAGTGGTATCTAGAGCCACCGTTCCATCCAAACACCATCACCAACAGCCGCCACAGCCTCCAGCCATCGTTCCTCCATTCAAACAGCAGGTTCCTACCACCGTCAGCCTCCAACAGCCACCGAAAACCACCACCAGCCTCTTGCAGCCACCAGCAGCCAACATCAGCCACCACCAGAAGCCGCCAGTAGCCACCAGCTAGTGTATCCTACCTCTAGCAGCCTACAAACATCCCCAACCAGCCATTAAATCAACTAAACCATTTATCAAACACCTTCCCTGCAACTTAGCCAAAAAAAAAAAGTCTCACTGTTCACGGTTACTTTTCATCAGTCAAACACTATTCACAGCACTGTTCATCAGCCAAAAAAAAAACTTCCATGGCCAGAATTATAGAGCATCTTGATGAGATGATAGTGACCGCCGCTGGTATTAAGGAGGATCTTAAGTATATTCTTGTTATGGTCGATGACTTAGTAGTAAAATGAGGTGGAAAAAAAGTGTCAAGGGAGCCTCTTCAACACCACGAGGATATTAAATCACATAGGAAACTTGTGATGGTTGAAGAAAATCAGATGGTAAAAGAAAATCAGATTGGTAAACTTCTTACAATTCAGTGTAATGACAATGAAAAAGAGGAGGCAGAACAGGCGTCTATTCAATGTTTTAATATTGAAGAGGAAGAGGAAGAGGCAGAGAAAGCGTCTAACGTCGAAGAAGTTGTGAAGGAGAACAATATTATATTGCCGAGACATTTTGACTTTTTAGGCGTTGGTAACATATTGACAACCGCTATTGCATCAAAATATGTTGTTCTTTCGATGTTGCTTCCAAAGATTTTGCTTATGGAGTTAGAATCGGATGTTGTCAAGTGCTACTTTAAACTATCTCTTTGTTCGTTGATTCTCAAATTTTATAAAACTCGTGGACGAGTTTTCTTCAAAGGCGAGGAGAATGATGCGGAACAAGGAATCATTAAATTAGTTTGTATATATTTTACATTATTATTTAGATTTAAAGTGATTATAATTGATTCGGTAGTTTAGTTATTTTAGGTATATTTATATGAAGATTCTAGATTATAGGAATAGAATAATAAAAAGGATTTGTTTCCTTTATTAGAAGATCTTTACTTGATGGCTAAGTTTTAGGTTTTCTATATAAACAGTTGTAATCTCCATTATTGAATAGAGTTGAATTATTATTGAAATTGAGAATTGTTTCTCTTTTGTTATGGGTTGCGATCCTAACAACTTCTCTTTTGCGGTTGAGAAATCCTAGGGCAACACCTTAGGCGTGGGTTTTCTGCGGTTAATCCACACAATTATCTATCCTTTTACTTGTTTTCAACCCCTGTCCTACATCAATTACATACTAAAGTTCACAAACTGATGTGGTATGTATATCATGAACGATTATTGAAATCTGAGGTTCCTCTAACAGAAACGTTAGCCCTTGTACTTGTCAGTCGTCAAATGCTGCATGCCAGTGTAAATTGGCTTTGTTGATTTGCTAGCGCACTGTGTTTTTATCTTTGGTTATATCTTGTAGGTACCTCAAAAAACGCACCTCCGAGGGATTATTCTTTATCCAATTCATCGTCATCAAAGCTTTTCGGTGCATTTACTTCCATCTCTATAATAGCTGCCATATTTGGAAATGGGATACTACCTGAGATACAAATAATTTCATCACCTCACTCAAAAAGGTATTGTGGCACTTATAGTGGAGCGCAATAATATGATTGCTTATAGTTTTCTACTGGAGATTATCAGTAGTGATAGAACCATTTCTTGATTTTGCACTATGTACTCTTTGGACTTTAACATTATAATAAGTAACTTCTATACTTGCAGGCATATGCATTCTCGGACACAAGGTGCAATATTTTTTCTAGGCTCATCATGGATTTATCGTTGTTGATTTGAAAAGGCCAAGCAAATATATGTAAAAAGAAATTGGCATATGTATTTTTAATTTTTTTTTGGTTTTCCGATATAATTATTGTCGGGAAAGATTTAATGTATAAGAATTGTAACTTTATTTGATATTGAACAAACGTATGTAGTTGGATTATTGGCATAAAATTGCCTTGGTTTATGAAATGATAATGCTTTAATTTTTGACTATAAATTGCTTTGGTTTATTGTATTTTCAACATGAACCTATTATTTTTTTTGAGAAAAGATGTTGCAATATGGCCAAAATATGTTGCATTAATCTATAAAAAAAATCATTGCAATTGAACTTAAAAATGTTGCCTTAAAGTGATTTGTTTGCCAACCATTTGCTACTGCAATGATTTTTAAACGTTGCTAAAGACTATAAAATGTTTGCTACATGCCTTTATTGCAATGATTTTTAAATGTTGCTATATGGTACTCAAATCGTTGCTAAATCGATCTATTGCAACGGGGTCAGATGCAACGCTGAATTTTTTCACATTCGTTGCAATAGAGTCTATTGCAACGAATATTGGCCTTAAGGCAATGTATTTGTGGTGTTGCAATATGTGATCTATGGTGTAGTGGGGCCCGGGGTGTGTGTTGAAAAGCGCATCTCCGGGGCTAGGAGTGGAATGTTATTTTCATAAGTCCAAAGTTCCGTGACTTTGGGTGACTTAGAAGAAATATTCATTTTTTGGTTGCCCTCCAGGCCCGGGGTGTGTGCTGAAAAGTGCATCTTCTGGGCTAGGAGTGAAATGTTATATTCACAAGTCCAAAGTTCCGTGACTTTGGGTGACTTAGAAGAAATGTTCATTTTTTGGTTGCCCCCAGGCCCGGGGTGTGTGCTGAAAAGCGCATCTCTAGGGCTAGGAGTGAAATGTTATCTTCACAAGTCCAAAGTTCCGTGACTTTGGGTGACTTAGAAGAAATGTTCGTTTTTTGGTTGCCCCCAGGCCCGGGGTGTGTGCTGAAAAGCGCATCTCCGAGGCTAGGAGTGAAATGTTATCTTTTTTTTTTTTTTTTTTTGGAGATATTTTCCACAGGTTGGTTGGAAACAGCTGTCATCCACTATCTCCGGGTTGTGGAGATAATGGGCCGAGATTTGGGCCGCCACGTGTGGTGGCGGTTGCACTTCTGTGTTTCCTATAAATAGTGGCTTCCCCCCTCACTTTTGTCTTTTACGAGTTTTCGATTTGCTGCCGTTATTCTGCTTCTCTGAGGACCTGAACTCCGGGCTAGGTGCACTTCGGGCTTTCAAGCTTTTCGCTTCTTCGGTTTCTTCATTCTTCTGTAAGTCTCCTTACTCCAGCTTTCTTTGTATTTTAGCTTTATTGTATCATCATCTCCGGGGTAGATTCCTTTCTGTAGTTTCTTATTTTTGCATTCTTGCTTGGTGGGTAGCCCGGGGTAGTGTATACTTTTATGGTTAGGAAGTTTCGTGTGACTGCCCGGCGAGTGTTTGTCCCCCTTTCCGACCCTAGTAGTTCGTCTAATAGTGCTAGTTCTTCGTATAGCAATCTTGATCTAGTAGATTTAGAGTGGTGCATAATGGGTAAGAAGATGAAGAGTAGTTCGCCGGTTCTTACAAATATAGCGACGAAGGATATGGGCCCGGGGTTTAGCCTCAATGAGCCGGATGGCAGTTGGGGCCATTCTAAATACTACTTCGTCCGGAGAGATCCGGGGATCCCACAGGCATATTTTTTCAGGGACCTAAGTACGGAGTTCGTCCAGAACCCGGATGTCGCTTATATGACCCAATATGACAAGGCCTTTCTGGATTCGAAGTTCGGAAGTAAGCCAGGCTCCAGGATGGATGTGGGGCCATTCAGGGTTGAGTATTTGGAGGAGCCAGTGGTGTGGGATCCAATATTCCGGGCCACGTTTCACTTGGACGAAGATATTGAGTGGAGATGGCCTGAGCCCGGGGAGAAGATATACCATAGGCCCGAGGGAGGTTGGGTCGGAGTCTGGTTGGAGCACCTGAGGTCGGGGTACGGGCCTAGGTGTCATTAGTTTGTCAAGTCCCTGTGCCTGTTTGAGTATGGGATCCCCATCACCCAGCTGACCCCGAATGCGGTGAAGTGGATTTCTTATTTCCTAGGTTGTTGCGAGAAGGCCGGGGTGTTACCTACTTTCAAACTTTTCCACCATCTATTTCAGCTGGTAAAATCCAACAACGTGCCAATGTTTTGAGTTTAGGTTCCTGGGTACGGCTTGTGGGTATCCCAACTCAGCTTCCAAACCTCTCGGAATGCTTCCATCTCTGAAGGGTTGGAACGGTGAATTCGTTTTTCTCCGGGGCGTTGATATCCGGTTCATGCCCACCTTCAAGGAGACTCCTTTGGCTATGCACTTCGAGGTTTTTGACCTTCAGGATGCGGCAATGGACCGGGTTCATGCCTTCTGCCGGGGTCTAAAGAGGCAGGTGATTCGGGATGATCTCATGAGTCATGAGTATCTTTTCGGGATAGGATGTAAGTTCGGGTTATATTCGGCTTATGTTTAGTTTTTGTGGTTTTTGTTTTGCTCCGGACTAATGTGCTTTTGTTGCTTTTTCAGGTCTTCCCGGCTATAAGCCCGAGTTTGAGCAATTTGTGGAGATGAGCAAGGCAAACAGGTCCCTGGCTGCTGCTCTCCGGAACATCGGCCATGTCCGCGACAATACCAAGGCCCCCGGGGAGGCTAGTGGGTCGCGGGCCAACGAGGAGGGTGGCTCGGAGAACCGGGGCCCTGGGAACCAGGAGGTGACTCCGGAACTGGGGGTTACAGAAGCCGGGGTTGAAGATTCCGGGCTTATCCCGAGGAAGAGGCCTAGGGTTTCTGCAGTCCAGGCTGAAAAATTTAGGACCATGCTCTCCGATTGCGAGATAGTGTAGGAACCTGCGGCTGATGGTAGCTTGAAGAGGGCGAACTTCGGGCCTCATCAGTCTGTGCCTGTTTCCCCGGAGGAGCGGAACTTCATTGGTTTCTTGGCTGATCTTCCCAGCAAGCTGGAGTGGGAGGAGATGGGTAAGACTCCGGCCATCTTCCGATTCCAAGATATGATGGCAGTTTATGGCCAGGTATACTCTTCTCCGAGCTCTTTCTATGTTGCACGTTTTTGGTCTTGTTTTCTCAAATCGTATTTTTGTATTTGCCGCATGCCGGGAGTTGGAGACGATCAAGGAGGCCCGGGATGTCTTGTGCTCGGTGACCGAGAAGAGAAAGGAGATGGAGAAGGAGGCGGAGGCTGCCCGAATAGAGCTCCTCGAACTGCGGAAGACTATTAAGGATGAGGCCAGCAAATTCAAGGAGACGGCCAAGGCACTTGCTGATGAGAGAGATGCTGCCAAGGCCAAGGTGAAGGAGTATAGGGACGAAGTGAAGAGGCTCCGGGATGAGCTAAAGTCCAAGAAGCCCGAGGAGCAGGTGATCGCCGAGTTTCGGGAGTCGGATGCCTATGATGATGACCTGACAGCAGTGGCTTCAAAAAAGATTCACCGATGTTGGGTGATCTCTGAAAAAATGTTCAAGACCGATCCCGGGACTGCTACCTGGGATAACTTCATCACAGAGTACCTTGCTGCCGAGGATGCCTTGGCCCGGGGCGAAGGCGAGCCTAAACCTTATGGTGCTCCCGATTCCTCTCCTCCTCCTGAATCTTGATTTACCACACTGGCTGCGTTCCAGAATTCGGGTTATGCCCATGTAATCCTTACTTCTTCTATCATTTTCTGAACTTACTTTCATTTGAATTGTTGTAACTTCTCAACTCTCAAGTGTTTTGGGCTGTTGGTCAGCCCGGCCTGCTCTTTATTCATTGTTTTGTAACCATGTTTTTTTGCCTTTTATCTTTGTGTAACTTTAGCTTGGTGTGGCTTGTCCTGCCCCCAACTCCCTTATGCGGGTAAACCGGATAAGGGAGTTTGTGGTCAGTGATATTTCAAATTGTTGGTGTGAGTAGCCCCGGGCCGAGGGACTATCCTTATGGCCCGGGGTTCAGACGAATTTTCCAAGTACGCAAACTTGGAAACTACGTAAAATTTCCAAGCAGGAATTGTGCATTAGTTGTTTTGCCCCGCATAATTTCCAAGTAGGAATTTGCTTTTAGTTGGTTGCTACGGGCCAAGGTGATATCCTTTGACCCGGGATTCAGTCATACTTGGAAATTATGCAAAATTTCCAAGTAGGAATTTGCTTTTGGTTGCTCCGGGCCAAGGTAATACCTTTGACCCGGGGTTCAGCCATACTTGGAAATTATGCGAAATTTCCAAGTAGGAATTTGCTTTTGGTTGCTCCGGGCCAAGGTAATACCTTTGACCCGGGGTTCAGCCATACTTGGAAATTATGCGAAATTTGCAAGTAGGAATTTGATTTTGGTTGCTCCGGGCCAAGGTGATATCCCTTGACCCGGGATTCAGCCATACTTGGAAATTATGCAAAATTTCCAAGTAGGAATTTGTTTTTGGTTGCTCCGGGCCAAGGTAATAACCTTTGACCCGGGTTCAGCCATACTTGGAAATTATGCAAAATTTCCAAGTAGGAATTTGTTTTGTAAAAGGAACATTGGAAAAGTAAACTGCGACCTTTCATTGATAGCTTTGAATGATTACAGGCATTTTTGCATTCCTATTACAAAATAATTGTTGCTCTAGCCGGAGTCCTTGGCTTTACTGATAATATTTTCTGAGTCTGAGGCCATGCCATGTGTTGGGCACCTCGGAGCCATCCATGTGACTGAGCTTATAAGTCCCGGGGCGGAGTACTTCCTTGATTTTATATGGGCCTTCACACTTGGGCATGAGTTTGCCAGTGTTTGTGGGGTCTGATGCTTCCATGTCCCGGAGTACTAAGTCACCGAATTGGAAGTTCTTGACCCTTGATTTCTTGCCAAAGTACTCTCTTGTTCTTTCTTTATACTTCTCCATTCTTTGTACTGCTTTGTCCCTGATCTCATCGACCAGTTCCAGTTTAGCTCGTAGCCCTTCTTCATTTGTAGCTTCATCGAAGTTAATTGCTCTGTGGGAAGGTGAGCCCACTTCAATTGATAACATCGCTTCAGTTCCATATGCCAGCTTGAATGGGGTTTCTCTTGTTCCGGACCTCAGACTAGTTCTGTATGCCCATAGCACATGTGGTAGTTCTTCGGGCCATTTGTTCTTGCTTTCCTTCAGCCTTTTCTCAATTCCCCTTAGTAAAATTCTGTTCGTTACTTCGACTTGCCCGTTACCCTGGGGATAGGTCACCGAAGATTTCTTGTGTTTGATCCCCCTCTGCTTTAAGTAGTTTTCGAAGTCTGAGCCCACGAACTGAGGTCCGTTATCTGAGACCAGGACTCTGGGTAGGCCGAACCGCATTAGGATGTTGTCCATGAACTTGATGCAATTTTGCTGATTTATGGTCCCCATTGCCTTTGCTTCGGCCCACTTAGTCATGTAGTCAGTGGCTACCAGTAGGTACCTCAGGTCGTCTTTAGCCCGGGGGAAGGGACCCACTATATCGATTCCCCATACAGCAAAGGGTATTGGGGAAAGGACTGAAGAGGGTAGGACCAGGCTTTGCCTTGGCACATTGCGGAACAGCTGGCAATTTCTACATTTCTTGACGAAGTCTACTGCATCGGAGTGGATGGTTGGCCAGTAGTACCCTTGCCTTATAATTTTGTAGGCAAGGGCCTTTGCGGACATGTGGTCCCCATAAATCCCTTCATGTACCTCTTGTAAACAGTAGCTGGCTTCCTCCGGGCCTATACACTTCAGTATTGGGGATGAGAAAGTTCGGCGATAGAGTTGGTTATCTTCGATGAAGTATTTTGCCGCTTTGTTTTTCAACCCTCTGGCTTCGTTTTTGTCCTCGAGCAACTCCCCCTTTTCCAGGTAGAGGATAAAATGGGTCATCCAATTCGGGCTGTCGTCAATTTCCATTATTTCTTCTTGATCAATTGCTGGTTTCTCAAGTTCTTCAAAGTAGACAGAACTATCTAGCTCGGCTGAGTTTGAACTAGTCTGGAGAGCTCATCCATTTTGGAGTTTTCTTCTCTATTAATCTGACTGATTTGGTGTTTCGGGATTGTGGTTAAATAGCTTTTGATCAAGGCTTGATACTGAGCCAATTTGGGATCTTTGGCGATGTACTCACCTTTTGTTTGACGTACCACAATCTGGGAATCGCTGTAGATGCTCAGGTTTCGGAGTTTTAAAGTTCGGGCTAGCCTCAGCCCAGCCAAGAGAGCCTCACATTCGGACTGGTTGTTAGTTGCTTGAAACTTGAAGGCTATTGCCTGTTTGATCTGAAAGCCATCCGGGCTTTTCATAATGACCCCGGCCCCGGACCTTTCCGCTGTTGAGGAACCATCTACATGGAGAGTCCATGAGTCAAGACCTTTGTCCGGGGTTACCTCATTCTGGGCTGATATTGAAGGGTGTTTCGGCTCAGGAAAGGAGCACTCCACGATGAAGTCTGCCAGGGCTTGTGCCTTGATTGTTGTCCGGGGTATGAAGGTCAAGTGGTATTGACTTAATTCTATTGCCCAATTTATCAATCTTCCGGAGGCGTCTGGCTTGTGGATTATCCGTCTTAGCGGTTGATCAGTTACCACTTTGATCTCTCTCCCTTGGAAGTAGTGTCTGAGTTTTCTTGAGGCTGTGATTAGGGCAAGGGCAAACTTCTCCAGATTGGGGTACCGAGTTTCAGCATCCTTTAGCACCTGGCTTATATAGTATACTGGTTTTTGGATCCCCCCATCTTCCCGGACCAAAGCAGCTGCTACGGCTAGGGGTCCGGCGGAGAGGTACAGATGCAGTGGTTCTCCGGGTTCGGGCTTTGTTAACAGAGGTGGTGATGAGAGATATTCTTTGATTGTGTCTAGGGAGGTTTGGCACTCCGGATTCCATGCAATTTCTTTTTTGTTGCTTGCTCCCTTGAGCAGGTTGAAGAAAGGTGAACACTTCTCTGCCAACTTGGAGATAAACCTTCGTAAGGCTGCCAAGGCTGCCAATGACTAGGTGGCTGCATATCTAGGATTGCCCTAATTTTTTCTGGGTTAGCCTCAATTCCCCTCTGGCTGATCATAAAACCTAAGAATTTCCCTACCGCCACCCCGAAGGTGCACTTCTCCGGGTTCAGTTTCATTTGATTTTTCCTTAGATTTTCAAAGCATTCCCGTAGATCCGGGGCGTGTTCCTCAACGGTCTTGGATTTGGCGATGATGTCGTCAACATAGGACTCCAGGTTTCGGCCTATTTGGTCTTGGAAAACCTCTACCATGGCTCTTTGGTACGTAGCACCGGCATTCCGGAGCCCGAAGGGCATAAACTTGTAAGCATACACCGCTCTGTGGGTGATGAAAGCCGTTTTGGCTATGTCTGCAGGGTTCATCTTGATATGATTATAACCGGAGAAGGCGTCCATGAAGCTTAGCATCACATGTCCCGAGGTGGCATCAATGAGCTGGTCTATATTGGGTAATGGGTATGGATCCTTGGGGCAAGCCTCGTTGAGGTCGGTGTAGTCAACGCACATCCTCCACTTTCCACTAGGTTTCTTTACTAGGACCACATTGGCCAACCACTCCGGGTACTTGATCTCACAAATTATATCAGCCTTGAGGAGCTTGTCTACCTCTTCATCTATGGCCCTTTGTCTCTCCGGGGCAACATTCCTTCTTTTTTGCTTTACGGGTTTCCTCCTGGGGTCAACATCCAGGCTGTGCATGGCCAAAGACTCTCGGAGTCCGGGCATATCAGCCGGGCTCCATGCAAATACATCCGCGTATTCCCGGAGTAATGATACTAGGTCCTCTTTGAAGGTTGTTTCCAACCCTGCCCCAATCTTGATTTTCCTTTCGGAGTTTCCGGGTATTAGCTCGATTGTCTCTGTTTCTACTGCGGGCTCGACTTTGGCTTGATCTTTCAGGGTGGATGATTTCTGGACCCGGGCTTGGGAGTTTGAAGTAAGGTACCCTCGGGCTGTGGAAGTTTCTGCTTTTTGGGTAGGGATCTCGGAGTTCTCGATATTTTGAACCTTCTTCCCGGGGTTCTTATAAGTTGAGTTTCTGTGTTTCTTTCTGCTCTGATTCTTGTGATAGGAGGAGGCTTTGCGCTTGTTTTCTGGATCTGTTTCGGCCATGACTAGGGCTTGACCATAGCATCGGCTTGCTGTTTCGGTGTTACCCCTTACTTCTCCTACCCCGGCGGCTGTTGGGAACTTGAACTTGAGGTGTGGGGTTGAGGTCACGGCCCGGAGCTTGGTCAGAGCTGGGTGCCCTAGGATCACATTGTAGGAGGATGGACTGTTGATTACATAGAATTTGACTACATGAGTTATCTGCTTCGGGGCAGTGCCGAACTGGACAGGTAGGTAGAGGGTTCCTTGGATAGGGACCAAGTTGTGGCTGAAGCCGTACAGTGGATCCTTTCTACATTCATTCATTTTTACGCTTCCGAGCTGCATCCTGTCCATGGTATGTTTAAACAATATGTTGGCCGAAGAGCCGTTGTCCACGAGGACCCTTTTTACTTCATTATCGGCAATATCTAGGCTTACCACCAAGGCTTCGTTATGGTCGCGGTCTATTCCTTCAAAATCGGCATTGCTGAACGATATGACTTGTTCCGGAGCGGTTTCCACCATCATTACCTCATCTCCGGAGTCCGGGGTCCTTGGGGGAGAGTTGGAGCCGCCCAATACTACATGTACCACATTTTTAACTTTCTGAGCCCCGGGTCCTTGTCCCCTTTCTGCGTTTCTCCGGGCCACATACTGGTTCATGTTCCCCTTTTTGATCTGTTCCTCGATGAAGAACTTGAGTGACATGCAATTCTCGGTGGTGTGCCCGTGAGTTGAGTGGTAGTCACAATGCTTGTGTTTGGGCCTGTTCTCCGGGGCTGTGGCCATAGGCTTAGGCGGGTAGTAGAAGGGTTTGTCCTGGATTTCTTTCAGTATGTCGGCTCGGGGTCGGTTCAGGGTGTCCACTCAGGTTCGGGACGTGGCTCGGATTTTTCTAGCCTCGGGGGCCTGACATCAGACTTAGGTTTCGAGAAGTGGCTTCCGTCCGGGACGGTTGGTTGAGAGCTGGGGATGTAGTTGCTCTGTTTGTTGGGCTTGAATTTCTTTTCTGGTTGATACTGGCTTCTGGGGCGATCGTCTTTGTTTCTGCTCGAGGAGGCCCCTTGCCGGGTCATTCTCATGGCTTGCAGGATATCTGTTTCTTTGATGAACTTGGCGGCCATAGCATAGGCCGCGGCCAGGCTCTGGGGTTCTTTGTGCACGAGCTCTAGAACATAGCGCTCATTGTGCTCCGGGTCTAGGTTCTTCCGAAATATGCTCAAGGCTTCCCTCTCATCTAGATTGGTGACTTTGTTTATGGCCTCTTGGAACCATTTCATAAAGGCGGAGAGGGCCTCGTTGTCATGTTGTCTAATAGTTTCAAGGTGGCACATATGGTACTCCGGGGATTTGTTGGCCCGGAACCTCCGGAGGAAGGCTTCCCTGAACTCTTTCCAGCTGTGTATACTCCGGATGGAATCCGGCTGAACCATCTTTGGGCTGCTCCTTTCAGTGTAGAGGCAAAGAACCGGCATTTTGTTAGGTCATTGTAGAAGTATATCAGGGCTATCTGTTCAAAGTAGTTGAGGTGTTCCTCGGGGTCTTCCAACCCATCGAAGGAGTCGAAGTTGTAATGCTTAAGATTCTTCTGCCGGGGTATGGCTTCGGGGGAGTAGCTGAAAGGGGTGAGGGTATCTTAGATCTCAAACCTGGAGTCACTGTTAATTTTTCTTTGCAGCTCGTGGATCATTTGTACCAAGTTGTCTGGGCGTTCTTCATCATCTGAGATAATCTCCGGGCTAATTTCTCGATGGGGTCTCTTGGGTTTGGATCTCCTTATCCTTTCTTCCTCCTCTTGAAGCCTTTTCTGGATCCTAAGTTCCAACTTGGCCTGTTCTTCCTGCCTTATTTTTTCCCGGAGTCTCTCCATTTTCTTGAGCTTATCGGTTTTGTTATCTCTGGATTTGCTTTGAGGGTTGTGGTCCTTCTTAGTCCTTTTGTCCTGATCTCCGAGACGATCAAAGACCGAAGCCCGGGATTGGTGTGAGTTGGCTGACCCTCTAGAGTTCTCGGCTTGTTCGGGCTCTAGTTCCGGGTGGGGGCGATTTCGGTAAGCTCGGATTGCTTCAGCAAGTTCCTCCGGGGTCAAGTTCTCCATTTGGGCAGAGTCAAGGGGTACGTCTGTGTACTTGTATCGGTTTACCTTAACGGTGACCCGGGCGTCGTTCGGGCCGATCCCGAGCCTCTCCTGGACTGGGACCTGGTTTTGGGGTGCCTGCTCCGGGATGGGGACTAGGGGTTCTTCTCTTGGAGCGTTGAGTGCTTGGCGTTGGGTGGATTTACTTTGTCGGGGCATGGCTGCTGGTTTCAGCTGGTTTAAGGGGTTCGGATTTGCTAGGTTCGGCTGTTTGGTTTGAGTTCGGAGGTTCGACCCCTCCTTCTAGCGCCAATGATAACTCTGAAACTTGATCGGGTACTTCCTCGCCAACTCCTGCCTCGGAAGAGGTGTAGCTGTAGTGGGGTGTTTGCAAAACAACACCGGAGGGGGGGGGGGGGTTTGGCCCCGAGGTGCCTCCGGCGTGAGAATAAGAGTTGACTTTGGAAGATAACAATCAAGTAGAGTATCACAAAGGTAATAAATGTGTATAGGTGTGTAATAATGTCCAACCCCTAAACCCTATTTTCTAGGGGTATTTATAGCCCTAGGGCTAGGGTTTAGGGGTGGGTTACCTTTACTCCTGGCCGTTGGATCCAGGAGACAAGGTGCTGAATTCCCGGGATGTAGGACACGTGTCCCTATTTGTGGGGACCGTTGACTGGAGTGTGGCAGTGTTGTTGAGTACATGATTTGACACATGCTGTCTCTTGGACTTTAATGCTGGTCAGCGCCACGTGTGGGGATGTCGACCGAGTTGGGCTGCCACGTGTGCCAGGTGTCATCACTCTGGGGTCCATTAATCCGGAGTGGTGGTCCGGGGTCGGGGCCCATTGGCTTGGGCTGGGCTGCTCTTATTCTCAGAAGTTGGGTGGTTTGTTATTTTTGGGCCTGAGGTTGGGCCTAACTGGACCTAGGCTATTTCCAGCCTATCAATGATCATATTTGAAAGAGATTACGCAAAAATAAGAGCCCATTTCGCCCTGCTGGTATTATTAGTCTAGCATATAAGCCAAGAACATTATCTACACAGATCAAGAAAAGTAAAGATGTAACCAAAATATAGTAAATGTCTTTGATTATTCAACAAACTGCTCGATCAAAACACATCTCAACTTGTCGACTCACTTTTCTAAGTAGCAATAAGTTTTGCATAAATTTGCTATTATTTTTCGTAATAGTGGCGTGAGAAGAAAATAGGAGTGGAGTGCAGTATTTTTACACAAAACTTGAATTGCTAAAAATTGTTAGAGATTCAAATGGTATTCTTGAAATGGAGTGAGAAATTAAACTTTATGTTAATGTTGCGTTCATTCAAATTTCATTACTCTTCTAGCCGGCCTCCCTGTAAAGCCAATCCACAGTGTCTACTTGATACACACCTGACCCACGAGTTCTACTTGATAGACAAACGCCAATCTGTAATTTTCTTCACAAAATTTTCAAAATTAATATAAAGTTTTCAACAAAAAATGAGTATAGAGCAACGATTTAGAACCAGATAGAACCGAACCGAACAGAAAGAATCAACTATTCCCCGAAGGATGTATGTCATCTCTAGTACAACTCATTTTCGCTGCCATTGTAGGATGATTCGAGCTATTTAATTAATGAGAAAAATGTCCGTAAATACGTATTTAGTGGACTGGACTTAGGTGAGTACGTACCACATTTTATCAGTCAAATATTTTATTTTCTTATACACCAAAACTTATTTTTAGACAGTGAATAAACTGATAGAAAATCTGGAACTCCTTCACGCTTGCCTCTTGCGTTTCCCATGATTCATTTCAGTCTAGTCTGGCAAGTCCCGACCAATTCATAGCATTCATTTATCTGTTCCTGTACATAATAATTTAAAGTCCATAAGCTAAAAACTAAATACAAAAATTAAATACAAAAAGGGGAAAAGAATTAGTAAATGCAAACCTTCGAAGTGTTGAGTATACTCAAAAGCTCGTCCTCATATTTAATGGCATTCGAAGGCTTAACTTGATGTACAACGTGAAGCATAGTTGCCATGGCCAATATAGATGGCAAATAACGTACTGATTTCCAATCTAATCGTTACATACATAAATAGGCCATTGTTCCATGGAGAACCATCTTACGTGGAGAATCGTGGAGAACCACTTAAAATGCATTAAAATTACCCTTTATATATAAGGGCCTCGCAGGGGCATCTTCACAAAAAAGTCTTATAATTCTATCCTCTATCTATTTATAAAAAAAAACTACAAAAAAAAAATTTAATTTTTTTTTCAAAAAAATGATGACGTGGCAACATTTTTTAAAATTTTTTTAATTTTTTTTTTAAAATTTTCTTTTTTTGATGAATGGATAGAGGGTAGAATTATAAGACTTTTATGTGAAGGGGCCCCGCCAGGGACCTTATATAAAGGGTAATTTTAATGTATTTTAAGTGGTTCTCCACGGTTCTCCACGTAAGATGGTTCTCCATAGAGTGTTACTCTATTGAATATAACCCAAGGAAAAAACACTAGGTCAGTGAAAATATAATAAGATTTTCACTCATTATTTGTTTATTTTCTTTCTACAAGCTTGTATATTTAACATTAGAAATTACCAAGCATGACAGAGAGGATGAGATCTTCACATTTCATGTAAAAATCCCATCGGAGATGAGTCTTTAATCCAATCCTCCTCGTGAAGTGATCAAGAAAAGAGAGTGGTGTTACGGGATGCATCCTCCATTCAAGTATGTGCATTACCATGATTTCTGTGTTCTTTATAGATTTTGCCTCAAAAACAAACTTTGAATCTACTGCCTATTTTCAAATCAAGAAAAGCAAGTTCCCAACATTAACAGATTACATATATACTTCCCATGTCCCGAATTCGTAGACAATTTTGAAAATTTCTGCATCTTAAGAAACTTTAAATGTTTTGTTCATTTTTCATTTCTACCCAAAATTAATGCATTAACTCTGTTGTATATGAGAAAAAGTCAAATATTGAAAATTGAAAAAGACAAATGATAGAGGATTTTATTGGAAAAATGATCACAAATTTGTACTGCCTCCCTGTACCTATTTACTTGTCCATTTTGATTTTTAAGAGTCTAATTGACCAATTTTTGATCAATCATTACAAACTGTCCAGTTATTATTTAAAAAACTGAAAGTTATATTTTAAAATAGACTAGAAGTACTTTTTAATGACATATTTTTTTTTATTTTTCTCAATTATATAATACATTAGGAACTGAATGAGTATTAAAAATAGAGACGGACTGCTAATGTAGGACAAAAAAATCTTTAAAAGACTACTAATCAATTTGGGACGGATCAGTTCTAAAATGTTTGTAAAGAAAGACAAATGACATAGTATAATTTGGTACATACTTGGAGCTCTTGGAGGCGTGGGCCTTTAACTTCATTAACTTTCGTGGCTAAAGAAACACATGTTGCAAGAGCAAGGTAGATGTCTTCATCTTTTTTATGTTCAAGGCTTGAGAACATATATCGATCAAAAAAATTGATACACAACACAGCAGTGAGAGCTGAAAATTTAAAATAAGTTTTGACCTTTAGCATCCATTGAATAGCCTCTTCTCTAACCACACAAGTAGTAGAAGAAGATGAATATATATGTTCTTCAGATATACAACGTGTTTCATTTTCTTTTTTTAACAAATATCTAAGCTCATCATCTTCGGAAATCAAATATTGTTCCTGGATTTTCAAAAGAGGAGAAATAAAATTATGAGCATAAATTAGTTTTTCTTCTAAGCTCTTCATTTTAGGATCATCTTCAACAAAATATAAAGATTCCAAGGGTACTTCATTGCAATAGAGATAATCTAAGCAGAAACATGCAGAGTCATTCTTTTGATCATGTATTGTCATCACTTTTCTTATTATAAGAGGGATAATTGTCTTACAATGTGAAATGTGGATTGAGAAAAAAAGAAATTAAAACATAATACAATTCTCAAATCAAAGTAAAAATGGAGGGATGTGATGAATGTCATATTTGCATTTTTTCAGACATGTTTTATGTTTAATACGTAAAATTCGTTGGGATACTAATATTTAAAATAAGTGCAGTATGTGTTTTTATAGTACGATCTATGAAACACAAATACTAACATATTTTTTACCACTCGAAAAGGCAATTACTAACGTGTTTCTTTTGTCAAAAACTAAATGTATGTACAAATTAAGAGATTTACATAATTAATAAAACCGATCTTCCACATGAAGAACTTCCATAGAAAAATATTATTTAATATATAGCATGAATAACAAGTATATATACATAACTAATTACCCATGCTATATATTTTTCATGCTATATATTAAATAATATTTTTCTATGGTAATTCTTTATATGGAAGGTCGGTTTTATTAGTTATGTAAATCTCTTAATTTGGTACATACATTTCATTTTTGATCAAAAGAAACACGTTAGTAATTGCCTTTTCGAGTGGCAAAAAATATCATAATATTTGCGTTTCATAGATCGTACTATAAAAACACAAACTGAACTTTTTTCAAATATTAGTATCCCAATGAATATTATGTATTAAACATAAAATATGTCTCAAAAAAAGTGTGACATTAGTCACATCCCTCCATTTTTACTTTGATTGTATTATGTTTTAATATCTTTTTTCTCAATCCACATTTTCACACTATGAAAGAAGACAATTATCCCTCTTCTTCTAATAGAAAAGTGATGACAATACATGATCAAAATAATAACTCTCAATTGTGTTCGGTATTCACCTCCTCTCAGTTGCTCATGTTAATATGAAGAGCTTATTTATGATTACATTTTACTTCTCCTTCCCTAGTTTTAGTTGAACAAAATATATATTCCGTTCCTGCTTCTACATATGTGATCACAAGACAAGCTATTGAGTGGATGCTAAAAGTCAAAACTTGGTATAATTTTTCAGCTCTTACAATTATGTTGGGTATTAATTACCTTTAGAGCATAACATAATTATTACCTTCAGCTTTAAGAGGAACATAAAACAAGACCTAAGCTGAAAATTATTACCTTCAGAATGGATTTTCTCAAACTGTTTTCAAACTCATTGCTAGAACAGGCCGAACAGAGATGTACAAGCAGTGGTGGAGTCTGGAGAATCGAAATTATGCACCAGCTAGAGAACTTAATTTAAGGCAGGTTATGATGCTAAAAAATACGAACACTTAATTTTTATTGCAGGCCAATGATGCAAAAAGATAAAAAAGGAAAAGTAATTTGACACTCTAGAGAGAACTGCACAAGAACTGGAAAAACTTTAACGGAGCCTATAACCTGTTCTGGAAAGATCAGGTAAAGTTCCTTTTAACTTATCATGGACTTAAGCGTCGATAAGATATATTCTAAACCTGAAAAATATATCCAACCAAGTTATCCGTGATGATTTACTACGTAGTAAATAATTAATAAAATGAAATTAACATCCTACCACATCTCATCCCACTGCAGTTTCGCTATAAGAGATGTATACTTTTAGATTGACGATCCTGTGAACGTCCACTCATCAGCCTCCGATGAAAACTAGTTCAACTTGTAATAATCCTTCGAAAACAGAAAACATCACATGATATGTTTGCATAGAGTAGGTAAAAACTCCAGGGAAATAAATTATAAGCTAAATAATCTAACCTCCAGAGAAAAATATAATTGCATTTTGCAGAAGTTTTATTATTCGTCTTATTCATCGATGGTCATCGATGGTGATTTCTTACCTCTGAGAATTCATTAGATCACTTACCCTGCATTTTTTTAGACGATGATGTCATCAGATTTTAAGGATTCTTATGTAGCTAAGACAGCTTCAAGAAGAGATTTCATTTCTAGGACAATGTATAATATCTGTTCATGCTTTATATGTTTTAGTTAGGGATAGAAATACCAAAAATGTACCTGCTTAGGGAGATCAGTTTCATTAGCTAATTAAAGTCTATTAAATTGCAAATTAATATCGTAATTAATTTTGTAACCTATGAGCTTTAATAGTGAACATTTTGGAATAGATTAATGCTATGTACTCCAAATTGGTACCCAAAAAATACTCCCAAATGATGTGACATTGATGAGTTGGTTGTATGGAAGATTTTAATTGGTGAGATTGATATGGCACTGGCGGGCCCATTCCATTATAATTATAACCATTCAGATAATGACACGTGTAATTTGGGAAAAAATTCGGTATCCAATTTAGGGTACCTAGCATTATTCTTTGAAATATTTAAACACAAGACACATACAATATATTTTTAGATGATAATTAATAATATAGCTAAAGTATACTTGTGCCTAAATTTAGAATTTAAAACCCAAGTTGACTGAGGCTAGGTGATTGTGATAAAAAAAATGATACTTAAGTACTAAATTTAACATTTTATCACACCACATCCAACTGTAGATAGTAAAAATCCATATTGAAATAATAAATTACAATTATTTAGCATCTCTTTTTCGTTTCCTCGATTTCGAAGCGTATCCATTGCTGCATGTCATCTGGATTAATTTATCAGCTAATGGAGCTTGATCGAATTACAAATTTTCTAAATTTGTTTAAATTACAAATTAAATTCTAATCAATTTCGTAACATCTACTTGAATTACAAATTAAACGTAAATTTCGTAAATCTCTTAATTTAGTACTGTAATGGAAGTTACAGAATTGATATCGTAACCTATAAACTTTAATTGTGAAATTTAAAATGGCTTTAAATTATACTACGCAGATTAAAGAAAATTAAGCCAGTTGACTAAAATTAAATATGAAGCATTGATTAAAAAAGAATAATTGACCAAAATACCTATTATTTATAACTTTTTTCCCAAAATACCTATGAGCAGCGTGCAATGCCTTTTTTACCCATTGTAAACGCATACATACTATGCGCATTCAAATTAAACATTAAAACGTTAAATAATAACATGATTTGACTGGGAGACATAATCACAGACATCCAGGTTCTCGATTCGCCATGATTGATTGATGTTAATTAGTTGTAGAGTTCTCCCATGTGTTGACGGAAAGTGGTGCAAACACTGTATGCGCATGCTTTAAAAAAAACATTGTATATGCATGAGCTTATTGCGTGTTTATCAGTGGCCTTGTGCACAATGGACCTTGAACACGCATATTCCTGATGCGTATATTTTACAAGTTTTTTTTTTTTTAAAACAACGCATGTTCCTGATGCGTATTGAAGCTACGCATGTTCAAAATATGTTCCTGATGCGCATGCTTTAAAAAAAAAACATTGTATATGCATGAGCTTATTGCGTGTTTATCAGTGGCCCTGTGCACAATGGACCTTGAACACGCATATTCCTGATGCGTATATTTTACAAGTTTTTTTTTTTTTTAAAACAACGCATGTTCCTGATGCGTATTGAAGCTACGCATGTTCAAAATGCGTGTTTGATGGATATTTTGGGCAGCCCTCACCGCCCACAGGTATTTTGGGAACTGATTATTTAAATTGGGGTATTTATGGACAACACCCATTAAAAAAAACGTAAAAAAGAGATGCTGAGATTCAAATAGTACTCTTGTAAAAAAAAAAGAGATTAAAAAATATCATTAAATTTAATTGTCAAATTAAATTGTAAATTAAATTAAGAGATTAAGATGTACTAAGCTGTACTCTTTTTTTTTTTTTTTTTTTTGATACTAAGCTGTACTCTTGTTAAAGTAAATTGTAAATTTCCTAAAACTTTGTATATCTCAGGATAAAAAATATGACTGCTCAGGATAAAACTTTGTACATGACCCAAAAATTTGTGCTCTGAACAGTTGTGCAATATATTTTGATAATTTGGATTTCTTAATTCCTATATCATATTATTTATAGTGTGGTTATGTGTTAAGATATAAGAGCATCTCCAATGGCGTTAGCTAAAAATGATTGGCTAAATTACATAAAATATTGATTATGTAAAATTTGTCGAACCTGTAAGACATTGTGTTCCGAGGGTATTGGCTATAATGATTGGCTATATTTTAAAAATGGTATGTTATTAATATTTCAAGTTGTTATTAATGGAATATATAATTTTAAGTGATGTGGCAATTCACCATAGGTCTCTAGAGGTTCGACAAATATAGCCAACATTTAGAGATTATCTATAATTATAGATAACAGTTTTGTCCCATTGGAGTGTAATTTTTTTTACACATTCTTTATAATTCTTATTTATGGTAATTAATTTTAAAATTTACCTAAGGGATCTCTCCCATTGGAGATGCTCTAAGGCCCATGTATAAGACTCATTACCAAGTCTATTGTGTTTATAAATATAGAAGTCTTTGTATGAGTTCAATGCAATCAGTTTATACAAAATGTAGTTGTATCATCTTGTAACCGTTTTCTATTATAAATACAATTCTGTTAGTTTGTCTTCCTCTTCCAATTTATTCTTGATATTAGTTCAAAGCTCCATTAATGGAGTCTACAAATTGTTGTTAGAAGTCAAACTCACTAGAAGTGTTAGAATTCAAACCCGTGTGTGGAAAATGAAGGTAGGCTGCAGCAAGAAGTAAAATAAAGAGGCTAGTCAATGATCACATATGTAAGCAATGATGTAAGATGGTGCAGTTTGGAGCCTATATAAAGGCCCAGCTAGCTCATAGATAAACACACAAAAAAAACGTATGTAATACCACAAAAACTATAAACACTTTCAATATCAAAAACACTGAACACTATTCCGCTACTTTGTTCATGGTATCAGAGCCAAGTTCTATCCTAGGGAAACACATTTCAGAAGAAGAACAAACTGTCAAGCAGGTGAAATTTTTGAGTTTTTTGAAGGTGGTCGAAACTCAGTTTTGAGCATACCATTAGATTGGCCTCACTGATACGAGTCCAGAGGTATCTTCCGAATTCAAAACCGACGTCAGACGAAGCCGTACGAGCTGCCGGAAGTTTTTCAAGAAGAAGATGATGAATAGTGACTGAAGACACTGTTCATACATACGGTACTGTTCATATATACGGTACTGTTCATACATACGGGACTGTTCTTACATACGATACTGTTCATACATACGGTACTGTTCATACATACGGCACTGTTCATACATACGATACTGTTCATACATACGGTACTGTTCATACATACGGTACTGTTCATACGAGAAAAAGAACTGTTTATCGCCGGAGACAATGGCTGAACAAATGGCTGAACAACCAGAAACCACAACACAGTTAGTCTCTATGGAACAAATGGAACAAATGTTCCAATTATTTCAGAAACTACAAAAAAATCCAAACCTCCCAGAAACCGGAATATCACAAACGGTGCGTGTTGCCGAAAAACTAAATTTTACGAATTACACCAAATGGTGTAAATTAATGCATATTGCTATTGGTGGTCGAGGCCGGCTCAATCATATCACCACCAATCCCGTTCCACCAGATGACCCTGAGTACCAACAGTGGGCCCAAAAGGACTCGATGGTCTTATCTTGGATCATTGAAAATATTGATGGAGATCTTGTGAACCAATTTCTGGATTACAAGACTGCCCGGGAACTATGGAAGGGAATTGAAACTCTCCTTAGCAGTGGGAGAGACGAACTCCAGTTCTATGATCTAAGTTCAAAGGTAGCAACTATGAGACAAGGAAGGGACACTATAGAAATATATTTCAGTAAACTCAACACTCTGTGGAAGGAAATAGACAGGAGAATGCCCAACCCCATGAAGTGTGCAGAGGACATTACTTTATTTAATTCCTTCATACAAAGGCAAAGATTGTACCAATTTCTGGCTGGAGTAAGTGATACTCTAGACAAAGAAAAGAGGGATATATTGTATCAAGATCCACTACCCACCATTGACGCAGCCTACGCGTCCATAAGACGGGAGATTGCCCGTCGCGGCATAATGGCCAGCAACTCATCATTGGGACGAGAACCTTCAGAGATTGGTAGTGGGCTCCTCGTAAAACATCGGTCGGAATCCTCGTCATTCCAACGAGAGGATAAAACTCAGCTCAAGTACAGCCATTGTGGTGGTACGAAACACACCAAGGAGGGTTGTTTCAAAATCATCGGGTATCCAGAATGGTGGGACGACATGAAGCAGAGGAAGGGCGTCTCCAAGGCTATAATTTCCAGGACTGGCGGTAAGGCCAACCTAGCTGTAGGTGGTCCGGATAGTAACGACGACAAACCCCTCACAACAACGCTACATACTGATCAGACATCAGGTACAGTCCCTGAAAGCAAAGTCACCAGAAATCAAAATTCTTTGGGCCTAGTATGTAACCAAATATCCAATCCATGGATTTTTGATTGTGGGGCCACCGATACAATGACCTATGATTCTTCCGATATTGTGTCCTCCAACAACACTCATCGTACCCAAATCCAAAGTGCAAACGGAGAATATATTTCCGTTACCCAGGCCGGAACTGTGGATGTTACCTCTAATATCCATTTACAAAATTGCCTCTTAATTCCTAGTCTTACTCACAAGCTTTTATCTGTTAGCCAGTTAACTAGGGAACTTGACTGTACTGTTCTAATGACATCATCTGGTTGTGTTGTGCAGGATGCTCAGACGGGACGGATCATTGGGCATGGTACTGAACGAGGAGGATTATACTATGTGAATGAGGTGACTCAAAACGGTAACGCTTTGCTTGCTCATGGATCACCGGAACATCAACTCTGGATGTGGCACCGTCGGCTAGGTCACCCCTCCATAGGTTATCTCAAACGATTATTTCCCTCTTTAAAGAACATTGCCATAGATTTGAATTGTGAAGCATGTGTTTTAGCTAAAAGCCATAAGCACTCATACTATCCTAGTATGACTCATAGTACTCAACCATTTGCCTTGATTCATTCTGATGTATGGGGACCAGTTCCAGATTTTAGCCTTCATAATTTTTCATATTTTGTTTTATTTGTGGATGATTGTACTCGCATGAGCTGGGTGTATTTTTTAAAACACAAATCTGAAATGTTTGATGTCTTTGTTAAATTCTACCACATGATTTGCACTCAGTTCAAAGCTCAACCAAAAATTTTACGGTCTGACAATGGGGGGGAATACGTTAACTTGAACATGAAACAGTTCATTATTGACCATGGCCTCCTCCACCAAACCACATGTTCTTACACACCTCAACAGAATGGTGTAGCTGAGCGGAAAAATAGAACCCTTCTTGAAATCACCCGAGCCCTTATGATCGAATCTCATGTTCCTGTTCACTTCTGGCCGGAAGCTATTGCTACTGCTACCTATCTCACAAACCGCCTTCCCACAAAACCCCTCAATTACAACACACCCCTCAATACTCTTGGGTCACACGTCTCAATTCCATCTTCACATTCCTTGCCTCCTCGAGTCTTTGGATGCATTGTCTATGTTCATCTTCAAAAAGGGGTGCGCACCAAACTAGAACCCAGGGCTGTTAAATGTGTCTTTCTTGGGTATGGGGTTAATCAAAAGGGGTATCGGTGTTATGACCCTATCCAGGACAAAATCTACACTACTTTAGACTGTGAATTCTTTGAACAGTCTTACTACTATACCCAGCTTAGTCCTCAGGGGGAGAGTTTGAGTGATGACCTTGATGACCTTAGCTGGTTAACATATCCAGAAGTGATGAATCCAGATCCTACAACACAAGTAAGTAATACCACCGATGTTGCTCCTGAAGCATCAATATCTCCTCCATCAGTATCTCCTATTATGTCCACTCCAGTTTCGTCTAATGAGCATCCTTCTGATGACCTCTCCTCAGCAGAGGTTAATTCTGAGAACTCTGGAACTGATACTATTATTGAGACTAATATTTTTCCTAGTGATAGTGTTCCAAACAGGTATCAGTTACCCCCGAGAAGTACAAGAGGAGTTCCACCGAGAAGGTATGATCCAGAGTATGAGGCCCAACGGTCTAAATATCCTGTAGAGAGAATCAGCAATGAGAACTTGTCCAGCACAGCCATGGCTTTTACCGCCTCTGTATACTCCACTGACATTCCCAAAACAGTGGAGGAAGCCCTTGGAAATGAAAAGTGGAAACAAGCTATGGAGGACGAGTATTCAGCTCTACAGAGAAACAAAACATGGGAAAAATGCATCCTACCAAAAGGGAAAAAAAAGGTAGGTTGCAGATGGGTATTCTCTATCAAATACCAAGCAAATGGAACAGTTGTGAGGTACAAGGCACGACTAGTGGCTAAAGGATATACCCAGACATATGGAATTGACTACTCAGAGACCTTCTCTCCTGTAGCCAAGATTGATACAATACGGGTCTTGCTCTCAATAGCAGCAAACAAGGAGTGGCCCATATACCAGTTTGATGTAAAAAATGCTTTTCTTCACGGAAGTATTGATGAAGAAGTATATATGGAGGCACCACCAGGGTATTCTCAGGAATTTGGAGATAAAGAAGGATGTAGACTGAGGAAGGCACTTTATGGGCTAAAACAGTCCCCTAGGGCATGGTTCGGAAGATTCACAAAAGCTATGAAGAAGTTTGGGTACAATC
Source organism: Kitagawia praeruptora (assembly GCA_037693485.1). Lineage (NCBI taxonomy): Eukaryota > Viridiplantae > Streptophyta > Magnoliopsida > Apiales > Apiaceae > Kitagawia > Kitagawia praeruptora. The sequence goes on along the minus strand of CM075354.1, from coordinate 6,276,841 downwards.
AAAGCAACTCAGATCACACCCTATTCTTGAAGAGGGTTGGAGATAAAATCACTTGCTTGATAATTTATGTGGATGATATGATTATCACTGGAAATGATGAGGAAGAGATCACTGACTTAAAAGGAAAACTATTTCAAGAATTTGAGATGAAAGATTTGGGGACTCTCAAGTATTTTCTTGGTATAGAAGTCCTGAGGTCGAAACAAGGAATCTTCATTCACCAGAGAAAGTATATCCTTGATCTTCTGGTAGAAACAGGAATGCTAGACTGTAAACCAGCTGAGACACCGATCGTTGCTAATCATGGTCTTCAAATTCTTGAAGGAGCAAAACTGGCTAAAAGAGAACAATATCAGAAGATTGTGGGAAAACTCATTTACTTAGCTCACACAAGACCAGATATAGCTTATGCTGTAGGAGTGGTGAGCAGGTTCATGCACCTCCCACAAGTACAACACATGACAGCAGTAATGAGAATTTTGAGGTACTTAAAGGGTACAAGTAGCACGGGAATTTACTTCGCCAAAAATGATCATCTGGATCTAATTGCCTACACAGATGCAGACTGGGCAGGAGATCGTGACGGCAGGAAATCCACTTCTGGGTACTTTACTCTAGTAGGTGGTAACTTGGTCACCTGGAGAAGTAAAAAACAAAAGGTGGTGGCCCTATCAAGTGCAGAGGCAGAATTCAGAGGAATTGCAAAAGGAATAACTGAAATCCTATGGATTCGGAAACTCATGAATGAACTTGGTTTTCCACAGAAAACAACATGTAAGCTATTTTGTGACAATAAGGCAGCTATAAGTATCTCAGAAAATCCGGTCCAACATGACAGAACGAAGCACGTCGAGATAGACCGACATTTCATCAAGGACAAATTGGAAGATAAGACAATCAAACTTCCGTTTGTTCGATCAAATGATCAATTAGCTGATATCCTGACAAAGGCAGTCAATACTAAAGCCTTCGATGAGACTTTACGCAAGTTGGGCATTGGAGCACCGACTGCCCAACTTGAGGGGGAGTGTTAGAAGTCAAACTCACTAGAAGTGTTAGAATTCAAACCCGTGTGTGGAAAATGAAGGTAGGCTGCAGCAAGAAGTAAAATAAAGAGGCTAGTCAATGATCACATATGTAAGCAATGATGTAAGATGGTGCAGTTTGGAGCCTATATAAAGGCCCAGCTAGCTCATAGATAAACACACCAAAAAAACGTATGTAATACCACAAAAACTATAAACACTTTCAATATCAAAAACACTGAACACTATTCCGCTACTTTGTTCAATTGTAACATGGTATTAGAGCCTCCGATCTTCGAGGCGTCATTTTCCGCTGCTTACGATTGTTATTCCGCTGTTGTGTTCAAGCTTTATCTGTGCTTGTTAATGGCGGTTACTACCTATGTTGATTGCTTACAGGGCGTTTCTTGTCTTTATCTCCACTCATTGTTCATATCACAAGCTATTTTCGGTAATCTCTTTTGCTCATCAACAGTGTTTTGTTATTCGTTTCGACAATTAGTCTTTTCGCCATTGATGCTTCATTTGCAAGCTTGTTCGATCTTCATCGTTGTTCAATTAATGTGAATATCTGTTTGTTACTCTTCAATTACGAGTGCAATCTCTCGTAGTGTCCGTACAATTCTCTCATATTCAATCTGTGTTTTACTTGTTCTGGATCTCGTATGCTCATCTGCACACAACGTGTTTGATTGATTGTCTCAGAGAGATTTCGTGTTATTTCACAAATCAATCTATGTTTGATAGTTGCTTATCACGTGTTTGACGATTTGTCAAACTCAACCCCATCAGTATTGAGATGCTTATCAGGTTTAGTAAGGTCGGAAAGTCATCTTCTTATGGAGGTCTTATGAATGATGCATTTGGAAGTGAAGTATCCGAGTCAACGGATGGAGATACATGTACTGAAAAGGATGGGATCATTGAGCTTCAGCAGATTGAAGGCAAACTGAATGTGGATAAACTTAGCATTTCGCAGTTTAGTTCTGATCCTTGTGAATTGATTCTGAGTGAGGAGGGTAGTATTGTTGTTGCAGAATCAGGAAGAGAAACACTTTGGATTTCAAAATATTGGGTATTTTGTTTGATTATTCTTTCTGGGCTTGTTGGTGGACGGATTTTTTGCAATTGTTTTTACGTTAGCATGCTGCTTGATTTCGAAACCCCTTGGAAACAAAGGAGATGCACATGCCTCGTTGCAGTCCTCTGCCTGCAGTTAATGTAAATATTGCTTGTGGCCCCTCCAAAAGTTCTTGATGTTAAGGCCTCTCTTGAGGAGTTGTTACTGAGTAATTTTTCAGATGGCTTTGTTGACGATTTTAGGTGGTGCAGTTGGGTATATTACGACTGAGATGGTTTACATCAAACATATGGTGACGAACCTTGGGTTGAATACTTGGGGTTTTGTGTACTACAATAACTTGTTGTCGTTGATGATGACTCCGTTGTTTTGGATAGCTACAGGGGAGTATGCTGATGTCTTCACTGCTGTTGGATCTAATGATGGGAACTTGTTTAATGAAGGTGATCTCTGCCACTGCATTTACTGTGACTAGTGTGGTTAACAAGTTTCTCACAGTTGCTATTAATGTGATGATCTGGGATAAGCATGCTACTCCGTTTGGTTTTGTTTGCCTTCTTGTGACGCTTGCAGGAGGTGTCTTGTTATGTTTATTAGGAGCTGTGAGCATTGCAGTCACCAGGCCACCTGTGCTTGTACCAGATATGGCATCAAAGTAGTCTGCCATTCTTGCTCAAAAGTGTTTTGATTGTTGACCTTGTTTTGGCAACAAAAGTAATGTTTTACTGAGTTGGATGCACTGCCATATTGGTTGCTGCTGCTAAGAATCATGTGGTGCCCCTTTGAGGGTTGTTACTCTTTCAAGAGTTTGATATATTTGTTGCTCCTGTGAGAGTTTATTATATCCATTTGTGGATTTGATACCCTTTGTGGTTCTATGATACCCTTTGTGGTTCTAAACCCCTTGGAGGTCTTCTAAATCCCTTGGTGGTCCTTGTCACTCCATTGAGAGTTTGATATGCCCTTCATGGGTTTGATTTGCCCCTTAGAGGGTTGTTGCCCCTTAGTGGGATTTGTTGCTCTTTAATGAGTTTGTTACCCCTCAGTGGGTTTGCCCTTTATGTGGGTTTCTGTTACCTCTGATTGATGCTCCAAGTTGGATGCTATCTTGCTACCTCTTTCTGCTGTGAATGATTCTGTTGTGCAGTCTTCTGGATCAATCTGGAGTTTACGGAGTTATCTTGGTTGCTTAAACCTCCTCTTGCTCCGAGCTATTACCTACCTGTTGTTGTTGCTTGTTGCTGCGTATTATTGTCACTGCCATATCATCTGTGGCCTTTGTTTCCTGCATCTCAGAAACAACATACAACAACCTATAATACTCTCTGTTTTTCAAGTTTCAAGATGAAGTGTTTCAGATTCTTCCCACCTTCATCTTGAGGGGGATGTTAAGATATAAGGCCCATGTATAAGGTCCATTACCAAGTCTATTGTGTTTATAAATATAGAAGTCTTTGTATCAGTTCAATGCAATCAGTTTATACATACAAAATGTAGTTGTATCATCTTGTAACCGTTTTCTATTGTAAATGCAATTCTGTTAGTTTGTCTTCTTCTTCCAGTTTATTCTTGATATTAGTTCAAAGCTCCATTAATGGAGTCTACAAATTGTAACATTATGTTATTTGGATTGACGTCTTATGACAAAATTTTATTAAAAAAGTCCGTAAGAATTTTATAGAATAAACCCCTTTTTATCAAAGTTCCGCCAGAATCGTAGCGTACATTTTTTTTTTCTGCATTTTGTGTGGTGGTGTCATGAGACTAAATACTATGTGATGTCCCCTGTTTTTCTTTTGCACAATACAAAAGGAAAGTTGCATGAAAAATTGTACAATGTAAAGTAATAGCACTTCTGCACCTACAGAGGAGGAAAAAGCACCACTTTTGTGACGGTTCACCAGGGCGGCCAAAAAATTAACATGGTTTATTACATATATTTGGCCTATCTACATCGATCACAATACGAATGATCAAATTCCACGCGAAAATGGCATAACTGGTGATAATTCGCCATCGGAAGGAGAGTCAGGGAAGTTGTAACGGACACCAGATTCCACTGCAGTACTGATAAACGCAGGAGTTTCAACCCAGTGATCAGCACATTGATCAGCTTGTGCATTCTGTAACGAAGTTGCCTCATCACTAAAAAAAGCATGTTGTTGGAAAGATCTTGCAATGGTCTGGTTGTTGTTTGGGTATTGATCCACCAAATCACCTACATAACATATTAATTAAGTCTAAATTAGCTATCAACAAAGAAAATATCCGAAAAATTACATATCGAAAAGGACTTCCTGGAGCCAAGCAACTACTACTATTTAGTATTGTATCATAAGTTAACTCGACTGTTAAGTTACCAACTCTTCTAACATCTCGAGGTCTTATCACATAAGCTTAATTGAATTCTATATGGAAAATGGTCCCATAACTGCATTTTATCATATGTACTTGATTATACCTTGGGTTAGAAGGGGGGTGTGACTCAATTGTCCATCAACTTCCTGCAAAGAGTTCCAATTTGCATATGCACTTTTAACCATATTCTCAATATAACCCTGCAATATTTCAAAAACGATTTAAATTCATGTTATTTCAAATATCATGATTAATATATTTTCATCGAAAATTTCGAAAACGATAAAATTACGTTGATATCAGTGAAATTCTTACACTGTTCAAGCTTGAGAGGTACTGCTTGGAGTAAGTTTGTCCATTAACCACAACCTTAATAATTTCGCATATAGGGTTCAAGATAATGGTGTAGCTTGATCCACCATATATGTACAGCTTGCTCCCCAAAACACAGTCTCTTGCATGTTTTAAAGTTACATCCCACATTTTTTCGGACATTCCAACACCTAAAATCTGCGAAATTCATACACAACACATTAATTAAATAAAATTATCCAAATATGTTTTTAGTTCTTTATCGTAATTAATTAAATTTGGAGGAAATGTACGTACAGCTCTAAGCTTAGACTGTTCAACGACAGAGACTTTCAAGAAATCTTGGACGGTGAGGATGCCCTCAGCGGTTAATTTCTGGTGGAAAGCTCCATCTTTTCCGATTTTCTCTAGACGCCACACCTCATCTTCTAGCATAGGAGGGTGATGCTTCTTGTATACTGTATATATTAACAAATGTACATTATTACAAATAAGAATCGATCGAATGATCTAGCATCACGCAAATTATTCGGTACATATATATTTTTTTTTAAAATTTAGTCGTTAAAAATTTCGGTTGCATAATCATTTAATTAATCTATCTAACAGTTGTTACTTAGACGTCTAATTAATCTAAGCACCGGGAGGAATAAATGGCTTATTCAACACCATTAGTTTAGTGTCATTTATCTCACAAGAAGATAACTAAAAACTAATCTCAACTAACATAATCACCAACTACAATAAAAAATAATAATTTAAAGAGGTAAGTACCTCCTTAATTAATTAGTCCTTAATCACCACAATTAAATAGTAACTTTGAGTGTTGTAGATTAGTAGATATGATAATAGCAATATATTTATGTTTTCCATCTTATCTTGACAAGACCAAGACATTTTTAATTCTAGTCCTTTGGCAAAATTTCAATTAGTAAATTGACTAAATATATACTGTGGAACCAGGACAAAAGTAATAAATAAGATAGATATGTAATTAGATATGTGCCCTACATGGTTTGCTAAGTGTCAATTTTGAGTAGGGTTCTTATGTAATAATAATTGGGACCAAAATGAGCGTGTGATTGGACTTGTGTGTGAACGCGTAAGATATCTTAGCGTGTTACCCTACTACTAGTGTCATGTTATTAAGCGTGAATGAATCGAATTCATACGAGAAGACATCAAATATTAAAATTAAATACAAAAGAATCGAACCCACATCAAAAAGCATCAAATGTTAAAGTTAAATGTGAAAGAATCCAATTCACATAAAAAAAGCATCAAATGTTATCACATATATGAATTATGAAATGTGGTCTATATATTATAAATAAGTTCGTTTATTCGGTAATGTATTTTATTATTGAAATTGATAGATTTTTGAAAAATCGTCGATAAATCGGTCAAAATTTTGGAACCGATTCAGTCGATATTGGAAAAATCACCGATAAATCGTCGATTTTTCAACCGAATCGGATTTTTCAACCGAATCACCCGATAAATCGTAAATCAGTACCTCAACCGAATAATTCTGATTTCCGAAATCTGCAACACTGGTAATGTATATAAATATTTTAAAATATTAAAAGTATAAACATATGAAAATTTCATTATCGTTAATGACCGAATTCGTGCGGAGCTAACCTACATTACAATTCTGCTGAATTTCGTCAGAAATAATGAAGAACTATTTTTAAGTTCAAATTATTTAGCCTTGTCGTTATTCTAGGGACTCATTTTGCATGTATAATTGTATAGTTAGATATATGGCTGTCGTTGTTTACGAGTTCCTTTCGATCAAAGTGAATCACCTTTAAGCGAAGAGGGACCATCGTCCTACTATTCTTTCTGATCATGTTTCACAACTAATTAAAGTCTAAAGGCCCCTATTTAATTATCATATGATTTTAAGTTTTGTCCTCTATATGCATGCTTCATATAATTACTCAATCTATTTTTAGTATCTAAATATATATGCATGAGGCTAATAGCTTAATATATATGTCAATAATTGAGCAAAAAAAGCTGGTTTAATCTAACCTCTAACCAACTTCTTAATTTCAAGTGTCACATAATTAAAGTACTCAACAAATCATTGGCATGATCTCAACGAACATGGTAGGGCATGTTTGTGCTTAGATCATAAAGTATAATAGACTAAGATTGCTAATTAGTTAAACTATACCTTCCGTTTCATGTTTTTATAATTTTTTCGTTGATTGATCCGCATTTTAAGATGTATATAAAATTAAAAAAGTTAAAAAAAATGAGAGGTACGGAAAGATCGATTATCAGTTTATATAAAGAATAAAACACACACAAACACACACATGTAGGTGTGGATACGAAAACTTACATTCTCCACGGTGATCTTTCACAACAAAGGCTTCACTCAAGGCTTCTAATATTTTAACTCCTCCACAGCTCCTTTGCACAACTCTTGCTCCAAGCCTGAATTTCCTGCACCGTATCCAGCTCGAGTTGTCCGTAAACTCAAAATCACCGAGAACAACAGAACCATCTCTCATGGTGACATGTGACTCTCCAGTGAGCAATGGCCTCTTTCCGGTTCGTTCCCTAACGATATTTTTCTCGAATTCTTCACTAGTCCATGTTTCGCCATCTCCACAAGGAAAATCTCCGTCTAGCACAACAATCTCGACTTTAATTGGATACGGAAGAGTGGTTTGAATCATGCGATCACCTCTGGTCTCCAAGAGAATGATCTGAAGAGGGTTTTTCTCTAGGTCTACAATTTTGCTTGCTGTGAATATAGGGAGTAAAAGCCTGTCGCTAAAACATAGTTTGAGTCGTGATGGTTCGGCTGCTTGGATTCGTAGTGAAGTTGATCTACTTAGAGACCTTGCACTTCGTCTTAATCCATGTTCAACTTCTTCTTGAACCTGATGACGAAGTTCAGAATCTTTTTATTATCAAATTTATCGAAAATGAAAGAATGATCAACGACTTATTCACATAAAATCATGTCTGTATCGATCAAAAAAATTCGTGGAATTGAAGCAACTTGTAAAAGAAAAAATAAAAATCAACGTACCACTCTCCGGATCATAGGTTCAAGAGCTGAACAAAAGTTTTGCAAGAAATTCCCAGCAATCACCTCTCGTATCACACTGTTAGAAAAATGAGTACATAAAAAAAGTAAAAAACTAAAAATTATAAACAAGTTTTTGGTAGTAAAAAGTATGATACAAACAAGATTAATGTTCAAGTGAGGTTTATAAAACATACGTTGCCAAACGTGGACCAGTTCTTCTTCGTTTTTCGTTTTGTTGATCGGAATTCGAATCGAAGTGATCGGAGAATCGTTTTGCTGCCATCGAAAAACACACAGAAATGTGTTTGTGTGTGTGTGTGTGTTTTGGTAACTTTGAGCTATGTAAAGAGAGTTTGATAATTTTCAAGGTGAGTAGATACTAAAGGGTTGCAAGTTTGTGTATTTATATGAGGAAGAGGGAAACAATAATGTGGAAAAAATGGCAAAATACATAAAACAAAAGAAAGAGACATAATCAGGCAGGTTCCAGGAATGTTGCTGGAAGTAGTTGGGCAGGAGGATCAGGGGCTACGGAGTGACCTAAGAGAAGATGATGCTACTTCTTTTACGTCAACGTTACTCTCAAAGTCAACCCCCAACCACACACACAGGGACACACACTAAAAACACACACTCTTGTGTGTGTTTGTGTTGTACTATTCAAATTTATATAACATAAATTCATAAGAGAAGAAAAACCCGAGGATGATCTCAGGTTAGTATCCCGAGTTTAGGTTATTTTTTTATAAAATACATTAATGTTTTTTTATAGTTTTACATGTAAAAATCATTTAATCTTAGATTTTAGTGTGAGAATGATCTTTAAGCTTGTTTAACTCAATTCAAAAACTTTTAAACTCTATTGGAATGTTTTTAGTTGTGCTTTTTACCGGCATGTAAAAGAAAACAATTCTTTTTCTAAATTGATACTTTTTCCGTTGTAAATAATTTTCGTTTAAACTGATTTCAGAAAATGACCCCAACATATCCAAAAAAACGAATGATCATGAGCTGAACCCAGGCTAATATAATTCGTTATACAGTTATCTAATTAATTATTTGATCATGAAAATAGCTATTCTAGTTATTTGAAAGGAACAATGCTAGCTAGTTGCACATAATTGGTTACATAATTATCATTTTATAATATTTTTTTTATGTAATTTCATGTAACTCTTGCATTTTTTATTTGAAAGTGATTCGAACAGTGATTTCGAATATGTATTAACGAAATGCTGCTGACATGGTTTATGTATGCATGTGATCCTCCTAAAACCAATACATACATAATAACCATGTTTGATTTCGACGTAAGATTTTAAAAACATTTCTTTTTCTGACTTACATATACCTTTTGCGAATTAAATAATCCATCGTTTTTTCCTAAGCTACGCGCATAATGTTTTATGACACGTAGTCTTAAACTTAAACCACTCGGTTCAATTTTATATTCACTTGAAATTGACAAAATCAGCGATTGCAGTATATGATATTTTAATTTTGCTGCAAGACGGCAATACATATATAATTGGAGAGTATATATGATGTATTTATATAATACACAATAGTTTGTTTTTTAAAATATATAATTTTTTTAAAGAATAAATTACTTTTTTAAATAATGCAATTTGTACTTAATCATTATAATATGTTTTAAAAGAATAATTGTGACAAAATTTAATTATTAATAATTAAAACATTATTAAAATTTATAATATTTTGCAACATAATATATTAAATTATTCTAAAAATTTAAAATTTTAATTAATAGTAGTTGCATGTGACACCTGAACCTAGCTTTATAATTAAAAAAAAGTTATGTTAAAAGATACGGAGTAGTTCAGTAGGTGCATGAGTTAGTATTAAGTTGAAGTAGCCCCGCAAAATGTAACCACTAAGAGCATTAGCTAAAAATGGTTGGCTAAATTACGTAAAATATTGATTATGTAAAATTTGTCGAACCTGTAAGACTTTGTGTTCCGAGGGTATTTGCTATAATGATTGGCTATATTTTAAAAATGGTATGTTATTAATATTTTAAGTTGTTATTAATGGAATATATAATTTTAATATAAAAATAAGTGATGTGGCAATTCACTACAGGTCTCTAGAGGTTCGACAAATATAGCCAACATCAAGAGATTATCTATAATTATAGATAACAGTTTTGTCCCATTGGAGTCTAATTTTTTTTACACATTCTTTATAATTCTTATTTATGATAGTTAATTTTAAAATTTACCTAAGGGGTCTCTCCCATTGGAGATGCTCTAATGCATGATTGCGTGATGTTCATATCCTTAATTTTTTTTAATAATCTAATTAAAAAGATTTAAATACATCATCAAAAAATTTAAAAAGCGAAATAATACTTCGAAGAAAAAATATGCAAATTAAGTACTTGAGCGATTACTAATTATAATGAAAAAACATTAGCAGATTAGTTAAAATCCTTAATTTCCAAACAAAACATCACTTTAATTAGTTAATGACAATACGTAACAATCTGTCCATATCAACCAAATGTATCGTTAGTACAGAAAAAGTTGACATGCAATCTTAGGAAGTAACTCAGGAGTTTCAGAGTATGACTAACTGAAACTTGCTACAGTATACTTTTATATATGCTTCCTGCTGATTATCTTTTTCTCTTTGTCTTGAACTCCTTCTATGACATAAACGTACTTGTATAATTTCGCGGAAACAACATTCTAATCTTAATTTACTTTTCAAGTTCTAAATTAGCATTTATGATCTTATCTTTACTTAATTATTTGTTCGCAGTGGTTAGAAAATAATTAGAAAAATGCTAGAGGTACCAAAATGGGGTACCAAAAAATTGTTACCAAATGATGTGTTATTTTTTTTGATTGGTTATAGTTGCAATGGCCCGCCAGGACCATCCAATAAAAATATTTTAAAATGACAACTAACTAGTGCCATGTCATTTGGTACCCAATTTTGGTACCTAATTTGGTACCTGTAGCACTACTAAAAATAATTATGTTGTTTATCTGTTACATTAACATTAATTTTTTTTAATATGCATCAAATTTTATATTGTAGATAAACGGAAATTCATGATAAAAATCTGACTCCGAAAGAGGAGAAGATCAAGCCGAAAGAAGATTATAAGGTCACACTAGGGGAGAGCACGGTTCGATTCGGGACGGTTTTACCCGAAATCGTAGATCTTCGGTTTTAAAAATTGAAAACTGCAATCGAACCGTCGATTTTGATTTTGATTTTAAAAAATTCTGTTCAATTTTTAACGATTCCATTTTTAACGGTTCGGTTTCGTTTATAAAATCGAACAAAAAAATCATAAATATATTACAAAATTTTAATGGTATTAGAGGAAGTAAGATAATACAACACAGGAGAATCACATTTAATACACTACAACAAAAAGGCTTTTATGACGGAACTCGTTTCAGAGCCTAACTTTCGACATATTAATTTTTTCGTCACAAGATTAGCCTAACATCCGACGAAAGTTCAAATATTGTCAGAAGTTGAATATTATATTAATAAAATTTGGCACATATAAAATATTGTGCGGGAAAATTTCCCGTTAAAGAAGCCTTCTGACCGATACTTTTCATCCGTCAGAAGTTCTCTACATTTTCATTTTTTAAAAAAATATCTAAAATAGAGAAATCAATATTTGGTAATAAAAAATAGATAAACTTCTGACAGAAACCTTGTTGCCGGAAACTTTCAAAATTTTCATATATTTTTAAATTGTTATTTCCAAAAATAAATACTTGATAAATTATCATATATTTTAAAATTTTTTTCATATATTTTTCTTGGATCGTGTCCCGTTACAGGAAGCATCACTTTATAACGATGGACCGGAGGCTTTATGTAGTATCTCTGTTTCAATAGATGACCCTCTTGCACATAATGCAATATTAGGATCTATGAACTTTGTTTTTGGACAATATTACAACTTTCTGTTACTCGACTATATTATATATTAATTTTAAGAATACATATAAATTATGAAAATTTATATAAATTATATAAATTTATTTATTTTAATAATCGATTCGGTTCGGTTTTAACCTATAACCGGAATCGGAACCGAAAGTCTCGATTTTTAAAAATAAAAAATCATAACCGCCGGTTCGGTTTCAATTTCGATTTTTTCGGTTCGGTTTTGACCGACTTCGATTCGATTTCGGTTTCAATTCGATTTTTAACTCACCCCTAGATCACGCTTACATACAAGATGTAGGCAAAGGTCACCATTTAATACACACCAAAGTAAATAAATGGAAAACAAAGCTAGCCTATGCTTGTTTTTATCATCCTTCTTCATCTTCAACGATTGTTGTTGTTGCTGTCTAAGGCTGGAATCTAATGCCCCTGCCAAGGCAATTGTCGCTCTTGTTGAAATCATTCTTGCTGTTGTCACCACCACTATCACCATCCCTATGATTGCCTCTATTGCTGCTATAAGAGTATCTACATCCCTGTCTAGGAGACAGAGCATCCATATATGCTACATTCCAAGTGGCCAATTTCCCTCCCTGATCTCACCTGCACTACGCCGATCAAAAGCGCTATTATCATTAATAGAACAAATCGAGCCCATCACAAGAGAGAGGGCAACCTAGGAAGGTGGAGGTCTTGAGTAGCATTTGATCATGCTTCTTGGGGTAGTAAGCAACCAAAGAATGGTTACGGGTCTCGTGATAGACCACACGAACAGGAGTTAGAACATAAATAGTGGTATCATCACTATGTATCTGAACCAAAATACAGGAGGGGCTATGTTTCCTTTGGTCGAGGTTGATCAGTATTTCCTCTCCTTGTGCCTCATTCAGCTCGAGTGTGGATTGTTTTGAACATATCACTTTACCAATAGCACTAGCAATGTATTCAATCTCTTTCTTAGTCAATAAAGATAAGGGTATGTTGTACAAAGTGAGACATCATCTCAAAGTGATTAACCCAAATTTATCCTGCCAGGCCTAAAGAACATCACATTATCCCTGAGGACTAAGGAACCCATAGTAAGTGCCATATTTTTAGACTCTTCAAAGTAAAGGAAAAAAACCCCGCATCATGGAATTTCACCTCACACAAACCTTCAAATTACATAAAAGCACAAGTACGCACAAATTGATGAGGGAGAAGATCTTCTAAGAAGAACCCAATCATAGACACATCACTAACAATTGTAACAACACTAACATTCAAATTCACATTACAAACAACATCAACAACCAAATCGATAGTATCACTATTATTATCAAAAGCATTTTAACATAATTAACACTCAAAGCTAAATCTGAAAAAAAGAAGACAAACCCATTATCATCCACTTGACGGTTTGTAAGAGTGTGATTCTTCGAGAATATTATGTACGACATTTTTGTAACAATCATTTTCAACTACAAAACCACCCTTTATTAAGGCCTTATTCTACAGAGTCTGACGCACCGACTCGGTCCCATTCGCTGTAGTTCTTGCAAGGATCAATTAAGGGGGGAATGAGATGACTTAGCCTTTCCTTTCCTAAAATTGTTGCAATTCACTTTTGGATAGAAATCCAAGGAACAATCATCCAAGATTATGGATGAGAATCCTCAATAATGTCAATAACGTCTAGAGAGGTTTCCGCCATAAAGAACGATTCATCTCAGGCTAGGATTTTTCCAGATTTTGAAAAATCAGGTGAAGAGAGGGTAAAGTGGTGGGGGAGTGACATAGAGTGAGGGTAGAGAAAAGAAGGGTGAAGGTGCACGGAGAAAAATAGAATAAAAGGGAAAGGTGGGAAAGAAGGAGATAGGGATTGAGATTTTGGGAAGAAAGGGGTAGGGATGAAAAGTGAGAAAAATGACTTTCATTGGATCAATTCTGTTGTGAATGTGTATCATATATTTATATTAATTTTGGATCACTACAAGAAATCCCAGATTTTGCATCGACATTTATCAATGGAATGCTTTCCGTTTCAATATACGTGATGTAATGTTTATATGCTTTTGTTTTATACAGATTAAAATGAGAAGGCTTCGACGAGCAAGCATCGCAGCACTCACCTGAGCAAACAGCGCAACAGCGCTCACCTGAGCAAACATCGCAGCGCTTACAACAACGCACACCAGAGCTGGCACAGCAGAGCACTCCTGAGCTAACACAGCGTAACACACCAGTGAATACACCACACAATACACCTAAGCCTGATCCAAACACGCCTGATGAATCCTCTTTAATTGCCAACAATGATGTTTGGAAAGTTGGAACAATGCACACTGATGGGCATCTACGCATTGAAGTTATCGAAGAAATGTGAGTAAAATTTTCCAAGCATGTTTTAAACTACCTATGACATTTAAACTGACCGACAACTTTTCTAATTTCAAGGTTGGAGCCTTCGTGCAAATGCTCTCGCAGGATCACCAATATAATTCATGAAAGACTTGAGCCTAAGGGGTTCACTTGGAAGGAAGTGTCCAAAGAGACCAAGGAGTTCTATTTTGTGGAGTTTAAGGTACTTATATACACTAATAATTAACTTTTTAAACCAGTTTCCTTTTGATGTCTCCTAGTTTCTTAATTTTTATATCTTACATGTACCAATCTATCCACCTTAGGCAACTTTTCCCTGATCATTCTATGATCCTTCATACTTTATGATTTGTCTTTTTATAGATCTAGTAGATTGATCTTTTTACTTGCCATTATTGTTCAAAAGATTTATGCTTTCCTTTTCTATTTTCATGCTTATGTCATTGTGATTAATCCTTGAGTAAACTAGGAAAGTTTATTTGTAAGATAGTATAAAGCTGTCTAAATCTGTGTTGTTCATGTTTGTTGCTGATTTGACATTAAACATGTAGTGACAGAATCCATATTTTTCATTTTTGTAGAAATGGTTTGTATGGAGACAACCGGACAACATAATATATGAAGGATTTATGAAAAATGCTGCAATCCGCTATAAAGATTTGCGTAGTAGATCTCGTGCGCAGTGGGAAAAAACTTCTGAGTTGGACAATAGGATTGGAAAGGATGTATGGTTGAGTTGGATTGAGGACTGGAAAACCCCAGATTGTCAAGCAAAATCTAAAAGAAAGTGGGAGAATCGTAAGGGTGGAGTTGGCCAGGAGAGCTACCCTCCGACACACACTGGTGGTTCAGCTTCTAGCCGAACAGTTGCAGCTCGTTTGGTAAGCTAGTACATGCATTATTCTACAGATTATAAAATTGTATTTCATATTTTAATTTGTTGTGATGTTTTATGCAGGCAGGAGGATGGGAAAGAGATCCTGACGCAGTTGAGATGTTTGAGTATTTGCACACAAAAAAGCACGATAGTGTAACATATATTAATCCGAAAGATGCAAAAGTAGCTGTAAGTATACAACACTTTTGTTACAATATATATATATATATATATATATATATATATATATATATATATATATATATATATATATATATATATATATGAGCATGTAAATGAATATGATCAGAAAAATAATTAGTTAGAGTTTTTAACTAATGACTGGATATGAGTACGTGTAAGTAAGATTTATCTGTCAGTCACGTTAACCGGCCTTTGTCAATGCATACGCATGTCTGCATATCATATCAGTAGCCATCCATATTCACAAATGATTAACTACTTGATCTTTAGTAAATTTAGGCAAATACATCTATCAAGTCGCCATCAGTGTTATGCATATATAGCACAGACAGTCGGCACATACTAACAACCAAGTACAAAGATGTAGCTAGCTGAAAAAAAATCCAATCATTTACTCTACTGTATGGCAAGAAACATTAATCTTAATGCAAACTATGAGGTAATGGAAAAACTTTAGATTAATTATTAGTTAAATAATGTTCTTCTGGTCACCTGCTGCTCTGATTGGAAATCATTTGTACCTGCTCTACATGTCAACTTCTTAAGCTAAATCATATGTTGAACCTAATGTCCCTGTCTTATATGAGATTAGTATGTTTAACAAGTTATGCGGTTCTTTTCTGTATTCGCAAAAGGCAGACATGTGACATCTTACAAATTTAGTTTGCATCATAAGTGTATTACTGGAATTAGAACAATTGAAGGACAATTTTAAATTATGTGTTAACATCTACCTCTTATGTTTGACTTAATTTATTCTACACAGGAAACAATTAAGACTCTCCGTGCTGAGCGCTCTCAGGCTGTTGATGGATCATCACTACCTCAACCGGTTGATGAAAATAAATTATACTATGATGCAGTTGGTGGTCGCAATAACAGGAATAGGATATATGGCATTGGCTCAACACAAAATATATTTTATGGACCAAGTAGCAGCAACAACACTAAATTCAGTAGCGCGTTCCCCAACAATCAAGATTATGAGAGGCTAGAGACCGAGCTCAAAGATATGAAAGAACAACTTAAAGAGATGGATGAAATGAAGCAACGAATGAGGGAGATGGAGAGCCTTTTGGCACGAGTGCTTAATACTCAGAATTAGAAGGCTGCAAGATTTGAGGTGAGTTAGATGGTTTGATTATTTAATTATGTGTTTGATTTATTGGTTGTAACTAAGCCGGGGGTCTTCACGGAAACAGCCTCTCTATCGTAAAAAGTAGAGGTATGGTCTGCGTACATCTCACCCTCCCCAGACCCTGCTCCGAGCGGGATATACTAGGTTCGTTTGGTTTGGTTTTTATTTATTGGTTGCAAACATGTCTGATGAGTGATTTAATTATGTGCCTAATTCAAGAGTGGTCACTACATGGAATTATTAAAGGTTTTAATAGGCACATATGCTACTTGATATGGGCTAAAAATAAGCCCTAAAGACACATTTAATGTTGTATTAATTAGACTCAGCTTGGTCCCAATATGAAGCCCATTAATGAGGTCTGAAACACCTAATTAAATATTAATTTCGTAATTAATATTAAGGGTAATAAACATCTCAACTATAAAAGTCAAATAAGGATATTACTCCTGCCTGACTTAGCCCCCAAGACACCTAATTCAACATAGAAACTGACTCCTACAAGGAAGGAGTCTAGAACCTTCCTCAAGGCGGTGACTTGCCTACCAAGTCACCTACTCCTACCATAATTCTATGGCTTCTCAGCCTATATAAGGGCATGACCCCTCATTCTCAGAACTACGTCGGACAGAGATCCATATGTCACCCACCACGTTTTAGGCTTAATCCTCAAATAAGGACATACAAGCGACTACGTCCTAGGTGAGCCCTCGCTGCCATAGCCCCGAGGGCACCATCACCTAGAACTACGTCTTGGCTTGATTCCCAATAACGAGATACGTAGGCACTCTGTGAGGATCGATCAGTCTCAAAACACGGAAACAACCATTAAAGCTTGAAGCTCACCAACCCTAGCATTAATTACGCACAAACCCTCAATTTTATTCCACAACATTTGGCGCCGTCTGTGGGAAGACAACATCAACCATGGTTCAAACACGAAGAACCACACCAGTTGTAACTGAGGCCGTACCTCTCAACTCTGCTCTACCCCTCAGCGAACAGGTGCCCCCAGCATCAAGGGCGATCACCCAGCAAGCTCCCCCAACATCAGGGGCGATCACCTAATCTCAAGTTTCTCAACAATCAGGGGCGATCCCCCATGTTGAGAGTATGTTACCTGTGGTCACCCAAACAAGTCGAGAAACCAACCCTCTTCAGATGGGGGTCTCTCCTCTCTTTGATCCGAATAATCCACCACCAGGGGTACAGATCCACACCACGGATCTCCCATGGAACACTAACCCGATGTATGGTCTGCCTAATTACCCTTCGGTTACGCAAGGTGCAGGACCAAGTGGTCATGCCTTGCAGATCCAAGAGCGTGAGTATGACGACTACTCTGGCCCCTACACTGATGATTCGTCATATGATGATGATGATCGCGATGAAGCCCCGAGGAGGCGACGTGCTAGCAAGGAACCTCGGGTGAGGACCCGAGGAATCCGTGATGGACCTCCACAAACGTCTGCTGAGAGGATCAAGGCTCATGAGGCTGAGATTCAAAGGCTAAAATATGACATAGCAAGGGATCAGGCAAGATAGAGTCTGATTCGACCCCCTACAATCTCAGGAAGGATTCCCGTCATAGATTTGGAGAGGTCCTTAAGAAGATAGAAGAGGGCTGATGTCCCAACAAGAGAAGCTATGAGGGTGGAAACCCCCAGGAGTAACCCCAAAGATCTCATGCCACTTGGAGATCCCGATGATCCCACACTACCGTTTATCGCGAGGAGGTGATGAATGCTCACATCTTTAGGAAGTTTAAGATGCCTACTATAAAGGCTTAAGATAGAACGGGTGATCCTGCAAACCAGGTGAGAACATTCTCGAATGTACTGCTGCTGTAGCCTGCAAGTGATGCCCTAAAGTGTAGGGAGTTCCCTCAAACTCTGTCGGGCATGGCTCAAAGATGGTATAGCCGGTTGCCTGCGATTTCGATTGGCTCTTTCAAAGAGTTTAGCGCTACTTTTGTTAGCCAATTCATTAGTGGAAGAGTTCATGAGAAAAGCTCTGCATCTCTTATGAACGTAGTGCAAGGGAAAGTGAAAACTTGAGGGATTACATTAAGAGATTCACCAAGGAGACATTGGGTATCTCTGATCTAGAGAACAAGATAGCCATGGTGGCCTTACAGCATAGAACGACCTACGTTTATCTTAAGAAGTCGTTAGCTAAGCATCCCCCAGAGGACATGACTGAGCTCCAGCCGAGAGCAAGCAAGTATATTAAGGATGAAGACAGCATGAGGAAAGATACATCTGACATTACCAATTGGAACAACGACAACTCCAAGAAGAGAAGGGCGGAGCAAAAGTATGATGCTAGGGAAAAGTATCCCCGAACTAGCAAACACTCTGACTCTCCCCCTACGAACAACAAAGGACCAAGGTTCACTGAGTATGCAAGGTTGAATACTCCTAGGAGTCGAATCTTGTTGGACATTGAGAAGGATAAGGATTTTCGATGGCCGAAGCCACTCAGGGGTGACCACGCAAAGAGAAACAAGAATCAATATTGCATATTCCACAGAGATGTGGGGCATGACACTGATGATTGCAAGCAACTCAAAGAGAAGATCGAGTTTTTGATCCGTAGAGGGAAATTGAGCCACTTCACCAAGGGTGACCGTGGTAATCAGAGAAGAGACTATAATAGAAGGGATGAAGATCAAGTTCCCAACCAGGAATGGTGTAGGAGAACATAAATATGATCAAAAGATGGCACGAAGTTGTTATGCAGCCTCGTTAAGGCCTGAAGGAGTCGGGGGGCAGGTCCTTCCGATTGAAGAAATGGATGTCCGTAGAGATGGAGAACCAGGAATGGAGCTCGAAGGAGGGTCAGGCCCTTCTCAGCCCCGTGGATCCAAAGGACTTGCTCCCAAGACTTCAGGAGGGAGGATACTCGCTCATGGAACGCAAATTCGAAATTAAAGAAAAACTTGGAGATACAATATGTTAGGCAACCCCTAAGGGCTAGAATCCCCTACTTTATTAACGCGAATGATACCCCTAGGAGGAGAAGGGTCGATTCACAAAGGGCTGAGCCCGATGACTCGATGCCTCTAGGAGATCGTGACGATCCAATCTTGTCCTTCACAAAAGAGACAATGAATGCTCATATCTCAAGGAAATCACCCACTATCGAGGTATGTGATGGGGCAGGAGATCTCACTAATCATGTGAGAATATCCTCCAATGCACTACTACTTCTAACCGTTGATAGACACAATCAAATATAGGGCGTTCCCTCAAACCCTGGGGGGCATGACACAACGATGGTATGATTCGGTTGCTCATGAACTCAATCAGCTCCTTTAAAGAACTAGGGGCATTTACGCCCCGTTCATTGATGGAAAGTTCGTGAGAAACATTTTACATCCCCATGGATGTGGAACAAGAAAAGAATGAATCCTTGAGGGATTATGTGAATCACCAAGGAAGCCTTGAAGGTCCCGAACCTGGATGATATAGTAGCTATCAAGGTATAACAAGAAGAAGAGAGAACCCCTGCTGGAGGCAATAGAGGTAATAACAAGAAGCAAAGGTAGTCACGAGTAGGATGTTAAGGATATGTGTCCTTTAATAAGTAAAGACTCTGACTCTACCTAGAAGAAGAGAAATCAAGGACCGAGGTTCACCAGCTATGCACGTTTGAATATTCCCAACACCCAAGTCCTGGTGGACATTGAGAAACACAAGGATCTCTAATGGTCGAAACCACTAAGGGCTGATCCCGAGAAGAAAAGCAAGAACTAATGTTGTCAGTTCCATAAGGATTGATCCCAATGTTTTCACGATTGTAGATAGCTAAAACACAAGATCAAGTTTCTAATCTGAAGAACATTATAGGAGAAGCTTTCATAAAGCCTACGCTCGAGAAGCTATGCATATTATAGGAGAAGCTCTATAACGAGCAAAAACCAAAATGACATTTGCCTTTGATGATTCTGAAGGGGTCAAGTGCCTCCAATATGACTCGTTGGTCTTAACACCTGTGATAGGCAACTCATAAGTGAAAGGATTCTCAATTGACCCCCTTCAACATGCCCATCTATGGGTCCAATGGAGTTGAGTCGGGAGTTCTAGAAAACTATTCTGTTGTCCATGAAAATAGGACGAGAGCGTAGGGAGGCCATTCAGATGTTGAACTCTTTTGATGGTTAAAGAAAATACCACTTACAGTGTTATCCTTAGGATGACATGCTTGAATACCTTTGAGGTGGTTGCCTCAAGGTAAGACACCTATCAAATTTCCTACAAGGAATGGAGTTGATGAAGAAAAGGGAGAACAAACAATAACAATGATTTTCTATCCAGCCATTTAGAGACCTGATGGAGTCGGGGGGCAGGTCCTCCCGATTGAAGACATGAATGTCCAAGAAGATGAGAAAGAAAGAGGATAGCTCACCGAGGACTTAGTCCCCATTCCCTTAGTTCATGAAGGACCCGAAAAGTTACCTACATAAGGCATGGCCGAGTGAACCCTTGAAGGGAAAATTGGATACATTCCTGCAAGAGAACAACATTGTGTTTGCTGGGATAGAGTAACCATATAAAACCCCAAGCACTCGCTGACTTCGTGGTTGAATACACCATTAACAACCAAGAAGTCGGGGGGCAGGAGATAGTACCTCGAGAAGGAAGTAAGTTTCAGAACAAGAATGACGAGCCTATATCTGACCAGAGCTCTATTTTGATGGAGCATCAAAAACAATATCAAGAGGTGCAGGTCTAGTCTTACAAAGCCCCGAAGGGTCAAGAGTTAGGTTACATCACAACCAAATAAGTGTTTAAAGTCCATAAAGGACCTTGGATGTAAGATAGGATGAACAAATAAGCCACATATGGCCACTTAAGCCATGAAAGGCTAATAACAAACCTTGAATCTCAACCAAGGATCAGGGAATCCAAGGGCATCCTTGATCAAGGCAAAGGAGTCCAAGAAAACCAAGAAGGTTTGATAACTAACTTTGGAACCTTGTATTTATATTTGGTGATCTCTGAGCAAGCATTGAGTGTCGTCCTCATAAAGGAAGGGTGCAAGGTTCAGAAACCTATCTACTATGTAAGCAAGGTGTTGCATGGAGCTGAGTCGAATTACTCAGCTAACGAAAAATTTGTTTTGGCATTAGAAACAGCATCGAGGAAGCTACGACCATACTTCCAAGCACAAAAAATTGTAGCCCTGATGGACCAACCATTAAGGAACATAATCCATTGCCCGAAAACCAGTGGTATGCACATTAAGTGGGCAATCGAACTAGGAGAATTCGATGTAATGTACAAGCTTAGGACGGCCATCAAATCCCAGACTCTAGCTGACCTCGTGGTTGAATATAACATTGACAACTAAGAAGTCGGGGGGCAGGAGGTAATAGACCAGGAAGGTCATCAAGGTGAGAATCCCCTAGAAGAGAAGAAGGAGTATTGGGTGCTCTATTTTGATGGGGCATCAAAAACAAAAACCGGTGGTGCAAGTTTAGTTCTGCAAAGCCCCGGTGGGTTCGCACTTGAGTATGCCTTGAAGTTGGACTTCCAAATAACCTACAGTGAGGCAGAGTATGAAGTTCTAATAACCGACCTTGGATTGACAAGAGCCCTGAGGGTCAAGAACCTGAAAGCCTATGGAGACTCAAAGCTTGTAGTCTCACAAGTAAATGGAGAGTTTGAGGCTAGAAAAGAATATGGCCAAATATTCAAGGATACTTTCAGGTCCTGAAGACCCCACCATCGATTCGAAATTGGTAGCACCTGTTGATGTAAGCTGAAGGATGGACCCTAAAGCTCATCTTGAGACTGGTTGGCCCCCTGATAATGCCTTGAAGGTACAGAAACTGTTAATGAGAGTGTTGAGATAAGAGGTCCTTTACAATTCCACACTTGAGGTCTTGAACTTCAAATCTCAAAATTCAAGCCTTGATGGCCAACAAGGTTATCTCTGCCTCCAAACGAACCTGACAAGAGGCATCAGGCTATTTAAAACCTAGTCAAGGTTCTACAAGCATAAGAAGAAAGTTGGAAACCTAGAAGTAAGATAAAGGGTTGACAACCACCACACCAGACTTAAAGTTGAGTGCTTAGTGGCAAGTGAACTTCTTGAGCGATCAACCGAGAAGCAAGACCTCCACTATATGAAGCAAGGGGGACAAGAACTAAGGGACTCCATTATTTCTAGATTTTAGAACGAGAGTTAAAGGTTGAATGTTTGATAACCAACAACGAACGAGTTCTCCTTTTTAAATCAAGAACAACAAGTAGCAAAAACTATGAAAGTCACGGTGCCAAACAAGGTTTCTAAGAACTCTAGCTTGATTCCAATGCAAAGAATTTGGGCTCAAAAACAAGGAACTCAGGAACTTAAGAAATTTCCTTCGATGTAACCGAGGCCACAAGGCCGAGGCACCTCAAGGAAGCCTCAAGGCCGAGTTGCCATAACTGAAGTCCCTCGCGAAGGGCAACAGCTGAGCTCGCCTGGCTGAGCACCCCCCGAAAGGCCATAGGCCGAAGTCACACAGTCGAAGACACCTGAAAGCCATTGAGAGGCCCTTATTTCGACTAAGATCCTGGTCGAAACGACCAAGAATCCAGATCAAAAATCTTTTCGACCAAGAAGCTGGGAAGGCCCTTATTTCGATCAGAATCCTGATCTAAGGGTCAGCATTCTTGATCGAAAATCCTGATCTATGGGTCAGCATTCCTGATCGAAAATCCTGATCTAAAGGTCAGCATCCCTGATCGAAAATCCTGACCTAGGGGTCAGGATTCCTGATCGAAAATCCTTTCGACCAAGAAGCTAGGAATGCCCTAATTTCGATCAGAATCCTGATCTAGGGGTCAGCATTCCTGATCGAAAATCCTGACCTAAGGGTCAGCATTCCTGTTCGAAATCTTGACCTAAAATACCAAGAATCTTGGTAAAAAAAAATGGCTATTTAATGAAATTTTTTAAGGGCCTAGAGTCATGAATGACCTCAATTCGGGACGAATTTCAAAGATTTTGGAGCCAATGAGGCCAAAAATATGATCTTAAATTACGAAAATATTAGGGCTGAGGACCCCTCTAAAATTACAAAATTATTATTATTATTATTAAAAATAATAATAATAAAATCCTGGGTCGGATTTTATTCGAGTGAAATTTTATCCAAGTGGATAAAATTATCCACTTGGATAAAATTTCACTCCGAATAAGGGGCCAAAAATTATCCATATTTTGGGTAATATAAATATTATTATTTGATAATAATATTGAGAAAAAAAAATTATGTTCAACCACAATCCTACTCGAATTGAGCAGGATTTCTGCTCGAAAATCTGTTCGACCAGCAACATATCTGACGATTAATTCGATCAGCCCTCGTCGAAGGAATGCAGCAGGCACGTGGAGTACTTGGAAAATGGGAAAAGTGTAGTTTAGTACCCCGAGTTCTGTTGAGTTTACAAAAATATTAGGGCTGAGGACCCCTCCAAAATTACAAATATATTATTATTCGTAATAATATATAAAAATTATTATTATTATTATTGTTAAAAATAATAATGATAAAAATCCGGGTTGGACTTTATTCGAGTGAAATTTTATCCAAGCGGGACACCTCCAATTTGGGGATCAAAATTATCCGGGATTCGGACAAAAGAAATATTATTATTGAATAATAATATTCAAAAAAAAAATTCATTCGACCAAAATCCTGGTCGAAAAAGACCAAGTTCCTGATCGAAAAAAGCTTCAACTAGCAGCCAAAAGAGGCCTTATTTCGATCAGTTTTGATCGAAAAAAAGAAAAAAGAAAAAAAAAGAACAAAAGCAAAAAAAAAAAAAATCATTCGACCTCAATCCTGCTCGAAATGAGCAGGAATCCTGCTCCAAAACCTGTTCGACCAGAAAGAAAATCAGACCTTATTTCGACCACAAACCTGGTCGAAATCGACGAGGTCAACATTTCTGGCTAAAGTGAAATTTGGTACCCCAAGTTCTGCACACTCAACAGAAAAAGTATTGCAATTTAGAAATTGACAAAGTGACCCCTATACTTTATCATTTTACAAAACAGTCCCTGCACTTCACTTTTTGATGAAAAATACCTGTGGGTACATAGAAATTCCTTAATTATTAGGAATAATTACGAAAAATACCTGTGGGTACATAAAAATTCCTAAATTATTAGGAATAATTGACGAAAAATACTTGTGGGTACATAGAAATTCCTAAATTATTAGGAATAATTGACGAAAAATACCTGTGGGTACATAGATTTCATAAATTATTAGGAATAATTACGAAAAATACATGTGGGTACATAGAAATTCCTAAATTATTAGGAAAAATTAAGGAAAATACATGTGAGTACGTAAAAATTCCTCATAAATTAGGAAAAGTACAGAAAAATACGAGGAAAATTATAGAAATATTTTCTTGACAAATTGAGAGATAATTTATGCTAACAATGCATAAAAACTCTATAAAGTGCCGAAATTGCTAAAAGCAAGCACAAGTTAAAGCCTCGAATAAGGCTAATCGTCGTAAATGTGTAGGACGCTCCACACTTTACAATAAGACGATACTCGTGAAACACTAGTGTATTGAATCCCCGATAAGGGAACGAAAATAAACCCCGAGTCTCGAAAAGGCAAATTAAAACTTCTACAAAAACTTGAACGTTTTTCTAGAAGTTGGGGGGGAAATGATATGGGCTAAAAATAAGCCCTAAAGACACATTTAATGTTGTATTAATTAGACTCAGCTTGGTCCAAATATGAAGCCCATCAATGAGTCCTGAAACACCTAATTAAATATTAATTTCGTAATTAATATTAAGGGTAATAAACAGCTCAGCAATAAGAGTCAAATAAGGATATTACTCCTGCCCGACTTAGCCCCCAAGACACCTAATTCAACATAGAAACTGACTCCTACAAGGAATGAGTTTCGAACCTTCCTCAAGGCGGTGACTTACCCACCAAGTCACCTACTCCTACCATAATTCTAAGGCTTCTCGGCCTATATAAGGGCCTGACCCCTCATTCTCAGAACTACGTTGGGCAGAGCTCCATATGTCACCCACCACGTTTTAGGCTTAATCCTCAAATAAGGACATACAAGCCACTACGTCCTAGGTGAGCCCTCGCCGCCATAGCCCCGAAGGCACCATCACCTAGAACTACGTCTTGGCTTGATTCTCAATAACGAGATATGTAACGCCCCAAATCCGGGGTCAGGGATTTGGTCGTCACGTGGAAATCCTTAACATCAAATTACCTATTTAACAACATTAAACCATCTGTAATCATTAAAACTGAAATATAACTCTGCGACCCCAACCACCAAGCATCTTTTAGGTCATAGGGCTAGAAACAAGAACTAAAATCTTTACATCTTTATTACATCCATTCTATTACATCGCACTATGTCTTAAAAATCTTATACTACTAGTATAGCTTCGTTGGGAAGTACACCAGCAACTAGTACTACTCAGTACAAAGTAATATATATTACACATCAATGTACTTACATATAACTTATTCCAGCTATAACTTTTCTGGATCATATCATCTTCATAAGGGCGTACTGCCTGCTTCTTCTGAGCCATGCAGATAAGCCTCAATCATCTACCTTCCTCTGAAAGGTTAATATTTAAAACAAGCAAGTATGAGCGAAAGAATTGCCCAGCAAGTATTAATAGAGCACAACAATATATATCAATATACACATGGAGTTTTCGAAATATAACGGTACTTAATATCAATTTCGAAATGTTTACAACAATGAAACCTCAGTAGGGGATATATGACATTTCGAGTAACATCAGATAAATAAAGTAAGTTCATGTCAACAGTAGTAATCCTCATACCTTATCCACATACCATACCTCATAGTATTGATAACCTCTTAGGGAGTTTTTCAAAATATGCAGTTCAATATGCTGCTAAGATAGTTATTACCACCCTTTATAAACCAAACCATTATAAAGTTCCCTTTTTAATACTCCTCAAGTTTGTAAGTATATACACATGAGTATATCATTATCATCAAAACACCTTACAGTTCAAGATTCTGTACAGGATATAAGTTCGTTAACCACTTGATAAGTTAAACTCAGAAATAACTGATAGGAAGAGAGTCAAAGCTCTTGAAGCAAAACATTTGGGACTTAACATCAATAACCGATGAACCATCTTTCATCTTTTGAATAATTGCAAAAGTGCACCAACACGTGCCATTATTGTTAGAATAATCTTGCAGTTCTAGATACTGCATGAATTCATCATCTTTCAAAATTGAAAACAACACTATCGGCTACTTGGCACTTAGGCCTAAGAAGCAGTGTTTGAGTATTTTTCCAAAGTGGAGGATGGGACTTAAAGAAAACATAAAAACCTGACAAGGATTGACGATGATCAGTCGCCACATCCAAGTCCAATAATCCGCGGGTCTTCTCTACCGGTAGAAGGATAGAAACTACATCCGTAACTATCCCCGAGTGAAAACTACATCCGTAATCACCCTCGATGAAAACTACATTCGTAATCATCCTTCGGCAACACATGGGCCGGAATAATAATTGATGGACCGCCTGGCTCACGGCCGCTTACACATCCCGGGAATCGTTCGTCAACGATTCCCACACCTGCCAGAGTCCCCTTTTTCTTTTCTTGTCAAAAATCATTTTGATAGAAAACTTGAGTAGTTGAAGTTCGACGGAAGTCGACCAATAATTTCTCGAAAAACGAGCAAGAGAGTAAAACCTGACCGGGGGTTTTCGAAAATGTTTTGAGTTCAAAAGAGTTCAAGTATAGATATACACTTGTACCGATATCAATCTCGACACAGGGTTTTGTGATCACACATGGAAAATGGTACGCATAAAGATTGTAACCACAACAGGGTAATTCCATATATATATAAGTTCTTGAAAAGTAACTTACCTAGATAGATTCAAAATATAATATTTTACATGACTATGAAAGTCCTTAGACAACCTTTAAATAGTGTTTTATAACCTTCAAAACACTTAGAGTATTTAATAAATATTTGACTACTATGTAACAAATAATAAATATTCAATAATCCCTTTTTAAAAGAATACTCAAATTAATATTCATTTATTAAGTAATATTCAAATAATATTTACTATTAATACTGGAATATTTAATAACCACAAAACACCCAAATACAACTCTTGGAATATTTCTAATCAAAATCAAGACGAAATCTCTCCAGCAGTCTCCAAACTTTAGCCACTTTATCAAATAACTACTACTGACTCTCGGTCAATAAGAAATAATTAATAAGCATTCAAGTAACATATACCGACATCAATCTAGCTGGTTTAAGCTGAAAGTAACCAATTTATAACCATTGGAATTTCTTTAATCCGTATTGAAAATAAACTATCTCCGATAAATAATATACTAGATAGAATCAATCCATTAAATTGTTTTATTATTTCTCCGGGACAAAGTGATTTTAAGAAAGCGTTTTGAAAATGATATTCATCCAATTAAATAAATTTAATTAGGCGAATGAGGTTTATTTAATTAGTAAATGCTTTCAGGAGCATCTATTAATTAAATAAACACTGGTTTATTGGTGATGTTGCCTTTAGGTTAATTATTGCGAAATTCTTTTTAAAAGCTTTGCCCGGGTTTTCGAAAACATACAATACAAAATAGCCCCGACACGCGGGCTAAGTTCTAAAACTCAATACATGCTCTACCCTTGGAGCCTTTACCACGTAGTTCCATATATACGTATATGTATCTATATATACCTCATAACATATAATCCTCTACCACATTACAAAAGTTTATAAATATACATCATATAAATCGAGATGTAGAACCCTAAGAATGTCACCGTCCATCGACAGTATTATAAGTCATGGGTTTTGATTATTGCACGAGAATAATTTAATATCGCCAACAGAGTTAAGGATAAAATGATTTGGAAGGAGCACAAGATTAAAAACTCGCAATTAGGGATTAAAAACCTTTTTCCGCACATTTTATATAATTCAAAATAGGTATACTCTGAACGATAGAGTAGGTGTAAATAAACTTGCCTCTGGTCCTTAGCCGAAAGCAGAAACCGCGAATAAACCTTTCGCACTTCGTCCAAGCAATTCCCTGGAGGTAGCTTACATTTTTTTTGTACGGCGCCACGATCTTCCCTTTTTGATGCACGTCATTCCAACTTGATTATGCCCTAATGGTACTGAAATAGTTATGAGTGCGAGTCAGTCCTACCTCGTATATCGAGTAGACACAACTCGAAATTATCACTTAATATCATAAAGTCAAACTATAGGTGTCCTCCCTATAGTTGACTATTCTAATACCACTTATTGCACATAACATATTATAGTAAAGAAAATGAAATGGAAAAGTCCCCTTTTTAAAGTAGACATTTCCTGGTGCTAACACATCATAACACTACACAGTTATAACACTTAGTCAAAACTCCACTTAACACTTTCAACCATAATACTATTGACATACTCTTGTCACAAGTTAATTAACAAGTAATCCTCAAACATACTTAGCCCTTGATAAAGACTCATAATACCCATTTAATCTTCAAGACACATTTAATCCTCGAATTAGCACATAATCCACGAATTAACACATAATCCTCAAATTAATTCACTTAACATGTATACACATAAACAGTTAACACCCAAATCATACCTTTAAACCCTTGAAATTAAATAAGTTAAATAAATTAAAAATGCAGGGGATTTTTAGAAAATTTCGGCATGTAGTATTCGTTTATCGGACTATGGGCTCAGCCCCTCCATGCCAACAAAACAATTTATAACCCTGTTTTTGATAAAATAAAAGCTGCCTCAACTTGCAGCAACATAAAAGTAAACATATAAGAAAAGTACCCGCCCAGACATGCGGCAACTAGCACATAAGGAAAAGTACCCGCCCAGACATGCGGCAACTAGCACATAAGGAAAAGTACCCGCCCAGACATGCGGCAACTAGCACATAAGGAAAAGTAAACTAAGTTTATCCACATTTAAGCCAACACCACGTAGTTGGCACTTATGACTTCTAACAATTACTACGACCCGACTTATACCATTTAGCACATAAACATTTACCGATAAGCCAACTCTTATAAATATACCTCATATGACAATAACAATTAGCACTTAGCACTTAGCACTTAGCACTTAACAATTTAAAAATTACATTTTGGAAACTAACAATTAGCAATTAGCACTTAACAATTACTTGACAACTAACCCAAATATATTATCCGACAATTAATAATTACTCACTAACAATTAACAATTAGCAATTTAACAATTAACAATCACTAACCCGAACCTTTAATCGGACTCATAATTAAACTTAACAATTATAATTACAAACATACCTTCCGAATTAAATATCGGAAATTCAACCAATAATCATAATCTTACAATTTTAGTCTAATTATACCCATTACCACATTAAGCTTTCAATTTCAACTAATTAAACCACCATAATTAACCTCGCAATTAAATCTAATTTAATTACCACAATAATCCCACAATTTAAAATCAATTAAATTACCACAATTTGAAACTAATTAAATCACAACCATTTTCTCCAAATTCAATATACACTAGTTACCAAAATTAACACATACATCTCATAATTAATCTAATATGCAAATTAAACAATTTACATCAAAAATAAAATAAGTAAATAATTAAAATGAAACAAAAAAATTATACCTCTTCCGATTTCCAATTTCCCGAAAAAAAACAACCAATCTCTCTTCTTCTTTTTTCTCTCTCTCTCTCTCTCTCTCTCTCTCTCTCTCTCTCTCTCTCTCTCTTTCTCTCTCTCTCTGCTGCGCCTCGCGACTCCGGCCACCCTCCGGCCACCACCTGCCGCCGTCGACCACTCCGCCGCCTCCCCCCGCAGCCCAGCCACCATACGACCTTCCCCGCTGCTGCCCACACTCACACCTGCGTATTTACACGCACACACTTCTTCCCTCTTCTCATTTCTTCAATTAAAATCCCCAATCTCCATCTTTCTTCCTCCCCTCTCCGATTTTATTTGTGCGGCTGGTGTGTGTGTGTATCGATGTATGGCTGCGTTTGTGCGTGTATGTATATGCTGTGTGTTTTTGTGTTGTTAACCTAATGGGCTTGGCCCAATACTATGCTAAATAATACACTTAATTACTACAAACTTATAAATAATATTTAGAGTTAAAAACTCTAATTTGTAAAAATAAAATTTCTAGCATAATTAAATACTATAATATTTTTAAAGACTTTTGGAGAAAGAATTGGAATTAAATCTCAATTTTCTAAATTGATATGCATTTTACAAATATTAATAATTTATAAAAACAAATCATAAAAATAATAATTGTGATTCATAATTCACAATTTACAGGGCTTTATAAAAATACTACAAGCACTATTGTTTTAGTAAAATCTCAAATTCTTGATTTTATATATTAATCAAGTAATTTCTACAAATCCTCAAATAATTAAAATAAACATTTTCTAAGGATTTTAAAATCTCTAAATTATTCAATAATAAAATCTTTACTGAATAATTCCACATTCCAAAATTAAATCTTTATCCAAATGATTTATTGACTCGAGATATCTACTTGGTCCATAAAATTTTTAAAAGGGTCCCGGTTCCACTTAACCGAAAATAATTAAATAATTAAATAAAATAAAATAAAAAAAATTCCTCCTCATTTTAGGAAAACATTATCATTATTGAAATAATAATAAAATCATTTCTTGAAAAATCCGGGTTATTACAGTCTACCCTCCTTAAAAGGATTCCGTCCACGGAATCAGCTAAGGCCACTACTGGGATTCCTTAACTCTTTTATCATCAACACTTATTCTGCAAAACAGGAGATAGTGTCTCTTCGTAAACAACTTCTCCAATATCTCAATTCAAACCTCGATTCTCTATCTGACGCAATTATCGCTGGAGTTTTATAACCCACCATTATTCCTTTCACATATACGTCTTGCCCAACTTTCTATTATTATACTATCCTTGAGAGAGAGAGAGTTCACTGACTCTATTAACATGACATTCTTGAGAGAGAGAATGCACTAATTCCATTAACATAATATCATTGAGAGAAAGAATTAACTGATTCTATTGATACGTCACTGATATTCTATTCGTGTTGGAATTCGCTCCTGCTCTTGGCGATTCCGTTGCGAATCTAGTTTCTATCAGCGAATTTATGACTTGGCAGACCTGGTTGGCATCCCCTTCAAATTTATTAGAGATAATAAGAATAATGGAGCTTTGAAAAGATAGCTGTCATATCAAGGCAATTGTTACACACTGGTGATCATAAGGTTATGAGTGTTAAAGTCAACCTTATTTGAGATAAGGGAATTTACCGAGAGATCAATATGATCATAAGAACTCACGTTGCGTGTCTCAGTTAAGACATTACTAAAGGTAGTTAGCCTTCTTGTATTTCACAACTCACAAGTGACGGCGTCCCGTCAGACTTCTATCACACAGACAGATAGCCCTTGTGTCCCCTATAAGTATAGGGTTGTTCGTCTCAGTGGAAGCTGAGAAGTATGAAAGCAATTCGAAGTGAAGATAATAATTATCGTCTTTCGAAAAATAATTCTCAAGTGGACACCCTGGATTAAAATTGATCAGATTCCAAGGTGCAATTTTCAAGGAAAAGGATAACCAGAAAGATACTGGTATACAACAAGCAAGTGGTGCTATAGCACCATAGGATTATCCAATATTTGAAGAAAAGTGGGAATTTAAATATCATCAATCGATAGGGCCTCATAAATCTGAAAGTAGGTATAATGACAGCTTCTAGCAAAATTGAAACAAATATGGTTTAACATGAGTATTATAAAACAACTTCGAAGAGGGAGTATATTCTTCATCAAAATTCTCTCTTGGAGAGATGTCAAGATAGGTCATAGATTAGGGAGGTAATCCAAATAATTTATGCACGGGGATGTATCAAATAATTCACATTGGGGAGATAATAAACATAAGTTGCAAATGGGGAGATATTAAATAATTCAGACTGGGGAAGTAATCAAAATGATTCATAATTGGGGAGGGTAATGCCAAGGTCTCCACGGATGCCTTTCATGTCGGCTCCTCTGACGGATAATTGTTCGATTGTAGCGCTCTTCTTTTCCACGCACACCCTAAGGTGCTCGATAACCGACGTCATCGTCGACTCGTAATAGTCGCTAGAGATTCAACCATCGGCATTTTACGATATTAAGGAGTTCTATTCAATTCGGCGCAAGCATCTCACGCAAGCGTTCTATTCTTTGAGAAGACTTCGATACCGGTGTCGCCCCTAGCAACGACGAATTCCACGTGTCGAATGGGCGATATTCTGGAACATTGCTGGAAATACATACTTAGATCCAGTCACCATTATAACCGTATTTATACCACATGTTCCTGTCCTCATGACAATTCCATGTGCAACTTAAGCTTATCCCTTATTGGCATAACAGCCTTCGTACTAGTCTCTCTCAGACTTTCTCAGTCCGTCTTGATTCTTAAAACATATCTCGTCTTTATTGACAAACCTCAACTTTGCCATTTATCTCTACAATCAATTGAAACAATCGGTGTCTATCCACCACTCCATTCGTAATATTACCTCAAACCCTCTTAGGCTCGAGAAATTTAATACCCGTAACTTCGACTAATATTCTTTCATAGTGATCTTGTTTTGCTTCCCTTTTTGGAATTTTATCAGTACGGATGCTATCTCAACTCATCATTGTCATAATACTGGATGCCAGCTTTCCATCCTTCATCATCATATTGAAATTTCCTATCATTCGGGGAATACATAACTTCATCCATGAACCCCTAAAATTATCTTAATCTTAGGCCTCGGGCGATCTATGCCCCTGCCAACCAACACTTGTCTCTAAGAGTCCTTTAGCAGACATCCATCACCATAAGAAGTGAAGTCTATCTCAACATATTCCTCAAAATCTTATCTTAATCATTGGTACTATATCCAATAGTCCAACAGGAACTCTACATGAGTTCTGACGTTCTCACATAACTATACACACTCCTACTCACTCTCGTTTCTAGTTTACTATAACCTATGCTCTGATACCATTTCTGTAACGCCCCAAATCCGGGGTCAGGGATTTGGTCGTCACGCGGAAATCCTTAACATCAAATTACCTATTTAACAACATTAAACCATCTGTAATCATTAAAACTGAAATATAACTCTGCGACCCCAACCACCAAGCATCTTTTAGGTCATAGGGCTAGAAACAAGAACTAAAATCTTTACATCTTTATTACATCCATTCTATTACATCGCACTATGTCTTAAAAATCTTATACTACTAGTATAGCTTCGTTGGGAAGTACACCAGCAACTAGTACTACTCAGTACAAATTAATATATATTACACATCAATGTACTTACATATAACTTATTCCAGCTATAACTTTTCTGGATCATATCATCTTCATAAGGGCGTACTGCCTGCTTCTTCTGAGCCATGCAGATAAGCCTCAATCATCTACCTTCCTCTGAAAGGTTAATATTTAAAACAAGCAAGTATGAGCGAAAGAATTGCCCAGCAAGTATTAATAGAGCACAACAATATATATCAATATACACATGGAGTTTTCGAAATATAACGGTACTTAATATCAATTTCGAAATGTTTACAACAATGAAACCTCAGTAGGGGATATATGACATTTCGAGTAACATCAGATAAATAAAGTAAGTTCATGTCAACAGTAGTAATCCTCATACCTTATCCACATACCATACCTCATAGTATTGATAACCTCTTAGGGAGTTTTTCAAAATATGCAGTTCAATATGCTGCTAAGATAGTTATTACCACCCTTCATAAACCAAACCATTATAAAGTTCCCTTTTTAATACTCCTCAAGTTTGTAAGTATATACACATGAGTATATCATTATCATCAAAACACCTTACAGTTCAAGATTCTGTACAGGATATAAGTTCGTTAACCACTTGATAAGTTAAACTCAGAAATAACTGATAGGAAGAGAGTCAAAGCTCTTGAAGCAAAACATTTGGGACTTAACATCAATAACCGATGAACCATCTTTCATCTTTTGAATAATTGCAAAAGTGCACCAACACGTGCCATTATTGTTAGAATAATCTTGCAGTTCTAGATACTGCATGAATTCATCATCTTTCAAAATTGAAAACAACACTATCGGCTACTTGGCACTTAGGCCTAAGAAGCAGTGTTTGAGTATTTTTCCAAAGTGGAGGATGGGACTTAAAGAAAACATAAAAACCTGACAAGGATTGACGATGATCAGTCGCCACATCCAAGTCCAATAATCCGCGGGTCTTCTCTACCGGTAGAAGGATAGAAACTACATCCGTAACTATCCCCGAGTGAAAACTACATCCGTAATCACCCTCGATGAAAACTACATCCGTAATCATCCTTCGGCAACACATGGGCCGGAATAATAATTGATGGACCGCCTGGCTCACGGCCGCTTACACATCCCGGGAATCGTTCGTCAACGATTCCCACACCTGCCAGAGTCCCCTTTTTCTTTTCTTGTCAAAAATCATTTTGATAGAAAACTTGAGTAGTTGAAGTTCGACGGAAGTCGACCAATAATTTCTCGAAAAACGAGCAAGAGAGTAAAACCTGACCGGGGGTTTTCGAAAATGTTTTGAGTTCAAAAGAGTTCAAGTATAGATATACACTTGTACCGATATCAATCTCGACACAGGGTTTTGTGATCACACATGGAAAATGGTACGCATAAAGATTGTAACCACAACAGGGTAATTCCATATATATATAAGTTCTTGAAAAGTAACTTACCTAGATAGATTCAAAATATAATATTTTACATGACTATGAAAGTCCTTAGACAACCTTTAAATAGTGTTTTATAACCTTCAAAACACTTAGAGTATTTAATAAATATTTGACTACTATGTAACAAATAATAAATATTCAATAATCCCTTTTTAAAAGAATACTCAAATTAATATTCATTTATTAAGTAATATTCAAATAATATTTACTATTAATACTGGAATATTTAATAACCACAAAACTGAAGGAATTTACGGACGAGCGGAAGCGTGGTATAACAATTTATTCCGTAAAATCCATGTATCGGACATATAGAAAATCATATAAAAATGAAAGAGCGGAGGAATCGAAACCTTACCTTGAAAATTCGAAGATGGTTTTGATGGTTGCTAGCAGTTGCTCCTCAGAGTGTGAAGCACTCTACCGGTATCCACCAAGATTAATTCTTCGACGAAACTTTTTATAAAACTAAGCTTTTATAAAAATGGAGGTTTGATCTTTTTGAGAGAGAGAGAGAGAGAGATGAAGAAGATGGAGTGGTGGCAACTAGGTTTTCACAAAGCCACTTTGCATACTAAACATGTTCTCATCTCTTTCTTTATATAGGGCTCAAGTAGGTTTTTTATAATTAATATATCATATATATTATTATATATAAATCCCACACTTTATCTTATAAAATGTTTAAATAATAATTAAAACAATTTTAATCATTATTAAAACAACTTGCTCTCTCAAAATACCTTCATCAATAAATTAATCTTTTTATGGTGTGACCCTGTAGGTTCAAATTAAGCCGGTAGTAGAAATAAATAATAATAAACTTTTTATTTATTATTTATATGAATTCTAAAATTCATTAAATATAATTAACTGATTAATTATATTTATTCTACATCGTGAGTGATGCTTCTCAACATATCGCGACTATCCGGATAATATGAATTCACTGCTTAGAATACCAAGAACCTGTCAGTGCTAGTTACCGTACAATCAATTCCTTCTACCCTACAATATCCCGATTAAATACAAGGCATGGAACTCGTGTCAAGCCTATCAAATTTAATCATATGATTTCTTAATCATAATGCAAAGTTCATATTAATGCAAATTAGAAACTTCTTTCTAATTTCATTCACTCTGGCCAGAGATTCCGGAACTAGCATCATAAGAATAACATAGGATATTCTCTTCCTTTACTGGAAGGGGTAGATCCTTTATTGACCGTTAACTATCTCCATACACAAATCCCTATGCCCAGAATAGACCTAATGGATGTCCTTGAGACTAAGGACTAAACCAAAGCATAGTTCATTATATACAAGATTACTCTAACGATCTCAAGTCTAAGGACACTTGTACAACTATCACTCAGTGAACAACTATCGACACGTGAGTAAACTCCATTAGTTATTCAACTTATCGAGTCATGTTCAGTGAACTTATTCCCTAATAAGCACCTACATACTAGCTATAGTGTCGCCACACAAATGCCTATGAGAACAGACATCCTCCTGAAGGGAGCAAGCACAGTATGTACCAATCTTTGCGGATTCACTAACTTCCGATTAGTTATCCTATGATCAGGAACTGTTTAGGTTTAGAGTTATCATCTTCTAGATCTCACTATTATAATCTCATTATAATTCTAGAAGCTTTACTTTAAACCATGGAATATCTTATTTAAAACACTTTAAATAGATAAGGCCCGTAATAAAAACAAATAAGTCTTTTATTAATATTAATGAAATCAAATAAGAGTACAAGAAAGTTCTCCTAACTCATCATACATGATTGGATTTAGGACAAACTCTTTCAATCTCCCACTTGTACTAAAGCCAATCACTCTGGTATCTAATACCCATTCACTTATTATGACGATCGAAGTGAATCTGAGATAACGGCTTAATGAGTAGGTATGCTATGTTGTTATGTGTGTCAACTCTCTCAATGTTGACATCTCTACTTTCAATGATCTCCCTAATCAAAAGAAAGCGCCACAAAACAGTTTTGCAGCGTCACTTGCATCTATAAACTCTGCTTCCGCTGTTGAGTCAGCCGTTGTAGGCTGTTTGGAACTCTTCCAATTAATCGCTCCACCCTTCAAGGTAAACACGTACCCTAACATGGATTTGCTATCATCACTTTCTGATTGAAAACTAGAGTAGGTATAAACCTTCTATTTTTCAACTCAGATCCACTAAAAACAAGAAAAATATCCTTAGTCCTTCGCAAGTACTTAAGGATGTTCTTCACTGCTTTCCAGTGGTCTTCACCTGGATCCGACTGATATCTGCTTGTCAAATTAATTGAATGAGCAATATCATGCCTAGTACATAACATCGCGTACATGATAGACCCTATTGCTGAAGCATAAGGAATCTTACTCATACGCTCTCTTTCCTCAAGTGTCTTAGACATCTTCTCGGAAAGGGATACTCCATGGCTCATCGGTATGAAACCTCTCTTGGAGTTTTCCATGCTAAACCTTTTAAGCATTTTTCTCGATGTATGTATCTTGGGTAAGACCTATAATTCTTCTCGATCTATCTCTATAGATCTTCATACCGAGAATCTAGGATGTCTTTCCCAAGTCCTTCATAGTGAAGTTCTTTGATAACCACACTTTGACTGATTGCAGCATCGGTATATCATTTCCTATAAGAAGTATGTCATCCACATACAACACAAGAAATGTTACCGCGCTCCCACTAACCTTCTTGTAGACACATGGTTCATCTATGTTTTTGATAAAATCAAACTCTTTGATTGTCTCATCAAAATGGATGTTCCATCTACGAGAAGCTTGCTTCAATCCATATATGGATCGCAAGCAAAATCCGAATTGATTTGAGTAGGGCTACATGCAAAAAGTTTCATCAAAGTCAATCCTTTGCCTTTGTCTGAATCATTTTGCCATGAGCCTAGCCTTGTAGGTCTCCACCTAGCCATCTACTCCAATCTTTCTCTTGTATACCCATTTGCACCCAATAGGCTTCACATCCTCTGGTGCTTCAACCAAGGTCCATACTTGGTTGGCATACATAGAATCCATTTCGGATTTCATGGCACTCTGTCATTTCTCAGAGTCAACACTATGTCACATAAGGTTGTTTAGTTTGAACAAGAGTTTCCTCTTGAACCGTAGTAGTTTGTGTTCTATGAACTTCTTTAAGTTCAATCTTGCTCCCACTGTTCCCTTCAAGGATAAACTATTTTTCTAAGAAGGTAGCATGTCTGGAGACAAACACCCTATAATCGGTGTAAAAGTGATACCCTAAAATCTCTTTAGGATATCCCACAAACCTATATTTTACGGATCGAGATTCCAGCTTATCATGGTCAACTTTCTTGACATAAGATGGACATCCCGAAATCTTAACGTGTTTAAGACTCGGTTTCCTTTCTTTCTATATCTCATATGGAGTTTGAGGAACAGATTTGGAAAGCACCTTATTCAGTAAATATGCTGAGGTTTCCAATTCATAACCCTAAAGTGATACTGGAAGATCTACATAGCTCATCGTGGATCGAACCATGTCTAACAAAGTTCAATTTCTCCTTTCAGATACTCCACTCAACTATGGAGTGTCCGGATGAGTCCACTGGGAGACTATACTATTTACTTTGAGATAATCTAGAAACACACCACTCAAGTATTCATCTCCTCGATCTGATCGAAGAGCTCTAATACTATGTTTGGTTTATTTCTCTACTTCATAATTGTATTCTTTGAACTTTTCAAAGGCTTCAGATTTGTATTTCATCAAATACATATATCTAAATCTAGATCAATTATCTATGAAAGTCACGAAGTATTAAAATCCTGCCATGGTTTGCGTAGACATTTGTCCACATACATCTATGTGTACCAATACCAGCAACTCTCTAGCGCTCTCTCCATGTCCACTAAATGGAGATTTGGTCATTTTACCCAACAGACAAGACATGCATGTAGGATATGATTCAAAATCAAAGGGTTCCAGTAACCTTCCCTTATGCAATGTCCGAAGTCTATTTTCACTAATATGACCAAGTCTGTAGTGCCATAAGTAGGTAGGATTTTCATCATCCTTTTTTTTTTCTTTGTTTAATATGAAGTAAGACATATTCTATGTCACATACATACAAACCATTATTTAAAATAATAGTCTTGCCCGTAGGCATATGTAAATCAAACGATCCTACAGCTATGGCAGCAACTCTTGCTCCATTGCCCATCCGTAGAATCGCCTTCTCTTCCCCAAGAGCCCTACTTCTCCTTAGTCCTCACAACGAATTGCAAATGTGAGAACCATAAGTAGTATCTAATACCTAAGTAGAAGTTTGATTTAGTGACATGTTTACTTCAATCATAAACATATCTGAATTAGAAGTGGCAGTCTTACTAGCCTTCTTCACCTTCAGTTCTGCAAGGTAAACCTTACAGTTCCTCTTCCAGTGCCTCACCTTGTTACAGTGAAAACAAACAACATATCCCAGCTTCTTAGCCCTTGAGAACTTTTCTCAATCTTCGAAGCCAGTCAGCATAGTTGGGATCAGTCAATATGTGAGCATCTAGTATGCTACGGAGTGATTGTGCAGAAGACCTAGTGTATATATCTATATATATTAAGTCTGCAAATGATATACACATAACAACACTTAGCAAATATTCAATTTCATTATTAAAACACTATATGAATCGGGTCTTTATTCATAAGTGGCTCCCACTAGTTTATCTAATTTATACAACCCCCTAAGTGAATAAATAAGCATTCAAAATGCTAGTGGGAATAGGGATCCTACATTCCATCACACAACCCCGGCTGTGGCACGAAACGCCATGTGATGTTCAATAGGCAGACAACTCTTGTCAATTACATCTCATGTTATTCCCTAATAAAACTTTAGCCTCTTGAATAATTGAGTCACGGCTGTGGCACGACAAACTCAATATTCTAAGTCAAGTCTAACCCAACATTCTGTACAATTGAATCAGTCTCCAATAGCCCACGGCTGTGGCACGTAACGACCATTAGATTCTAATTCATTGTACACATCTCTATGTAATAGACAAGTATTTCTTATTTCGAAATCAAAGCCCTCGGCTGTGGCACGAAACGACAGTGATTCAAAAATGAGAACTACTTTCTACCATGTTGGAAGGCTATGACCGACACAAGCCCGTTGTGTCATTGGCCAATTACTACTTGATATTTATAAAAGAGGTTTTTTTTTTTTAAGGTCACGAAACATTTTCGTATAAACCTATAAGTCTAACGTGTTTTAAGTTTAATAGATAATCTAAATCTATAACAAAAACACGAAAAATCTCAATATTATTAGTCAAGTCAAATCCAACATTTTGTACAATTAAATTAGATTCCAATAGCCCACGGCTGTAGCACGTAACGACCACTAAAATCTAATTTTGTACACATCTAATGTAACAAACAAGTATTTTCATGTTGATCGGTAACAAAGTCCTCGGCTGTAGCACGAAACGACAATGCACCGAAAACAAGAAATACTTTCTGTCATGTTGGAAGACCATAACCGACACAAAACTTTTTGTGCCTATGGCCGATTACAACTTGACATATATAATACATAGATCTCATCTTCTTTGTTATTAACCAATAATTAAAACTCTTTTAATTATTAATTCTATTTCTAAACTCTTTAGAAAATTAATCTCTCCCTTAATATAATTTCATAAATTAAATAAATAATTAATAATATTAAGATCATATCTTAATTATTTTATAATAAATTAAATCTCATTTAATCAATTAATAAAATTGCTAACTAATTATTTATTTCATAAATAAATAATTATCAGCCATTATTAATTAACTAATGTTATTTAACAATCATAATCATATTATAAAGAGATTCTTTTCTTCAATTAAATATTTCAAATCAATAATAGATAATAGGATGATTCCCAGATCGGGGGGAGCATTGTCAAGAGGCGTCACTTAATACCCCTTTCTTACAGATCAAAATCTGTTTTTGACAGAATCATCCTTTCTCTCAATATTGAAAATTCATATTTAATTACGTGTTTCAAAAACACAAAAATCTCATGATTGTATTCATAATATTATTATTAAGGCAAGAAACGATTCCTATTTCTAGATTTTCTAGCGCACGCCTTATTTTGATTTAAGTTCACCTAAATCTATCATCTCATGGTAAACATAGGCATATATCTCATATATAAAATTAAATAAACAAGTAGGCATGCAATCAATATCATGTCACACATTGATATAATGATGTATGGATTTATCATAGCATTTAAAAGCAATTTAAAACAATTAAAATATGCTTTAAAACACTTCCGGTAATATAAATATTTCAAAAATATTATATAAAAAAATATTTGACCACTCCATTAGATCCGTATCGGAAATACGAATCCAACGATATATTGCACGCCTAAAACGGAGTTACGAAACTCCCAAAAAATCAAATTTATTTCGGACAGAAGGGCTGTAACGCATTTAAGAAATGCGTTACAACAATTTAAAGCCATTAAATACTGTAACGCATTCCCGCCATGCGCGTCAGCCCTGTCACGCATGTCACAAATGCGTGACACCCCTTTCCTGTTTGCGCGCCACGCGCATGGGACAGCAGTCGACAGTTGGTTACCAAAACTGATGTATTCATTTATTACACCTTTTTTTAGAAACTGCCGTGCTTTAATATAACATAACTTCTACTTTAATAATAACAAGTATTATTATTATTATCATAATTTTAATATTAATAAATTAATTAACAATTAATTAATTAACTAATAAAAAAATACAGGAGTATGATTTCTCAAATCAGACAGTAGCAAAAATTACCAGGTGGTTATGGGGTCCTTGTACAATTTCAATTTCATATCATTCACATGCATGATTATTTTATGAATTTTAATCAAAACAATTTTAAAAAATTCATAACAAATAATCTACACATCACAAAATTATGAAAAAAATATCTAGATGATCCACAACACTTATAGAACCCAGATCAATGGTCAAAACTTCATGCAAAAATTATTTCGAATTAATTCATAATTAACTCCAAATAAACTTGCAAAAATCATAATAAATCCATATATGCATAAAAAAATCTGAAATTTTTTATATGAATCTCTATATGAAGAACCTAGCTCTGATGCCATTGAAGGAATTTACGGACGAGCGGAAGCGTGGTATAACAATTTATTCCGTAAAATCCATGTATCGGACATATAGAAAATCATATAAAAATGAAAGAGCGGAGGAATCGAAACCTTACCTTGAAAATTCGAAGATGGTTTTGATGGTTGCTAGCAGTTGCTCCTCAGAGTGTGAAGCACTCTACCGGTATCCACCAAGATTAATTCTTCGACGAAACTTTTTATAAAACTAAGCTTTTATAAAAATGGAGGTTTGATCTTTTTGAGAGAGAGAGAGAGAGATGAAGAAGATGGAGTGGTGGCAACTAGGTTTTCACAAAGCCACTTTGCATACTAAACATGTTCTCATCTCTTTCTTTATATAGGGCTCAAGTAGGTTTTTTATAATTAATATATCATATATATTATTATATATAAATCCCACACTTTATCTTATAAAATGTTTAAATAATAATTAAAACAATTTTAATCATTATTAAAACAACTTGCTCTCTCAAAATACCTTCATCAATAAATTAATCTTTTTATGGTGTGACCCTGTAGGTTCAAATTAAGCCGGTAGTAGAAATAAATAATAATAAACTTTTTATTTATTATTTATATGAATTCTAAAATTCATTAAATATAATTAACTGATTAATTATATTTATTCTACATCGTGAGTGATGCTTCTCAACATATCGCGACTATCCGGATAATATGAATTCACTGCTTAGAATACCAAGAACCTGTCAGTGCTAGTTACCGTACAATCAATTCCTTCTACCCTACAATATCCCGATTAAATACAAGGCATGGAACTCGTGTCAAGCCTATCAAATTTAATCATATGATTTCTTAATCATAATGCAAATTAGAAACTTCTTTCTAATTTCATTCACTCTGGCCAGAGATTCCGGAACTAGCATCATAAGAATAACATAGGATATTCTCTTCCTTTACTGGAAGGGGTAGATCCTTTATTGACCGTTAACTATCTCCATACACAAATCCCTATGCCCAGAATAGACCTAATGGATGTCCTTGAGACTAAGGACTAAACCAAAGCATAGTTCATTATATACAAGATTACTCTAACGATCTCAAGTCTAAGGACACTTGTACAACTATCACTCAGTGAACAACTATCGACACGTGAGTAAACTCCATTAGTTATTCAACTTATCGAGTCATGTTCAGTGAACTTATTCCCTAATAAGCACCTACAT
Organism: Kitagawia praeruptora; assembly: GCA_037693485.1. Taxonomy (NCBI): domain Eukaryota; kingdom Viridiplantae; phylum Streptophyta; class Magnoliopsida; order Apiales; family Apiaceae; genus Kitagawia; species Kitagawia praeruptora. The sequence goes on along the minus strand of CM075354.1, from coordinate 6,233,248 downwards.
ACTAGCTATAGTGTCGCCACACAAATGCCTATGAGAACAGACATCCTCCTGAAGGGAGCAAGCACAGTATGTACCAATCTTTGCGGATTCACTAACTTCCGATTAGTTATCCTATGATCAGGAACTGTTTAGGTTTAGAGTTATCATCTTCTAGATCTCACTATTATAATCTCATTATAATTCTAGAAGCTTTACTTTAAACCATGGAATATCTTATTTAAAACACTTTAAATAGATAAGGCCCGTAATAAAAACAAATAAGTCTTTTATTAATATTAATGAAATCAAATAAGAGTACAAGAAAGTTCTCCTAACTCATCATACATGATTGGATTTAGGACAAACTCTTTCAAAAACACCCAAATACAACTCTTGGAATATTTCTAATCAAAATCAAGACGAAATCTCTCCAGCAGTCTCCAAACTTTAGCCACTTTATCAAATAACTACTACTGACTCTCGGTCAATAAGAAATAATTAATAAGCATTCAAGTAACATATACCGACATCAATCTAGCTGGTTTAAGCTGAAAGTAACCAATTTATAACCATTGGAATTTCTTTAATCCGTATTGAAAATAAACTATCTCCGATAAATAATATACTAGATAGAATCAATCCATTAAATTGTTTTATTATTTCTCCGGGACAAAGTGATTTTAAGAAAGCGTTTTGAAAATGATATTCATCCAATTAAATAAATTTAATTAGGCGAATGAGGTTTATTTAATTAGTAAATGCTTTCAGGAGCATCTATTAATTAAATAAACACTGGTTTATTGGTGATGTTGCCTTTAGGTTAATTATTGCGAAATTCTTTTTAAAAGCTTTGCCCGGGTTTTCGAAAACATACAATACAAAATAGCCCCGACACGCGGGCTAAGTTCTAAAACTCAATACATGCTCTACCCTTGGAGCCTTTACCACGTAGTTCCATATATACGTATATGTTTCTATATATACCTCATAACATATAGTCCTCTACCACATTACAAAAGTTTATAAATATACATCATATAAATCGAGATGTAGAACCCTAAGAATGTCACCGTCCATCGACAGTATTATAAGTCATGGGTTTTGATTATTGCACGAGAATAATTTAATATCGCCAGCAGAGTTAAGGATAAAATGATTTGGAAGGAGCACAAGATTAAAAACTCGCAATTAGGGATTAAAAACCTTTTTCCGCACATTTTATATAATTCAAAATAGGTATACTCTGAACGATAGAGTAGGTGTAAATAAACTTGCCTCTGGTCCTTAGCCGAAAGCAGAAACCGCGAATAAACCTTTCGCACTTCGTCCAAGCAATTCCCTGGAGGTAGCTTACATTTTTTTTGTACGGCGCCACGATCTTCCCTTTTTGATGCACGTCATTCCAACTTGATTATGCCCTAATGGTACTGAAATAGTTATGAGTGCGAGTCAGTCCTACCTCGTATATCGAGTAGACACAACTCGAAATTATCACTTAATATCATAAAGTCAAACTATAGGTGTCCTCCCTATAGTTGACTATTCTAATACCACTTATTGCACATAACATATTATAGTAAAGAAAATGAAATGGAAAAGTCCCCTTTTTAAAGTAGACATTTCCTGGTGCTAACACATCATAACACTACACAGTTATAACACTTAGTCAAAACTCCACTTAACACTTTCAACCATAATACTATTGACATACTCTTGTCACAAGTTAATTAACAAGTAATCCTCAAACATACTTAGCCCTTGATAAAGACTCATAATACCCATTTAATCTTCAAGACACATTTAATCCTCGAATTAGCACATAATCCACGAATTAACACATAATCCTCAAATTAATTCACTTAACATGTATACACATAAACAGTTAACACCCAAATCATACCTTTAAACCCTTGAAATTAAATAAGTTAAATAAATTAAAAATGCAGGGGATTTTTAGAAAATTTCGGCATGTAGTATTCGTTTATCGGACTATGGGCTCAGCCCCTCCATGCCAACAAAACAATTTATAACCCTGTTTTTGATAAAATAAAAGCTGCCTCAACTTGCAGCAACATAAAAGTAAACATATAAGAAAAGTACCCGCCCAGACATGCGGCAACTAGCACATAAGGAAAAGTACCCGCCCAGACATGCGGCAACTAGCACATAAGGAAAAGTACCCGCCCAGACATGCGGCAACTAGCACATAAGGAAAAGTAAACTAAGTTTATCCACATTTAAGCCAACACCACGTAGTTGGCACTTATGACTTCTAACAATTACTACGACCCGACTTATACCATTTAGCACATAAACATTTACCGATAAGCCAACTCTTATAAATATACCTCATATGACAATAACAATTAGCACTTAGCACTTAGCACTTAACAATTTAAAAATTACATTTTGGAAACTAACAATTAGCAATTAGCACTTAACAATTACTTGACAACTAACCCAAATATATTATCCGACAATTAATAATTACTCACTAACAATTAACAATTAGCAATTTAACAATTAACAATCACTAACCCGAACCTTTAATCGGACTCATAATTAAACTCAACAATTATAATTACAAACATACCTTCCGAATTAAATATCGGAAATTCAACCAATAATCATAATCTTACAATTTTAGTCTAATTATACCCATTACCACATTAAGCTTTCAATTTCAACTAATTAAACCACCATAATTAACCTCGCAATTAAATCTAATTTAATTACCACAATAATCCCACAATTTAAAATCAATTAAATTACCACAATTTGAAACTAATTAAATCACAACCATTTTCTCCAAATTCAATATACACTAGTTACCAAAATTAACACATACATCTCATAATTAATCTAATATGCAAATTAAACAATTTACATCAAAAATAAAATAAGTAAATAATTAAAATGAAACAAAAAAATTATACCTCTTCCGATTTCCAATTTCCCGAAAAAAACAACCAATCTCTCTTCTTCTTTTCTCTCTCTCTCTCTCTCTCTCTCCCTCTCTCTCTCTCTCTCTCTCTCTCTCTGTGCTGCGCCTCGCGACTCCGGCCACCCTCCGGCCACCACCTGCCGCCGTCGACCACTCCGCCGCCTCCCCCCGCAGCCCAGCCACCATACGACCTTCCCCGCTACTGCCCACACTCACACCTGCGTATTTACACGCACACACTTCTTCCCTCTTCTCATTTCTTCAATTAAAATCCCCAATCTCCATCTTTCTTCCTCCCCTCTCCGATTTTATTTGTGCGGCTGGTGTGTGTGTGTATCGATGTATGGCTGCGTTTGTGCGTGTATGTATATGCTGTGTGTTTTTGTGTTGTTAACCTAATGGGCTTGGCCCAATACTATGCTAAATAATACACTTAATTACTACAAACTTATAAATAATATTTAGAGTTAAACACTCTAATTTGTAAAAATAAAATTTCTAGCATAATTAAATACTATAATATTTTTAAAGACTTTTGGAGAAAGAATTGGAATTAAATCTCAATTTTCTAAATTGATATGCATTTTACAAATATTAATAATTTATAAAAACAAATCATAAAAATAATAATTGTGATTCATAATTCACAATTTACAGGGCTTTATAAAAATACTACAAACACTATTGTTTTAGTAAAATCTCAAATTCTTGATTTTATATATTAATCAAGTAATTTCTACAAATCCTCAAATAATTAAAATAAACATTTTCTAAGGATTTTAAAATCTCTAAATTATTCAATAATAAAATCTTTACTGAATAATTCCACATTCCAAAATTAAATCTTTATCCAAATGATTTATTGACTCGAGATATCTACTTGGTCCATAAAATTTTTAAAAGGGTCCCGGTTCCACTTAACCGAAAATAATTAAATAATTAAATAAAATAAAATAAAAAAAATTTCTCCTCATTTTAGGAAAACATTATCATTATTGAAATAATAATAAAATCATTTCTTGAAAAATCCGGGTTATTACAAGATACGTAGGCACTCTGTGAGGACCGATCAGTCTTGAAACACGGAAACAGCCATTAAAGCTCGAAGCTCACCAACCCTAGCATTAATTACGCACAAACCCTCAATTTTATTCCACAACACTACTATTGCAAATCAAAAGTGTGTATATGCAGTCATGTGGTTGTAAAATATGGTTATAAAATTTTTTGAATTTTAGAATTTTATAGGTATAAGTGTTATGTCTATATGCAGTTTGTTAGATTTGTGTCATTAAGAATTGTACATGGGTGAACCAAAATGGTTTTTCGGAGTACTTCTATAATTTAAAGTCATAAATTTGCCAACTATATGTTTGTGAGATTATGTTTTGCGGTTAGTGACAATCGATTAATTCGATTGATTGATCCTTAGTGCAAAATTCGATTAATTTTGCATGTAGCTGGATAGCTTTTTTGAATGGTGATTTCTTCGGGGTTATGTTTCCAGAATTAAAAATCTGTTTGCTAAATGTTATACTATTGCTGAAGTTTTATAGATATAGCAAGAGTCATTTTTAGAATGATTAGCAGGGAAGTTTGAAATTCTGCATCCCATATACCTAAGGAGTGAAACAAAATTTCTGAAACAAGCTTTTCGGCTTTGGCCTGTAAGAAATTTAGGAAAATACTTTTTGCCTCTCTCGAAATTTCGAAAATGAGCAGCCAAAGACAACTACTGCAATTGTAATTTAATTTATAAGTTGTGTTCTATTACTAGTATGCCTTTAGTTGCATGAATGTTGACATCATTGCTGATTACTTTATTCTTTAAAAATGCAGAAAATTGGAAAATGGAAGCGTGCTTCATTGCTGGTGTAGCTCCGGATGTAACCATCATGTTCTAACTATTAGCTTGTAAGAAGCATGAGAACTTAGTTTGCACTCTTTTTATTGTTCATTGTTGTGTAAACCGAAGCTAGAATTTTAGCAAGTATGTATCAAGAACTTGGTTTGTACCCCTTTTGCTATTTTCTAATGTGTAAGCTTAAGCCAGATTTTTGGCAAAAGTGAAGTTAAAATTTCTTGTTTTTCTTTTGGTGCACTTCTATTTTGTGATTACTTTAGATTAAATTTGAGAAGAGAACAATCATATATAGAAAATGTGCAATTGAATTGCCGAATTGTTGCTACTTACCAACGGAATCCCGTCGTTAAACAACATTTAAAAAATGTGAAATGTGTGTAATTGCATTGCTGAACCGTTGCTAATACCAACGGATTTAAGACTGTTAGTAGTATTTTTGTGTGTTCGTTCTCAGGGAAGGACTAAATTTATTTCAAAGTTCAGGTTTCTTATTTCTTTACGTCTAGAAGTGTGTGAGAAGAATTTTGGGTTTGTGTATTAACTAAATTAACCAAGAACTAATTATAAGCACTAAGAATTGATTTTAAACTGAGATTCAAATATATGGGAAAACAATCTAAGAACTGGGGTTCTTCACTTGGTCTCAATACATGCTCAATATTAATGTGATATCTGTGTTCCTACCTTGCTGAAAACAATTCTTCTAAAGTTATACTGTACCCTCCCAGGCTACAATATAGTGCCTACAGCTACACCCTAATTGTCACTCCCGTGATACAATCAAAGTATATCTATAAACTATTAAGTGTCAAGAATTATATGTCTCACAATTCTCCTATTAATCTCCCGATCTAATATTTAAATTATGTCTGTTAAATCATGTACTAAGATTGCAACTTCTCTCCCAAGCTTATTACAATCCCTAGAATACAATCAAAGGTTCATGACTCCCCTAATTGTGTTAAGATCTCATTAACAGATCAGCAAAGCAGAAAATCACATAATCAAGCATGCATGAATACCAAGGAATACTACCCAATCCTCAGATTAAAGAATTAGTTACGCATATTTAATAAATAAAACATAATAATAATGATAATGAATGAAAACATAATATTGAAGAAAGAATTGAAGATCGAAAGTACCTTGATACGATTAAAAGCTATGAATTGTTATGATTTACAATGGTAGGATGTGTTTTAAATAGGCTCTACAAATCTTGCCTAGCAAGATATTACCTTCTATTACAATTAGGATTTAAAGAAGGTACCCAAAACTGCCCAGAATACAATTAGAATTAGAAAAAGGACAAAACAGTAAATTCATGGCCTTCTTTTATAAGAACACGTGCGCGACTTCATTCAGCACGTCCCTTGCACTTGTTTCCTATCCCAGGTTGTAGTAAATCTCTCAAGCTTCGCGTGGGCAGTAAGATCGCTGAAAATGGACTTCTAGAACTCCAGATATGGCCAAAACAGTATAAGCTGCGCAGCCTTCCCGGAAAATCCGAATTTTAATCAATTAATTCTCCCACAACGATAGAAGCATCAACTTTAATCAACTTTCTCGTAAATCTGCACAACTAAGCAAAACACATCAAAACTACAACAACTTGAGTCCAAAACAATCAATTTAAGCCGAACGGAGGCATTCCAAGTGGATATAAAATCCACTTATCAAACCCCCAAACTTAAACTGATGCTTGTCCTCAAGCATAAACAATTACAACTACCTAATTAGTACCACTTATGTAGGTGATCACGGTTGTATTTGGCATATGCAACAAGCCCTTTAAACCCCTAGGCAGCCCAAGTGGACGAGTAAGGCCTCGTGAGGGCCTATAGCGAATGTACCCACAAAATCCATTTAACCTAATACAATGCAATGCATGAATGCAACTACTATGAAAATGCAAGATCCCCTTCAAACTCACCAAAACCAACTAACAAGCAAATATCTCAAAGAATGTAACAAATCCAAGCAGAGCTCGACTAAGTCCCCGTATACTAACAGTACATGACAGAAACGTGCGTGTGTGCGATGCTCATCAGAAATACTCCCAAAACTAGGTCAAAAATCATACATGCTTTCCGTCAAGACAATCACAGGTTTATAAACAGAATAGACTGTAGACACTTCATAACCTAGGAACACCTCCACCATTATCCAAGGTATACAGAAACTCATGCTTTATTACTAAACTACGACACTATATACAATACGCATGCTTATTTAACTGTGCAATGAATGAGACCCCAAAAGGCTTATACAATAATACCCATGTAGCGAGTGTTAGGTCAGCAATCCCAAACCTCAAGGGCTTTAGGTTACTAGGACTAAGTCCCCTCAGACTTAATTACTCGAGTATTAAAGAGCTCACTCTGGTTAATTTTGCATATAAACAAAACTGCCCAGAATATAATTAGAATTAGAAAAAGGGCAAAACAGTAAATTCATGGCCTTCTTTTATAAGAACACGTGCGCGACTTCATTCAGCACGTCCCTTGCACTTGTTTCCTATCCCAGGTTGTAGAAAATCTCTCAAGCTTCGCGTGGGCAATAAGATCGCTGAAAACGGACTTCTAGAACTCCAGATATGGCCAAAACAGTATAAGCTGCGCAGCCTTCCCGGAAAATCCGAATTTTAATCAATTAATTCTCCCACAACGATAGAAGCATCAACTTTAATCAACTTTCTCGTAAATCTGCACAACTAAGCAAAACACATCAAAACTACAACAACTTGAGTCCAAAACAATCAATTTAAGCCGAACGGAGGCATTCCAAGTGGATATAAAATCCACTTATCAAAGACGAAGTTAATCTGTAAAGAAAAATCTGTTACAAAGTCGTTGGCATTTAGCAACGGATTTCCGTTGGCAGTGAGTCAATCCCAACAAGATTCCATTATCATGTTGTTGTAAGGCCGTTGCTAGAACGGCAACGGTATTTAAATTCCGTCGCTAAGCCTTCCCTACAGCGTTTATTGCAACAAACATTTCCGTCGCCAATTTCCATCGTTAATCGATTTAGTTACGGAATCCAAGCTTTGTTGACGGAATTTTCCGTCGCCAAAACCGGGATTTCTTGTAGTGGATTATGCAACTTAAGTGATCTTATTTTGAATGGATTTAGGAATTAATTTGAATTTTTTAGCATTTTCCGACTCAAAATTTCATTATCCAACTTAAAATTTGAAGAATTGAAAATTGTAATTCATCTGAATTTCAAACTTACGAATACATAGCTGAGATAAAACGAAACAAACCATTCCAATACAGGACACCATTAATAACCTTAAAATAATAATCCGTATTTCGTCCGTAATCACCCAAGCTTATTATAATGAAATTCCAAAGCTTGATCCGCAAGTTTATAGTCACAGAAAAACATATTAATATGATTGTCCTATCCGGACACTTTTCTATATATACATGTATCTGATTTGATGTGTTTTTTCTGAAATAAAAAAAAATGCAAATACGAAATGATGAGTCACATCCGATGAGCTTTTTGATATTTTAGATGAACATGTGTAATTTTCATTGACACTTGTTCGATGTGTTTTCTGAAAATAAACAACATATACGAATACAATTGATGAATCACGCAAAGTTTTAAAAATTTTATAAGCAAGAAGACGTTGACACTTAAATAATTTTTCTCAGTGTTTTTTGTGGAAAAAAAAAACATGAAACATGTACATACACCAAAACCTCCCTAAATTAATAGTAAGAGTAATTAATAATCTCTCTTTATAATTATTTTTTTTTATCCTAACTTTAAACAGTTCAAAAAATGATCAATTTTAATAAAAATATGAGTTAATAATATTTTCAGAAAATTCTATAAAAATTTATGGTCCCAATAATGTTATAAATTAATAATTCTCTTATAATCATAAAAATATACATATTACACTTTCGTAAAATATGATTTTAACATTCTTAAAATTTAAATTTATGTGAAACTCTTCCCTAATTTTTTTTTATTACATCTAAATGTGCGAATGTGATGTTTTTGTAGTGGATCAAAAAGTTATTAATTAATAATTTTGACGTCTTTAGTGATTTAAAACACGTTCCAAAAATGTTGTATCATTTAGTTAAATTTGAATTTTTACTTTTCAGTATTGCTAATGCACAATAACTTTGTAAACTAATGTATATTGAGTTAATTGAATTAAGTATAAAACATAAAATGTACGATTCATTCTAATAAATTTATATAAATAAAAACTAATTTTGTTTGATATCTAAAATTCTCTATAAATTAATAATTATTAATTAATCGATTAACTATTATCACTTTAAATTAATATAATTTTTTCTTATCCCGATTATATTAATTTATATAAGTGTTATCGTACACTCAACGATGAGTTACAATTAAATATATTTCTTTATTAATATTCAAAAGTATTATACATGACACATGCATGTCATGTATATGCACATAAGTATATTGGTTAAATTTACCAAACCTCTAGTAATATTTAGTGAAAAATTGTGTCATCTAAATTTATATAAAATAAATTATTTTATTTACAATAAAATTAAATAATAATAATATATTGTTTTTAAAATATAACTAATTATTGTAATCTACTTGTACAACACTTTAGTTTACCTGATTCAACAAATCATCTTAGCTTTGGGTAAACTCAATTACAGTAAAACCTCGTTAAATTAATACTCGATATCACGATAAATTAATATTTTTAATGTAAATTTTTGGTCCCAACATAAGAACAATAGTATAAATTTAACTTCGATTAATTAATAACCTCTATAAATTAATAGAATTCGTCGATCCTAACAATATTAATTAATTTATAGAGGTTTTACTGTAGGATTAAATTTGGCAAGACATGGGGAAGTACATGTTGATGGACTAATCCTACTTCGCATGTGCCAATGTCAGGTCCAATGGGCTAAATTTGGCCATGATAAAAGTTAGTTTTATGTACTTTTAGTTTAAAACAGTTGATAGTGTTATTTTTTCAATTATTGGCAATTAAAACCTTAACAGTTCGTTAAAATTTGTTAACATATTATTATATTATTAATTAAAAAGGATAGTTATCTTTAGAGCATCTCCAAGAGTCTCTTAGCTCACTCCTAAATATATTATAAACAATTAAGCTTTTAACAAGTTATTATATTGATTTGTGTGTCAACTCCAACAATGCTATGAATTATGCTCTTTATTCTATATTTTATTCATATTTCAAACTTGGACAAACAATAGAGAGAAGAACCACTATTTTACTAATAAAATATTAAGTTAAGAGTTAATAGTTGCTCCTCTTAACTTTTTAAAGAGCCTCTAAAGTCTCTTGAAACTTGATTTTTATTCTCTCTTCTCATTTTTTGAGTTAAGAGCTACAATAGAGAGCCTCTTGGAGATACTCTTATTATTGATTAGATATTAGTTATATAAATAATTATTTTATTGTAAACGAACCAAACATTATGATTTCCCGATTAAATAAGATGAATATTTGCCAATATTTTATCAAAACTCCAGATGACATTAATAATGTAGGTCATATACCAGGTTAAAATGCTTTTTAAAGCATAAATACACGTATACATGCACCCATACACAGAATATATAAAAATTGACATGCATACTTAAAAGCTCATGATCTTTGGCGCAATTCTCACTAACCTATCCAGTGCACTAGGTAAAAACTTCCTTGCAAACAAGAAGCAAACACTAATTTTCTTACCATTGTATAAACATTTCTTACCATTCCTCATCCCGTTGAGCAACTCAACTGACACGTCACTTCTTCCAAATCTAGTTGGATGTGGGCCACCCTTTGCCCAGTCAACCCAAGTCAAAGTCCTATTAGAATTCTTCTCCCAAAACTTGATGCTCACAAAAGTTGGAATGTAATGTTCATCTGAATAACATGAAGGTTTGCAGAATCTACGAAACAATGTCATGTACCTTCGATCGGAGATGACTTGGACCGCGAGTTCACGGTCCATTTGAAACCATTGTGATCCTTTTTTCCATTGTTCAAGCTTTACTAGTGGCTTCATATGGCGATTGTATCGGCCTCTGCCAACAGGGCCTAGTAAATCATAAGCTTCAACAAAGGTTTGTTTGGAATTCATGAGATAAGAATATATTGTCGAGAAGTTGAAGAGTGGAATGCATGATTCGGAGAGGAGGACGAATCGTTGGTTTGAGACGTCGAGTAAGGCGTTGGCTAGTAGGCGTTTTTCAGCTTCTATCATGCTGAATTTTCCCCATTCTACCTCCTGCACTATTCCAGATAGCGATTATATTTAGAAGAGGTTTAATATCATTGTTAATGTAAAGAGAGATATGTAAAGAGAATGCAATTGCATCCTTTTTTGAATTCGAAAATGTTTAACGAGCAGTGCATGCAATATAATATAAGATCCAGTTAAGGTCTTTTTCTAATACCTTAAGATTTTACATGAACGGATTACTTAACAAAAAACACAAAATGTAGTCTTAAATTCGCACTTAACACAACACAAGCACATTATGTTTTTTTTTTTTGAGGGGAACACAAGCACATTATGTGAAGTGTACTAAACGACATTAATTTCGCATTATGGTGACGTTTATGCAGTGGTCTTTAGCACAGAAAGTTACCCTTTCTTGACCTTTGATTCAAAGATCAATGGGACAAGGAACTGGAGAGGAAGAAAGGAATATGAAAGCCTGCAGACCAGGAATAGAATATGAACAGGTGTAGAAAACTAGAAATATCGCTTTTGGTTGCAAAAGGAGTAGAATCGAAGTTATTCCATTAAAGAAAGGCAAATAACACCACGGATCGAGAATCGCCAACGCTTGCGGTGGTAAACAACTACGATTATATAATATACGAAACTTTAAAATATTCATCCAATATTAAATGATTTACACAAAGATCAATAAAAAAAAATTAATTTGTGTTCCGAATTCCTATATCTAGACTGAAATTAACTCGTAGGAGCTGGTTTAAATAATACTGTAAAAATGACTAGTAACCAACATTAATTAAGTATTTTACAGGTCCCCTGTAGTTCTTGAACTGGATTTAATAAGATTTGAGAATTGATTGGGATCTACATCTTTAGCAATATTTCTACCGGAAACAGTGTAGATCTTTTCATGGCAACTTGGTAATGCATATGGCACTGCACTATTCCAGGCTAAGTTAAGCTATAAGAAACAATATTTAATTTATAACGGGAGTACTTTACATAAACGACTGATTAAAGAAAGTTTAATGCATTAATGTTTTATACATGTTTCCAGGGGCGGATACAGAAATAAAAATTTGGTAGTGCATAAATTAAAAATCATCACTAAGAAAACATTGCAAAACTAAATCTTATTGCATATTTTAAAAGTTATTACAATTGTTCGCGTCGAGTTCTCATATTTTGAAATCAACCGATAATATCATTCAAACTAAGCCTAAAATGGAGATTTTAGATGGAAGTCGTGAATGGAGATTTTGAAGAAAGAGTGAAATTAGATCCCTGCTAAATAGCTTTTGTTGCCGACGCGCGTTTAGCCTCTTTCAACACCTCTTTTGTTTAGAGAAAAAGAGATAGCTAGACACAAAAATATAGATGTTTACAAAAAAAAAAATTAATTGATAATTAGGACATGCCTGTGACCTACAGGGCACATCACTGCCTCCGCCCCTGCATGTTTCTGATCGATGGGCTAATGAAACGAAAATTATTCTGCACCTTTTTAAGAGTGCAGAACAACTATATATTCTCAGTTTCTCACGATAAAAATTGATTTTAAAAGAGGGGAAGCTATGATGCAAAAGCTGTTTATTTAACTTTAAATCGATCCAGTAACCAAGTTACATGTATGCGTAGTATTAACTAAAGTGTACGTGTATGTGCCGTTTCACTAATTAATCTGGAAAAACAAAAGCTAGAAATATGTAGGCATGCACAAAAAATGGATACAGCTAATGCATATTTGAGTTTCTTAACATGCATATAATTTGTTTACGCTTTGAAATACTAATTCAGATCTAAGTGCAAGCTAGATTCATAGGTAAGATATTGTGAAGCTTGTAATTAATTATTGAAAGTAAAGATTAACGGACAAATTGTACTTGCCTTGCTTGTGATTCTCCGGCCATGAAACACTGAATTTTTCGCAAACGTTCCATTGAATGACGGTTGAGTATGCACATATACGGAGTATAACCCTGCATTCCCTTTGAAGAACATTTCCCACAATGGAGCTAAATGCAGATTTCCTCTTGTTAGAAACAAAAATGCAACTTTCGGGACAATCTTAATTCCAAAACTACGACGATTAATCCTTAAAGCCCTTGAAATCAATGCATTATCACTCATACTATGCACATCTTCAATACGATTCGAGGATTGGTTAAACGCTGATGTTGTGTTGTTCCGCATACCATCAGGTACGATATGCATGGTTTTAGGCAGTTTAGTGCAGTCTTTCGGGGAAGTTTCAGTAACATTTTCTGTGCTATTGGCTATGGAATGAGATGGTGAAATTGGTGAAGATGAAAAGACTAAAGAAAATTGGCTGATTTGAGAATGAAAGGGAATGTCTCTAATAGAGAAATTTAGTGTAATACCAATGAACAAACCAGAAGCGAAGATGAAAAGATAAATTATAAAGTTGTGTAGGTACATTTGAGAATGGAGCTTAAGAGTTGAGTTAATAAGCTGGAGTTGATTTCCTTGGTTCTTCATTTTGTGAAAAAATCTAAGGATGAATAAAGGTTTAGGAATTGATGAAACTCTCTCTCCCTCTCTCTCTCTCTCTCGATCTCTTCCCAGACAGAAGAAGAGAGATATACAAATAGTATGAGCCTGGTTAGGGCTGTAAAAAAAATCCGGATATCCGGATATTCGTCGAAATATCCGAATCCGTATCCGAAAAATTAGGATATTATCCGTATCCGAAAAATTAGGATATTATCCGTATCCGAATCCGACATATCCGTATCCGAAAATGTAATAACTGATATATATTTATATATAATATTTAAAATTTATAATATATTAATATAAGTCTTTGTTCAATAATTAATATATTTTTGTTAGATATATTTAAGTGTAGACATTTTAAAAGATTATATGTTATAAATATGATATATGAATATATTATTTTAATATATTATATTAAAATATTAAAATATTATATTAATAAATTATATTAATATATTATATATGTTAGTTACAGAGGCATGCCTGTATACATCTAATAACAAGCCTAATTGTTTGTAATGCTTTGCATTACTTACATGACCTCTTAACTGAGGGAACCTCTAGTCGTAGAGTTTCTGTTTGTATTGTACTTGTAATAGGCATCAAATCCTAGTTGTGTAATTGTACAAATAGAGTCTTGAATAATGCTTGAAAGAAGTTCCAAGGTTCATGCCTCAAGCAAGGAGTTAAAGACTATCAAATAATCACATTTGGGATTTGAAGTAATGAAGAATTTGCCTAAGTACCAATTCGAGAAGTATATTTGTCTATTCGAGAAGTCCAGCATTCGAGAAGTCAGAGATTCGATATCTCAAGACACTATTCGATATCTCTGAATACACTGTTCGATATCTCATTCGATATCTCAGGGATTCGATATGTCTACTACTCTATTCGAGAACTCAAGAAGTCAACAAGTCAAGATGGTATTCGAGTTCTCAAAGAGTCAACAAGTCAAAGTTCCATTCAATATCTCAAAGACTCAGAAAGCTATTCGACAACTCAAGGATTCGATAAGTCAAATGCCCTATTCGACAACTCAAGGAATCCTGATGGAAAAGAGCTATTCTAGAAGTGGTTCGATATGTCACTATAACAGTATTCGAGAACTCAGAGTTATCGATCAAGTCAATTCTAGTTCTCGAATCACTTACTTAGTCACTTCTCGAATACATTCTTGGAGACAAAATACTGAAGAAATTGTACAAGTCAGAAACCTGCAACAAGCCAATGCACTTTATGGACCACAATCTGTAACGTGCTCTGGAAAGCCTACAAGGAAGCTTGGAGAGATATAGAAGAGACAAGGAGCTAAAGAAGTGGATCTAAACAGGCTTTGCAAAGTCAAATCTGTAACCGTTTGGACGCTTACTCAAAAAGGATAGACAGACTAGAAAGTAATTTGTTTAGCTACCTTATTTGTAGTAAGCAGGCTGTATCCATGTTCTATAAGGACACAGCCTCACTTCATAACTTAGCAACTTTTGGGAGTCAAGTTTTTCAGATACTGTAAGCTATATCTCTCTGAGAAAACGAAGCTGAGAATACTACCATTTGTATTCACAGATTGTAGCAACCTTTATCTAATAATACATTAGATTAAAGTGATATTGTGTCTTGTGTTGTTTATTTATCCGCACCTAAATTTCTGCACACACAGGCACTTATCTGCTACATAGACTCAATCCAAGAAAAGTTCAAGAATCCATTCACCCCCCCCCCTCTGTATTCTTTTACCGTGTTCAACACTCAACAAGTGGTATCAGAGAGGGCTGTTTATTCAAAAACAGAGAAACGATCATGAGTTCGAATACACCAAAGACTACAGGAACGGTGAAGGTCCCTAAGTTTGATAAAGAAAACTTCAACCTCTGGAAGATAAAGATGATGTTGTTCATCAAAGCCTCTCATCCCTTGTATCCTGAGATTCTCAAGAATGGTCCTTTTGTTCCACAACAAGAGATACCAGAAAAGACTGTTGGAACCATAACTATCCCAAGAGCTTATGAGGCCAAGGATCCATCAAAGTGGACAGAGTCAGAAAGGGAGAAGGTTGCTCTTGACAGCCACCTCATGTTGCTTATCATTGATTCAATGGACATGTCAATGTTTGCAAACATTGCATCATGCACGTCTGCTAAAGAGATGTGGGATCACATTGAGGTGTTGTGTGAAGGGACTGATGAGGTTAAAGAAAACAGGAAACAGATACTGGTCACACAGTATGAAGCTTTCATGGCACAGCCCAAGGAAAGCATCACTGAGATGTTTGAAAGGTTTCACAAGCTAGTTACTGAGTTGCAGATGAATGGAAAGGTTTACAGCACCAAGGAGTTAAACATGAAATTTCTGTTGTCTTCACCAAATCATCTGGAGCAAAGAGTCATTTCTCTAAGAGAGAGAGATTTGAACAAAGTCACCTATGATGTACTCTATGGAGTCCTAAAGACTCATGAACTTGAGTTGCTTCAGAAAAGGGCTATCCAAGCCAACCAAGGTAGGATGATAAACACATCATGTGCCTTGATTGTCAACAAATCCATTCTGGACCTAGAAGCATCTACAAGCCAACTAAGGATAGAGGAGGTGGCAGATGATGAAGAAACTGAAGCTGGGGTGAGTGAACCTGTTGAGGAAAAGGAGGAAGAAGAAGAAGAGTTTTACACTCTGGAAGAACTTGATGGGATGGAAAATACCTCATATGCCTTTATGGCCAGAAAATTTCCAAACATCAGATTTAAAATAAATCAACCCTTCAAACCCAAAACTCAAAACCATTCAGCCAACAAGAACAAGGCACCTGTGAAACCAAACAGAAATAAGTTCAAAACCGGTTATGTGGATAGGTCATCTGTAAGGTGTTATAGATGCAATGACCTAGGGCATTTTGCCAGTGAATGCAAGAAGCCTAAAAAGAAGGATAGAGATTATCTTGAGCTAGAAGCTAAGTATGAGGCCCTTCTGAAAAAGCAGACACATGGTAAGGCCTACATAGCTGAAGGGAAGTGTTGGGATGATTCTGAGAGTGATGAAGAGGAACAAGAATTCTGCAATTATGCCTTGATGGCCAACTCCAAGGATGACTCATCTTCATCTGATTCTCAGGTACCATCTCTCACTACTATAGACATGTCTGTTTCTGAATACAAATCCATGATTGAACAATTATCTGTTGAAATGTTTAATATTCATACTAGTATGACTGCTGCTAATGAGGAGATTGCTAAACTGTCTACTAGAAATGAAGTATTAACCAAAAAGAATGAGGAACTTGAGCTAACTGCTATGCAAGTAGAAAACCTTAAGAAAGAAGTTGAATACTTGGAGAACAAGGTTCTATGTGCTAGTCAAGTAGAGAAGGCTCTTAGGGATGAATTAGCTGAGAATGAATTTAAACTTAAAACCTTCAAGAAATCATCTGGTTTAGTGCAATCCTACTGTGAGAAAATTGAAGCTAAACCTAAAGCAGCTATTGGACTTGACTATGACTCTCTCAAACAAAGGAAAGGCTATGCTGTCATCGAAGAGGACACAGCTGTTCATGAGAAAGTGCCTCACATTTTGAGAAAAACTGAAAATCCAATTTTTAAGGAATCAACATTTGAAATTGATGAGGATGCCTTGCTCATCAAGCAAATGTTGAATGATGAGGATGAGGCACAATCTAGTGAACAACAAGCATCCTCTAAGGGTGAGAGTGCCAAGTCAAAGACCAAGAAGCCAGTAGTTGATAGGCCAAGACCTAAGAAGTTTGTTAAGTTTGTATCAGCTGGGAAGAGTGAATCAGAAAAGGAAGTGACTAAAAAGAAACAGAACAGAAATGGCAAGTTAGGGATTAACAAGGATAACAACTATGCTTATATGCCTAATGCCCCTAGGAAAACTTGTCAGAATTGTTTCAGTACCAATCATTTAACTCATGCATGCAAGAAACCTGTTGGTAGTGTGTCTAAACCTTTCTATGATTGTTCTGTGCCTCTAAGACATAGAGATGCACCCTTCTGTGATAAATTTGACTGTATGCCATGCAATATGAATGTTATGACTAGTTGTTTTAATTTAAGAAGACAGTTCATTGATGGTTGTATCAGTCACAATTCTCACACACACTACACAAGGTCAAAGTCTTCAAGTCCTCCTAAAGCTAGGAAGGTACCTTTGTCACCTAAGTCTGAAACCTCAGGTTCTAAGACTTCCAACAGTGACAAGAAGACTGACACTAAGAAAGTTAACAAGCATGTTGTTTATGATAAAACTGTCTCTAAGTCACATGGACCCAAACTTGTTTGGGTACCAAAGGAAAAGTAATACCTTTGTGTTTGCAGGGCAAGGAAAGTGAAAAGAAGGTCATGTGGATTTTGGACAGTGGATGCTCAAATCATATGACTGGTGATATGGCCCTGCTATCACACTATGAGGAAAAGGCCGGCCCAATGGTTGCTTTTGGAGATGACAGCATGGGTAACACATTGGGATATGGCAAGCTGAAAGTTGGAAATGTCATCATTGAAGATGTAGCACTAGTCAAGGGGCTCAAGCATAATCTGCTAAGTGTTGGTCAGTTTACTGATAGAGGATTCAAAGTGAATTTTGACAAAGATGAATGTTTGATCACCCACAAGAAGACTGGTGATTTTGCTCTATCTGGAGTAAGGAAGGGAAGCCTGTTTGTAGCCAATATGGACTCTGCAAACAAGGACAAAATTTGTTGCTTTTATTCAAAAGCATCAAATGAAGATTGTTGGCTGTGGCACAAGAAACTATCACACCTGAACTTTAAGGCCATTAATTCTCTAGTCAAAAGAGAGTTAGTGAGAGGCATGCCCACACTTGAATTCTGCCAAGAAGGAGTGTGTGAGGCTTGTCAAAAAGGAAAAATGAAGAGATCAAGCCACAAGTCAAAGACAGTGACATCTGTAACCAAGCCACTACAACTTATCCACATGGATTTGTTTGGACCTGTCAACATAATGTCACTTGGAAGAAAGAAGTATGCCCTGGTAATGGTTGATGATTTTTCAAGGTATACATGGGTGGAATTTCTGGCATCAAAAGATGAGGCTCCACAAGTAATTATTGAGCATATAAAGAAAGTTGACAAGGAAGCAAAGGCAAACGATGCAAGTGTGATTGCACTGAGAAGTGATAATGGAACAGAGTTCAGAAATGCCACACTTGAAGCATTCTGCAAAGAGAATGGCATTTCTCAGCAATTCTCAGCTCCAAGGACTCCACAACAAAATGGAGTTGTTGAGAGAAAGAATAGAACTCTAATTGAGGCTGCTAGAACAATGTTACTTGATGCAAAAATGCCTACATGTTTTTGGGCTGAGGCTGTGAGCACTGCATGCTATATTCAGAACAGAACCCTCATCAACAAAAACACTGGAAAGACACCTTACAACTTGATGACTGGAAAGAAGCCTACACTAAAGTATATTCATACTTTTGGAAGCAAATGCTTTGTACTTAAGGACAATTCTGAATATGTTGGAAAGTTTGATGCAAAAGCATTTGAAGGAATTTTTCTTGGCTATTCTATGGAAAGAATTGCATACAAGGTTTATGTCATCAGTCAAAAGAAAGTTATGGAAAGCACAGATGTAACATTTGATGACAGCAAACTACCTGGACTAGAAAAAGCCAATGATGAAGACAAAGATCCATTGAAGTTTGATAATCTAGATGATTCTGATGAAGAGACTGAAACTGGAGTTGAAACTCAAGTTCAACAAACTCAAGTGAACAATGATACAAGAGAAGAATTTGCGCCAATCAATAGTGGAGAAACAAGCATCCAAGACACACCTGTGAGTAATGGCAACTTCACAGGGGGAGGAAATGAGGATGACCATGATGAGGATGATGAAGCAACATCAAGAATGAGAAATCAGGCTGAACACTCAAGGAAATGGGATAGATCACACACTGCAGAGCAAATCATTGGAGATCCTAATGCAGGAGTAAGGACTAGGAGAGCAACTCAAAATGAGTGCCTCTATGGATGTTTTCTATCACAAGTTGAGCCTAAGAAACTTGATGATGCATTGTTGGATCCAGATTGGATTATTGCCATGCAAGAGGAGCTGAATCAATTTGAAAGGAACAAAGTTTGGGAACTTGTGCCTGCACCAAAGAATAGAACCATTGTTGGAACAAAATGGGTTCTGAAGAATAAGATGGATGAAGATGGTGTAATAATAAGAAACAAAGCAAGGCTGGTTGCAAAAGGATACTCTCAACAGGAAGGCATTGATTATGATGAGACATTTGCCCCTGTTGCTAGATTGGAAGCCATTAGAATATTCTTGGCATTTGCTGCTCATTCAAACTTTAAAGTTTATCAAATGGATGTCAAGAGTGCATTTCTAAATGGAGAGTTGGAAGAAGAGGTTTATGTGCAACAGCCACCTGGCTTTGAGGATCCACATTTCCCAGAATTTGTCTACAGATTGCTTAAAGCACTGTATAGACTTAAGCAAGCTCCAAGAGCATGGTATGATACTCTATCACAATTTCTTCTTGAAAATCAATTCACTCGAGGCACATTGGACAAGACACTGTTTTACAAGAAGCATGGTGATGATATGATCCTAGTTCAAATCTATGTGGATGATATCATTTTTGGTTCTACAAATGAGAAACTGTGTGAGAAATTCTCTAAACTCATGCAGAGCAGATATGAGATGAGTATGATGGGAGAGTTGACATTCTTTCTAGGGTTGCAAGTCAGTCAAAGGAAGGATGGTATCTTTATCAGTCAAACCAAGTACATCAAGGATTTATTGAAGAAGTTTGACTTGGAAGATTGTTCACCTGCCAAGACACCCATGGCCACTGCCACTAAATTGGATGAAGATGCTAAAGGCAAGAGAGTAGATATCTCAATCTACAGAGGCATGGTTGGTTCTCTACTCTACCTCACTGCAAGTAGGCCAGACATCATGTTTGCTACATGCTTGTGTGCAAGGTTTCAATCAAATCCAAAGGAATCACATTTGATTGCAATAAAAAGGATCTTTAGATATCTGAAGGGCACTCCTAACTTGGGATTATGGTATCCTAAGGACACAGGGTTCAATCTGGTTGGTTGTTCTGATGCTGATTATGCTGGATGCAGAGTGGATAGGAAAAGCACCTCAGGAAGCTGCCAGTTTCTTGGACAAAGGTTAGTTTCTTGGTATAGCAAGAAGCAGCAATCTGTGTCAACTTCTACAGCTGAGGCTGAATACATAGCTGCTGGAAGTTGCTGTGCTCAAGTGCTTTGGATTAGAAATCAACTTAGAGATTATGGACTTGTGTTGGAAAGAATTCCAATCATGTGTGACAACACAAGTGCAATCTCTATAGTTGCCAATCCTGTCAATCATTCTAGAACAAAGCACATTGACATCAGATATCATTTCATAAGAGAACATGCAACTAATGGAACCATTGAGTTGCATTATGTCTCTACAGATAAACAACTAGCTGATATATTCACTAAGCCATTAGATGAAGCCACCTTCACAAGGTTGGTAAGTGAGATTGGAATGCTGAATTCTTCAGATTCTGGCTAAGTGAATACATCATCTAGATTGTTGCAGCAGTAAACACTTACTTTATCTAAATCCTCAATATTTTTGAAGTAAGTGTTGGCTGAAATATGATTTATAAATATTTCAAATCTGTTGCATATGTTGAAAATCATATTTTTATTAACTTAAAATTTCTATGAAATTTTGAGAAAATCACTATTTGATTTGCTAGGATATTTTTCAATGAATATGTCTGGTAAATTTTTTTTTTTGATAGTGAAAATCAAATTTTTATGAGTGATGGGTATAGTTCGATAAGTCAGACTTCTCGAATGATTCACTATTCGACATCTCTAATAAGTCTCATTAGAGTACTCTTGAGTTCTCGAATAGAGTCTTTCTGAGATATCGAATAGAGGAATGATTGACTTCTCGAATATAGTAACTGAGTTCTCGAATGATTGAGTTCTCGAACACTATATTTGAGTTCTCGAATCATTTGAAAAGGCTGAATTCTCGCTGAATTTTAACCGATTTTGGATTTTTATCTAAAAATTTAATTCACTCATAAAAACACATTCTATTTAATTTAGAATTATTTCTAAGTTAGATAACTGCCAGCTGTGAGTTTCTATCTGCTTGAGTTATCGATTAAGCCATTCTTGACTTCTCGAATAGTTGTTTTCTACTTCTCGAATGCCTGACTTGTCGATACAAAACAGTCTGCTAATCGACAATTCAAGTACTTCATACTTATACAATCTCACATCTATTCGATTCATTTCATTCGATTTCTCAAGCATCTACACTCTCTAAACCCCTGAAACCCTAGCTACGAAAAGCCAAATTTCTTCTTCAACCTTCAATTTCTTTTCTCTCTTCTACACAAATGGCAACAGTAAAGTTCAACACCAACTTCATCGCTCTCACTAGCGATGTTGAAGCACCCAATGCAAATTTCAAGTGCTTTGTGAAATGGATGGCTGAGTCATATATCAAAGATGCACTCTCTGCCAACCCAACTCTGTATCTCGATATTCTGGAACAATTCTGGAGTACTGCTATTGTGGAGGTTGTAGCCCTGGAAAACGCAATCACTTCATATGTCATCTACTGCAAGGTTCAAGATAAGGAAATCACTATCACTACTGCAGACATGAACCAAGCACTAGGACTACAACAAGAGTCATTTGACAGAATGGCCACTAACGCAGAATTGGAGGAATTCTTTGAGTTCATAAACTACTCAGATGGGATTAACCTTGGAAAGCTAAACAGAAAGAATCTGAGAAAGGAGTGGAGCTATGTGTTTGCAACTCTTCTCCAAGTCTTCACTGCCAGGAAATCAAGCTTTGATCAAATCAGTGCACCTGTGCAGCAAATTGGATATGCTTTGGCCTATGGAAAGAAGATAGATGTTGGCCAAATCATACTTCAAGAATTATATGGGAGACTTGGTAAGAACACAACCAAGAGAGGTACTGATATTTTCTTCCCTCGCTTTATTCAATCTGTACTTAATTATAAAAATGCTTCATTGATTGAATTGCCTGGGATTGATTAAAATAAAATAGGCTATCCTAAGTCCATGACCAAACTCATTTTTGGTAATTTGGAAACTAGGAATGATGTGGATGTAAGACTGAACATAACTCCCCACATGGAGAATTTGTTTAGGACTTACCCCCACAACATGCCAACATTTGATGCAAAATCTAAGTTAGCACAGCCCAAGCAAGTAGAACAAAATGCTAACCCAGGGCCTGCTAACCAATCCTCTCAACCAAACACTCTACCACATACTGAGCCAACTGCATCATCCTCTCAAAAGGGTGATGTTAGTAAAAAGAAGAGAAAGGAAGTAATGTCTGCACCATTGAATATCTTGTCTGAAGCAGCATTAGCTGTTGAATTAGGTCTAGGAAGTGAGGAACCTGAGTTACCCTTACACAGGACAAAGAAGAAGAAAATTAAGACCACCTCTTCAGTCACACAAATGGCTGAAGTTGTAAAATCAGGGGCACACAGCTCACTAGGTGTATCCTCTCAACAGGGTGCACCTATAGAATCAAGCATCCTCCCCAATGCACCTTCTTGTATAGAGTCAGCACATGGGAGTGATAAGGCTGGCACAACACTGAGTGGAGAGCACATCACATTTGAAACTCCCTCTATCTCTCAGGGGGAGTTGCCAAAATCTACTGTTAAACACACTTCTCTTCCAGAATCTAACTCTGAAATTTCTTTGGAACCTGTAACTCAGGCAACTGAGATGCAAGGTATTGATCATCAAGAATTCTTTTCTCTTGATGAGCCAATAATTTCAAGTGACTTAGTGCATGACACTCTGTTCACCACTCAGAACCCCCATTTAGATGGTGAGGGAATGCATGCTGAGGCATCTCCTAATGACACCATCACAAACACAGAGGTTCCACTAGTTTTTACTAGAGACTCTGTGCCTGTGTCAACTGCTGGTGTAATTCATCCCACTTCTGTGGTGACACCAGTAGTAGAGTCAATCCATCCGGTTACAGAAGTTGCATCTGTAACTGAGGAGTCTAGCTTGCCTAGCTCTAGCTCTGACTTCATGTCAAAATGGCTGAAGCCTGTGCAACATGACAGTGCTTCAGGATCAGGGTCTGTTCCACAACAATTGACGGTTGAAGCACTTCAAAGCTTAATTGTGGATCAGATTCCTGAGTTCACAAAGATTGCTCAGCACCTTCTCACTGCAGACATGCCCAATCCAGACTATGAGGCTATTCTGTTATGCCATAGGGATGATGTGGAAGTGCAGAAGTCAAAGATCATTGATGATGCTGAGAGAGATGGCAACATAGATGCCTGGTTGCAAGGAAAATATGATATTACTCTCGATGAAGCACTTCAGTATCTCAGGGAGGAATACATCACTTCACTGGGCTCCAATGCAAAATCCCTGTCACCTGGTGAAGTGTATGAAGCTGTAAATGACTCCTACAAGGGTTTCCTCAAGGCTGCACACTATCTTGGCAAGGGAGTCAAAACTGAAGTCAACAGGGTGTGTGATAAGACAGCCACTTCAGTAGCAGAAGTCAAGAGGGCCTTTGATGCTAAATTTCCTCAATTGGACAGTGTGTTCAAGGACATCAAACACTGCAACTCTACCTGCACTCAGGTGGACAATGGGCTAGCTCTGCTAAAAGATGCTGTCACAGGTCTGGGGCATCAATTTCAGAATCTATCTGACCAGACTACAGAGGCCAATGCCATGCTGAGGATAATGTTCAAGAATCTCTATGGAGATAGGCTAGTGACTGATGTTCCTGTGCATGAATTGTCTAAATATGAAGTGAAGAGGCTGCAGGATCAATCCTTATCTGGTTTTAAGGCCAATGAGCTATTCACTAAGGTCAACACTCTTGAGCAGGAGGTAGCTACTCTCACCAAGACCAATGCTCATCTCACAGACAAGGTTGCATTGCTAAATGATCAGTTGGACACTCAAGCATCCACCACAGCTGATGTCCTTCTGCATCAACAAACCATGTTAGCTGCAATGATGAAGCATATGGGTCTCCCTCTACCTGATGAATCTTCAATCCCAAAGGACATTTCTACAGCCTCTGTGCCTGACAACAAGCCTAAGGGGGAGAAGAAGGCTAGGAGGAACTCAAATTCAAAGGGGGAGACAAAGGGAGAGAAAGGCATAATAATCAAAGAGGGTGGTCAACAAAGGGCTTCAAAGTCTCTAGCAAATGTGCCTGGCAAAGGAAAAGCCAAAGTGGATGAGCCTCCATCTATCTTGCCAGTTGTCACCTTACCAACTGTGCACATCACTACTCCTGAAGGACAAAAGCAATCCATAACTACCACAGTGGTTGCAGGGAGTATGCCATCTGACAACCCTCCAATCTCTATATCTGAGAGTGCCAAGCCTGTAGAAGTCAAAGTTGTTACTGAGGCCAAGCTACAAGAAGTTGCTAACTCCAAAGTCTATCATGATAAAGCCTTCTTGGAGTTTCTGAAAGCCATAAGGGAACAGGTTGGTGACACTCAGTTTTATCTGAGGGAGGTGAAGAAGCAGATTGACTACATCACTGTCATCCCCAAGAAAGTCAACAATATATGGGTCAAGGAGATAGTGATGGTTTCCAAACTAAAGATATGGCATCTAACATACCAGACTCTACAAGACCTAAAGCACTCAGAGATAGATGCCATACTTGAGCTCATTGAGAAGAAGAATGAGAACAGCAAGAGTCTGTTTGATGATTTGAGGAATGGTCAACCTACAAGGCTACCAGAAGTGATCAAGAAGCCATGGACAATCATTTATCAGTCTGGTACCAGAATTGAAGATATCAAGCAACTGGTCATTCCCCATGATCTCACCACTAGAAATCACATACTGATCATTGCTATCATTGATCAATTACAGAAGAAGGTTGGAGCCAGAAATGCTGAAGAAATTGAGGCATTGCATATCCTCAGAACCTATATTGCAACTGGTGAAATTCCAGAGATGGCTCAACCTAGGAGAAATAAGGATGATGATTCTGAAGACAAAGGTGATGGGAGGAGAAGACATCACAGGAGAGATAAGGGTGATGAAGATAAGAAGAAAAAGGGGGACAAGGATGGAAAGGATGATGATGACCAGGGTAAAACATATGTGAGAAAGAGTGGAAGACAGCAAGCCTTAGGCACTGCTAGCAGTAATCTCACCACAACACAAGACTCTAAGTCTAGGGTGAATACTGTTAGTAGTGACCTAGCAAAATCTACATCTATGGCTTCTGCAACTGTCTTAACATCTCAAGAAAAGAAGAAGATTCAAGTCAAGAAACCATGTGTAAGTTTCAGAAAGCAATCTGCTAATGGAATACTACTATGGTCTACCAACCAAGGTCAAAGATTTCTGCCAAGCAACCATGTCAAGAGGATAAAGTTTAAACATACTACAAGGAGAGTGAAGCTATCCAAATCTAGAGCCCTAACAATCATTCCAGGATTAAAGCTCCAGCCACTTGATGAAGACTTTGATGAAGAGCAACTGCTATTTCTAAGAGCTCAAAAGATATGCTATGCTGCAATTGTGGATGATCACCTTGTAATCAAGTACACTGATGGGAAAGAAATGAAATTCAAACAAGGGGGTTGTCAACATTGGGGTAAATTGTATGAGATAGAAAGAATCATTGCATTGCTGGATTCTAAGGACAAGGTGGAGAAAGTATGGAAGCTGGAATTGATTGACTTTGTGAAAATGAAGAAAGAATATGCTGAGAAGATAAGAAAGGGCTGCTATGAGAAATGGTTAGAAAGGGAGAAAGAAATTGATAGACTGGAGATTGAAGCAGAAAAGCTAAGGGCAAAGGGATTGTGTAGAGTTCAGTTTGATCCCTATGTGGTGAAGTATAGGAGAAGAAATGGAGACAATGTCAATATAAGAATGGACCTACTCAGTCACTATCCTGCCAACATTCTGAAGCCAGTACTTGAAGATTTCAAAAACTCTATTATGATTGAAGAATTGGATGCTATGACAGAAATCATGAGAGCAGTAGATGAGATTGCAAGAAAGGAGAAAGAAAGGAAACAGAAAGCATATGATGATCTACAAGCCAAAGCAATGGAGATGCAATCAAAAGAAAATGGCTAGTACCTCATCATACTGTAAGAATATTTATCTTGTAATTTCATTTATGTGTTCAATCAAATCACATACCTGTACTTTTAAAGTTTTATCTTTAATGTATGATAGGCTTGTTATCAGACATGAAATTGTGACTAAGGGTCTCACTCACAATTTGGGGGAGATTGTTAGTTACAGAGGCATGCCTGTATACATCTAATAACAAGCCTAATTGTTTGTAATGCTTTGCATTACTTACATGACCTCTTAACTGAGGGAACCTCTAGTCGTAGAGTTTCTGTTTGTATTGTACTTGTAATAGGCATCAAATCCTAGTTGTGTAATTGTACAAATAGAGTCTTGAATAATGCTTGAAAGAAGTTCCAAGGTTCATGCCTCAAGCAAGGAGTTAAAGACTATCAAATAATCACATTTGGGATTTGAAGTAATGAAGAATTTGCCTAAGTACCAATTCGAGAAGTATATTTGTCTATTCGAGAAGTCCAGCATTCGAGAAGTCAGAGATTCGATATCTCAAGACACTATTCGATATCTCTGAATACACTGTTCGATATCTCATTCGATATCTCAGGGATTCGATATATCTACTACTCTATTCGAGAACTCAAGAAGTCAACAAGTCAAGATGGTATTCGAGTTCTCAAAGAGTCAACAAGTCAAAGTTCCATTCGATATCTCAAAGACTCAGAAAGCTATTCGACAACTCAAGGATTCGATAAGTCAAATGCCCTATTCGACAACTCAAGGAATCCTGATGGAAAAGAGCTATTCGAGAAGTGGTTCGATATGTCACTATAACAGTATTCGAGAACTCAGAGTTATCGATCAAGTCAATTCTAGTTCTCGAATCACTTACTTAGTCACTTCTCGAATACATTCTTGGAGACAAAATACTGAAGAAATTGTACAAGTCAGAAACCTGCAACAAGCCAATGCACTTTATGGACCACAATCTGTAACGTGCTCTGGAAAGCCTACAAGGAAGCTTGGAGAGATATAGAAGAGACAAGGAGCTAAAGAAGTGGATCTAAACAGGCTTTGCAAAGTCAAATCTGTAACCGTTTGGACGCTTACTCAAAAAGGATAGACAGACTAGAAAGTAATTTGTTTAGCTACCTTATTTGTAGTAAGCAGGCTGTATCCATGTTCTATAAGGACACAGCCTCACTTCATAACTTAGCAACTTTTGGGAGTCAAGTTTTTCAGATACTGTAAGCTATATCTCTCTGAGAAAACGAAGCTGAGAATACTACCATTTGTATTCACAGATTGTAGCAACCTTTATCTAATAATACATTAGATTAAAGTGATATTGTGTCTTGTGTTGTTTATTTATCCGCACCTAAATTTCTGCACACACAGGCACTTATCTGCTACATAGACTCAATCCAAGAAAAGTTCAAGAATCCATTCACCCCCCCCCCTCTGTATTCTTTTACCGTGTTCAACACTCAACAATATATTATATATCATATATGAATATATTAATATAATATATTAATATAATATATTAATATATTATATGACATATATTAATATATTAATATATTATATTATATATCATATGATATATTAATATATTATATTAATATATTAATATATAATATATTATATATCATATATCATATTATATAATATATTAATATGTCATATATTATATGTTATATTAATATATTATATTAATATATTGTATTAATATATCATATATCATAATAATATATTAATATATTATATTAATAAACTTTAAATATGATATATATCATCATTTATATATTGCTGTAAAAAAATATCCGAAATATCCGAATATCCGTCCGAAATATCCGTATTCGTATTCGAAAAAATTAGGATATTATCCGTATCCGAAAAAAATTACCCGTATCCATATCCGAAATATCCGTTTGACAGCCCTAAGCCTGGTCTTCCCTCTTTAAGATTTTCTAGGATAGCACCCTCACCAGTCGGGCAGTCACCGCTATGTCTATAACTGTGTAGACTAGGAGCCTGTTTGGCTGCATCTCCTTAAAGAAGTTTGTGACTTTAAGTCGTAAATGGGGTGTTTGGGTACATGGGCTTTAAGCCGGCTTTAAGTTAAAAAACTGCTTTAAGTCATAAGTTCCATTTAGGTACTTTTAACTTATGACTTATGGAGTTTTTTTTTTTTTTTTTTCAAAATTCTTGTAAAGTTTAAATATTATGAATTTGAAATTTTTTTAAGTCAAATTTCATTTTAAGTCAAAATTATTAAAACCTCATTTAACTTTAAGTAAAATTACCCAAACACATTCATTCAACTTAAAGTAAACGACTTTACTTTCTCCTTTAAGTTAAAAACACCTCCATTAAGTCAAAAGTAACTTATTTTAAGCAATCCCAAACACCCTCTAGATCTTCGTGCTGTTTACTTTTACAATTTGTGATTAAATATTAAGGGTCGGTCCATACCCACAATAATATATTGGATATGAATTTTATATGAGGGTTTGAAATTCGACTTCCGGTCACCATTAATATTTTCACAGTATATTATGAACACAATTAT
Source organism: Kitagawia praeruptora (assembly GCA_037693485.1). Classification (NCBI taxonomy): domain Eukaryota; kingdom Viridiplantae; phylum Streptophyta; class Magnoliopsida; order Apiales; family Apiaceae; genus Kitagawia; species Kitagawia praeruptora. The sequence goes on along the minus strand of CM075354.1, from coordinate 6,204,014 downwards.
TATTCGATACAAAAATGGACTTTTGCCTTTAGAACATATCAATGACTATATAAGACGAACATTTTGTGTCTCAGTGGCTAGCTTTGTAACGAAGTAATATTAAATAATTGATAGATTTCCTACATAAATCAACCATTTGTCAATATTATCACAAAGCAAATTTACATGCGTGGCTAAAACTTCATCATCTTTGGAGCCAATCTAAGTAACCTATCCAGTGCATTAGGCAGAAACTTCCTTGCAAACAAGCAACACATATTAGTCTCCTTACCATTGTATAAACATTTCTTACCAGTCCTCATCCCCTTCAATAACTCAACCGTCACTTGAATTCTCCCAAATCTAGTTGGATGAGGGCCCCCCATCGACCAATCAACCCAAGTCAAGGTCCTATTAGAATTCTTCTCCCAAAACTTCATGCTCACAAAAGTTGGAATATAATGTTCATCCGAATAACATGCAGGCTTGCAGTATCTCTTGAACAAAGCCGCATACTTATGATCAGAGACTATTTCTAATGCGAGTTGGCGGTCTAGTTGAAGCCATTGTGATCCTTTTCTCCATTGTTCAAGCGTTACTTCGGGCTTCATTTTGGGATTGTATCGTCCTTGGCCTACAGGCCCTGGCAGATCATAAGCTTCAACAAAAGTTTGTGTGGAGTTTATGAGGTAAGAATATATTGTCGAGAAGTTGAAAAGTGGAATGCATGATTCGGAGAGGAGGACGAAACGCTGGTTTGAGGTGTCCAGTAATGCGTTAGCTAGTAGGCGTTTTTCAGCTTCAATCATGTTAAATTTTCCCCATTCTACCTTCTGCAGAATCAATTCCAGAAAATTCATTAATAAAAGAATATCTTTAGGCTGATGAAGAATAGAATCAAAGCTAGATCGAGTAGAATCAAAGCTATTCGAAAAGGCAAATTAAACAACAAATTGAGAATCAATCAGTACTACACGCATTGTAGGAGAGTAAAATACAGGGGCGAGAATCGATCATCTTTTCATGGCAATTTGGTACTGCACATGGCAATTCCACCATACGAGGCTCAGTTAAGGTTTAAGAAACATTATTTAAAAAAAACAATTTGATAAGCACATTTAAGTTTCTTAGCATGCACATTTTTTATGCTTCCAAAACAAATGCAGATCTCAATGCAATTAGATTATGAATAGGATATCTATAACAAATTAAGAAGCCTAATATAGTGAAAGTAATTAAGACTATGAGACAAATTATACTTGCCTTGCTTGGGATTCTGCGGCCATGAAATGCTGAATTTTCTGGAAAAGTTCCATTAAAAGTTGGTTGAGTATGCACGTATATGGAGTAAAGCCCTTCATGGCCTTTAAAGAACTTGTCCCATAATGGAGCTAAATGCACCTTTCCTCTTGTTAGAAACATAAATGCAACTTTCGGGACGATCTCCTTCTGATCATTTTCGTGATCAACACTGAGAGCCCTTGAAATCAATGTATTATCACTCATATTATGCATTTCTTGAATGCGATTCGGGAATTGATCAAATCCGAAATTCGTGTTGTTTTGCGTACCACTCGGTTCGATAGGCATGGTTTCAGGCAATTCACTGCTTTCTTTGGGGTCATTGTTTTGCGTACCTTTCATTTTGATATGCATGGTTTCAGGCTGTTCACTGCTTTCTTTCGAGTCATTATTTTGCGTACCAATTGGTTCGATAGGCATGGTTTCAGGCAACTCACTGTTTTCTTTCGAGTCATTGTTTTGCATACCATTCGGTTCGATAGGCATGGTTTCAGGCAACTCACCGCTTTCTTTCGAGTCATTGCTTTGCCTACAAGTCGGTTCAACATGCATGGTTTCAGGCAACTCACCGCTTTCTTTCGAGTCATTGCTTTCAATATGCACGGTTTCAGGAAGTTCATGGCTTTCTTTCGACTCCTTTTCCGTAACAATTTTGGTATCATTGGCTACGAAATGAGACGGGGGAGCTGGCGGAGGTGAAGAGCGTAAGGAAACATGGCTGATTTGAGAATGAAAGGACGGAACGTCTCTATTTGAGAAATTTAGTGTGATTCCGATAATAAAACCAGAAGCGAAGACAAAAAAATAAATTATAAAGGTTTGAAGATACATCTGGGAATGGAGTTTAAAAGTTGAGTTTATAACCTGGAGGGGATTATAATGCTCCTTCATTTGGGAATATTAGAGGTTTAAGAAGTGATGAAATTAATGGAGGGGAGTTGATGTATCTCTCCCTCTCCCTCTCCCTCTAGCTCCCTCTCGATATCTCTCTGTCTCTCTCTGTATAGATATTTATGGAGAGAAAGAGATAGATATATTTATACACTACATAAAATCACAAATAAGCCTGATCCCTCTTTTAATTTTAAAAAAAACTAGCTTATTTTACTTTTAATTTTTTATAATTTATTTATAATATAATATAATATTATAAATATTAATTTAAATATGTTATTGATTAGAACCTTACATCTTTATATATAATAATTTTTAGTATTAAATATAAATTAATATGTTATTGGCGGGAATCGAACCTTGAACCTCTGCATATAACAATTTTTAGTATCGGTCATGATCTACTTGAGTTGCTGATCTAACGGTAATAAATGAGGGATAACCAAAAATGGGATAACAAAAAAAGGGGTAACCAACTACAAATTATAACCCTTTTGCTTATTATAATATAGCATAGATGATCGAGTAAAATCTCGGTGTATTTAATTAATAGGATTCCTTTAAAATATAATGATATTCAATGTAGATTTTAAATATTTAAAGGCACTCAATATAGATTAAAAGTTGATTTTTAAAATCAGGTTGTATTCATTCTGTATAAATAATAAATCTAAACTTGATGGTATAAAAAAAGTTATCTGAGTTTGAATTTCAGAATATCCTTTTAATTATTTTAAAGTCACCTCAATGTTAAAAAAAAATTTGAATGTAAAAATATTTTTACATATCATCAATCAATGGTCAATAGAGAAAAAAGATTCTGAAATCATCTAAAAAAATTTACCTGAAATGAGAGCATTTTTTAGTTAAAAAAGTGGTGAATAATTTTCGGAAATATATAAATCATTCTCAAATTACAATAATACTAGCCGATAACCCGTGCGAAGCACGGATTGTGATAAATTATCTTAAATATTCCTAATTTTTAACTTTTTTAAATGAATAAAATCTTGAACCACCAAGTTGTATATAATACCATCAGAGGAATTTAAGTTCGAGAGAGGCTTGAGGCAGGGGGATCTATTATCCCCTTCGTTGCTCAACATAATTGGAGAAGTTTTTAGTGCCATGATGAAAAAGGCAGAATCAGTAGGCCTGATCAAAGGAATTAAGGTAGGACAAAATGCAAAGAATCTTTCACATCTGCAATTTGCAGATGATACCATTATCTTCCCTTCAACCAAGTGAGGTGAGTCTCCTGAATCTCAAAAGAATTTTGCAATGTTTTCAATTGACGACGGGATTAAAGATAAATTTCAACAAAAGTTTCTTGTACTCATGGGGGAATAATACAGTAGAGACAACTCATTGGGCTAATGTTTTGGGTTGTAAAGTGGGGGAAATTCCTTTCACCTACTTGGGAGCACCTATAGGTGCAGATCCTAAGAAAGAATATTTTTGGTCCCCTTTACTACAAAAATTTGATTTTAAGTTGGCATCCTGGAAATGCAAATCCCTAAATGAAGCAGGAAGATGCACCTTAATCAAAGATACTCTAAATTCCTTGCCAGTTTATTGGTTCAGTTTGTTCAAAATTCCTAAAGGCATATGCAAGAAATTAGAAAGGAAGAGGAGATCATTCTACTGGAAAGAACTGATTGAAGACAATGGAGGCAATAGAAGACTACACTCATTAAACTGGAAAACATTATGTCAACCAAAATCAAAGGGGGGGGGGGGGGTTTGGGGTTAGGAATCCTTCAAGCAAAGAACTCAGCAATGTTGAGTAAATGGTGGTGGAAATAAATAGATCATGGTGGGAGGTTATCAGAGACAAATACAATCTAAAAGAATACCTCAACCTTGATCAGTGTAGAAATTTGAGGGAAATTTCTACAGTTTTAAAGAACATTTCACATCAACAGGGTGATTATGATTGGAGTGCTCTTTTTAGCAGGAATAATTATTATTGGAAAATTGGTAATGGAAAAGATGCACTTTTTTGGGAAGATGTCTAGCATGGGGAGTCATCACTAGCAGAATCCTATAGTAGACTGTACTCTCTTTCCAACTTCAAATCACTCTCCATTGAAACAGTTAAGGCATTATGGTTGGGACATAGAGGGAACTTTGCAATGTGGAAAAGGCAATTGAGATCATGGGAAACAAATCAGGCTGAAGAAATCCTACTCATTCTGAATGGCCTACAATTAAATTCATCAAGAGATTCAGTCATCTGGAAATTAAACAAAGGTATTTTTTCAGCCAAATCTTGCTATAACTCCATGCTTCAGTTAGATAATAGAGTTGAAGGTAACTGGAACAGAATTTGGAAAATCAAAGTTCCACCAAAAATTCAATTTTTCATTTGGAAATTGGAGCATGGCATCATACCTTCATCCTCTTTTCTACATGTTAGATTGGGTAATTCCATTAATCCCAATTGTAGAAGATGTAGAACAGTCATTGAATCACATCACATATTCTTGGAATGTTCAATTGCAAAGCAAGTATGGAAGATGGTTATAGATTGGTGGAGTTTGAGCAGGAGTCAAGCTAACATGTTAAACACTTCCTTCTGGCAAATTCTAAAAATCTTCAAAGGATGCAAACTCAGTGCAGTTTGGTCTCAAGTGGTTTGTTCAGTTTTCTGGTCCCTTTGGTTAAGTAGAAATAACCTTATTTTCAATAATATTCTGGATAGACCCCAAGAGATTGCAAACCTTCTGATTTTTAGAGCTTATAAGTGGTGCCTAGCTACAGAGTGGATATCTTCAGATTTATTTGATTTTTGGAAAGTCAATCCAGTTGGTGCAATTCTATTATGCAGCAAGCTACCTCATGAAAAAGGAGTTTTAGGGTGGAATCCAGAATATTTTGCATATACAGATGGATCTTGGGTAGAACTTAGAAGTGGTGCTATTTGCAGTGGTATTGGTGGCCTCATGTTAGACATGGATAAAAAGAAAAAATTCTTATTCTCGGATCCTATCCTTGCTACCTCCCCATTGGAAGCAGAAAAATTGGCAATCCTGTTCCCTTTTGAAAAAGTTAAGAATCTACTATCTATCAATAGTAGGTTATTGGTTTATACAGATAGTCTAACCCTAGTCAATCAGGTTCAACAAGCCAGAGCTGGTACTTTCAGAATAGAAGGGGATGAAGAGTGGAAAGAGGTGATAGACTCACTTTTGTGAAATTGTATTTCACTCAAAGAGAAGAGTTGCTAGGAGTAGACGAGCTGGCAAAAAAAGGAAGAGAAAGGAGTTTTATTCACTTTTCGTGGCCCTAAATCCAAATGTAGGTTAGTGGGTTTTTTGAATTAAGTGGGCTAGCTCATACTCCATTCTAATCTCTCAGGCCTCAAAAGGTTTCAGTTGATAATTCTCTTATTTCAAATAAAGTAATTAAGTGAGTTAGTTGGATTTTATGGAAAATAACGAAAAAGATTACAATTCATTGGTGTTGGAATTACCAATACATTGGAATGCATAGGCAATGGTTCAGCTGTACAGTTGGGAAGATGAACAATCAAATCGTTGGTTAAATACAGTGGATCAATACATTTCTTTTCATTTTACACCTCATACCTCACCTCTCAATTTCAAATGGGGAGAACCTGGGTCTTTCCGAAGAGATCATTTATCAAAATTAACACTCATGCAGTCCATTACCCAGAACGTTTTCCAAATGGCAACAACTCAGGGCTGGGAATAGTGATCAGAGATCACAGAGGTACGATCATTTTAATGGTATCTGGAATCATTAGAGGTATAACAGCCAGGGCTAATGAACTTTGGGCCATGCTCATTGGTCTCCGTGCTGCCTTTTACGAACAAGAGTACAAGGTGCAGATTGAAATAGATAATGAGAAGGCTGTAAGAGAGTGGAAAGATTGGAGATGGTGGATAGATCCAAACCATGCAAGGGTTATTCAACAGCTTTTGCAGAGGAGCTCAGATCCAAACCTAACCCTTGATGAAGCTGAAGTCATAAGGGGCAGTCAGAATATGCTAGCAAGGTTCTTAGCAGAAGATGGAGCTCGTAATCGCAACAGACTGGTGGCGTTTCGAAGGCCTTTTGGCAGAGTCAGAGAGCTATGGCGCCTGGACATGGGTTTAGGTCCAGTGGAACCTCGTTTCATGCTTGTTGATGAGGACCAGTATCTAGGTGAGATCGCTGATGAAGAAGAAGTTGAAGGACTGGGACACCTGTTGGTGGAAGATGCTGCATCCGCAAGCATGGGAGTTCAGAATGAGGTGGATTAAGTGGCTAGGGCTCAAGAACCAAGAAGTTGTGTTGGAGAAGGGAGGAGTATTTTCTTGTCTTAGTTTGTTAAGTTAAGTTTTTTTAAGTATTGATTGTTTGATATTCCGTTCATGGATTTTCCAATCTCCATGAATGGTCTCAATTATTCAGGATTTGATTCGGGATAGTATTTGTCAAGATGTTAACCCTGATTCTACTATCACTTATTGTACTGGCCTTCGGGCTTTTTATCAATGAATATTGTTGCTTACCAAAAAAATATATATAATACTATATTCTTTTATTTCGATTGTTAGTTAATAGATTCCTAGTATATAATTTTAATAATAAATTAAATTAATATTTAATTTTATTATTTTAATTAATTAAATTTATATAACTTATCTTTGGTAATATAAGAATAGTTATATTATTAATTATATTTATTATTAATATATTATAGATATATTTTAAATATTAATTAATGGAGCCCTAAGTCCTATATTCTCGACTTTTATTTCAAATTTTAGTTAATAGACTCCTAGTATATAACTTCATTATTAAATTAAATTAATATTTAATATTATGATTTTAATTAATTAAATCAATTAATATTTAGTGGCATACCGCTGTATACATGGCATATCGCGGTATACATTAATTAATTAATTAATTGGCATACCGTATTTTAGTTCAGAGAGGACTTGTTTCATTAGTAGTTCTTATTCTTATTGGCCTTCTATACACTTAAAAAACAATTTTTAAAGTAAGATCAAATAGTAAAATAAGTTATTATTAATTAATTAATTAATTAATTAATTGGCATACCATGTATACCGCTGTATACATGGCATACCATTCAAAGGGGTTTCTCCTTTTAATAAAGAGTATAGATAAGGTGCATTTATATGAAAAAATCTTTAAAATCTCACGTAAGGTGAACATGATATTCTTGATGGAATTTTTTTAAAATCTCAAGTAACTTCCTGAGATGAACAGGATACTCTAGTCAATAATATCACAAAGAAAGAATTACTAATTGATGAATATATAAACATGAAAAAACTTACATATTCATGAATATACATGAAAAACTTCACATGCATAGTTAAAACTTCATGATCTCCGTCGCCAATTTAAGTAACGTATCTAGTGCATCAGGGCGAAATTTCCTTGCAAATAAGTGGCAAATTTTAGTTTGCTTGCCATTGTATGTACAATTGCTACCACTCCTCATCCCGTCCAACAAGTCAACCGTCACCTGCATTTTCCCAAATCGAGTTGGATGTGCGCCCCCCTTGGCCCAGTCGACCCACGTCAAAGTCCTATTGGAATTCCTCTCCCAAAACTTCATGCTCACAAAAGTTGGAATGTAATGTTCATCTGAGTAACATGCAGGCTTGGTTGGCTTGCAGAACTTCCTGAACAAATCCATGTACTTATGATCGGAGATTAGTTCTAATGCGAGTTCACGGTCCATTTGAAACCATTGTGATCCTTTTTTCCACTGTTCGAGAGTTATTTCTGGCTTCATTAGGGGACTGTATCGTCCTTGGCCTACAGGCCCTGGCAGATCATAAGCTTCAACAAAAGTTTGTGTGGAGTTCATGAGGTAAGAATATATTGTTGAGAAGTTGAAAAGTGGAATGCATGATTCGGAGAGGAGGACGAATCGCTGGTTTGAGGTGTCGAGTAATGCGTTGGCTAGTAGGCGTTTTTCGGCTTCTATCATGTTGAATTTTCCCCATTCTACCTTCTGCAATATCAATTCCAAATAACTCATTAACGATTGCATATTGTAGAGATTTCGAAATTTGTTGGAATCTTAGAATTTAATCTTTTACTGCACATGGCATTCCACTATACCAGGCTAAATTAAGGTTCAAAAGACATTATTTTTTAACAAACGTGCGAAATGCATAATTATTAGCTACCTTTCTTTCATGGATACACTTGTTTTCAGGCAGTTTCATGGACATCGAAAAAATTGATGAGAATACTGACCTTGCTGGGAATTCTTCTTCCTCGGAAAACAGATTCTTCTGGTAGTGATTCGTTGTACGATGGATCCGAATGAATGTAAACAGAGTAAAACCCTTCATGACCTTTAAAAAATTTCTCCCAGAGAAGACCCAATGGCAAAGGTCCCTTTATCAGAAACATGAAAGACACTTTAGGAGTATGTTCAAACGGATTTTCTTGAATTAGAGAAACCATTGAAGCCGCCTTTCGGAACAATTCATCATCATCCATGTTGTGTGTCACATTTTCTTTTTCCGCTACGGAATAATCACTATAATAAGCTTGTGGGATGTTTACTATTGGTACAGGCAATGAAGGGATTGGTGGTTGAGGAAGAAATAAAGCTGATGGTTGCAGGGAGAACCGAGATAACATCTGAGATCTTAATATAAATGAGAAGCTTGTTAAACTTAAACTGGCAATTGCAATACACAAGCCTACAACAACGAAAAGGAAGGTCAAGGCATGCCTCAACTGCAAACCTGCATGAGCAGAATTTACAGAAGACGCGGATTGATGTTTATCCTCGCCCATTGGAGATAAATATGCGATTTACGTGCCTTGGCCCGGAATGAAACACGAAAGCATATAGACTGCAGAGCTGCTGAGGTCGAGGTTTATACTCTCATATAAGCTCTGGTAAATGGGCCTTTAAGTTTTCAATAACTTCAATATACAGCTTATGAACTGCTTTGATTGTGAGTTGTGAAAGAACATGCCATGGACGTTCATTTACAGCAATATCTAAGAAATTATCGGATTCTTCTTTCAGCATGCAATTGAGTGTAGATTAACCAATTATTATTGGACTTCCTCTCAAAGTAAGGTTCTGTTCACACGAAATAATATGACATGAAATTTGGTTTGATAATCAAGTTACCAGTCATTCATCGAATGCGAATTCGTTTTCTTAACAGAATATAAAGTGAAGTTAAATAAAAATCTTTAAGTTAAAGCAAAGCCGTCGGTTACATTGTTAAATATCCTTCATGTTTTTGTACAGATCATTCAAACATATTCTGCAGCATAACAAAACCAAATACTGCACTGAAAACTAAAACAAGTACAGCTATACATTTAGTGTAATTCCGATAAATGAACATCATATACTGAATGTATAGATAGTCTTGAGATGGGAGACAAAAAAAAACACAAATTATGTAATTAGAATTTTTTACCTAAACTGAAAGGTCTTGAGAATATTTGGCAGGTACATGCATATATGTCTATACTATCATTCAACTTGCCATTTTGGAGCTTTACAAACAAAAGGCTCAAACTCATCAAAATTTGCCTATCTCTGTTCACTACAAGAAAAACGGCTAAATTCGATCAATCAAATTTGGTCGAATTTAACCTCCAACGGCTAAATTCGATCAATTTCATCGAATTTGGATGGTCATTTTTACCCGAGATTTCTTGTAGTGGTTACACACAAATGTCTTAATGCTCATCCCAATTAGTTACTATTATAGCTTTTGGATGCTCAACAGTTTGTAATCTTTGAAATCTTCAAGATGAGGGGAGATATTTAGGTTCGTCAACAACTCTTAAAGAAACAACTCTTAAAGAGACTTTCAACTTTCTTCTCTTTGATTCATCATGTTCCATAAACAGAGCCGCTGTACATCTCTTTCGTCGGTAAGGACATGTTCATAAGGGATGCCAGTCAAGTCAAGAGTAACTACTCTAGTACCTTACTTGACAGTTGACGCTGTAACTTGTTACTGCATTCCAACTAGCTCCCCAGTTCCTTGATTCAGTAACAAGAGCATCCAATTTCATACGCGTAGTTAAAACTTCATGATCTTTGGCGCCATTTTAAGTAACCTATCCAGTGAATCAGGGAGAAACTTCCTTGCAAACAAGCAACATACATTAGTTTCCTTACCATTGTATGTACAATTCCTACCACTCCTCATCATCTTCAACAACTCAAACGTCACTAGCGGTCTGGCAAATCTAGTTGGATGTGCTAAGCGCCTTATGGCCCAGTCAACCCAAGTCAAAGTCCTATTAGAGTTCTTCTCCCAAAAGTTGATACTCACGAAAGTTGGAATATAATGTTCATCTGAGTAACAAGCAGGCTTCCAGAACTTCTTGAACAATTCTATGTACTTATGATCAGAGATAATTGCCAATGCGATTTCGCGGTCTATTTGAAACCATTGAGATCCTTTTCTCCACTGTTCAAGCGATATTTCTGGCTGCATTCGGTGATTGTATCGTCCTCGACCAACCGGGCCTGGTAAATCATAAGCTTCAACAAAAATCTGTGTGGAGTTCATGAGGTAAGAATATACTGTCGGGAAGTTGAAGAGAGGAATGCATGATTCAGAGAGGAGGACGAATCGCTGGTTTGAGGTGTCGAGTAATGCGTTTGCCAGTAGGCGTTTTTCAGCTTCAATCATGTTGAATTTTGCCCATTCTACATTCTGCAATTTAAATCCAGATAGCTCATGTTAGACCAATTTGATAAGCCTATAATTTAGTACAAATAATTAAGATGAATTAAGAAGCCTGTAATTTGTACTTGCCTTGCTTGGGATTCTACGGCCATGAAACACTGAATTTTCTGGAAACGTTCCGTTATAAGTTGGTTGAGTATGCACATATACGGAGTAAAGCCCTTCATGGCCTTTAAAGAACATGTCCCACAATGGAGCTAAAGGCAGATTTCCTCTTGTTAGAAACATAAATGCAATTTTCGGGACTATCTCCTTTTGATCATTTTCATGATCAACGCTGAGGGCCTTTGATTCCAATTCATCATCATTCATATTATGCATTACTTGATTACCATTCGGTTCCGAATGCATGGTTTCTGCAGGCAGCTCATCACTGCTTTCTTTCGAATCATTGTTTTGCGTTCCGTTCGGTTCGATATGTATGGTTTCAGGCAGCTCACTGTTTTCTTTCGAGTCAATGTTTTGCGTACCGTTCGGTTCGATATGCATGGTTTCAGGCAGCTCAGTGCTTTCTTTCGACTCATTTTCCTTGACAATGTTCGTATCATTGGCTATGAAATGAGATGGGGAAGTTGGAGGAGGTGAAAAGGTTGAGAAAAAATATGTGATTTGAGAATGCAAGTGAACATCTCTGTTTGAGAAATTTAGTGTGATTATGATAAAAAAACCAGAAGCAAAAATGAAAAAACAAATTACCAAGGTTTGTAGATACATTTGTAATGAAGTTTAAAAGTTGAGTTTATAAGCTGGAGGGAATTTTCATGCTGCTTCATTTAGAGAAAGATGTAGTTATGAATATTAGAGGTTTAAGAAGTGATGAAACTTATGGAGGAGAGTTAATGAATATCTCCCTCTCCCTCTCTGTTTCTCTCTGCCTCTATCTCTCTGTATAAATATAGATATTTAGGGAGAGGGAGAGGAAGAGGTAGATATTTATAAACTACAAATCTACAATTAAGCGATGATCTTCCCTCCTTGAAACTCTATAATGATCCTCACTAATAACGTTCGTTCCACAATATTAGCTACGAAAATACAAGATGCAACAATCGGTATATAAGCCTCCGCTTTTCTGTTTTTTATCCTCTGGTAATTTTAAGATAATAATTAATCCATATACCATTTATTTACACTTTCCTTTTTAAAAGTAATGAAAATCTATATCTATCTATCTATCTATTCTATTATATTAAAGCCGAAACATTAAAAGTTTGGTTGGTTGGTACCTATTGATTTTACTAATTTACCCTTACTTAATTATAGATAAAATAATTTTTTTTATTTTATCTAACTAAAATTTTTGCTTTACTAATCAATTTCCTTTTTCAGGTTAAACATGTTATCTTTTCTTTTCTTTTTAATAACTAAGCAGTTTCCTTTTTCAGGTAAAATATAATATCTTTTATATTTTATCTAACTAAAAAGCATATTATAATTACTATTAACTAATTAATTAATTTTTATATTCAAATTATCTTTTCTCTTTTTTCTAACTAAAATATCTCTTTTTCCAATTATATCACGGGTTACCTTTTAAAAAACTTTTTTTATATTTTATTTAACTAAAATTTTTACTTTACTAATCAATCTATTTTTTCAGGTTAAACATGTTACCTTTTTTTTTAATAACTAAACAGTTTCCTTTTTCAAGTAAAATATAATATCTTTTATATTTTTTCTAATTAAAAAATAAATTATAATTACTGTTAACTAATAAATTAATTTTTTATCTTTTCTCTTTTCTCTAACTAAAATGTTTTTTCCCAATTATATCACTATTTAATAAAATATATTAAAAATTCGTATACATTGTTTATAATAAGGAAACATTAGTATAATTCGTAAACATGAGAATATTAAATTATATTAAAATTAAAAAAATATTAAAAATAATGATTATATAAAAACATAATTGTAATATTAAATAAAATTTATATAATATAATTAAAGAAACCCGTGCATCTTAAAATAAATAGTAAAATAATATAATTAGTGATAATTAGTCGATTGCCTTTTTTTAATTAAAAGAGGTTTACTTTTAATTGATTGATGATATTACGTTTTATAAACACCTAAGATATCATATCTTACAATCAATAATATTTCTTTCTAAATAAAACACGTTAACTTTTATTTTAAAATATAATCTTACAATAATTAATATATACCCAAAAAAATAACACTATATTGTCTAATCACTAACAAAAGATAATAGACATATAAATACAACGAATAATGACCGTTATATTTTTTGTAAAAAATCAGAACCATTAGATCTAATGATTAGATATATTATATGTTTAAATTAATTTACTAAAATTTCAAGGTTCGAATTCTGTCACACATATTTTTTTAAAAAAATTTATAATATAAATTTTAAACCAATAATTTTGCAATCATTAATGTATACCGAAAATATTAAACCATTTTACTATTAGATTTTTAGTAATTAATAAGAACTGTTAGATGTAATTATAAGATATATTTTATGATTAAAGTATTTTATTAACTATTATATAAAAACTAAAACATTAAAAGTTTGGTTGGTTGGTACCTATTGATTTTACTAATTTACCGTTACTTAATTATAGATATTTTTTTTATATATTTTATCTAACTAAAATTTTTGCTTTACTAATCAATTTCCTTTTTCAGGTTAAACATGTTACCTTTTCTTTTCTTTTTAATAACTAAGCAGTTTCCTTTTTCAGGTAAAATATAATATCTTTTATATTTTATCTAACTAAAAAACATATTATAATTACTATTAACTAATTAATTAATTTTTTCATTCAAATTATCTTTTCTCTTTTCTCTAACTAAAATATCTCTTTTTCCAATTATATCACGGGTTACCTTTTAAAAATCTTCTTTTATATTTTATTTAAATAAAATTTTTACTTTACTAATCAATCTACTTTTTCAGGTTAAACATGTTACCTTTTTTTTTTTTAATAACTAAACAGTTTCCTTTTTCAAGTAAAATATAATACCTTTTATATTTTTTCTAATTAAAAAATAAATTATAATTAATGTTAACTAATAAATTAATTTTTGATCTTTTCTCTTTTTCTAACTAAAATGTTTTTTCCCAATTATATCACTATTTAATAAAATATATTAAAAATCCGTATAAATTGTTTACAATAAGGAAACATTAGTATAATCCGTAAACATGAGAATACTAAATTATATTAAATTAAAATTAAAAAAATATTAAAAATAATGATTATATAAAATCATAATTGTAATATTAAATAAAATTTATATAATATAATAAAAAAAACCTGTGCACCACACGGGCATTGAAAGTTTGTCCGTTCGATCTTCATCACGATCATCATAACTATTAAAATAAATAGTAAAATAATATAATTAGTGATAATTAGTCGATTGGCTTTTTTTAATTAAAAGAGCTTTACTTTTAATTGATTGATGATATTACCTTTTATAAACACCTAAGATATCATATCTTCCAATCAATAATATTTCTTTCTAAATAAAACATGTTAACTTTTATTTTAAAATATAATCTTACAATATTAATATATACCCAAATAAATAACACTATATTGTCTAATTACTAACAAAAGATAATAGACATATATATATAACGAATAATGACCGTTATATTTTTAGTAAAAAATCAGAACCATTAGATTTAATGATTAGATATATTATATGTTTAAATTAATTTACTAAAATTTCAAGATTCGAATTCTGTAAGACATATTTTTTTAAAAAAAATTATAATATAAATTTTAAACCAATAATTTGCAATCATTAATGTGTACCGAAAAATATTAAACCATTTTACTGTTAGATTTTTAGTAATTAATAAGAACCGTTAGATGTAATTATAAGATATATTTTATGATTAAAGTATTTTACTAAAAATACAAGTTTCGAATCCCGTCAACGACATATTTAACTTAAAATCCTATAATATTGTTAATTTTAAATCATGATTAACTAAATTTATATTAAATTATATTAAAATAATATTAAAATAATTTTTACAAAATAATGATTATATAAAAATATAATTATAGCATAAAATAAAATTTAAATAACATATTAAAAGAAACCCGTGCATTGCACGGGTTATAAGCTAGTTCTATTATATTAAAGCCGAAACATTAAAAGTTTGGTTGGTTGGTACCTATTGAATTTATCTAATTACCCTTACTCAATTACAGATCTATTAACTAATCAATTTCCTTTTTCAGGTTACGCATATTATCTTCTCTATTTTCAAGAACTAAATAATTTCCTTTTCCGAGTAAAATACAATATCTTTTATATTTTATCTAACTAAAATTTCTCATCTAACTAAAATTTCTCATTTATTAATCAATTTCCTTTTTAAGTTTAAACATATAACATTTTCTATTTTTCAATAAATAAATAATTTCCTTTTTCATTTAAAATAAAATATCTTTTACATTTTATCTAACTAAAATTTCTCCTTTTTAAAAACACTACGAGCAATTTTGTTTAAAAAAATAACTTAATTATATATAATCGCTACTAACTAATCAATTACCTTTTTTCAGTCAAAACACGTTACCTTTTCTATTTTCTCTAACTAAAATCTCTCTTTTTCCAATTATATTATGGATGGTTACCTTTTTCAGCAAAACACATTACCTTTTTTTCTTTCTTCTTACTAAAACCTCCATTTTTCTAATTATATTACAGGCGTTTATATTTAATAAAAAAAATATTATAATAGTAATAATTAACCAATTACCATTTCAGCTAAAAAATACCATAATTATATATAATTATTATTAACTAATAAATTACCTTTTTCAATCAAAACACGTTACCTTTTCTCTTTTCTCTAACTAAAATCTCTCTTTTTCCAATTATATCATGGACGGTTACCTTTTTTCAGCAAAACACGTTACCTTTTTTCTTTCTTCTTACTAAAACCTCCATTTTTCTAATTATATTACAGGCGTTTCTATTTAATACAAATAAAATAATAATATTATAATACTAATAATTAATCGATTACCTTTTCAGCTAAAATATATCATCTTTTCTATTTTTTCTAATTACATTCCCTTTTTTTTCTAGAAATATAACGGGTAGCGTTAATTTCTCATTTTCTAAAACTATGAACAATTTTTTTTCGTAAAATAACTTAATTAAATTATAATTACTATAAAATAATCAATTACTTTTTCCACATAAATCATGCACGTTACCTTTCTATTTTCTCTAACTAAATTGTTTTTAATTATATCACGGACGGTTCTATTTAATAAAATAAACTTATAAACTTATAATATTTTTAATTAACCGATTACCTTTTTCAGCTAAAACATATCATCTTTTCTATATTTTCTAACTAAAATCGACAATATTATTTTCTCATTTTCTAAAAACATTACGAGCAATTGTATTTAGTAAAATAACGTAATTCAATTATAATTACTATAAACTAATCAATTACCTTTTTCACCTAGAACATATAATCTTTTTAATTTTCACTAACTAAATTCTCTATTTTTCTAATCATACCACAGACATTCTATTTAATAAAATGAAGTAATAATTTTATAATTACTAATAATTAATTGATTATTCTTTTTAACTAAAACCTATCATCTTTTATATATTTTCTAACTAAATCTCTGCTTTTCTAGAAATATCAAGAATAACATTTATATAATTATTATCAAATCATCCCATATTAAAAAGTAAGCCTCCAAAATTAATGGTTAAAAAAGATTAATTTTAATTAATGAAATTTTTATATAATATTAAAAAAATCCGTGCATCGCACGGGTTTTAGGCTAGTACTATACTATTATAAGCAAAATAGGGTATATTTGGTTTGGTACTCTTTTTTTTGTCACTCTTTGGTTTGGTTAAATCTCTATTATTAATAAAATTTAAAAAAAAAAGCACACACGCACACGACAAAGCCCACGAGAGTCATTTTTACAGCAAACAAGTCGTCAAGACGTCAAGTAGTTTGTCTGTTACAGTGCACAATTTTTGTAATCAGCATTAAAATTAATTTTGTCACAAAAAAAGTTAAAAAATAATTAATTAATAGAAAAGATCGTTTCGAAATTTTGGAGTTTTGAAAGATATAATGATCTGTTTATATTTTATTATCTTTTATAATTTATATTATTACTAATTAATTAGCAAATATTAAAATTATAAACAATCAAATAAAAATATTAAGATAAAAATATTTAAAATTTTTAAAAAAACAACTTTTATATAATATTTATATATATACATATGTATTTGAAAGTAATAATTAAAATACGTAATTAGAATAACATTTATTTTCATGAAATTTATAAAATTCAAAAAATGTTTTAATAATAAAAACATATATACAACTTAAAATTTTAATGAAATATAATTAAACAGTTTACAAGCAACCGTTCATCGCACGGGTTACAGGCTAGTATATACTAATAGCAGGAGATCAGAAAATTTCCAGGTTTCTTTAAAATAGTTTTCTTGCAATCTTAAAAATAGTCATTTTTTAAATTTAATCATTTTTTATTTGATTTTACCTCAATTTATTAAATGATTTATTAAATGAAGGTAAATGCCATTAAAGTATGGTAAATGCCATTAAAGGTTTCTTTAAAATAGTTTTCTTGAAATTTTAAAAATAGTCATTTTTTAATTTTAATCATTTTTTATTTGATTTTACCTTAATTTATTAAATGATTTATTAAATGAAGGTAAATGCCATTAAAGTCTATCTATATCTATATCTATATATACACTAATAACAGGAGATCAGAAAATTTCCAGGTTTCTTTAAAATAGTTTTCTTGCAATCTTAAAAATAGTCATTTTTTAATTTTAATCATTTTTTATTTGATTTTACCTCAATTTATTAAATGAAGGTAAATGCCATTAAAGTATGGTAAATGCCATTAAAGGTTTCTTTAAAATAGTTTTCTTACAATCTTAAAAATAGTCATTTTTTAATTTTGGGATATTCTATATGGTAATTTTGGTTTTTCTACATGGTACCATCACATTATTTACTCCTATCCATGGTATCCTCGTACATTTGGTTTTACATATATAATATCCTTCTGTTAAGTAAAAAGTAATAGAATTGATTTCACACCGTAAAACAAATTGTATATTTGAAATCTTTACGAAAAGTTATATAAAATAGACCCTTAATTCATGTAAAACAGAGTCAAAATGTGTGAAATATTTATTGTCAAAGTTTGGTTATGGAGTTTGAATATATCTCACTCATTTTAATTCCGTTTTACATGATTCAATAGTCTATTTCATGTATTTTTTCGCAACGATTTCAAATATACAATTTGTTTTACAATTTGAAATTAATTCTATTACTTTGTACTTAACAGAAGGGTATTATATATGAAAAACCAAATGTACGAGGGTACCATGGATAGGAGTAAATAATGTGATGGTACCATGTAGAAAAGCCAAAACCACAATGGTACCATATGGAATTTCCCTTTAATTTTAATCATTTTTTATTTGATTTTACCTTAATTTATTAAATGATTTATTAAATGAAGGTAAATGCCATTAAAGTATGGTAAATGCCATTAAAGGTTTCTTTAAAATAGATCAGAAATTCCAAGGTTTCTTTAAAATAGTTTTCTTGCAATCTTAAAAATAGTCATTTTTTAATTTTAATCATTTTTTATTTGATTTTACCTCAATTTATTAAATGATTTATTAAATGAAGGTAAATGCCATTAAAGTATGGTAAATGCCATTAAAGGTTTCTTTAAAATTGTTTTCTTGCAATCTTAAAAATAGTCATTTTTTAATTTTAATCATTTTTTATTTGATTTTACCTTAATTTATTAAATGATTTATTAAATGAAGGTAAATGCCATTAAAGTATGGTAAATGCCATTAATGGTTTCTTTAAAATAGTTTTCTTGCAATCTTAAAAAGAGTCATTTTTTAATTTTAATCATTTTTTATTTGATTTTACATTAATTTATTAAATGAAGGTAAATGCCATTAAAGTATGGTAAATGCCAATAAAATCTTTTTTAGCTATTCTTCTTGATGTGGGACTTGCATTGAGGCATTGACATTTTCCTAATTTTATCTCTCCCTTTTATTTTCTTTCGCAGATTCATGATAACATTAATCTTTTTTGTAAAGCTCGAAACAACATTGAAAAACGAGTCAACTCACAAGTCACAACATTATAACCCAAACTCCCCCATCTCACATTCCCAATCCAACAAACCAAATAAAATTTATATATCTATATCTATATATATTATAATGCACGAAGATCAGAAATGCATCAGAAGAATTCAAGGTATTTTTCTTGAATTTTCGTTTTTGATTTTTTTCATTAAATTTTTTTTCTTGCATTAAATAGCTGTTAATTATATTTTAATTACTCATTAATTACACCTGTTAAACATATATTAAATTTACTTTATTTAATTTGTTTAAATATTAGCAAATTTTATTTGAACATTATAGTTTTTATTTCAATATTAAATATTAATTATATATATTTAAGTTTATTTTTAGGTAAAATGATAACTAAAAATTGTTTATATCCCTATTCAAGATCACTACTGTACTTTCTTTTCAGATGATTGTGGATCATGGATCGATTTTAACTTCTCAAACAATTTTTATAATCAATAATTATGAAATTCGTAATAAATTATGGAAGTACAAGATCTTTGCTTAATATCTAGAATTTGTATTCAAACAACATATACAAATTTTTAATTTTGCACATGAAAAAATTACACATGGATTATGATCAATCGATTAAATTTAACAAAACCAACCATTTTATTGGAACATAAAATTGATAAAAAAGCTATACACCCATTGTTTCATCATATTGTGTCGAATTAAATAAATATTTTAGTTAAATAAATTTTTACACTATTATCGATATGTACATTATGAGAGGGATGTCGGCTTAAAAAAACGTTATTAACCTTAACTTCTCAAGCAATCTTTATTATCAATGATTGTGGAAGTCGTAATAAATTATGGAAGTACACAGTTCTATACTTAATATATAAAATTTGTATACAAATAGACAGATTTTTACTTTTGAACATGAATAAATTACACATGAGTCATGACCAAACTAATTATACTAAACAAGCCAAACCATTTTATCGTAAATCGATAAAAAAATTTATACACCCATTGTTTCATTATTTTGTGTCAAAATAAAAATAATATACTAATTAAATAAATTCTTACACTATTATTGAACATGTATATTACGAGAGGGACATCAATTTTAAAAAACATTATTAAGTTATATTCAATATTTGTAACTTTTGATCGTAAAGATTACATTCGTATTGTAATTTTTATTTTTATATGTTTGTGATATTTTTAAGATTATCCCTATTTTAGATATATAATGAGAGTATCTTTCCAACTAATAATTCATGTAAATTGTGTTTAAATCAATTTTTTAGGGAAATTCATAAGAGATCAATCATTTTTTAAAAATAATAGAAATTAATTTATTTTTTTAAATACTTTAAAGTAAAAATTAATAAATCGCGGGAAGCGCGGATAAATTATAATAGCAGGAGATCGAAAAGACTTTCACTCTGAAACTTCAAAATATCTTTCTTAATTTTTCACATTTTGTTTTTTTATTAAATAATTCCTTGCATTTGATATGATTATGATTAGTCATTAATTGTACCTATTAAAGTTATATTAAATATACTTTATTTTATACTTAAAACAAAAGTTTAGCCAATAATTATTATAATTATCTATATAAAATATTTGAATTATTATTTGTTTATTAGAACATTTTAATTATTATATTAATACAAAATATTAATTATCCATATAAAAGTACAATTATTTCAAATTAAAATGATAAAATATAATTATTTATATAGTTCATTTCTAATCCTTATTCAAAATCACTAAAAAAAATTCGGCAATAATAAATAAACGGTTTTAACTTTTCAATAAATTCGTAATCATTGACTGTAAGAATCATGATAAGTTACGGAAGTATATAAATTTTCCAATTAAAATCTACAATTTAAAATACAAGTAATTTTATATAATATACTTTTACACATGAATAAAATTACACATGGGATGTGATCAACTCGATTAAATTTAACCAATCCAACCTTTTTCTTTATTAATTAAATTAATAAAAAAGTTATACATCCGTTGTTTCAATATATTATGTTGGAATAAATTAATATTCTAACTAAACACATTCTTATACTATTATTAATCAATTAATCGCGCATGTATGTTTTGAGATGGGCGTCGACTTTGAATAACATTTTATTTAATATTTAAAAAATTTTATTACAAAAATTATGTTGACATTGTAATTTGGTGGGAAAAAAAATAAGAGGCCTTTATGTAGTTGTTGAAGTTGATAATATGTTGATAATATGAAGCATGACTTATCATTTGAATTCTATTTTGATTGTCATACAACCAAATTTATCGATACTTTTAATCACATTCACATTTTGCTTCGTTTTTCCGTCACACACACAAATTATCAACAAACTAAGCAATCACGTCTTTCATAATGACATCGACAACAAAAATATTTCAAAAGTGTTACTTTTACTTATCAATTGTCAAACTTTACAAATATTTATCAAATGAATTTCAAAAGCATTTTTTATGCAACAAAATACTCCCTCCGTCCCAATGGGATGTTAACGTTTGCTTTTTGCACGGAAACCAAGATAGTGAGTGTAATATTGTTAAAATAAATGAAGTAGTGGGTATAATAGTGATTTTATAGTTAAAATAAGTTAAGTAGTGGATGTAATAGTGTAAAGTATTGTTAAAATAAGTGAAGTAGTGAGTGTAATAGTGTTAAAACTTACTCCCTCTGTCCCATCCATTTCTTTACAATTTCTTTTTTGGGACGTCCCACCAATTCTTTACATTACTAAAAATAGTAACTTTTAACAATAAAATATATTATTACATCCACTACTTCACTCCACTTTTTCAACACTTTATACTATTACACCCACTACTTCATTTATTTTAACAATAAAATCACTATTACACCCACTACTTCATTTATTTTAACAATATTACATCCACTATTCTTGGTCTCCGTGCCCATGCTCCATGTAAAGAAACTATCGGGACGGAGGGAGTACTATTTTAGGAAATGTTAACAATCTATTGTTATATCCCAAAATAGAAAGTGTTAAGACTCAAAAGAGACGGAGGGAGTATATGTCATCAATATTTTCGAAAATATTATTAACACTTAAGAGTTTAACTAAAACACGTTTTCTTTCTGCTAATTCTTTTCTCTATTTAATTACATTTACATAAGTTTTAATTTATTATATAAACTTTCAAATATTAAAACTCAACGAACAATAACGTTATATATATAATTTTTTAAAATATTTTCGTGCCGCTCGTAGCGCGGTTTTATTACCTAGTTAAAAGTAATGTTTCGAAATATGCTTCTAAGCAAGAGTTATATCTCGATTAGTTTCGTTAAAAAGCGTGCAAACAAGCTAGCTCATTTGATGGTTAAAGCTTGTCAAGTGGAGACATAAATATACAAAATATATAGTTGGAATTTTTCTTTTGCCAAACCTGAAAAGTCTTGCGAATATTTTACAGTATGTTAACAATTTTTATTTTAATAACTTTCGAACTCTCAATACCGGGTAGGGGGCGTGGGAGATATCGTCAGACCTACACTTTCTTCGTAATTATATAATTACATTTTCCTAATCGGAGAAATTCCTTTACTATTGCAGTCTGCAGAAAAGATGAACCAGTTAAAGCTTCTTTCAACATGTATCATTCTTTGCTCTGTATTTATATATTTGATACACAAATTTTGTGCATGACGATTTTTTTTTCCTATGTACAACTTTTATTAGTTACTTTGTTACTATAATTGCATAGTCAAGATCATTTGCATGATAGTTTTTTGTTCCTATATTGTGATCTTTGTGTTCTGCTTGTTTTATTCTGTGTATTCTTGTTTTATTGTTGTTGTAGGTTCAACTATGAAGAAGAGTTAGGGAATCATCTGGTGGGCTCAGATCTTCTTCAAAATTGTTGGACTGCCATTTTGGAGCTTTACAGACAAAATTCTCAAACTCATCAAAATTTGTTGCAATCTGTTACATACAAACGTTTTAATGCTCAAACAGATGTTACTATTATAGCTTTTGTATGCTCACCAATTTGTAATATACAAAATCTTCAAGGTGAGGGTAGAGATTTAGTTTCGTCGGCAACTCTTCGAGAGACTTTTAGTTTTCTTCTCTTTGATTCATCATGTTCCATACACAAAGCTGCTGTACATCTTTATCAATCTCTTCATGCTCAACTTGTTCAAGAAAAGGTAGCATATCTCAACCTCTGTGTGTGTGTGTGTCTTTGTGTTATTGTGTTGTGTGTTTATAGTATACTAGATGATAACCCGTGCGAAGCACGGGCTCGGGAATTTATATTAATTAATTACTAATTTTTTATTTAATTCAATATTTATAAAAATATATTATAAAATTATAAAAAGAACTATGTTATTTGCATAAAAAATTTATACGATTAACAAACTATAAACTTAGATTGTTTAATAGAAGTGCATGGAAACATGTTTCAGTTGTTTTCATTGAAAAATATTTAAGATAAATGATCGTAATCTTTTTTTATTCTAAAGTTATAATAAAAAAATTACGATTAACAAAATATAAACTTAGATTGTTTAATAGAAGTGCATGGAAACACGTTTCAGTTGTTTTCATTGAAAAATATTTAAGATAATTGATCGTATTCTTTTTTTATTCTAAAGTTATAATAAAAAATTGCTAATACAATATAAGAATTATAATAATAATAAAATTTCAATTTTATTATGTTTTTTTAAAAAATAACATATAATCGCAGGGAAAATTGTTCTAGAGTATTGTATAGAAACATGTTCTAGTTGTTCTCCTTGAAAAATCTTTCGGAGAATTGATCGTATTATTTTTTTATTCTAAATTATGATTAAAAAAATTGTATTATAATAGGATTTCAATTTTATTATTTTCTTTAAAAAATAACATAGAATATAAGGGAAATATGATTCTAGGGGTGAAACTAATTTTTTTATTTAAAATTGTAATAAAAGAATTATAATTATAATAGGATTTCTATTTTATAAAAAAAACATAGAAACAGAATTATAGTAGAAATAGGATTGTAGGGATGAAACCAAAATATAGTACGAACCAAAAAGGAGTGAAACCAAAATATAGTGCGAACCAAAAAGTGATACTGTTAAAAGGGTGTTTCGCTTATTAATAAAGGTTATAGATTAAAAGCTAAACAAGTCTCCCCGAGGTGTTCTGTACTGCTAATTTGTACCCCGGTCTTGAAATTTGCATACTTGCTACTTGGGCTATTTAACATGTATACTGGGTTAGGCTCCAGAGAGAACATCCTTAAAAAGAGAACGAGAGAACACATCATCTAACCATTGAATCTATTATATCTAATGGTCCCGCCAACAACACCCAATACAAAAAAGTCTTATAATTTTACCCTCTATCCATTCATTAAAATAAATATATAAAAAATTTTTAAAAATAATAATGATGATGATGTCACTGTGACGTCACAATAGGTTTTTAAATTTTTTTAAAAAAAAATTTAAAATTTTTTTGTTGAATGGATAGAGACTAGAATTATAAGACTTTTTTGTATTGGGTGCCCCTGGCGGGGCCATTAGATTTAATAGATTAAATGGTTAGATGATGTGTTCTCTCGTTCTCTTTTTAAGGGTGTTCTCTCTAGAACCTTGGCCCATGTATACTTATTTACTACTTGGGACGAGGGAGTACTAAGTAGCAAGTAACATGATAATCTTGATTATAAGTCCGGAGTTTTCACCTTTCACGGAAACTGAATATGTAGTCTACTCCAAGAAGCAAGAAGCAGTGACGGATCTAGAGCATTATGTGAGGGGGTCCAAAAATTCTTAAAATTTTTGAACCGCGCGACGCGGATTTTTTTTCACTAAATCATGCAAAAAATGAAAATTTTTCACTAAATCATGCAAAAAATAGATATTTTCCACTAAATTATACAAAAATGGATATAAAAAAGGACAAATAAACAATCTAGGAGGGTTCGGGAACAAGTAAATGATAGGGCATAGATAGATTTTTTTTTTTTAAAAAAAAATCAAAATTCCCCCAACCTAGGAGGGGTCAGGGACCCCCTAACCCCAAGTCCGTCCCTGCCAAGAAGTATAAGTTAAGGTCTACATACATATTACCCTCATCGAATCTGATGTGAATTGGAATGCGTTGGGTATGTAGTTTATGCTGCTGTGTAGTGATCAACGTTTTCTCTTTTTAGAAAATGATTTCATTGGAAATGTTCTTCTAACTTTTTAAACCTCTAGCAAGTATTGGCTTTTAGAGTATAGACTAGTAAGTTGACTTGACAATGTGAAAAATAAGATCAGACTAATCCTGGGTGTGCTTATTTATCCTTCTGCAGATTGATATAGCAAAACCCTTAGTTATTACCGGACACGCTCTTGGAGGATCTGTAGCCTCACTTTTCACATTATGGCTGCTACAAACTTCTTACTCGGAAATGCATCGAAACACTAAACGCCCAGTTTGCATGACTTTCGGCTCACCCTTACTTGGTGATGATGGCCTTCACAAAATTATATTAGGACGACCATCTTGGAATTCATGCTTTGTGCATGTAGTCTCAAAGCAGGACCAGTTTCCAGGATTATACGTACATCTCAACCCACAATACCATTGTATCTGAGCCAAGTTTTGAACCTAGCCTTTACAAGCCTTTCGGATTATATCTCTTTTGTTCAGGAACCGGTTTTGCCTGTTTCTCGGAACCTGGCTTCGTCTTGGAACTGTTGGGGGCCTTTGGTTCGAAGAATATGCAATTAACTAATTATGGATTCGTTTTAGAAAGCCTAAAAGACAAGGCAATTGTTAAAGACAGGAATCTAGGTGGATGGAATAATAATTCATTACGTACTGGCATCATATTAAAGCTACAAGCAATTGGAATTCATGAAATGCAGGTATTTTTTCTAGCCATCTCAACCATATTTCACAAATTTCTTATTTTCTCTTCTTAAAAATAACAAATAATTGTGTTAAATTGTCAACACCCAACAGAAGAATAATCAGGGGCGGAACCAGGGGAGGGCTAGCCCCGGCGCCAGCCCGGGTCCGGAAAAAAAAAAATAAGTAAATTTTTTTTTTTAGCCCGGGTCAAATTTAAAAATGGTATATATAATTTTTTAGCCTGGGTTGAAATATTAAATAGAGGTATTAGTTTGGTTTTTAATTGTGTGTATATCCTTTTGTTGTATGATTTAGTGAAAAATATTCGATTTTTGTATGATTTAGTGAAAAATATCCAATTTTTGCATGATTTAGTGAAAAAAAAATCCGCGCTTCGCGCGGCTTATCCTGAAATTTCCCACACCCCGGAATATAGAGCTAGATTAGCCTGGGGTCCAAAAAAATCCTGGTTCCGCCACTGAGAATAATGAACTCATCAGAAGAATTGAAGGGAAGCTGGAATCCTTGAAAAGTAAACATTATGTGTTAGATTTTGAAGAGAAGTTCAAGAATATGAAAATAAACATGGCTCACCTGGAATGGTACAAGAAGACGACGAGGAGTCTAGGAGGATACTATGACAGTTATAAAAGTTCGTCCAGAAGCAGAGGTGAAAGCCTGAGCAAAGTTAAAATCGTCAAACACCAGGAAAGCCTCAAGAAGTTTTGGAAGAAATCTGTATCTGAAGCAAAGAGAACTGCAGGAAAATCCTTCTCAGATCGTTGTTTCCTTATGGCTGGAAATTACTATAGGAGGATGGTGGAACCACTTGAAATTGCAGAATACTACAAAGTTTACAAACAAGGACAGAAGGATTACTGGTCCGAAGGAAGATCAGAGCATTATATTTTGTTGGAAAAATGGCTGGAAGTCGAAGAGCCAAGCAGTAGTAGACGGAGGACTAAAGCGTGTAGTTTCAATGAGGATTCTTGCTTTTGGGCGTATGTGGAGGAGGCCTTAATCTTACTCAAGTTGTTAAAGGATGAAGAAAGCTGTCCCGTGGTAAACAAGGATATATTCAGAAAGCTGGGAAAGTTTGAAGAGTATGTAATGGAATCAATAAATATGCTAAAGGTAGACCCTGAGATTTTCTTGGCAGGAAGCAGTTTTAGAACATGGTGGAGCATATACAGCAATAAGAAAGGAAGCTCGTACCATTCCCCTTCGGCTGAGTATATGAAAAATAAAAGTTATCGAGCTTACGCATAATGTGGTTAGGGTGAGCAATGCATGGCTACTTTACTTAATGAGAATCCAGCAAAACAGTCTGAGACATCATATCCTCAGTTATGCATTACATTTTTTTTCATTTTCGTCCGATGCATTTCTGTTTATTTATTTTCTTTGAATGAAAGCACAAGAATAAATCTTGATTTCCAGGATTTTTCTTGCTGTATATATATATGGAGGAGATCAGATACTGATGCAGTGATGCCTTATAAGTACCAACTTACATTAACAGTACTACCTGACATGAATATACTTAAACGAAATCAAACATATTGTGACTTGTATCATTTCAAAATACCATGTGCTGTACATATTTTCCTCAGTGAGTAAAAGCTATTTCCATAAAAATCCCTGGTTTTGGAGATATGAATATGCTTCTATGCATATACAAAGTTAAAAATTTCTTCCTTGAATAAATCTGTAATCATTCAAACAAGAAACAGGGGAGCAAGTTGTAGAAGCGGTACCAATGTGTTGGGGACGAATTTCCTTGCAAACAAGAAACAAATTGTGCTTGTATTCCCATTATAAGTACAGTTATTACCATACCTAATTTGGTTCAAAAACTCCAGAGACACGGATCTCTTGTCGAATCTTTCAGGGTGCGGACCGCTCTTAGACCAATCAACCCAAGTAATGCTCCTATTCGAGTTCAAACCCGATGAAGATACCACATTCACAAGTGTTGGGATGTAATGCTCGTCAGAGTAACATGGAATGTGGCAGAACTGGTCAAAGATCGAATAATATTTTTTGTCTGATATAATCTTAATAGCCAAATTCCGGTTTACTTCAAACCATTGTGAACCTTTTCGCCAGTCTGCGATTGATAATGTAGGATACATTTGATTGTTGTATCGCCCCCGACCGACTTTTCTTGGATCGTCATATGAAGCTACAAAGGTCTCGTTGGTGTTTATGAGGTAGTTGTAAATTGTAGTGAAGTTGAACAAGGGGATGCAAGTCTCAGAAAGTAAGAGAAACCTTTTGTTAGAGAAGTCGAGAAGAGCATTTGCCAAGAGGCGCCTCTCAGCATCAATCATCGACAATTTTCCCCATTCAACTGGCTGTATGAACACAACAGAATTGTAATTACTAATTAGTACGTAATCTCAGGTAACTGTTAAGTTACTGATTATCTCAAAACTTTACGGTGTTAAAAGGACTTAATACGAATTCCATGCTTATGTTTTAATATTTCCCTAGCTTGTCATCTTACTAGGAGATTGCTGGGTCAAAAGAACTATGATACGATACCATGTTAATTTACCAATTGCTATAAATCCTAATGTGTTTGAAAGAAAGCTTAATATTTCTATCCTGTTAAAAGTTATCATAATCAGATCGGAAAAATGAGAGGATAGTTTAGTAACTAGTCCTGAAGCTCGCGAGTTGTGACACTAAAATATGAAACATTTAAAAAAAATTCAATGAGAAAACTGACCTTGCTGGGAATTCGTCTTCCACGAAAAACAGAGTCGTCTGGAAGTGATTCAGTATACGATGGATCAGAATGAATGTAAATAGAGTAAAAGCCCTGATGGCCTTTAAAGAATTTCTCCCAGAGAGGACCTAATGGCAAAGGTCCCTTGGTCAAAAACATGAAAGAAATTTTAGGAGTATGTTCATACGGATATTCCTGAATTTGAGGAACCATTGAAGCCCGCCAAAACAATTCATCGTCGTCCATGTTGTGTGTGACATTTTCCTTGTACGCTACTGCATAACCTCTCTTATAAGCTGGTTTGATGTTCAGTATGGGTACAGACAATGCAGGGATTGGTAATTTAGGAAGCGATAATGCTGATGGTACCGACGATAAACGAGATAACATATGAGATTTTGATACTAATGAGAAGCTTTTAAAACTTAAACTGGCAGTTATTCCAATACACAACCCTACAGCAAAGAAAAGAATAGTAAGGACATGCCTCAACTGCAAACAGGCAAGAACATGCTTCACAGAAGACGCGGATTGAGCATTTTCTTCGCCCATTGGCAACATATATCCGGTTTTCGTGCCTTGGCCGGGGAAGAAACACCGAAACTTATAGACTACAGAGCTCTGATTACAGGTTTAAGAACTTCACATGCATGAAGTATCAGATGAAAACAAGAGAATGCATATAAGCAAGTTATCAAAAACTGCAAGTGCAGTTTATGATTTGTTTTGATCAAGTTGTTGTATCTACAAATTTGGCAAATAGTCAAATTTCTTGAAGTGCACATTAGATATTTTTATTTGTGCACCAAACTAGAAAGTGGGATTGTGCATGCATATATTGAGTATAAAGCAAGTTTTTGACTTTCTCAAATTATTGTCTTCACATGAAATAATGTATTCCCTTCCTTTCAAATTATTAGTCCATTTTCAAAAAAAAAATTGTTTCAAAATAATTTTCACTTCTATTTTCAAGACAATTATTTATTTAATTTTTTTGCATTACTCTTGATTTTATTTCCAAGATTGACTTTATGTTCTTATTTTTGCTAACCATTGTAATAAATATAGGTAAATATAGAATTAGATCATCAATGTTTGAATTTCTTAACATGCAAAATTCTTTCAAAGTGAATTACTTATTTAAAAAGGTGGAAGTATTATAAATATGAAATTGTGTTTAGTTTGATAATCAAGTTGCTAATCATTCATTGAATGCAAATTTCTTTTCTTTCTTAACAGAGAATATAATATGAAGATCAATGATAAACTTTAATTTGCATTGTTACAAACTTACAATCCATCAGGTTTTTGAAAATGGTCAACATTTTCTCAATAGAGTGCAACTATGATTTTGACTCATTTTTCAAAATCAAATATTCACTCGTAAGAAAATAAGAACGGCTGGATTATGATCCGGTATAAAAAAAACTGGATTAATAATTAATATGCATGATTATCAGCAGAGCCACCGAGAAACCCAGCAAAAATCTTACTCCCTCCGTGGTCCGTCCCATAATATATCAACCGGTTTGATTTTTACGGAAATTAAGAAAATGTAATAAAAATATAGTAAAGTTAGTTGAAAAATGGGTTTTGGGAGTTATCAATATTTAATAATAGATTTGAGATAGTGGAGGAAAGTAGTGGACGTAATAGTATTTATTTAATATAAAAAAGAGTATGAAATGAAGAATTATTGGATGTAATAGTAAAAAATAATGTTCAAAAATAATAAATATAATAGGTTCATTATTTTTAGGAAGTCCTGAAAAAAGATAAAATTCATATAAAATGGGACGGAGACTGAACAAGTACTATGCAATTGCTCTACCATCACTTTCGACTTGGATCGATCATAGCTACATAAAAACACTCATGAAAAAAGATAAAATTCATATAAAATGGGACGGAGACTGAACAAGTACTATGCAATGGGTCCAGATCCTCTGTCCCCTTCCTCCGTGTCCCCTTGTGTCCCCTGCTCCTTTTAGTACAAAAAGAGTGTCCCTGTGGGGTCCATTTTAATAATTAACAAAAATGGGCTCCACAAAAACATTTTTTTTGTATTAAAAACAACAGGGGACACAAAGGAGACACGGAGGAAGGGGACAGAGGATCCAAGCTCCTATGCAATTGCTCTACCATCACTTTCGACTTGGATCGATCATAGCTGCATAAAAGCACTCACGCTAAATTGTTTCATTTTCGTGATTTTTTATTTTTTCATATTAAATGCACTCCCGTACGTTTCTATTAAAATCATCATATTTGTTTGATACATGATTATATAGAGTTCCACTCTATGGAGAACCATCTTACGTGGAGAACCGTGGAGAACCACTTAAAATGCATTAAAATTGTCCTTTATATAAGGCCCCTGGCGGGGCCCCTTCACATAAAAGTCTTATAATTCTACCCTCTATCCAATCATCAAAAGGAAAAAAAATTAAAAAATTTTAAAAAAAAATTTTTAAAAAATGTTGCCACGTCATCATTTTGTGAAAATTTTAAAAAAAAACTTTTTTGTAATTTTTTTATAAATAGATAGAGAATATAATTATAAGACTTTTTTGTGAAGATGCTCCTGCGGGGCCCTTATATATAAAGCAATTTTAATGCATTTTAAGTGATTCTCCACGTAAGATGGTTCTCCATGGAACAATGGCCTGATTATATATATCTCATATCTATTCATGAGTTGCATTTTATGACTAATAAAAATTCTTAATTTTGGTTTTAAGAACACATAAAATATAGGAGTAAACTAAAATTTTAACAATATTCACCGAACGTTAATATGTATATAATACTTCGTTACCTCTGTTTCAAAAGTGTAGGTTTTCTCCTTGTCACAAAAGTGTCCTTTTATGGATGTCTTGAATATGTGCTTTACTTTTGTGGATAAAACGAAATGCATCAATTGTTTTTTCAATAAATGTAATACATTTTAAAGTTGATTAAAATATAATTTAATATGGATATTTTTTAAAAAAAGGAATGCG
This sequence comes from Kitagawia praeruptora, assembly GCA_037693485.1. Taxonomy (NCBI): domain Eukaryota; kingdom Viridiplantae; phylum Streptophyta; class Magnoliopsida; order Apiales; family Apiaceae; genus Kitagawia; species Kitagawia praeruptora. The sequence goes on along the minus strand of CM075354.1, from coordinate 6,172,297 downwards.
TAATTTTAATTAATTAATTGATTCGCAAAAGAAAAGAAAATATGTGTGTTCAAGAGATTTTTCGGTAAAGAAAATAAAATAAGAGAAGAAAAAGTAAAAGAAGAGAAATAAAAAAGATAATCTCTCGTATTTTTCCAAGTTTTTGTGGAAATGAAAGAAAATTTTGGAGAAAGGATATGAATTGAAGAAATTTTTTTAAAAAGGTAAATTAGAGATCCTCTCCAAATTATTCCATTTTTAGAAAGGAGATTATGGGTTGTTAAAATTTTCTTTCCACATCTCTTGTTTTTTTTCTTGAAAAAAATTAGGAGGTGATTTGGGAAAAAAATGTTAAAATTTTTTCCTGTTTTCTCTTCTATCATTAATTTAACTCGGAAGCACAGGGATTGTGTAGATGTATCAATAGGTAAACGCTTAAAATTACTAGTCATCAGGCGATATAATTCACTGTTTTATAGCCATCATGATAGTGCATTACTCCCTCCGTCCCTTAAAATTCTTCCCATTTCTCTTGGACACGTTTGCCAACGCACACTTTTACTTGTTAATATCTTTAATTTCGTATTAGTATTGAATATAGAAACTTACTGTATTAAAGTACTCATAAATACGAATCCAACAAGATCACTCATGACTATATTTTGTTTTATAGATTAGACGTAAATTAATAATTTGTCTTTTGTTATGAACAGTCCCGACATTCTAAATGAAAAAAATAATAAGGGATAGAGGGAGTAATAATTAGGGTGGAAGTTATTTGATCGGATTTGTTAGACAGAATAGCACTCGCTAGATTTTTGCATACTTCCGTTGACTACATGGATAAAATTGTTCATGTATCACTGGCATATGTTAGGCTTATTATGGGGGTGTTTGGCTCTCCTTTTTTTAAGGACTTATTGACTTATTTTCGGGTAAAAATTTTATATTTTGATAATTTTTTTTTGTACAAGTATTTAATGTATGTCTGAGATTTAATAAGTTGCAAAAATAAGTTGGAAAATAAGTTGAAAAGTTAGGAATCTCTAACTTTGTCTTAAAATAAGTTGACTTATTCTGAAAATAAATTCTCCCAAACACCCCATATATTCCAAGCTAGCTCTCCTCTTCTTTGACACGATATCAATAACATGGTATTACGTTTATGTCTGCGCTACTTATCACATACTCCCTCCGTCTTGGTATGTGTTTCTCGTTTTGACTTTTTACATTATTCATTATAAAAGGTTGACTACTAATTTACGCATAATTTATAAAACAAAATATAGTCATGAGTGATCTTGTTGGATTCGTATTTACGAATATTTTAATACAGTGAAGTTTTTAAATTTAATACTAATAAGAAATTGAAGATATTAACGATAAAAAATGTGTGTTGACAAACGTGTTTTAAAAAAAAAAGGAAACATATTAGATAGATGGAGTAGTATTTAGTTATTGAATAATATATGGATATCTAACACTGTGTTCCCGAAACAAAGAAAGAAAAGAAAAGAATAGAAAATGAATAATTTTTTTCTGTCCAAATCTTTCCAAAAGTGAGAAGAAAATTTTGGAAACAAATATACATAAAATTTCTTTCTAAATCTTTAGAAATCAATTCTTTTCTTTCCTAAAAAATCATTCAGAAACAAGTTGAAGAAATTAAGGGGGTGGTATTGTATTATAACTTTAAATGACTTTTATTGACTTCTAAAATGTTAATGACTTTTGTTAATTTGATAAACTTTTAATAACTTTTAAGGAGTTCTTATATTTCATCATTACTTTTACAGACTCTTTTATATTGACTTTTGAGGAATTTTACTTACATTTAATGACTTTTGATCGATAACTTTTACAGACTTTTTTATATTGACCTTTGAGGAGTTTTACTTACATTTAATGACTTTTGATCGATAACTTAAATTAATATGAATATAAAATTATAAATACGTAACATATAAAAAATGTAATAAATAATAAGTTTATATTAAAAATTATATAACAAGAAGATCAAATTATTGATATTTCACCAATATTATATATATATATATATATATATATATATATATATATATATATATATATATAGGGTTGGACTCCATAAAGAACACTTTAAATAAAGAACAACAAAGAACACCTCATATCTAATAGATCCATTGCCCCTGGCGGGGCCACCCAATACAAAAAGTTCTTATTTTTTTAGGCTCTATCCATCCAGCAAAAAAAAAAAAAAAAATTTGAAAATTTTACTGTTCATCGATGACGTCATCAGTGACGTCATCATGAACAGTAAAATTTTCAATTTTTTTTTTGCTGGATGGATAGAGCCTAAAAAAATAAGAACTTTTTGTATTGGGTGCCCCTGGCGGGGCCAATGGATCGATTGGAATAAATGATTTTATAGTGTTCTTTATTGTTCTTTATATAAGAGTGTTCTTTATTGAGCAAAGGCCTATATATATATATATATATATATATATATATATATATATACACAATTGTAATATAAACTATTATTAAATTATTGATTTTTAATTTTTAATCTTGGATATATATGTATGTAGGTCACAGTAGCGAGCACTGTATACTCCAACTGTATCGGTTATCATAGGCGAAAGGCTGAAAGTGCTAGAGGCATAGTAACTGAGGAAAAGATCTTCAAAGGTTTATCATTTAACCAAAGGATATGTAATGTATTTCCGAAAATTTAGACAATAAAACTTTAATGTCGGAAAATAAACATCTAAAGATCTTGAACTTGAAGTCCACGTAAGAGAAAAGATGACATTAAAACTCAGAAAATAAAATTTTTAAGTAAAGTAAACTTTTTTACAACAAAATCTAAACGAAAAGAAAATTATATAATTAATAATTAATACAAATAGAAATCCAACCAAAGGGGATCCCTTTGGTTAGACTTGTCAAATATCCAAATGGTATAAAATCAAGTAAAAAGTATAATTTTATCCTCCAACAACAATATATAGTTTAATTAAATTTAAAATAAAAATAAAGATAAGTAAAAAAGGACTCAATAATTTTTATTTTTTTTGCAAATGAATATGTGTAAATATGAACATTAACGATCTTAACATTCACAATAAATACATAAAAATTAAACTTAAATCAAAACTAAAAAGATACTAGAAGCTAAAAACTTTCAAGTTAAAAAGTAAATCAGTCAAATCAAAGAGATAATATTTGACAAAAAAAATCAAAGGGATAATAACCATCGTTCATAATTTAAGAGAGAAGATATTCTATTTGGGAAAGAGAAGTGACAAAATTCTAATATAAATGAAATTGAAGAAAATAAAATAATAATATAGAAGTCATGTGAAATCTTACCTCAAACCTCATGACTTTTCACATTAGATCTCTAATTATATTTTAAGTTAAAAGTCATAAAAAGTCATTAAATGTAATTGTCATTGCAAATTCATGATTTTTTGAATAACAGTCTACTTTTAAAGAGTTGTTAAAAGTTTAAATTGAATAACACCTTACTTTTAATGACTTTTTAAAAGTTGGTAAAAGTCTTAATTCAATAACACCATACTTTTAAATACTCTTTAAAAGTTAGAATTGAATACCACATGACTTTTAAAATCCTTAAAAGTCATTAAAAGTTGGTATTGAATACCACCCCCTAAATTTCTCACTTTCTTTTCTTTTCTTCCTATAAAATGTTTCTAGAACATATAAGAATTTTGGATTCCTCTTAGTGCCAAGATGATATTTCTTGCATCCCTAATAGGGGGTTGTTGTTCACCTTGATGACGATGTCCATCATCGGAAGCTCTGTCCAGAGGGATTGCACGACCATTGTTGTCAACAACGATTCGAGTGATAGTAGATCTGACATGTTGAGACGTTTCGCCGACAGTAAAGTTGCTGAATGGATTGTAGGTACGAATAGGAGTTTGGTAGGATGTTTGACGAGCCATCGGTGACTGACTTAATATCGATTTATCTTCTTCTTTTTTCTCTAAACGGTTCCCACAGACTGCGCCAAATGTTGAAGCCGATTTTCGTCAAGGACGAAACTTCAAGATTAAATTTATATTTGGGTCTTCGGAGGACGAAGCTTCAAGATTAAATTTATATTTGGGTCTTCGGATAGAGATAATAAGAATAAAGATGTAAATATAAGAATACAATTAGGGTTTTTGAGATATTTGGGACTGCTCTTGAGAATTTGTAATCGGGTGTGTGATTTTCGGATCCTCTCAAGGTGCCTACGTACCCTATTTATAGGGATCAAGTCCACGTAGTTCTATTCGATTTAAGATTGTATTTTCGGCAATATTTGACCAAGCCCAAATCTTTTGTCTTTGGCGGCAAGTAATTTCCATATTTGAGATGATATTGTCTTTGGCGACAAGTATCTAGATCTTTCTAGAATTTGGTCTCCAATCATATAATTTCTTTCCGGCGCCTTAAGCATTGGGCTCGATTTCAGGGCTGTTCTAGTGGATTGGACTCATTAGATTCAGACAAGCCCATGTAAAAATAACCATCAGATACGAACTTAGAGGTCCATGCTTCGAATACAAAATTAATATATTTTTTGTATCAACAATTATAACATCCACTGCTAAATACCAAGAAGGTTCTTGTAGTGGAACATTACTTAAGCCTCCTCAAACTGCACACGGCTAGAAATTTCAGAGTTTTATGCACATGCACCTGCTCAGCTAAGCTTTAAGGAAAGTAGGTGTAAGCGTAGACCAGTAATTTCAATTTTTTATAAAATTAATTTTCTAGTACTCCGTAATTACTAGTGCTGTGTTGGTTGAATTAGTGGAGAGAATTAATTAGTTTTCAGTTCATTCTCTTTTCTTCCTTGGCAAGTCTCTTGTAATGGTTACTGTCTGCAACTTTTAGAAATCTCCTTGTACTTCTTGTAATAGAGATTTTGAGTTTTCAATGATTCGTATCAGTTCATCTTTACCGTAGTTCAATTAATTATAGAAATAACCAAGAACAAAATCACGTCTAGAACAATGTTGGTGGATGTGAAATAAAACAAACATATTAAGGTTTCATTCTCAAAAACATAAATTAGATATGAAAAAGTTATTAGTACAGGAAAATGATGTAATTTAATCATATGCCCAAGCAAGTCCAATAGCTTTGTTACTGATTTTCTTATCTTCCGTACTAAAAACCACACCAAACGACGACACATTCTTGGAAATCTCTAGTCATCACCATTAGTCATCACCACAATCTTTTCGCTCGGTGTGCTTCGTCAAACCCTGGTGAAATGAATGTATGATTTAGTTGCCTAATGGAACAATACCTCCACTTGCATTATAAGAGAAACTGAGGTTGAGATTATCATAAATTCATAATAAATCTGCAATTTATTTTCACTATTTCCAAAATAGACAACTAGAAAATGAACGTCAAAAATAAAAAGTAAAAATAAAAAGTATGGACTAGTTGCAGTGCAACTCTCTCCTTAATTAGCTAGGTAAAAGGAAGTGGTATATACAATAAAAAGTATGGACTAGTTGCAGTGCAACTCGTCAAAAATCGAAACTTTCTTGGAAATTACTCAATATATTTTTAATTCGATTATACCTACCAATTAAGTGATTGTGTAGTCACTAATTAAACGTTTTTAACTAAAATTAAGTAATTTTTGCACATTTACTTTTGTTAATAATAGCTATTTGCAATTTTACTAAACTATTTGCAATTTTACTATACTAAGTTTCAAAATTGCAAAAATACTAACCCTAACCCTTCCCCCCTCCTTCCCTCCTCTTTCACAGACGCCTGTGTACCTTTATTTATTTATTTATTTATTTATTTATTTATTTATTAATTTATTTTAAAGATGGGATGCTATTTTGGTGGATTTGGATTTGGGTAGCATGACCCCGCAGGGGCAACCACTTTCAACTGAACATGCAACTAAATTTCTGATTTCATGTTCCATTTTTCAAAAGTGATTCACTTCACTTTTGAAAAATGGAACATGAAATCAGAAATTTAGTTGCATGTTCAGTTGAAAGTGGTTGCCCCTGCGGGATCATGCAACCCAAATCAGCAACTGAATGCAACCCAAATCAGCAACTGAATGCAATTTTTTTTAAGGTGAGATTCTATTTTGGTGGATTTGGGTTGCATGGCCCCGCAGGGACAACCACTTTCAACAAGTTGAATATGGTTGCATTTGGTTGAATATTGCCCCTGGCGGGGCTTTGCAACCCAAATCAGCAACTGAATGCAACTTTTTTTTTAAGGTGGGATTCTATTTTGGTGGATTTGGGTTGCATGGCCCCGCAGGGGCAACCACTTTCAACTGAATGCAACCACTTTCAACAAGTTGAATATGGTTGCATTTGGTTGAATATTGCCCCTGGCGGGGCCTTGCAACCTAAATCAGCAACTGAATGCAACTTTTTTTTTAAGGTGGGATTCTATTTTGGTGGATTTGGGTTGCATGGCCCCGCAGGGGCAACCACTTTCAACTGAATGCAACCACTTTCAACAAGTTGAATATGGTTGCATTTGGTTGAATATTGCCCCTGGCGGGGCCTTGCAACCCAAATCAGCAACTGAATGCAACTTTTTTTTTTAAGGTGGGATTCTATTTTGGTGGATTTAGGTTGCATGGCCCCGCAGGGGCAACCACTTTCAACAAGTTGAATATGGTTGCATTTGGTTAAATATTGCCCCTGGCGGGGCCTTGCAACCCAAATCAGCAATTGAATGCAACTTTTTTTTTAAGGTGGGATTCTATTTTGGTGGATTTGGGTTGCATGGCCCCGCAGGGGCAACCACTTTCAACAAGTTGAATATGGTTGCATTTGGTTGAATATTGCCCCTGGCGGGGCCTTGCAACCCAAATCCACCAAAATCATCCCACCTTAAAAAAAAAGTTGTATGTGGGGTTGTATTTGGTCGAATGTGGTTGCATTCAGTTGAATATGGCCCCGCCAGGGGCCTTGCAACCCAAATCCACCAAAATCATCCCACCTTAAAAAAAAGTTGCATGTGGTTGCATTCAGTTGCTGATTTGGGTTGCATGACCCGCAGGGGCAACCACTTTCAACTGAACATGCAACTAAATTACTGATTTCATGTTCCATTTTTCAAAAGTGATTTTCGACCTATTTTTTGGACTCTGGTATATATATATATATATTAGAATCCAAAAATGAGGTCGAAAATGGCAATTGAAAAATGGAACATGAAATCAGAAATTTAGTTGCATGTTCAGTTGAAAGTGGTTGCCCCTGCGGGGCCATTCAACCAAAATCCACCAAAATAGCATCCCATCTTAAAAAAAAAGAAAAAAAGGACACAACGGGTGAAACTGACGCACATGGAGGGCACATGGGGAGGGGGGAAGGGTTGACCTAATTTGTAAGTATAGTAAAATTGCAATTAATTCAAAGAGATAGTATATTTGCAAATAGAAACTTTAAACATAGTATTTTTGGTAAATATCCAAATTAAATTAAGCTAAAATTTATAATGTTTGTGCTTTATGTCTTTGCTGACAGGTTATGTACTTTCACATTAATGCATGAAGTATATAAGATGAAAACAAGAAAATGCATGCATGTTACAGGGATTTATGTTTAAAAAAACGGCAACTGCAGTTTATGAATTGTTTCGATCAAGGTCTTGCATGTACATGGTAGTTTGGCACATAATCAAATTTTTTAAAGTGCGAACAATGTGGGTGTTTGGGGTATCTTAAAATAAGTAACTTATGACTTATAAGCACTTATGTCATATAAGTGATAAGTGGAGCAGAGATTATAAGTCAGTAGAGTGTTTGGTAAATCAGAACTTATAATCAGTAGACTGTTTGGGTAAATCAGAACTTATAAGTTAACTTTTTTTAATAATTTTCAAAATATTTGTTTTTTATATATAACAATGGATATCAATGGATAGATCTCGATGAATAGAGAAATTTGATATATACATATCAATTTTCTAATGAATGGATCGAGAGATATATGGCTTTGAAGATTCGAAGGATATTATATATTGCGTATATCGAGAAATAAGTTATATTCATAAGTTGAATGTTAGGATTTCCTAACATTCAACTTATGGCCTTATAAGTTATAAGTTGAGCTAAAACTTATTTTGGCAAACACCCCTCATAAGTGCTTATGGCATTATAAGCCATAAGTTGACTACGATAAGTGGAAACAAACAGCCCCAATATATATTTTGTCGACATTATGAGTTTAAATATATAACAGCAAAATGTATTTTTTTTGTGACATCTACTGTATACACCTATATATGAATAAATAACTACTAATTATAATCCGTCCGTGCGAAATACGGGTGTTAGAGGCCCAACTTCTTACTGGGCTGAACCGAAGGCCCAGTCACCGAATGGGGAGTATTGGCTTGGAGGGTCTCCAGACTGGCGAAGGCCCATATCATTCGGCCCAGTTATTTGCAACGGTCCATTCAGTTGTATATCCCTGGGAACGTGGGACACGTTCTCCACTCGCCCCACTCTCCGATAGCTGCCAGAATGGAGGATAAAAGGTTAACAGAGGTTTGAGGTCATTCATTCATTCACATATACACATTTTTACACACAACACAAACTCTCTACGTTCAATATTACTCACAAAAAAACCAGTTAACTTATTCTCACACCGGAGGTGAATCGGGGGGCCACACCCTCGCATTCTTCTTCACTTGCAGGTCCGACTGAACGGATACGCTGACGGAAACTGGTTGTAACATTTGGCACCGTCTGTGGGAACTAGAGATACGTTTGCGTTGAGTTATACAGTTAAGAATGGCGAATGAAACCGAGATACCAACAGCTGACGATAGCACTATGGCCGGAAATAATCGCATCACTCCTCCCATCACCCCAAGGCTTTTGATTTTTGATGAAGAGGGGGACATACCGTCTCCCGAAGAGCAACGGGAGATTCTCATGAAGTGGCGAGAGGAACAAAAGGCCAAGGGGAAACGGAAAGAAATAGAGAAAGAGAAGAGCAGCAGGGAGGCCGAACGTCTGGCCAAAAAAAGGGAGGCTGACCGTTTAAGGCTAGAGGCCCTAAAGCTCCAAAGGGAGGAGATCGAGTTACAGGAGAAGGCACTCCGCGAGGCTCTAGAAGCCGAAGACACGGGGTTGGATGACCGAAGAGACAAGAGGCCAAGAACCAGAAATGATGAAGATGAGTCAGGGGACTCTGAATCAAACTCGAGGAGAACCCGGTCAAGGGTAGTTTATTCCTCCGATTCGGAGGAGGAGGGTCCACATACGGACGATCGCATCCGAAGGATCGAGAAGGCCATGTTTGGAGAGAGAAAGGTCAGCCACGAGCTAGTGGTGATCGAGGATGTTGAACACTTTCGACCGCCTCCCGAAAGGCAGTTCCCGAAGATGAACGAATTTAACGGAAAGGGTGACCCCGAAGACCACTGTGAGAAATATGAATCACTTATGACTGGGATGGGGCACTGTGATGTGATGCTCTGCAAGATGTTCAAGACCTACTTAAAGGGGAATGCATCCATGTGGTACAGGTCATTAAGACCTAGGTCGATAGGCTCTTATGAACAAGTGAAGAAAAAATTCCTAAGGCACTACTCACATTTGTGCCGAAGAGAGAAGGATACGGAAGCCCTGATCCACTGCAGGCAGGGACCGAACGAAGATTTGGGTGACTACTTAGCAAGGTTCAAAGAAGAAGCCGGTATGGTTACCAACTTGGACAAAGTCAAGGCGGCTGGATTCCTCGCAGCAGGCCTCGACCCTGTTAAAGGTAAGAAACTTCGATCCTCTCTTTATGATATGCCTCCCAAATCTTTAAATGATATATATGTGAGAGGAGAGGCTATTAGAAGAAAATTGGAATCAATTGGGGGGTACAAGGAGAACAAGAAAAATGACAGATATGACAGAAGGGACGACCGGAGGGATGAAAGAAGAGACGACCGAAGGGGTCGAGGAGACATTAAGAGCAGACTGAATGATACAAGGCCCGACAAAGGGGCCGAACGAAGAAGAGATAGGGATAGTACTGTGTTCACACCCCTAAACACATCTATCTCGAAGATTCTCCATGAGATAAAGGGTAAGCCTGGGTTTGTCAGACCACCCAAGTTGAAGACTCCTGAGAATAGAAGAAGCGACAGCAAATATTGTGACTACCATCGGGACAAAGGTCACAACACCGATGAGTGCTATCATTTAAAGAAGTTAATTGAAAGGATGATCAAGGATGGGGAACTGACCCAATTTGTGGGCGACTTGAGGGACAAACTCGAATCCAAGGAGAAAAGGAAGGAAGCTGAAAGTTCCGAGAAGTACCGAGGGGAGGTCAGAACAATTTCCGGAGGAACAGTGCTTGATCGGGATAGTAAGACAGCAAGGAAAAAGTATGCCAGACAGATCTATAACCTGTACCAGTCAAGTTCAGCCAAGCAACCATTGCCTATCTCCTTCACAGAGGATGATTATGAGGATGTAATATGGCCGCACGAAGACCCACTTGTTATAAACCCAGTAATCGGGGAAAACAAGATATGGAGAGTGCTGGTGGACGAAGGGAGTTCAGTCAACATTCTATATCACCGAACTTATTGCAAGATGAATTTGGGAGGCGAACAGCTGGAGCCATGCCACGAAGCACCTTTATATGGCTTCGGTAATCAGCCCGTACCGATAGAAGGGACCATTACCTTGTCTGTCATGATGGGAAAAGCGCCATACACTGTGGCGAAGGAAGCAAAGTTCTATGTCGTTCGGGTCGATAGTCCGTACAACGGAATTCTGGGAAGGCCAGCCTTATCTTTGTTCCAGGCTGTATCCTCTGTCCCCCATCTGAAGTTGAAATTCCCAACAGAACATGGAGTCGGAGAAATGAGAGGCGATCAGAAAGCCGCCAGAATAATCATGTTGGAGGATTTGGAAAAAGACAAAGACGTCGAGATGACCGAAGCTGGAAAGAGGAAAAGAAATGAGACCGAAGCTGGGGGCAGCCACCAACTGCTGAACATTGAGTTGGAAAAATTTGGTGTCGACCTGTCAAGCCCGATTGCTGAGCCGGCTGCCGAGACCGAAGAGGTAGAGCTGTACTTGGGTCAGTCGGGAAAGATGATCCAAATTGGAAAGAGCATGGAGCCGGAATTAAAAGAGAAGGTCATCCAGGTCATTAGGGAATTCCACGACGTATTCGCATGGAATCCCGAAGATATGCCAGGTTTGGACCCCGCGGTGGCCAAACATTGCTTAAATGTAGCCCCCGAAGCCAAGCCCGTAAGACAAAAGAAGAGGAATTTCGCCATGGAAAGGCAGAAAGTAATTCAAGTTGAAGTTGAAAAATTGCTGGAAGCAAAGTTCATCGAAGAGATAGACTATCCCGATTGGTTGGCGAACGTAGTGGTGGTGAAGAAATCAAATGGCAAGTGGAGAATGTGTGTGGACTATACCGACCTGAATAAGCATTGTCCGAAAGACCACTATCCCTTGCCGAACATTGATCAACTGATAGATGCTACTTCGGGGCATCAAATACTCAGTTTCCTGGATGTATTCTCAGGATACCACCAAATTGCCATGAATGCCGAGGATGTTCCAAAGACAGCATTCATCACTCCAAATGGCACCTACGCCTACATCAAGATGCCCTTCGGACTGAAGAACGCGGGGGCAACATTTAAAAAGATGATCAACCGAGTATTCAGGGCGCAAATAGGCCGAAACATGGAATGCTACATCGATGACATGATTGTCAAGTCCTCCTTCAGGGATCATGCATAAGATTTGAGGGAGTGTTTTGAAACACTCAGAAGAAACAACATGAGAATCAACCCGAACAAGTGTACGTTCGGAGTGAGCAGTGGGAAGTTTCTAGGATACATGGTCAGCGCCCGAGGAATTGAGGCGAACCCCGAAAAGATCAAGGCCATAATCGATATGGAGGCACCGAAGATGATCAGGGATGTTCAAAGGCTGACCGGACGGTTAGCAGCCCTGAGGAGGTTCATCTCCAGGTCGGCTGAAAAAGCCTTACCGTTTTTCGAAGTGCTTCGGGGGTCCAAGAATTTTGAGTGGGGGCCAAATTGTCAGAAAGCATTTGAGGAAGTCAAAGAATACCTAGTGAAGGCCCCACTCTTAATGAGACCTGACCCGAAGGAAACCCTGCAGTTGTATTTGGCGGTGAGCGACCGAACACTCGGGGCCGTTCTAGTCAAGGAACATGAAGGGAACCAACATCCAGTATTCTATGTCTCCCACATACTAAAGGATGCTGAAACAAGGTATCCCAATGCAAAAAAATTTGCCTACGGACTGATCATGGCGGCAAGGAAGCTACGACACTATTTCCAAGGCAGAACGATACAGGTCATTACTGATCAGCCCTTGAAGAAAATTTTGCAAAGGCCTGAGGCTTCGGGCAGAGTTGTTGCCTGGTCGATCGAATTGGGGGAATATGATTTGGAGTACGTTCCAAGGACTTCGATCAAGGCACAAGCTCTAGCAGACTTTATAGTGGAATGTTCGCTCTCGGGGCCGAAGGATTTAGCCCCCGAAGAAAAACTCATCCGTTCGCCAGGAAAATGGAAACTCTTTGTCGATGGTTCGGTTGCAGGATCAAAATGCGGAGCAGGTTTAATTCTAAGCAGCCCGGACGGATTCGAGATATGCCAAGCCATCAGATTCGCTTTTCCTTTAACCAACAACGAAGCCGAATATGAAGCACTACTGGCAGGTTTGGACTTGGCAAGAAACTTGGAGGTAAAACATTTGAGGGCATTCAGCGACTCAATGTTGGTGGTTAAGCAATTTACCGGGGAGTATGGGCAGAAAGACCCCCGCACGAAGGCTTATGCAGCAAAGGTACGCGAAAGTATTACGATTTTTGAATCCTTTGAGCTAAGTCAAATAGCAAGAGAAAACAATAGTAGAGCAGATGCACTATCAAGGCTAGCTTCGGCCGAGACCCAGAACCTTAAAGGACCAATTTACCTGACCGAAGTGAAGACGACCTCGATAGACAAAAAGCTATGTATGGAAATCCACCAAGGGGTAAACTGGATGACCCCAATCAGAGCATTTTTGGATAAAGGGACTTTGCCGCTCGACCGAAGGGAAGCACAAAAGGTTAGACATCGTTCGGCAAGCTACACCCTGGTTGGAGGGCGCATGTTCCGAAGATCAGCAACCCAGCCACTCCTCCGATGTCTAGATTTAGAAGAACAGCAGTTAGCTCTCGAAACAGTTCACGAGGGGATTTGTGGAGAACATTTGGCAGGACGATCCTTAGCCTTCAAGATCCTTAGGCAGAGATTTTTCTGGCCAAAAATGAAAGAAGACGCAACAGAGTATGCAAAGAAATGCAAGCAATGCCAGCTATTCAGCACAATTCCGAAGCAACCTCCCGAAGAGATGTCTTCGGTCCTCAGCCCTATTCCGTTTGCTATGTGGGCAGTTGATATCGTGGGAATCTTGCCTACCAGCACCAAACAAGCCAAGTACTGTATCGTGGCGATCGACTACATGACAAAGTGGATAGAAGCCAGACCACTATCAGTCATCACCGAAGAAGCAGCAAAGAAATTCATGTTGGAGCAAGTAATCCTAAGGTTTGGCATCCCTATGGTATGTGTATCAGATAATGGAACCCAGTTCATCGGAAGCAAATTTAGGAAGTTTTTAGCCAAGTTTGGAATTCAGCAGAAATTCAGTTCAGTCGGGCATCCCCCAAGGAAACGGGGCAATTGAAGCGGCCAATAAAATCATCTTCGATGGGATCAAGAATAGACTGGGCGAAGCTAAGGGACTTTGGGCCGAAGAACTGCCTTGGGTTTTGGGGGCCTACCGAACGACAGCAAGGTCATCAACCGGGGAAACACCTTTCAAGTTAGCTTTCGGAACGGATGCCCTTCTGCCTGTTGAAGTCGGCCTGGAATCCTACCGAATACAGATCTTCAACGTAGAAACGAATGAATGGGGACTCCGGGCGAATGTGGATTTACTGGAGGAAGAAAGGACAGCAGCTCACCAAAGGAATCTAAGGTACCAGCTTCAGGCAACGCAGCACTATGATTCTGGGGTCAAGAAGAGATCTTTCCAAGTGGGGGACTTAGTCCTTCGAGAATTGGCAACTTCCATGCCAGCCAAGCAAGGAAAACTTATGCCCAACTGGGAAGGTCCATACGTGGTGACCGAAGTAATTCGACCGGGCACCTACAAATTAGCACATTCGGACGGCAGCCCAATTAAGAACACATGGCACGCCACTCGCCTTCGCCGCTTTTACCAATAAGCTTACTGGACGTATTCTTTAAGCCTTTTCATTCAGTATTTTGCTTTGTGCAAGTTAGTTTCGAATTCCCTAAGTGAGCATCAATCTGTAATCTAAAACTATGTACAAGCTCTTTGCATGCATAATTAATGAAAGATTGTTTGCCCCATTCATTATTATTAGCCAAGTACACTGATAACCGAACGGTTAAGTACACAAGATTAAGCTAAATGGACCCATGTTCGGGGCCGACCGAATAAAACATGCGACCTTTATCTTGTTTAATATTTTAATACATCACAAAAGAGCACGGACCCATATTTGGGGCCGACCGAATGAAATATGAGTCCTTGTACAAGTCTTAGTATCTAAGTTGCTTCGACATCAATTAAGGTCGGGAAGACATATTTTTCACCGACCGAACGGGACCTTAATCATTTACAAAACCCCTTAAATACTTGGGGGCAGCTAGGTTACGACCGAAGATGCACAAAAAGGCAAGAATTATGCTAAGGTAAAAACAACCAAAGAGGCATAAAAATATAAGTAATTATGCTGAGGCAAAAATGGCCGAAGATGCATAAAAAAGCAAGAATTATGCTAAGGCAAATTCAAGCCGAAGACGCATAAAACATAAGAAGGATTATGTTAGGCCAAAGCCGAAAATGCAGAAAACAAATGTTATGCTAAGGCAAAACAAAACGACCGAAGATGCATAAAACTGAAATTATGCTAAGGCAAAACAAAGAAACAAAAATGCATAAGCCATTAAGCAGAAAGATGGCGAAGGAAAATTATGAACGCCCGGAGGCAAAGTTAAATATTACAAAAGCCCAAGGGCACAAATTTAAAGCCCGAAGGCAGAGTTAAACACAACAGTATGTAAAAATCAGCAGTCAGAAAGCTCCTCGTCCTCCCCCGAAGAGACCACCAAAGGCCCATCTGTATCGGTTCGACCGACTGGATCCATCATGGTGTTATCCAGCAGCCTGGTGTGGTCAAAGCCCGATTCATGAGCCTTCAGCACGGCATCTTCGTAGCCCATTTGGTAGCACCTCTCTTCGGTAAGTTCGAGGGTCTTCTTCAGCTTACGGATGGATTTCCTCGAAACTTTAAGCTGCTGGTTCCTCCAATCGATGCGCTTTTTCAAGACATCGATCTCCTCCAGCTTCGCCTTCAAAGCCTCGTTCTCGGTCTTTAGAGAGTTGGCCTGACCGGTTACCCTTTCTAGCTCAGAGGTAGAAGTCCGAAGGCTTTTTTCAGCTTTGACCGCGCGAACCTCCAGCCGGTCGATCCCCTTCAGCTTAGCCTGTATTCCCTCCATCCGCTCGGTAACAATAGCCGACCATGAAACACCCTGAAAACATACATGGGAAAAGGATTAAATGTTGAAGGCAAGTAAAATGGATAATAACATGAAGAAAAAGGATCTCACCATGGAGAGCAAAGCCAGCATCTCAGTGCAAGCTTCAAGGTCATCCGCCTGAGCAAATGTCGGCCTATCGGCCGGCAGTATGAGACCCCGGCAAAGATCGGGACCGACGACAGTAGATGACTGCAGAGCAGGGACAATTATCTTGTCAGTCTCCAAGACCCCCCACTGAGGGGCATGCACCTTCAGCCCTGCCTCACTCAGTCTGACCCTCTTCCTGGAGTCGGTCGGGGAAGCAAGGTCAGTCTCACTTATCACCAAGTCCCGTGGAGGAGAAGTGACCGGTGGCGTACCAACCACATTATCTTCCTTGGAGGCTGACCTTCCCCCGTCCTCAGCATCGGGAACAGAGGCGTTGGCCTTATCAGCAATAGCCTTTGCAGCAGCGGCCGCCTCCTTCTCGGCGGCCTTCTGTCGCCTTCTCTCGACGAGCTCCTCACGGGAAGACACTACACAAGAAAAGCAAAGGTTAAAATCGTGATAATAGTGATCGGACACCGACCGAAACATATGTTTACAATAGCCAAACTAGTACACACATTTACAGAAGTACAAGGAAAGCAAATGTTACCGTTACCCCAGAGGGAGAACAGCCAATCTTTGTCTCGATTGAGGGATAGAGGAACTTTTTCCATCTCCAGGTCGCAAAGTAATTTGTAGTCGTGCTTCTCCGACTCTAGGAGCGAGGGCATGATTACCTGCTTCGCCGGATCGACGTCCCTCCATACTGAGTACTTGGCGATCTTGGGCCCGGAGAGAAAGAACCATCTGTCATGGGACCCCTTGTTGTTCGAATTGGTCTGGGCCCAATCTGCTCGGTTAGTGCGGCGGGCGATTGTATAAAAGCCATAGCTCTTGGAATT
Source organism: Kitagawia praeruptora (assembly GCA_037693485.1). NCBI lineage: Eukaryota > Viridiplantae > Streptophyta > Magnoliopsida > Apiales > Apiaceae > Kitagawia > Kitagawia praeruptora. The sequence continues at coordinate 6,155,753 of CM075354.1, read as the reverse complement.
ACGGCGAAAGTCATAGTGGTGCCAGAACAAGGAAGTTCGAGGGTGAACCTTGGCAGCCAAACAGCGAGCTTGAAAAACGTTCACATATATGAAGCTATTCGGGTCGAGCTAGCCTAAGGCAATACCCATCTCTTTCAGCAGCTTTTTCAGAATGGGCAGAATCGGCACCCAAAACCCGCATTTGAAAGCAGCTTCAGAGATGCCCGTGCATACACCCCCGCAAGTTTCGGGAACGGGAGGGTTATAGTAAATCCTCTCTTTTCTCCTAGGGGCGTACACAAACCAATGTTGTTTGTGAATGCTATAGGTGTCGGCGAATGGAGTTAGTTTTTCTTCGTCAAGTATAGTTTGAAGATTCGCCGCAGGGTACAGGGTGGCGTCAGTAAAGGGAGAAGGGGCCGAAGGGCCTGCACCTTCGGATGACCGATCCATGTCCCTGCATTCGGAAATGAAGAGACATTAGCCGTGTACTCGGATAGATCAAAGAAAGGAGATAGAAAAAGAAAACGGGCCGAGTACAGCGGGCCAAGGTCGGTCGGGGACACCCTAAATTCCTCAGGGGGGAATAAGTGAAAAAGGATCTAAGCTAAAGGGGATCGGGACCGTCCGAAGAGGGTTCTTAAGGCTTGAAGATCCCGAAGGACGTTCTTGCCCAGAAAACTCTCAGATAAGACCCAAAATCCCTGGAAAAGGGACATAAGGACGTCTCTACCCAGACAATTTCCAAGCAAGCCCCAAGATTCAAGTAAAGGGTTATACCAGAGCAACGCAACAGAAATTAAAAGGAAAAGACGTGCGCGTGTTCTGCCAAAACGGTAAAAATAAACTGCATAGGTAACTTTGCATATGTGTACATACAAATACATACATGTGTGTATGGATACGAAATGCAGATATATATACAGAAGCAGGAATGAAAATGATACAAGTGCGCGATTAATCGAAAAAGGAAGAGAAATAATGAGAACTTACTGGTTTGTTTGAGGTCTCTGATAAGATCGAGTTCGTGGGGATAAACTTCTCGAACGTGAACGTCAACTGGAATCGGCGATTTGAGGGTCTCCGATGACGAAATGACGCTCCCAATTGCTATTGAAATATCTCTGGAAGAGGTTTTTGCTTTGAATGTTAAAGAAATGATATGTGCGTAAGAGAAGGAAAGAAAGAAACTGTGGAATTAAAGTAGAGGAGACGCGGCGTTTAGACAGTGGTCGTTTCAAATTCAATGGCTGGGATTGAGGCGTATATCTCGAGGACAGACAGCTGTTAGCCATAAAGGGACACGGCTTCCCAGGAGACGTCTCAGCCTTGTCCATCGTCATCCTTATCCGAAGGACACGTATGAAGACAGAATTCCGAAGATGGGCTTGGGCTTTAGCCTTCGTCCTGAGGATAATTCCGAACGAAGCCTAGGGACATGTTAGAGGCCCAACTTCTTACTGGGCTGGACCGAAGGCCCAGTCACCGAATGAGGAGTATTGGCTTGGAGGGTCTCCAGACTGGCGAAGGCCCATATCATTCGGCCCAGTTATTTGCAACGGTCCATTCAGTTGTATATCCCTGGGAACGTGGGAATGTGGGACACGTTCTCCACTCGCCCCACTCTCCGATAGCTGCCAGAATGGAGGATAAAAGGTTAACAGAGGTTTGAGGTCATTCATTCATTCACATATACACGTTTTTACACACAACACAAACTCTCTACGTTCAATATTACTCACAAAAAAAAACCAATTAACTTATTCTCACACCGGAGGTGAATCGGGGGGCCACACCCTCGCATTCTTCTTCACTTGCAGGTCCGACTGAACGTATACGCTGACGGAAACTGGTTGTAACAACGGGCATGTATTAAGAACGAGTCGAGATTAAAATATTAAAATTAATAATTTATCGAGAATAAATATATTTGATAAACACTATTTAACTATGGATTTGTAGAGAGTTAAATGATAAAATTATTTAATAAATAAAATTTATATAATTATGTAGTTATAAGCAGAGGTGAAGTAAAGAAATTAGGGGATGTTTGATTCGCGGTGATGAAACGGAATGGAATTCAGAAAGGAAAATAAGGAGAAAGAAAGTGAATGAACCTGAATTGCTTTATATGTTTGGTTTTGATCTGAAATGGAATCAAAATTTGTACTCCCTCTGTCCCATCCATTTGTTTACACTTTTTTGTCACTTTGTGCCACGCATTTTAAGGTGGATTTTAAGGATTGTTCCATAACTTATTTTTAAAATTTTCTTTTTTTTGTATAAAAATAGGGTTGTTATATTTTTATACAAAAAAAGAAACTTTCAAAAATAAGTTATGGAACTATGTTTAAAATCCACCTTAAAATGTTTGTCGACACCCTATTTTGAAACGATAACAAATGGGCGGGATGGAGGGAGTATTAAAATTATTTTTAATTTATAAAAATTGAATTAAAACTTTTTTTAATTTTTGAAAAATAATTTAATTATTAATCTATGTTTTAATGGTTTAAGATAAAATATTATAATTGAAAATGAAAAAAAGTTAGGAAAGAAAAAGAAAGTACCTAGCTAGTAAAGGATGGGTGGGGAAATGGAATAGGATGTTCGGTAATTCTAAAACCAAAAAGGATCAAACAAAATATTAATATTTTTCAAAACAAACATCAACAAAAATAAATTAATGATGAATCCGATTGATTACCTTTACTTTGTTTCTTAAAGTGCACATAAAATATATTTATCCGTGCACAAAACTAGGGTAGGACACAGTATTATGTAGTTGACATTCTCTATTAGTGGACTAGTAAAGTAGTGAAAGAACATGAGATAGAAGTTCAATTACAACGACGTCTAAGAATTAATGGGATTGTACATGCAATTGAGTATAAAGCAAGTATTTGACTATCTCAAATTACAGTGTTCACATGAAATAATGTATTATAAATATGAAATTGTGTTTGATACGATAATTAAATTGCTAATCATACATGCCAAGTGCAATTTTTATTCCTGTAAAATGAAGTTTAATGATAAACTTAAATCCAAAGCAAGCTGGTTACATTTTACAATCGTTCATGTTTAGTAACAGAGTCAATTTTTTCTCGATATATAGAGTGCAACTATACTTTTGACACCTTTATAAAAAGGAAAAAATGCTTCCTCAATTTCGATATTTTTTTACACTTTCAGTTTTCGAAAATAAATTAACTAAACAAGAACTGCTGGATCATGCATCTTTACCTCCATGCTAAAAAAGAACGAAATTTATTGTCCCAAAACTCTGAACCCCTTCTTGATCAAACGATTCATGCTTGATGTTGTATCATGCATGCATGTTAAATGTATTCACCTACATATTTCATCAAAATCATATTTTTGGTATTTTCGATGATTATATATTATTATATGACATCTTATTTACTTTTTTAACTAAAATAAGCGATGGGAGTAAACTAAAATTTATACGAAAGATGATAATTTTATATGAATAAATTTATATCATATATATAATAAGCATAAGAAGGATATTTGGTTGTCAGTATTACCACCAAACAAATATTAACCGTTAGATCTAAACTTTAATTAAGGATCTAGATTATATCCTATTAATTATAAGAGCTTTTTTCATAAATAAATAGGAAAAAGTAAATTTCTGTACATTTACTTTTGTTAAGAATAGCTATTTGCAATTTTACTAAACTATTTGCAAGTTTACTATAAGTCAACTAAATTTCTGATTTCATGTTCCATTTTTCAATTGTCATTTTCGACCTCATTTTTGGACTCTAATATATATATATATATATATACCGTCACGCTTTTTTCTTTTATTTGCTTTAGAGTCACAATTTGATATAAGTGCAAAAGCCGGACAAGAGCATGCACTCGGACGTCCGCTTTTCTCCGCCCGCAACCCAGGAAGTTGGCTTTGCTGCCGGAGGCCTTTTGAAGTAAATAGAAACCCGGCGGGCGCTTGTATCTTCGGGATACGAATTGGCGATCTTCTTCATAGCTTTCCCCTTCCTTGCCTGCTTCAATCAATCGTATTTATTTCGTGAAAACGGAAAGCTGCAGTAATTCTTTTGAAAAGCCCTCTCTCTTCTCTTTGTCTTCGAGCTATATATATATATATATATATTAGAGTCCAAAAATGAGGTCGAAAATGACAATTGAAAAATGGAACATGAAATCAGAAATTTAGTTGCATGTTCAGTTGAAAGTGGTTGCCCCTGCGGGGCCATGCAACCCAAATCAGCAACTGAATGCAACCCAAATCAGCAACTGAATGCAACTTTTTTTTAGGTGGGATTCTATTTTGGTGGATTTGGGTTGCATGGCCCCGCAGGGGCAACCACTTTCAACTGAATGCAACCACATTCAACTGAATGCAACCACATGCAACTAAATTTTTTATTTCAAGTTCCATTTTTCAAATGTCATTTTCGACCTTTTTTTTAACTGTATATATATATATATATATATATATATATATATATATATATATATATTAGAGTTCAAAAATGAGGTCGAAAATGACAACTGAAAAATGGAACTTGAAATCAGCAACTGAATGCAACAAGTTGAATGTGGTTGCATTTGGTTGAATATTGTCCCTGGCGGGGCCTTGCAACCCAAATCCACCAAAATCACCCACCATAAAAAAAAAGTTGAATGTGGTTGCATTTGGTTGAATATTGCCCATGGCGGGGCCTTGCAACCCAAATCCACCAAAATCATCCCACCATAAAAAAAAGTTGCATGTGGGGTTGCATTTGGTTGAATGTGGTTGCATTCAGTTGAATATGGCCTCTGGCGGGGCCTTGCAACCCAAATCCACCAAAATCATCCCACCTTAAAAAAAAAGTTGCATGTGGGGTTGCATTTGGTTGAATGTGGTTGCATTCAGTTGAATAGGGCCCCTGGCGAGGCCTTGCAACACAAATCCACCAAAATCATCCCACCTTAAAAAAAATGTTGCATGTGGTTGCATTCGATTGAATGTGATTGCATTCAGTTGCTGATTTGGGTTGCATGGCCCCGCAGGGACAACTACTTTCAACTGAACATGCAACTAAATTTCTGATTTCATGTTCCATTTTTCAATTATCATTTTTGACCTCTAATATATATATATATATTATATATACTAGCTTTAAACCCGTGCGATGCACATGTTGCTTTTATTATTATTATTTGCTTATTTTGAATATATATATTTATTTATTTAAATATTTGTAAACTTATTTTGTAAAAACAAAAAATTTATGTGAATTTATAATAATAATTATTGAAGTTGTTTTGGTTTTTTGTTAGTTTTCATTTTTTTCTCGGTTAACGAAATGTTTTTGTAATTTTTAAGTTATTAAATTAGTTTAGGGGTTTTATTGAGATATATTTTTAGTTAATAACTATGTTTTTTTTAGGTTTTTTGTTGATTTTCTATATTTATTTTCTTGTAGTACAGAATCTATAATCTTTGTAAATTAAATATTTGATTTTTTTGGTGTTCGGTATTTTTAGTAAAATTTTTAGAATTTTGTTTGTTATTAAATTTTTAAGTATATCTTTTTTCATTTTTTTGAAATAATTTTTTTTTAAGGGGTGTTTGTTGGTTTTAATGTAAATCATATTTTGAAATTCAGGAAATTTCTTTTTGTGATTATTTCATATATCTTTTGTTTTTTCATATTAGATAAGATGTGATATAGTTGATATCTTTTTTCCTTTATATATTTGTGTTTCTTTTATGTTGGTTTAGATTTTTTTTATGTATACTATATTGTATACTATATTAGGATTTTTTATGTTGGTTTAGATTTTTTTGTGAAAATATTTCTACTATATTAGGATTTTTTATGTTGGTTTAGATTTTTTTGTGAAAATCTTTCTCTCCTGTAATTTTTGTTAAGAATCTTGAATTGACTATTTACATTTTTTAACGATTATTCTACTTTAATTTAACTATGAAAATAAACCTTTTCATAAATTATATTTTATATAGAATGTCACAAATTATATTTAGTTACAAATCTAATAAAAAAAGTTATAGTTTTTCATGTTTTTTTTATGGTAGTGATTCAAATAAATTTTCTTATAAAAATAATTTGTCTAGTAATTTATTTTGAAAAATAAATTATATTTAGTTACAAATCGAATAAAAAAATTATATTTGTTTATATTTTTTTTGTTTGTATTTTTATAGATACATTATTTATTGACAATATGTATCTTCACAATTTTAAAATATCAATAAAACAATTTACATTTGTCTATATTTTTTAAATTTATATTTATTTATTTTTTTTATAGATTGCATTTTTATAGTTATAGATTGCATTTTTTAGTTACACTATTTATTGACAATATGTATCTTCACAATTTTAAAATATCAATAAAACAATTTACATTTAATTATGTTTTTTGTAGATTGCATTTTTGTTTATGTTTTTTTATATATTGCATTTTTATAATTATAGATTGCATTTCTATGAATACATTATTTATTTACAATATGTATATTTGTTTATTCTTTTGGTGAAGATTAAGATTACTGATAAGTCTTGCAGACTCCAACGATATAGTGTCTTACTCTTTCTCTTTTTGACCTGACGACCACCCAAACTCCCTTACGCTAATTATATATAGGATATAATATCATCCCACCTTAAAAAAAAAGTTGCATGTGGTTAATTCGATTACATATATATTATATATACATGGAAGATATGTACTGAACTGATTACATGCAAATTATAGAGGAGAAAATATGTTTAAATATGATATGTTTATGTACAATAATGTGTATAGCTATGTTGCAGACTATAAGGTTAAAATAGCCAAAAAATGCAAAACTTTGAGTGATATTAAAAAAATGAGTTAGAAAAGCCAATGATTTGATTCTTCCAAAAAAAATATAGAATAAAGATAAATAATGTTAATATAAATTGGTTGAATAAACGAATAATAATTAAGAAATATATCGTATCTATTTAATAACTAAAAAATTAAATCAGAATATATTTAATCAATTGATAATTTTAAAATTAAGACATAAAATTAATCAATTAATGTAACTAAATTTTAAGTAATAAAATAAAATAAAAAATAATATTTCATTATAAAAATCGCATATATAAAAAATAAAAATTTAAAAATAACCGTGCATGGCACTGGTCATAGGCTAGTACATATAAGTGAATATAATAAGCTTCTTTAGTACAATCGTACCTCAACTAATTGATTGAGAAACATGATTGATAGGTACCCGCTGTAAGCCTACAGCGGGAACCCGCTGTAAGCAGCCCGCCATCAGCTATTGTTGCGCATCCACCTGTAACAAATACTCATTAATTACACATGTGTCATTTCATATTATCTTTACTAAAAACAATCCACTTGACAAACAAATATCTTCACACAAATATATTTGCAAAATATCTTGTTACCTTGCTCACTAAGGCAGGGGACCATAAAGGCAACTAAGGGGACACAAAAGCATTCAAGCTATGACAAAAGCGGCTGTGCTAGAATCGAGGTATGTGGGAAAGGGACACTAATCACTGTTCCAATAGTGGCTCACTATAGCTTTAACGGCATAACAAGTGGGTCACCAAGTGGGTGAACAGTTATTAGAGGACCTAGCCTATAAATACCCCCATTCTACACACAAGGTGATATATACAATTTCAATAGCACAAAAATTACTACTCATTCTCTCCCTTTACACAGATACATTTTCACCCGTTTCGGTTATTATTATTTCGATTACTGATTCTCACACCGGAGGTGCTTGACGGCCACCACCCCCGGGCGAGCATTATTTTGCAGATACCCAAACTCAGGTGAAGTACCCCCGGAACAGTGATCGGAACAATGATCGGAAGCCATTAATCGACTGTGAGGATTATCATTTGGCGCTAGAAGGAGGGGGATTTTTCTTGAAGAAAAACCCACCACCTGCTCTACCTACACAGTAGCTATTCACACCCTCAAAACACAAATCAAAAACACCTAAAAAACATTAAATGGAAATCCCAATACTACACCCAGATGAACAAGAACACGAGGAAAATACAACTGGAATCCCGCCAGTCAACCCGCCAGAGAACCCGCCCAAAGTTGACGGGCAAGAGCAAATCCTTAGCCTTAATCTCACAGGCTGCAACCAACAACAAATTGACTTAATCATGCAAATAGCCGCAACCCTTCCTCAGGCCGGACCAAAATCCTTGACAAAACAAGCAAGCCTACCCGTGAACCCGCTTGACAATCATAATGAGGCAAACAGCCAACCGTGTGAGGCAATCTCTGCCTTCTCTCGCCTAGGCTCATCTCAGAATACTAAACATGACAGACACAACAAGAATCACCATCCCCCTGAAGTATGGGAACAAAACAGGAGGCATAGAGACCTCAGAAAAATAATCATTAACAAAAAAGCCGCCTATGACAAGGTAGTGGCTGAATACGAAGCGCAAAAGAACCAACAGCAGCCTCCTGCCCGCTCAAAGCAACTCGAAATAACACAACCATCAAACGCAGAAATGTTGCAGACCATATTGGAACTTAAGAATAAGATAGAAGGAAATAGCGAACAAGATATGGGTGGAACACCATTCACAGCAAGACTAGAGGCTGAGCCACGACAAAAAGACATCAAACATCACAGCTTTAATTCTTTTGACGGGCTGGCAGACCCGGAAGAGCACCTTAGCTATTTCGATCAACTGGCCCTCCACTACGAGTATAATGACTTGACACGATGTCGATTCTTCGCCGCAACTCTCCGCGGCAACGCCCAAAGATGGTTTTGCAGGATATCCACCAGGTCCATAGATACTTGGTTGGAATTTAAGAAATTATTTCTCAACAAATTCAAAGCAAACCAACAACATGAAGTTCATACCGTATTTCTTGAAACCATTGCACAACGTAATGGTGAAACCTTACAAAATTACATTGACCGCTTCAAGGAAGCCGTCAACAAAGTCGTCTGTGTCAATGAAACAGAGGCTTTGGTTCATTTAAGGAGAGGTCTCAACCCTTACGAGTGCGAGAAGTACGTATGCCGTCTCATGGAAACCAAACCCACTACTCTGGCAAAGGCGTATGACTTGGCATCTCAAGCCATCAACGAAATCGAGTCTCTCAACGTACTTAAACAATCTAGGGCTCCACCCGCTCCCACACCATATTTCCAAAGGGAAAGGTACACGCCCTACCAAAGGCAAGCACCCACCTTGCACCAAGTACAAACCACTCACGGGCCGCCGCCCGCCCAAAGACCTCAACCACCAGCACCAATCAGGGACCGCCAAGGGCCCTTAAACCCCCAAAGATCAGATAGGCGTCCGGAGCCAAAATGGACCGAATTTACTCTCCCAAGGGCAACCATCTTACGAGAAATTAAAGGGAAACCTTTCTACATTCCACCGGCCCCAATGCACTCTTCACCTGATGACAGGCCCAAAGACAAGCATTGCGATTATCATGAAACACATGGGCATTTTACAGATAACTGCATTTCTCTCAAGTACTTTCTGGAAAAACAAGTCAAGGCAGGCAACTTATCTCAATACTTGCCCAGGCAAATACTTGGCCCATCCTCCTCTCAAGGGCACAACAAAAACATAGTACATACCGTGTTTGGCGGACAGGTCTCACCACCTAGAGAGGAACAGACCGTCTATGCCATATCTGAGGGTCCGCCAAACGTCATTACTTTCACAGATGCAGACTATGAAGGCATCAATCCCAATCACACTGAGGCACTGGTCATATCTTTGGGCATTGCCCAGAATGAGGTTAAAAGGGTTCTGGTCGACAACGGGTCCTCGGTGGACATTTGTTTCCAACACACCTGGGACAGGTTAAAACTAAGTGACGAAAAGCTAGAAACCTGTCCTGATGAAACTCCGCTTTACGGGTTCGGCCACAACGCTGTCCCGATAGCAGGCATTGCACGTCTCCCTGTCTATTTTGGGGAATCTCCCAGACAAGTTTGCAGGATCATCAAATTCTATGTCATTAACACAGCCTCCTCCTACAACATGATCTTGGGACGGCCCACATTGAACTTATTAAAGGCAATTACTTCTACCCCTCATCTCAAAATCAAGTTCCCTACCTCAAATGGGATAGGAGAAATCAAAGGGGATTTTGAAACCTCTAAAAGGTGTTACGGCATTGCACTTACCTTGGGAAAATCCGAGCCCAGCAATGTCAACAGAGAAAGGGCTCAAAGCAGAAGACAGGCAAAAAGACAGAGGCACGATGCCCACCAACGTGCCAACAACAAAAAGAGAAAAGAGGTACAATTTATTGACGGGCATGATCCGTTGACAGAAGACCCGCCAAGGATTGATGCCAATCTAATGAAATGTCTCAAAAGAGAAGAGAACCCGCCAATAACCCCGGCAGTACAGACAGAGAAAATAGAAATCATACCCGGAGATACAAGTAAAACCGTCAGTATCGGTGCGGGTTTGGACTCTATCTTTAAAAAGGGTCTCACTGACCTCTTGAGAAAGTACGCAGACATTTTTGCGTGGAGTCCAAAGGATATGCCAGGATTAGATGAGTCCGTGGCAATCCATAAGCTAAATGTGGATCCAGACAAAACTCCGAAAATACAGAAACGAAGAAACTTTGCGCCAGAGCGACAGCGGGCCATTGATATTGAGATTGACAAACTCTTGGACGCAGACTTGATTTGCGAGGTCACCTACCCTAAGTGGGTTGCAAATGTAGTATTGGTAAAGAAAGCTAATGGAAAATGGAGGATATGCGTCGATTACACAGACTTGAACGCAGCGTGCCCAAAGGACCCATATCCTCTCCCTTCGATAGACCAACTCATTGATGCCACAGCGGGTCATCTAATGCTAAGTTTCATGGATGCCTACTCAGGCTACAACCAAATTAAAATGACTCCAGAAGACAGAGAAAAAACGGCTTTCGTTACACACAGGGGAGTATATTGTTACAAAGTGATGCCATTTGGGTTGATCAATGCCGGCGCCACCTTCCAAAAAACCATGAATAGAATCTTTAGCGGACAATTGGGTCGAAATATGGAAGCATATGTGGATGATCTCATAGTAAAATCTCTCCTAACGGCTTCCCACCTCCAGGACTTGGAAGAATGTTTTTCCACCCTCAGGAAACACAATATGAAACTCAACCCGGATAAGTGTGCATTCGCACTTGATGCTGGGAAATTCCTGGGTTTCTTGGTTTCTCACAGAGGTATTGAGGCCAACCCTGAGAAAATAAAGGCCATAATCGACATGCAACCACCCAAAACCCTGAAAGAAATACAAAAACTAACGGGGAGGTTGGCCGCCCTCAGAAGATTCATAGCGAAATTGGCAGACAGATGCCTTCCATTCTTTGACACCTTGAAAGGGGCCACGAAAACCAACAAAGTATCTTGGACAGCAAAATGTCAAAAGGCCTTTGAAGATCTCAAAATTTATCTCTCCTCTGCCCCGCTACTTGCGGTTGCAACCCCTTCAGAACCGCTAGCACTCTACTTATCCGCAACAGACAAAGCCGTAGGGGCGGTACTTATCAAAGACGAAAATGGTGAGCAAAAACCAGTTTACTATGTCAGCCAAGTGCTCAAAGACGCGGAAACCCGCTATCCCAACGTCCAAAAATTTGCTCTAGCTTTGGTCATGGCAAGCAGAAAATTGCGGCACTATTTTCAAGGAAGACAAATCAGAATCATCACAGATCAACCGCTAAGAAAAATACTTCACAAACCAGATTTATCAGGTAGATTGATTAACTGGGCGGTAGAACTTGGTCAATTCGACCTCAAATACATCCCAAGAACCGCCATCAAGGCACAAGCGTTGGCTGATTTTATGGTTGAATGTTCATTCGCCACAAATGAAGAACAGACACCCGCAAAGGCAAGTACAGCCACGGACACTAATTGGCAGTTGTATGTAGATGGTTCCTCTACAAACACCCGCTGTGGGGCAGGGTTCATCTTGACTAGCCCTGGCGGTTTTCAAGTCAAACAAGCCATACAGCTAAATTTCAAAGCCACAAACAATCAAGCGGAATATGAGGCACTTTTGGCCGGATTGGCGTTGGCAAAAAATTTACAGGCAAAAAAGATAACCATCTATAGCGATTCGCAGCTGGTTGTTCGACAAACAACAGGAGACTATTCAACAAAAGATAGCAATCTCAGCAAATACCAGGAAATAATTCAGGCAATGCTAACTCAATTTGAAGAATACTCTCTTGAACAAATAGACAGAATAGATAACACAGTTGCGGACATGTTATCTAAGTTAACACAAGGCGAAAAAGCAGAAGCGGACACGGTTTACTTTGAAGAGTTAACTGTCCCAAGTACAAACAAACTAGATATCATGGAAATAAGCACGCCAAGGGATAGTTGGATGACCCCTTACATTTGTTACTTGAAAAATGGCACATTACCGGAGGACAGACTCAAAGCAAAAATAGTCAAATCACAAGCAACGAAATACTTTCTTCAGGAGGGTATTTTATACAAGAGAAGTTTTGACTCCCCTATACTTAAATGTGTCGACGAAGAAGAAGCCCTATATTGCATAAGAGAGGTCCACGAAGGCATTTGTGGTGATCATATGGCAGGCAAAGCATTAGCACACAAAATACTCAGACAAGGCTATTATTGGCCGAAAATGCACAAAGAATGCAAAAACTTCACTAAGAGATGCCGCCAATGTCAACTATTCAGCAATATGTCCAGAAAATCACCGGCACTCCCAGCGGCCATATTATCCCCAATACCGTTTGCAATCTGGGGCATTGACATCATGGGACCATTCCCTAAAGCCAAAGGTGACTTGCAGTATGTTATGGTCGCCATTGATTACATGACAAAATGGGCGGAAGAAAAGGCTCTTAAACACATTACACAAGATGACGCCATTCGTTTTGTTGAAGAGCAAGTCATCACAAGATTTGGAATCCCAGTAATACTCATCTCTGACAACGGTACGCAGTTTGTAGGCTCAAAATTTACTAAATTCCTGTCCGACCACGGGATCAAACATAAGAAAGCATCCGTTTGCCATCCTCAGAGCAACGGGCAGGTTGAGGTCACTAACCGCATCATCATTCGAGGTCTAGAGAAAAGACTGACTACTTCAAAGAAAAAATGGCCTATTGAATTACCCAATGTTCTTTGGGCTTATCGCACATCACCAAGGACAAGTACCGGGGAATCTCCTTTCAAGCTAGCTTTTGGCACAGAAGCACTGGCACCAGTCGAAATTGGCTCACCATCTTACCGTGCCCTCAACTTTGAAGAAGAGGCAAATACTCAAGGACTTAAAACGAATCTTGACCTTCTAGATGAAGTCAGAGAAACCGCTGTTGAGAAAATGACCGCTTACAAAGAAAAAACAAAGGAATTTTTTGGCAAAAAGGCAAGAATCAAAGCCTATGTAGAAGGCGATTTGGTTAACAGAGCAACTGAGGCATCCGACCCCAGACACACTGGCAAACTTATGCCAAAATGGGAAGGACCCTACAAAATCATCAAAGTACTCAGGCCGGGTTCTTACAAACTAGCCTATCTAAATGGCACTGAAGTCAACAACACTTGGCACGGCGACAAGTTGCGGAAATATTATCAATAGAGGGTTAGACGATCTCTTCTCTCTACTTTCTTTGTAACAAAGGGAAATATATTTTCAATGAAATACTTTTACAAAAACAAAATTTTGGTCTACTTTACAAATGTTACAAATTGCAACCATTACAAGGTCTTTACACATGTTACAAATTGCAACCATTACACAGTCCCTCTGCGGACATTTACAAATGTTACAAATTGCAACCATTACAAGGTCTTTACACATGTTACAAATTGCAACCATTACACAGTCCCTCTGCGGACATTTACAAATGTTACAAATTGCAACCATTACACAGTCCCTCTGCGGACATTTACAAATGTTACAAATTGCAACCATTACAAGGTCTTTACACATGTTACAAATTGCAACCATTACACAGTCCCTCTGCGGACATTTACAAATGTTACAAATTGCAACCATTACAAGGTCTTTACACATGTTACAAATTGCAACCATTACACAGTCCCTCTGCGGACATTTACAAATGTTACAAATTGCAACCATTACACAGTCCCTCTGCGGACATTTACAAATGTTACAAATTGCAACCATTACAAGGTCTTTACACATGTTACAAATTGCAACCATTACAAAGTCTTGACACATGTTACAAATTACAACCATTACAAAGTCCCTCAGCGGACATTTACACAAGTTACACATTACAAAGTCCCTTTGCGGACCATTGCCCACTTACAAATCCCAAAATCTAGAAAAATCGTCTACTGACAGTACCCACAAACAATATCTACAGACGTTACTACTGGCGTCAACGGACAACTACCAACTTACAGTGAGCAATTTTGTAAAGATATCAACATCTTACAAGTCTCGCAAACAAAAGGCAGAATCTTACAGCAGAAGTTACAAAAATCGTCTATTACGGCCAACTGACAAGAAAAAATCAGGGCACAAGTACTCGATACTTCAAGACAGAGTTAAGTCCCCTAAACGGGCATCAAGACAGCTGTGCATTTCAGTCTACAACTTTCAACAAGAAACAATAAAGCTCCTTCGACGGACAGTTATTACGGGAATAAACCCGCCAAGAGACAGATACTACAAACAATTTACAATGGAATGCTTACACAAAGATGAAAGCAATACGATGAAAAGCAGAATAAAGAACGAAAACAGTTGGGTGCAAAGGATAAATAAATTTTTTATTCATAAAATTTTTTATTACAAGCATGTTATTACAAGGATTTTAGACTCCTACATCTAAGAATCCTTCATGCTTGGGGAGCTTTGTCTTTGCCATCTGCACCCTTCTTGGAGCTCTCACCCTGAGGAGGAGCCCGGAAACGGAAGTCAATTGCATCCGTCTCCGGCTTATCTTTTGCCTCTTTAGCAGCACGGGCAGCAGCGGCTTTCCGAGCAGCCTTACGGCATTCCTCGGCATTATAGGCATCGCCCTCCTCTTCCCAGATGTTGGCCCAAGCTCTCCAACTGGCCTCTGTATATTCTGACATGGCCAGCTCACGCCCCCATGGAAATGGGGTAAAATCTTCATCCATTTCAGACAGAAGAAATTTCTTCGACATGGCGAATAATAATTTTCAAAGAATAAGTTGAAGAAGGAATGATCTACATTTACAATCAACCATCCTATTTATAGGGAGGTAAAAACATGAGAGAGGGGGGTAAAGTTATCTTCAGTCAAAAAATTACAGTTCCCATGCAAAGAGAAGTAAAAGCTCAGTCAAAATTCTTTGACTCCAATGCAGTATTAAATGCTGCAAACAAACTCCCACAGTCAAATTTTCAAAAGTCAAGGTAAACATTTTCCCACATATATTCACTACATACTTTGACACAAAAATACAAACACAAATCCAGTTATAGTTCGCAACAAAAATACCGAATTCCCAAACACAAAAATTATCAACACAAAATGTTTTACAAACCGGACAGCGGACACACCCGCAGAGAGATTCCAAAACAGGTCCGATCAAAACATTCTTAGCTAGTTACAAAAAATAAACTACGCCCAACGGGATGCGCTCAAAGGACCCTCCATACCCCTTAGCGGTTCTGTATCTTCATCTTCACTATTATACGCATTGGCTATGGCACCAAGGGTTTCTATCGCGACATCAGATTCTTCCGCCGTTCTAGTTCCAATAACAGTATCAACTTGCTCCTTTCCAGCATCAACAGGCTGTACAGCGCTGTCCATTTCCGGATTTATCTCACTATGAACGACGGGTACTGTACTCAATAGCGGCACACCTTCTATTGCTAAAGGGCTCTCAACGGGCTTATCGCTATCCATAACAACCATCTCCATATTTGCGGTCTCTGCAACCACCCCAACAATGGCTACATCAGCCTGGCACCCGACACTCTTTCTTCCGGTTTTCCCTAAGCGGGCTTTCAGGCCTCTAGCTTTGCGCTTTGCTTTCTTTACTTTAGCCTTTAATCTTGCGACCTCGGCTTGTAGTGGCCCAATCTCGGGCAGATTCTCAGCGGGCTCCTGCCGTTCTATAACAGCCTTGGCAGCCTCAGCTTTCACAATTTCCGCAAACTCGGCACTACTGCGGAACTTCAAAATAGCATTGGCTTCTGTTGGACGAGAATCAAGATGGGCCTCAGCCTCTTCAGCACGCTCTTTCTCAAATTTCAATAAGGTGCTCAAATTCTTCACCTGTTCAGACAAGCTAGCATTGGCGGCCTTTAGCTCTATCTTATCTTCCGCTAAAAAATGCCGCAGATCAGCACTATACTCATAGCTGGCTTTAAGGTCATTTCTCTCCATCTCAATTTCATGTAAAGCCCTGGCAGCATTATTCTTCAAGTATTTCTCAGCGGACAGCTCCTCCTCCAACTTCTTGATCCTCTGTTTCAAGGCAAGATTGCTACCACGGTACATGTTCCCACGAGCCATCAAACCAGTGTACATACATTGATTCTGCAACACAAAAAAAAAAAAAAAAAAACATCCAACTTACAAACAAATGGATTCAAGGCAATTTTACAAAATCATCTAAAGAACAAACAACAAAGGACTTACCCGTGCAGCATACTTTTGGGACAAACGGCACATTCGCTCCCAACTCAATTCATTCATCCTCATAAGATCATCATCAGTCATAGAGTCAACGGAGAAGGTATTGGGCCCAGACTTAAAAAGAAAGCCATAACCTGGGCGGGATCCAACTTCCAGGTCATTTACCTCGTCGTCACTACTTGTGTAGAAAACAATCTCCTCTTCACCATTATCACCTTCGTCCTCAGTACCATCCTCACACTCGTTCTCAGAAACATCTTCACTATCACCTTCATGATAATCTTCATCTTCATCTTCGCTATCGTCGTCAGCGGGCTCATTCTCAACAGGTTCCTCAATCACAACTTTCTCCGCAACAACGGGCTCAACCACCTTAGTGGGCTCAATACGCCTTCGTTTCGAACTACTGGCCTCATCCACATTTTTCCTCTTCGAGCGACGCAGGGGCATCTCAGGACTCTCAGTTACGGCCACTTCAGTTGCTTTCAATACTGGCCCCTCATCTCTAACAGCGGGCGCTTCCTCGCCGCGCTCACTACTCACACTTACTTGACCTGAGCCAGAAACAACCGTGACAGGTTTCACAACTAAAGCGGGAATCTCTCTCCGATTAGCGGCCTCTTCAACTGGCAATTGAACATCAGCACGCCTAGCAACAGCACTTTCACTTTCACTCTCAGAATCAATACCAAACTCTCTATCAAATGGCTCATCTTCAGGCCTCTCAGCGGACCTCTCCATTTCATCTTCAACATCATACCCATCACCTTGGGCATCTTGCAGATCTTCCTCAGAATATCTACCTCCTTCGTTTTCTTCTTGCTCAGACTCAGCATTACTGGCAGGCACCTCTTCTTCTGCAACAACGGGCTCCTCATCATCGCCTTGTTCCATCCGCCCTGTACCAGCACCTTGCCCTGAAAGGTCAAAGGCATCTATAATGTTTTCTACCGCAAACATTCCACGAACCCGCTTAGGTCTGGGCGGCTGAAGAAACATAAAATCAGCATACAGCTTAGCCTCTTGCTCCATAGACAAGGTGGGATGAGGCTCCAAGTCCACTTTACGGGGATCCAACACTACAAAGAAAACCACGACAAAACATCACATACCGAATATTACAAGAAACCAAAGGACAAAGACAAAATAAGGACTTACAACAATGTCTTCTTAAATCAACCAGGTCAATCAAATTACCCTCGTTCCATACCTCACCCAATGCCTTTACCAGTCTTACTAAATAATTTATCTCAACTTGACTAAGGCGATTACGGTCTGTCCTGTATGAACACTCCACTTTCTTCACAAAATTCTTGTGCCAAGCCAACTCACCGCCACCAACTACCAGAAACTCTTCCTGCCAACCCGCCATGCCTTTGGGAAATACAAATGGGCGAAATCCATCCAGAGCTTTACCAATACGAGTTTGCGACTTTACAAACTGTAGCTCATAAAAGGGTTTCGCACGGCTGGCTTTAACATCAAACAAACAGAAAAATGCCCTGAACGTTGGCTGTTTGTTCAGCGCCTCGCAACTAGCTATAAACCAGTTAATGGACCTTATGGAATTGGGAGACATCTGAGCTAGCGGACAGCGAAAATACAACCGAAATAGATCCATCAAGAACTTGTGAGGAGGAAACCTTAAACCCGCCCTGAAATGGCTTAGGGGAATGCAGACAGAATCATCATCAAAGCGGTGATATAATTTCTCACCGGCTGCCGGCCGTCTCCAGAAGTACCCATCTTCAATTCGCAACAACCGCTCAATATAATCACCCCAATCATCAGCTCTAAAGGTGCTGTCCTGTTGCAAATGAGCGAATTCAGCAAATTCCACATCCATATCCGCCTTCGAATAAGGGGTTGGCACCACATTGGTCGCCCGCCACAGACTTTCGCAACTTTCAAAGTACTGATAGCGGTTCCTTGGCAACACGGTTGTATAACCCAGTTGACCAATGTCCGCCCAACGCCCATACATGTTTACTAGGGGCCTTCTCTCTCCGGTAGCGGGATCAACGAATTCATCACCCATCTGCAGACAAAAGCAATTCTTCGGCTATCACCGTTACCAACAAAGAGGGCCGTCAAAAATATATGGTACACACGTATTCTTTCTACAATTTTCCATTCTAAACGAAACAAACATTTCATATTCTATTCCCTCCAGAAACAACAAAACCCTAAAATCAAAAACCCATATACACAAACACTTATGAATATATACACATTTATATACAAAATACAAACACCTTATGAACCATACGAAATCATACACATATTCTCACACGATTCAAGAAACGGATTGAAACCACCAAAACACCAATAACAAATACACAACCAACAATCACATATTCCATACCTTTACAGGTTACACAATCGACTCTCCCTTACAAATATCCGAAACATGCAAACAAAGAACATGAACACAAAACCAATTATATATGAAGAGACAAATTGCATGATGAAAGGAAACAGAAATAACAAAAGAAAATTACAAATAAATTCTACCTCAAATCTGGAGGTTATATATGGCTTCAATGGCTGAAATCCTAAAGAAATCCGGTGCAAGGAGACCAACGAACTCGAAGAAGACAAAGCAAATGGAGAGAAAAGAGCAAAGAAAGACAGTAAAAACCTTAACAATTGGTTCACACACCCATCTTTTATACGCGTGTGGCGCGTGTAATAAGGGTAAAAAGGTTGCAAAATTTTCGTGGATGGATAGGATTGGTCCACGTCACTCTTACAGCCGGTAGTAACTGCCTCGTTTCCAGCAAAACTGTCCACTATGCATTAACTTCCCACTCACTCATGACACATTACATCACAAAGGTACATTCTCTTTCCTCCCAAAGGTCATTCCTCATTAATACGCACTACAACTTATCATTTCACTTATTATTAACAGTTAATATTATTCTCTCATTTATTTCAAAATTCTCATTTATTACCAATTATTGCATTTATTCACAAGCAATACAAAAACGTTTCAAATAACACACCCATCAACCACAGCAACCCGTTGCTAAAAAATCCCATATTTTCACAAATTTTTTCAAACTCCTAAGTGTTGTCCGCCAACACTTGGGGGGCATATTTTCACAAATTTTTTCCAACTCCTAAGTGTTGTCCGCCAACACTTGGGGGGCATATTTTCACAAATTTTTTCAAACTCCTAAGTGTTGTCCGCCAACACTTGGGGGGCATATTTTCACAAATTTTTTCAAACTCCTAAGTGTTGTCCGCCAACACTTGGGGGGCATATTTTCACAAATTTTTTCCAACTCCTAAGTGTTGTCCGCCAACACTTGGGGGGCATATTTTCACAAATCTTCTCTAAACTCTTAAGTGTTGACCGCCAACACTTGGGGGGCAGACAAGGTATCATTCTCAAAAATTTCCTCAAAAACAAAGCGGTATCTTTGCTTTCTCCTCCTCCTGTCCGCTAAACCACACAGAAGGAGTGGGGGGCAATGATAGGTACCCGCTGTAAGCCTACAGCGGGAACCCGCTGTAAGCAGCCCGCCATCAGCTATTGTTGCGCATCCACCTGTAACAAATACTCATTAATCACACATGTGTCATTTCATATTATCTTTACTAAAAACAATCCACTTGACAAACAAATATCTTCACACAAATATATTTGCAAAATATCTTGTTACCTTGCTCACTAAGGCAGGGGACCATAAAGGCAACTAAGGGGACACAAAAGCATTCAAGCTATGACAAAAGCGGCTGTGCTAGAATCGAGGTATGTGGGAAAGGGACACTAATCACTGTTCCAATAGTGGCTCACTATAGCTTTAACGGCATAACAAGTGGGTCACCAAGTGGGTGAACAGTTATTAGAGGACCTAGCCTATAAATACCCCCATTCTACACACAAGGTGATATATACAATTTCAATAGCACAAAAATTACTACTCATTCTCTCCCTTTACACAGATACATTTTCACCCGTTTCGGTTATTATTATTTCGATTACTGATTCTCACACCGGAGGTGCTTGACGGCCACCACCCCCGGGCGAGCATTATTTTGCAGATACCCAAACTCAGGTGAAGTACCCCCGGAACAGTGATCGGAACAGTGATCGGAAGCCATTAATCGACTGTGAGGATTATCAATGATGTTTGCCAAATTTTAATATCTTTAATTTCAACAAATGTAATTATTTCAATTTTAAAGATTACACCCGATCTGGTCCTCAATGAAAAACGTTCATATCATATAAAACGTTCATTAGTTGTATATATATATGGAGGAGATCAAATACTGATGCAGTGATGCCTTATAAGTACCAACTTACATTAACAGTATTACCTAACAGTACTACCTGACATGAATATACTTAAACGAAATCAAACATATTGTGACTTCACTTGTATCATTTCAAAATACCATGTGCTGTACATATTTTCCTCAGTGAGTAAAAGCTATTTCCATAAAAATCCCTGGTTTTGGAGATATGAATATGCTTCTATGCATATACAAAGTTAAAAATTTCTTCCTTGAATAAATCTGTAATCATTCAAACAAGAAACAGGGGAGCAAGTTGTAGAAGCGGTACCAATGTGTTGGGGACCAATTTCCTTGCAAACAAGAAATAAATTGTGCTTGTATTCCCATTATAAGTACAGTTATTACCATACCTAATTTGGTTCAAAAACTCTGTTAGGTGCCTTGAATCTGTTGACCGCCGCCACTGTTGACTAGCCGTCGGCGGCCGCCGTCGGCGGCCGGCGGCGGCGCCACTGTAGCCGCCGGATTTGACTCACCTAACACCACCTACCCCTTAGATTGTGTATATAAATAGATATGCATGTAAGGATTGTAAATTCATCTGTAAAAACCTCTGTAATCTGTTTATCCTCTCAGATCTATAAACTTATTTCTCTTCTGCATATAATCTTTCTTGCTTCAGTTATAACAAATTGGTATCAGAGATTTGGTTGAATCTGCTAAAAAAAATTCTCGCCGGAATTTTTTTAAGCTCGCCGGAATTTTTGCCGGAGTTACTGTTCATCGCCGGAGAAGACGACACTGTTCATCGCCGGAGAAGAAGACACTGTTCATACGGCACTGTTCATACGGTTCTGTTCACGGATACGGTTCTGGGAGAAAGATGTCTGGTGGTATTAGCGTCAAGGTCGACAAATTTACCGGGAGAAATAGTTTCAGTCTGTGGCAAATCAAGATGCGTGCCTTGTTAAAGCAACAGGGGCTCTGGGCGCCGTTGAACACAAAAACGGCTGTTTCTGGAAGCGCTGAGATGGCCAATCTAGAAGAAAAGGCACATTCAATAATTCTGTTGTGTCTTGCAGATGATATTATTACTGAAATTGCGGAGGAGGATACCGCGTCTGGTCTGTGGTTGAAGCTTGAAAGTCTTTACATGACGAAGTCTTTAACAAACAAGTTATTGCTGAAGCAACGTCTGTTCAGTCTGCGAATGCAGGAAGGTATGCCTCTTCGAGATCACTTAGATCAATTAAACACAATTTTATTAGAATTGCGTAATATTGATGTTAAAGTTGAAGATGAGGATGCTGCTTTGATTCTGTTAGTTTCTTTACCATTATCGTACGAGAACTTTGTGCAATCGTTTATTGTTGGTAAAGATACTATTTCTCTAGAGGAGGTTAGATCTGCTCTTCATTCTAGAGAGCTGCGCCATAAGGCGGCTGGTACAGGTGCAGATAATCATGCTGCTGGGTTGGTAGCTAGCTGGAGTAATGGACATGGAAAGTCGGGGAAGAAATCAGTTCCTAAGGGTCCAAAACCTAATGATATCTGTAATTACTGTAAAGAGAAGGGACACTGGAAATCTGACTGTCCCAAGAAAAAGAAGCAACAGGATAATTTGACAGATACTGCTGCTGTAGCTGATGCTACTTCTGAAGAAGATATTGCTCTAGTTGCTGTCAAGGACACGCATCACTCTGATGTGTGGATTCTTGATTCTGGAGCGTCTTATCATATATGTCCACGCAGGGAGTGGTTTACAACCTACGAGCAAGTAGACGGTGGCAAGATTTCTATGGCTAACAGTTTTACTTGTGAGACGGTTGGAATAGGCTCGATTAAAATTCGGACACATGATGGTAAATTCTGCACATTGAATGATGTTAGGTGTGTTCCACTAATAACAAAGAATCTGATATCTTTGAGTATGTTAGACATCAAAGGTTTCAGTTTTCAAGGTGAAGGTGGAGTTTTACATGTCCACAAGGGTTCTGATGTGGTTCTGAAAGGTGTTAAACGTGGTACCTTGTATCTTCTTCAAGGTTCTACGTTATCAGGTTCTGTTGCTGTCGCGTCCTCGGAGAAGATTAAGAGGATGCAAACTGATAATGGTCTGGAATTTTGCTCATCTGAGTTTGATGAGTTCTGTAAGAATGAAGGGATTTCTAGGCATCATACCGTCAGGGATACACCACAGCAGAATGGTGTAACAGAGCGTATGAATCAGACACTTCTGGAGAGAGAATGGATTTCTAGGCATCATACAGTCAGGGATACACCGCAGCAGAATGGTGTAGCAGAGCGTATGAATCAGAAACTTCTGGAGAGAGCTAGGTGCATGCTCTCTAATGCTGGACTAACTAGAAGATTCTCGGCAGAAGCAGTTAGTACATCAGGTTATCTGATAAATCGTGGATCTACGATTGTTTCAGAAAGTGGTGGTGTTGAGAAACATGTGGAGCAGGAAGTCACTCAAGATGAGAGTGAACCACAACAAGAAGTTCAACAACCACAGTCAGAGTCAGAATCAGAATCATCAGTATCAGTAGCGAATCAGCACAGTTTGGCTCTTGATAGATCAAGGAGAGCTAATTATGGGGTGTCTCCTAAGAGAATCGAGGTGAGCAAAGTGGGTACTGCTGATAACCTAGCTGATATGCTCACCAAGTCGGTTTCACATAGCAAGTTTCAACATTGTTTGGACTTGCTAAATGTTCGGAGTTGTTGACTGCCCTTTTGAGGGCAAAATCTGAGGCAGAAGAGTTTTTATCTGGTACATCTGGCATTATTATGATACATCTGGTACATCTGGAAGAGTTTTTTTTATCTGGTACATCTGGCATTATTATGATGCATCTGGTACATCTGGAAGAGTTTTTTTTATCTGGTACATCTGGCATTATTATGATACATCTGGTACATCTGGAAGAGTTTTTTTTTATCTGGTACATCTGGCATTATTATGATGCATCTGGTACATCTGGAAGAGTTTTTTTTATCTGGTACATCTGGCATTATTATGATGCATCTGGTACATCTGGAAGAGTTTTTTTTTATCTGGTACATCTGGCATTATTATAATGCATCTGGTACATCTGGAAGAGTTTTTTTTATCTGGTACATCTGGCATTATTATGATGCATCTGGTACATCTGGAAGAGTTTTTTTTATCTGGTACATCTGGCATTATTATGATGCATCTGGTACATCTGTTATCCGTTTTTGTGAGAGGATTCAAGTCAAGGTGGAGATCTGTTATCTGGTACATCTGACATTATTATGATGCATCTGGTACATCTGTTATCTGTTTTTTGTGAGAGGATTCAAGTCAAGGTGGAGATTTGTTAGGTGCCTTGAATCTGTTGACCGCCGCCACTGTTGACTAGCCGCCGGCGGCGCCACTGTAGCCGCCGGATTTGACTCACCTAACACCACCTACCCCTTAGATTGTGTCTATAAATAGATATGCATGTAAGGATTGTAAATTCATCTGAAAAAACCTCTGTAATCTGTTTATCCTCTCAGATCTATAAACTTATTTCTCTTCTGCATATAATCTTTCTTGCTTCAGTTATAACAAACTCCAGAGACACGGATCTCTTGTCGAATCTTTCAGGGTGCGGACCGCTCTTAGACCAATCAACCCAAGTAATGCTCCTATTCGAGTTCAAACCCGATGAAGATACCACATTCACAAGTGTTGGGATGTAATGCTCGTCAGAGTAACATGGAATGTGGCAGAACTGGTCAAAGATCGAATAATATTTCTTGTCTGATATAATCTTAATAGCAAAATTCCGGTTTACTTCAAACCATTGTGAACCTTTTCGCCAGTCTGTGATAGATAATGTAGGATACATTTGATTGTTGTATCGCCCACGACCAACTTTTCTTGGATCGTCATATGAAGCTACAAAGGTCTCGTTGGTGTTGATGAGGTAGTTGTAAATTGTAGTGAAGTTGAACAAGGGAATACAAGTCTCAGAAAGTAAGACAAACCTTTTGTTAGAGAAGTCGAGAAGAGCATTTGCCAAGAGGCGCCTCTCAGTATCAATCATTGACAATTTTCCCCATTCAACTGGCTGTATGAACACAACATAATTGTAATTACAAATTAGTACGTAATCTCAGGTAACTGTTAAGTTACTGATTATCTCAAAACTTTACGGTGTTAGAAGGACTTAATATGAGTTCCATGCTTACGTTTTAATATTTCCCTTGTCATCTTACTAGGAGATTTCTGGGTCAAAAGAACTATGATACCATGATAAATTTTCCAATTGCTATAAATCCTAATGTGTTCGAAAGAAAGCTTAATATGCCTATCCTGTTAATAGTTATCATAGTCAGATCGGAAAAATAAGAGGATAATTTAGTAACTAGTCCTGAAGCTCGTGACCCGTGACACTAAAATATGAAACATTTTAAAAAAATTCAATGAGAAAATTGACCTTGCTGGAAATTCGTCTTCCACGAAAAACAGAGTCTTCTGGAAGTGATTCAGTATACGATGGAACAGAATGAATGTAAATAGAGTAAAACCCTTGATGGCCTTTAAAGAATTTCTCCCAGAGAGGACCTAATGGCAAAGGTCCCTTGGTCAAAAACATGAAAGAAACTTTAGGAGTATGTTCATACGGATATTCCTGAATTTGAGGAACCATTGAAGCCCGCCAAAACAATTCATCGTCGTCCATGTTGTGTGTGACATTTTCTTTGTACGCTACTGCATAACCTCTCTTATAAGGTGGTGTGATATTTAGTATGGGCACAGACAATGAAGGAATTGGAAATTTAGGAAGCGATAATGCTGATGGTACCGAAGAGAAACGAGATAACATCTGAGATTTTGATACTAATGAGAAGCTTTTGAAACTTAAACTGGCAGTTATTCCAATACACAACCCTACAACAAAGAAAAGAATAGTAAGGACATGCCTCAACTGCAAACAGGCAAGAACAGGCTTCACAGAAGACGCGGATTGAGCATTTTCCTCGCCCATTGGCAACATATATCCGCTTTCTGTGCCTTGGCTGCGGGGAAACACCGAAACTTATAGACTACAGAGCTCTAGTGACAGGTTTAAGAACTTCACATGAATGAAGTATCAGATGAAAACAAGAGAATGCATAGAGGCAAGTTTTCGAAAACTGAAGTGCAGTTTATGAATTGTTTTGATCAAGTTGTTGTATAACAAATTTGGCAAATAGTCAATTTTTTTTTTTATAATCCAGTGTCCGGGCCAGCTTGCGCGCACCTCGACTAATCCGGAGGGCATACTAGCACACTCATACCCCCGAGCATGGTAGCCCACTTAATCCCGGAACGTCCCAGGGAATCGAACTCGTGACCTCAAAATAACAAGCCTTAAGCGCCACTGCTCGACCATCTGAGACACCGTGGGGTACAAATAGTCAAATTTCTTGAAGTGCACATTAGATATTTTTATTTGTGCAATGTGCACCAAACTAGCATACGTGATACGACAGTACTATGTAGTTGACATTCTACTAGTGGAGTAGTGCAAGAACATTACACAGACGTTCAATTACAGCAACGTCCAATAAAAAGTTGGATTGTGCATGCATTTGACTATTTTAGTATAAAGCAAGTTTTTGACTTTCTGCAAATTATAGTGTTCACATGAAATAATGTATCCACCCGTTTCAAATTATTAGTCCACTTTTAAAAAAAAAAATAATTTCAAAATAATTGTCTCACTTCTATTTTCAAGATAATTTTTTACTTAAATTTCCTGTATTATTCTTGAGTTTTAATTTCCAAGATTGATTTTAAGTTCTTATTTTTCTACCCATTGCAATAAATATGAGTAAATATAGAATTAGATCACCAATTTGATGAGTTTCTTAACATGCATAATTCTTTGAAAGTGGACTACTTATTTGAAAAGGAGAGGAAGTATTATAAATATGAAATTGTGTGTAGTTTGATAATCAAGTTGCTAATTGTTGTGAGAAGAATTTGGTACAACACCTCGAGAGAATATCGCTGGAATAACGGATAAATCGCATAGAAATCGGTGACGGAAGCGGGTTCGCGTGCCACAGTCGCGTTTACGTGTCGGAATCGGGTGGTGTTTGTGGTTGTTTTTGGGAATGAGTTTGCAAGGATTTCCGGGCAAAGGTGACGGAGTAATCCATACCCAGCCGTATAGAATGCCCAAAAATTTCTACATGAATTTTGTAGAGAGAAGTGAGATTAACCCTTGCAAAGTGCCTACATATCCTATATTTATAGGAATCAAGTCCCATGTAGTTCTAGGGTTTTGGGCTCCTTGTTGATAGCTCAGCCACCTTTAGCTCCTTTAGGACACTGGTGGACCCTGATAATAGCTATGCAGCGTATGTATGTATACATATATCCATGTATAAATTGAGACAATATGTGTATATATCACACATGTCATGTATTTATCTTCCCAACTGACATATTTATCTCGTTTCCACCATGTAAATCCTTTCAGATAAGCTGTTACAAAGCGATAAGGCGTGTTCCTGAAGTTACGGAACTTCAGGGCTATCCATGAGTCGGTTAGGCTGACGTATATCCGTTCTCCTACAATTTAGGAGGCTGTTGTATAATTCCCGTAGTCCACGGGGTACGTACGTGAACCCCTGCCTGGAAGCCCTTCACTTACATGAACCGTAATCAGTCCTCCACATAGCAATACCCCTATCTGGGGTTCAGACACCTAAACTCTTGCATAAATGCATGAATGAACCCTGGACCAGATGCCTGAATCCTCATCCTCCAGTATATTTCCAAGGCATGTTGGGCCAATGTATCCATATCTAACCCAACCTATTCCTTCATATTCACATAACTTGGGCCTGTAATCTTAATGGATCTTAAATCAAGTCCAAAACGAATTTTGGGCACAACACTAATCATGACATGTTAGACCAATGTATCCATATCTAATCCAATCTATTCCTTCATATCCACATAACTTGGGCCTATAATCTTAATGGATCTTAAATCAAGTCCAAAACGAATTTTGGACACAACACTAATCATTCACTGAATGCGAATTTCTTTTCTTTCTTATATAACAGAGAATATAATATGAATTCAATGATAAACTTTAATGCAAGCACGTACAGCATGGTTGCATTGTTACAATCCATCAGGTTTCTAAAAATGGTCAACATTTTCTCAATAGAGTGCGCGCAACTATGATTTTGACACATTTTTTAATATCAAATATTCACTATAACATGTGACAAAAAAATATTCACTATAAGAAAATAAGAACTGTCATCGGATTACGGGTATTATATATATATAAAAAAAACTTCTGGATTAATAATTAATATGCATTAATCTTTTGATTATCAACTGAGCCATTGACAAACCCAGTTAAAATCTTAAAAACATAAAAAGTACTACCTCCGTCTCATTTTATATATTACTTTTATAAAAATCACATGTATTAAGAAAAATGTTGGATAAATATTTCCAACTAATACGCTTAATAAATACAAAGAAAATGAGAATAATGTTAATTTTGAAAAATATATAAGGATAATTTTGAAAAACTATCTTTAAATTTGTATTGAAATAAGAGAGGAACATGTAAAATGAGAAAAATTCTTTTTCCAAAAGAAATGTGTAAAATAAGACGGACTATGCAGTTGCTCTAGCATCACTTTCGACTTAGATCGATCATACCTGCATAAAAGCACTCACGCTAAATTGTTGCATATATGATCGCATTTTCGTGATTTTTTATTTTTTCATATTAAATGCACTTCCGTACATTTCTATTAAAATCATCATATTTGAATGATACATGATTATATATCTAAAATCTATTCATGAGTTGCATTTTATGACTATTAAAATTTTTAATTATTTTGGTTTTAAGAACACAGAA
Source organism: Kitagawia praeruptora (assembly GCA_037693485.1). Classification (NCBI taxonomy): domain Eukaryota; kingdom Viridiplantae; phylum Streptophyta; class Magnoliopsida; order Apiales; family Apiaceae; genus Kitagawia; species Kitagawia praeruptora. Next base: position 6,126,957 of record CM075354.1, on the reverse strand, counting down.
AATATAGGAGTAAACTAAAATTTTGACAATATTCACCGAACGTTAATATGTATTTAATATTTCGTTAGCTTACCTGTTTCAAAAGTGTTTAAGTTCAGAGGTTTTACCCTAGTCACAAAAGTGTCTTTTTTATGGATGTTTTTGTGGATAAAACGAAATGTATCAGTTGTTTTTTTAATAAATGTAATACATTTTAAAGTTGATTAAAATATAATTTTACTTCAAAAATATGGATGATTTTTTTGAAAAAAGAATGCATAATTTTAATTGATTAATTAATTCACAAAATTGTGGACAATGTTTCGTGGTGATCATCATTCATCAATGTTTTAGGCTTGTGAATGGTTGATCAACTTGTTCCAAAGTTTTTACGGTGTAAAATACCGTATGACAATGAAACTCACTTAGGATTGTGCAGATGTATCAATAGGTCCAAGCGCTTAAATTAAATAACTAGTCTGCCGCAGTAATTCACCGTTTTATTGCCATCATGATAGTTCATTTAGGGTGGAAGTTATTTGATCGGATTTGTTAGACAGAAAAGCACTCGCTAGATTTTTACAAAGTGATCACAAGTTTGAATAAGAAGTTTACAACATTCTTTAGAACACAGCATACAGACTCGAGAACTAAATTTGTACTTGACTAGAAGTAGTAAAAGACTGATGTGACCCTGAGTTTGACTTTCAATGACTTGACTGATTGACTTGCATATTACTCCCACTCAAACTTGGCGTGGAGGTGCGCAGATGAAACACCAAATTTGTGCTTGAGATAACTGATAAATGTGATCATGAAGATCAACTCAACATCTATGATCATAAAGATCAACTCAACATCTATGATCAATATGAAAATGAAGAAGATGAACTATAGAGATAGAATATTGTATCTACATTACTGTATAAACTTGAGCAAGAAGTTGTTTATAAAAAATGTTATGCCCAAATCTGGCATAATAGCTAAATTAATTTAATTAGCTAAATTGATGGTTCATAATCTATGATGGACCTAGAAGATGAAGATTGGGTCACTAGAGCCCACTATTGCAATCAGCCCAACATGCCTTAGCAATGATATCTCTATTACAGGAGCACCTTGCTACAGGGTCACCTCGCTACATGGTTGCATCTCGCTACAGGGTCGCCTCGCTACATGGTTGCGCCTCGCTATAGAACGCCTCGCTGGCGATGCCCACCAAGGGATCGCTACGCTTTTGCATCATATTTGTAACTTACAGCGAGATCATTATCTCCTCTTCTCTGGAAGGCTCATGGCTAGACCCAAGGTCGCATGAATAGCTGGACACAAGGGATCGCTTCGCATGGCCAGACCCCTCGAGGTCGCGTGCAAGGCTCTTGTTACTTCTCTACTGGCCAACTCTATCCGTTCGAAACTATGGGCTTCCACAGCTGGGCCATGGATCATGGATAGGGTGGATGACTCATTGCCACGTCAGCCCTAAACAAGTGGGCTTGGACCTTGGCTTATCTCTTAAAATCCTAGCCCGCCTAGGTAACTTGCACTCCAAGAACTACGTCAGGCTTGATCCCTATAAATAGGGTACGTAGGCACCTTGATACGGTATGAGAAACAGTTTACCTGAAAACACCTATCAAGCTCAGCCACATCTCTACACACAAACCCTAATCCTTGTTCTTCATAACCTTAGCAAAATATCCGTATTTTGCTCCGTAAATCCAGCAAACCTCCATAAACGTTGTTATACAGTATTCTCCCTATAACATTTGGCGCTAGAAGGAGGGGCTATTATTATTATTCGAGGAGGACGAATAATTACATATGGGATTTTGGGTTTTTGGTTTTTATTAACACAAACAATTGGGGGCTTCAACTGTTGGACAAAGAAGGAAAAAAGATGGAGACAAGAGACTGACGTGCGGCATCAGACGAGAGAAGAAAAAAAATTAGAAGCAACGTCAACTGGAGAAGGAGTCCGTGGAAAGGAGGAAGTCGAAAAAAAAAGGAGGAAAATTACACAATATAGAGGCTGTTTACATGGATCGCGCGTGGTGTACAATGTAGGGACATGCAACCAAATACCTGTGTTCTCAGAACCGGACCGGGCATCGAACCGGAAGCCCTACTGGTTACTGGTTCGATTGGTTCAACTGGCCCGACCAGTGGTTCAACCGGTGTGACGTAATAATTACGTAATATATAATTATATATATTTTATAATTATATATATTTTATAATATATAATTATATATATTTTATAATTATATATATATATAATAAAATCTGAAAATCGACATTATTATTACTTTTTTGAAAGGAGACATCATCATTACCTATAAAAAAAATACTAAAGCAGTTTGTGTTACATTTCACTTATGGGGTTAAAGGCATTTACAATGGGTTAAAGGCAATTTAGAGTACAGATGACAGTAGCTAGTTTAATACTACTTGTTACACCACCTGTATCAAAAGCACCGAAAGTAGGAACAATATGCTTTTTATATAGTGCTTAGTGACCCATGGTTTTTTTTTCCCTTCTGAATTATTCCAAAAACTGGTCATCGGTCCGGTTCACTGCCGGTTTTGACCGGTTTTTAGCCGGTTTTGGGCGGTTTTCAACAGTAGAACCGGGGTACTGGTTTTAGGGATGAACCGAACCGGACCAGCCACCGGTTCGCGGTCCGACCGGTCGAACCGGTCCGGTTTTAAAAACACAGCCAAATACTACTCCCTCCGTCCCAAAAAGATTGACACGCTTTCCTTTTTGGGACGTCCCAAAACTAATGAACCTACTTTACTTACTATTTTTGAACACTACTTTTCACTATTACACCCACTACTTCTCCATTTTATACTCTTTTTTACACTATTACACCCACTACTTTCCTCCACTATCTCAAATCTACAATTAAATATTAATAGGTCCCACCACTTTATCCACTTTTCAACTAACTTTACTCTTTTTCTACTACATTTTCTTAATCTCCGTGAAAGTCAAACCAGCTCAGTCTTTTTGGGACGGAGGTAGTACATTAACTTGGACGTGTACATACATGGTAGTCCTACTAAAAGAGTAAAAGAAGACATGATGGCAGGACCCACTTGCTTAATGGTTTTACATTAATCAACAAGATTTACAAGGACTCGCCTATAGCAGGACCGCAGAAAGAAAACAAGTAACTTAAAAGAAAACTAAAGAAGATAAGGGGATAATCAGGCAAGTGCGGCAAAACGAAAATAAAAAAGAAAGAAGCAAAATTTGACTGGCAAAAAAATAGGCGAAGTACCGGAGCCCGCAAGAGATTTTTACAAAAAAAAGAAATTGAATAAACGACTTGGACGTGGGACCAGCAGTGAGAAAAAAAAAAGATTGAAAGAACACGCTGTAACGGTGGCCAGCAACGAAAAAAAACAAAACGTAGCACGCGTAATACTCTGAATCAGCAGGAAACAAAAAATCAAAGATAAGTTTCTGTACTTATTTTAATTTTCCTGCAAATTTATATCCTGCCATGCATGCATGATATCATGTTTTTTAAATAATTTTCAGAAAAAATATTTATTATTCAAAAATTCGTGCGAGCAATATATTTTTATGCTTGTAAAATTATTGCGATTTAGAAAAAATCGTACAAGATACTTATGCTGATGAATTGTGGATATTTATGACTTGATGAATTGCGGATTTATTTTACAATCCCGTACGAGTTGCATGTTTTGAAGAAAAAAATTAGATATGCGAGACGCATTATTTTGTAAAAGATTTTTTACAAAAGGACATTATATTTGAAAAAAATAAATATCGCGACACTCTCAAAAGAGCATATTTATTGTTGCATTTGGACTTGTAAATTACTTTCATATATCGTCGCGATAGTACATATATGTCAAAAATGTTTACAAACTTGTGAACTAAAGTGTCAAGTAGGGTAGCCTGGACAAGCTATAAATTTCGCAATGCTACATGCTTAGTAAAGTGTAGTGCAGCACCATCTGGATTATTGAAGGCCCATGAAGAAATCTCTCAAGATCACATGGGTGGAGGCATCCCTATGCACAATATCTTTAAGACTGAAGGCCCATGAAGCAATCTCTCAAGATCACATGGGTGGAGGCATCCCTATGCATAATATCTTTAAGTCATGCACAGCCTGCCCGACGAGGGACACGTGCAAAGTTCGACAAGTTTACATCTACATCTCTTATTGAAGACCCCGCCAAACACATCTAGATGTGGTTGCAACACACACTTGAAAAGCGTGTATGACAATTCGGGATATATACAAGCGCCAAGGTCCTAACTAGACAACAAGGATCGCAAAGGATTTCAAAAAAATTATTTATGCTCGCACATTTGAAAACCTTGGCAAAATATATATCTTATATTGGTCATCGCATGCTATCACAGTTGCATCCGCATACACCTAACGAGCACAGTGGTGCTCTAAATGTTTTTCTAATCATCTTCTTTCAGTTTTTTCAGCAACTTGAGAAATTTGGAAGCTTGAAGAATTTTTTAGTTCTCCACCACCGAAGAACTGGGGGCTAGTTGTTATGCCATATTTTGGCATGTCTAATAATCTCCCAAATTTCTAATATCTTTTAATTATTAATTCAGATTAATAATTATTGCTTAACCACTAAGTTTTATCCTCTCTCTGAAATGAGGAAAGTGTGACGCCCTCCCAATCCGGGGCCTAGATCGGGGAGCCACTGACACACTAGATACGACAACCTAAAAATAGTAAATATAGATATAGCATACTGACTAGCCCCAACACTACTTACCTGGATCTTTCTCAGGTAATGGTATGAAACAAGCAAGCCAAACGTCTAACTACTTATTATTACAAACCTGAATTCAATTCAAAATTATTATTACAACCCATGAATTCCAAAAGTTCTACCACCAGTTCTCACAACTAACTAAAAATCTCCTCACTGAGCTGTTATTGCATCTACCACAGGAGCTATCTCGAAATTAACCACTTCAGGGCCATGATAAGAACGCTTCCTTGCGGTTTGAATAGTACGAACCATGATTCTTAGGTTACTGTCAAAATGGTTAGACAAAATAATAATGAGCCAACGCTCAGCAAGTAACTTAACTGAGAACTGAAAATGGAAGTAAAGCTAGCTTCCAACAATAATAGGATAACAAGATGAATAATACTGGTACTGGATAGCAACAGGGTATCAACTGAAAAGGAAGGCAACAGTTGATAATAACATATGTGTAAAGCAATTGCCATTCTAAATGATAAAACAATTTCATTTCACAGTTTATGAAACAATAAGCATTTTTAAAAGTGATTGGAGGTTTTCACATAACAGACAATACGGGTGATCAGCCCATAAAGTCCCCATACCGGACACAAAGTCCATCTGGCCATCAATCCTTTCATTAGGATAACTTGGGTTCCCAAGAGGCACACATTGGCCTATAACATATGTTGAAGTGGACAGACCAGAACCACATCACAAATATACTCAAACAGGCTGGACCGGTGTTACCCGATCACTTGCCTCTCCAATCGTTAGGAATCCTTAGAAACCATTATGACGGAGTTCCTAACATTTTAATAAATCATTCTGAAAACATTTAAGATTTAGAAAACTCTTTAGAAATCACTGACTACATAAATCCTTTCAAAATCCTTACTCCGAAGTACCTTTGACTCACTGATAAGAAATCAGCCCAGTCTAAGTAACTTCAAAGTATTTTAAGAAAATAACTCATTTTGATTTGCAATGATAAAAGTCAAGGGGTTTGACTAAATCTTCTGATATCAATAAAATAGGGATATAAGTCTGAATCAATAAGATATAGACTCAAAGTAATCATCATAGTGTTTAGGAAATGATTTTGTAATTTCAAAGATTTTTGGTCAACATAGGGTTGTCTGTTTACGGACATAGGTTAAGTAGATGACTGGTTTATCCGTCAGTCAATTAGGTTTGATCAAGAAGAACTCTGGTTGACATATATGGTCAAAAAGCAATTAGAAAGAATTAGTCCGATTTAAGGTAGTTTTGCAGTTTCATAGTAGAATTAATGACAATAGGTATCAAGGGTCATGCAAAGGTAGGTTTAACAAAATTTATGATCAACATGGTACAAGATAGGCATACTTGTATTGACAGGTTATAACAGTTTCATGAATATAAACTTCAGAGGAAAGACAGAGTTACTTGCCTCCGGTAGAATGCAACAGCTAACAGCTCAGCCTACTGAAACTCAACCTTAGCTTTTCCTTTATCGCTAGGTCCTACGTCCTTCGTATCAAGAGAGAGAGAGACTCGAGAGTGTATATGCAGAGAACAGAGGACAAGAATGAAGAAGAAGAAGTGGCGGTGGTGTTATAATACACTGAGGGGCAAAAACGTCATTTTTCAATTACTAATTACTTTCTGAAAAATCTTATTTTTAATCCTTTATTAAATCGAAATAAATTAATAAAATGGGGTAAAAATATTTTTAGAAAATTTTATAATTAACTTTATGAAATTAGAAGCATCCCCATATTTTTAAAATAATTTTAGAGTCAAAAATGAATTTTATACGAATTTTCGAAATAAAGGCTCTTTAAAAGAAATAATGCTTTTTAAATCTTTTTAAAATACCAAATCACACAATTAAATACTCACATCAATTTTATAAACTAAGTCATATCAAAATGATGATATTGCAAAAGGTTTCATGATTAAAATCAACTCCAATGATTTTATATGAATTTTAAAAGATTTAAAATGCACTTTAAAAATACTTTTAATGCTCCACAAATATAAATAAAATTCCACGAGCATATACGACACATACCAATCATCATATAATCACATAATCATGATTTCACACATAACTGAACTTCACAAAAATATATCCATCTCAATAATCACATAATTTGCATTTAAAACTAATTAAACACTTAATTAAATACACGAAATTTTCTAGGTCGTTATAGCCTTCCCCCCTTAAAAGGATTCTGTTCCCAGAATCTCACCTAAGTAAACAAATGAGGATACTTGGCAAGCATTTCGCTCTCAAGTTCCCAAGTCGACTCTTCGACTCTAGGATTCCTCCACAATACTTTAACCAAAATTACAGTCTTATTTCTAAGCTTCCTTTCTGTCCTATCTTGAATCTCTATAGGTTGCTCTACATACGATAAATCTGGCTGGATCTCGATAGGATCATACTCAATCACATGACTCGCATCTGGATTATATCTCTTAAGCATAGATATGTGAAAAACATTGTGAATATGATACATGTGCGGTGGGAACGCCAATTCGTAAGCAACCTTTCCCACTTGCTTCAAAATCTCAAATGGTCCTACATATCTTGGACTCAACTTTCCTTTCTTACCAAATCTCGTAACTCCTTTCCATGGTGACACTTTCAGTAGCACTTGATCCCCTATCTCAAAACTCATATCCTTCCTGGCTTGATCCGCATATTTCTTCTGTCTATCCTGGGCAGTAATCAATCTTTTCTGAATAACCTCAACTTTCTCTTTCGTCTGCTGGAGCAGCTCTGGTCCTAAAATTTTCCTTTCACCAACTTCTTCCCAATACACAGGCAATCTACACTTCCTTCCATACAAAGCTTCATACGGTGGCATCCCTATACTTGCGTGGTAACTGTTGTTATACGAAAACTCAACCAGTGGCAGATGTTCATCCCAACTACCCTTAAAATCCAAGGCACAAGCCCTAAGCATATCTTCAATAGTTTGAATGGTTCTTTCACTCTGTCCGTCCGTCTGTGGATGGTAAGCTGTACTCATCTTGAGTTGGGTTCCTAGGCACTCTTGAAATTGTCGCCAAAACCTCGAATTGAATCGTGGGTCTCGATCAGATACAATCGAAACAGGAACTCCGTGACGTGACACAACTTCTTTCAGATACAGATGTACTAACCTATCTAATGAGAATCTCTCGTTGATTAGTAGAAAATGGGCAGACTTCGTCAGTCGATCAATAATAACCCAAATCGGATCGTGGTTGGCTTTAGTCTTTGGCAATCCTACTACGAAATCCATGGCAAGGTGCTCCTATTTCCACTCAGGGATATCCAATGGTTGTAACAATCCACTTGGTTTCTGATGTTCCGCCTTGACTCTCTGACACGTATAACACTTACTTATCCATTCAGCAATCTCTCGTTTCATATCTGGCCACCAAAAGTTTTCTTTTAAATCTCTATACATTTTCGTGCTTCCAGGGTGAATCGAATACTTCGAACTATGGGCTTCGCTTAAAATCTCATTCTTCAATTCTTACACATTGGGAATCCATATCCTCTTAGAAAATCTTAAAATGCCTTGATCATCTTTCTGTGTACAAATCTCCTCTCCAGTCAACATATTCATTTCACAACTCATAACTCCTTCCTGGCATCTCCGAATCTTTTCCAACAACTCAGGTTGAAAAGTCATCGTATTCAGGAATTCCTCAGCATCCTTTGAACCAACAACTTCTAGACTTAACTTCTCAAATTCTCGATACAACTCCTTGGGCATAGTCAGCGTATTCAACCTCTCTTTTCTACTCAGTGCATCAGCTACCACATTCGCTTTTCCTGGGTGATAACTTATCGTGCAATCATAATCCTTAATTAACTCCAACCATCTTCTTTGTCTCATATTCAACTCCTTCTGAGTGAAAATATACTTCAAACTCTTATGATCCGTGAAAATTTCACACCTTTCTCCATATAAATAATGTCTCCAGATCTTCAGCACAAACACAATTGCTGCTAACTCCAAATCATGTGTCGGATACTTTTGCTCATGGGGCTTAAGTTGTCTCGAAGCGTATGCGATAACATTTCCGTGCTGCATCAAAACACATCCTAATCCTTTATGTGAGGCGTCACTGTAGATAACAAAATCTCCTTTATCATCTGGCAATACTAACACCGGTGCTGACACTAACCTCTTCTTCAACTCCTGAAAGCTCTCTTCACACTTATCATTCCAAATAAACTTTTCATTCTTCCGGGTCAACTTAGTCAATGGCGTGGCTATCTTCGAAAAGTCTTGAACAAACCTTCGGTAATAACCAGCCAATCCTAGAAAACTTCTTACCTCAGTAGGAGTTCTGGGTCTACTCCAATCTACTACAGCTTCAACCTTCGCAGGATCCACTCTGATTCCTTCCTTACTAATCATATGTCCTAAAAACTAAACTTCTTGCAACCAAAACTCACACTTAGAAAACTTGGCGTATAATCTCTCCTTCCTTAGAGTCTCCAAAGCAATCCTTAAGTGCTCGGCATGTTCTTCGGGAGTTCTCGAGTAAATCAAGATGTCATCAATAAATACAATTACAAACTTATCTAGATATCTCTTGAACACACGATTCATCAAATCCATAAATACAGCTGGCGAATTCGTCAATCCAAAAGCCATCACTAAAAATTCATAATGTCCATACCGCGTGCGAAAAGCAGTCTTCGGAATGTCTTCTGGCTTGATCTTCAATTGGTGATAACCTGACCTTAAATCGATCTTAGAAAAGTAAGCAGCATCCTTCAGTTGGTCAAATAGATCATCAATCCTTGGCAATGGATACCTGTTCTTAATAGTCAGCTTGTTAAGCTCTCTATAATCAATACACAATCTCATACTTCCATCCTTTTTCTTAACAAACAACACTGGTGCTCCCCACGGGGACACACTCGGCCTTATAACTCCTTTGTCCAATAAATCTTGTAATTGCATAGCTAACTCTTTCATCTCAGCAGGGGCCATTCGGTAGGGCGCTTTAGAAATAGGCTCGGTTCTGGGTGCTAACTCGATCGGAAACTCTACTTCTCTATCTGGAGGTAATCCAGGCAATTCGTCAGGAAACTCATTCACAACCGGTATATCTTCCATCCTAGAGACTTGTTTATCCAAATCGACCACGTGTGCTAAATAAGCTTCACAACCTCGTCTTAACATCCTCTCTGCTTGCATGAACGTCAAAAACTTCTTATCTTGCTTCTGTCCTTGAAATATCACTTTGCTACCATCTTCTGTATGCAACTTAACTTGCTTCTTTCTACACTCAATCTGAGCATCACACTCCGTCAACCAATCCATTCCTAAAATAACATCAAATTCTCCCAACTTAAATGGTAATAAATCCACATAGAAAAGATATCCGTCGATCTCAATATTACAATTAGGACACTCCCGATCTATAGAAATCTTATCCTGATTAGCCACTTCTACCACTAACGCTTTCTCTAAAGGACGAATCTCACAATGCAACTTATTAAGAAATCTCTCAGATATAAATGACTTAGTAGCTCCAGAATCAATCAAAACTTTAGCTTCTAAAGAGTTTACGGGAAGCGTACCTGCAACTACATCAGCATCATGAACAGCTTCCTTGACAGACATGTTGAAAGTACGAGCTTTGGGTTGAGGTGCTTGATACGGTGCTTGTCGTGGTACTGGTGGTGCAGTGATTCTCAAAACATTAGAAGTCTGAACAGGCTCTTTACAGTTCCTGGCAATATGTCCTACTTTGCCACACTTATAACAAGTCAATCCTACTAGCTTCGTTTCTGAACATTCTTGAGCATAGTGTCCTTTCTTCCCACACTTGTAGCAAACTATATTAGGCCTATTACAAATACCCGGGTGCTTTCTCCCACAAATCTTGCAGTCTGATAGTACGGGTCTCGTTATAGCCTGGGGGTTTACTCCTTGGGGTCTACGGTCTTGACCTCCGTTACCAATCCTAAATCTCTGAAAGTTCTTTTTTCCTCCTTGCTGGTTTCCAAACCTTCCTCTATTCTAAAAATTCTTCTGTCCTTCTAGCTCTTGGATTTTCTCCGTCTTCTCAAACTTTCTCTTCTTCCCAGCTTTCTCCTTCTGATTCAAATCACTTTCTCCTTCAATAATCATCGCCTTCTGAACAACCACCGTGTAAGTTCTCAACTCAAATGCAGCAACTCTACTTCTCAACCAAGGCTTTAATCCATGTTGAAACTTCTTAGCCTTACTAGATTCATTACCAACATACTGGGGTGCAAACCTAGACAACTCGGTAAACTTAGATTCATACTCCGCCACAGTCATACCTTCTTGCTTCAATTCTAAAAATTGAACTTCCAACTGGTCTTGCAAATATTCCGGTATATACTTCTCGTTAAACAACTCAACAAACCTAGGCCACGTAATCGCATCTCCTTCTGCAGCCTTAATAGATTCCCACAAAAAATTAGCTTCAGCCCTCAGGTAAAAACTAGCAAACTCCGTCTTCTGTCCTTCTTCAATCCTAACCAGTGAAAAAGCTTTCTCTATATCCATAATCCAAGTCTTGGCCTCTACAGGGTTTACAGTACGTTTAAACTCAGGTGGGTGAATGGCTTGGAAAGACTTAAAGTTAACAGCAGGTTGTGCAGCTTGGTTCTGTTGGTGCTGAGCAAAGGCAGCAGTCTGTTGTTGTAAAAGTTGAAACATTTGGGCCATGGTAGGGTTGTCTTGATTTTGTTGATCTTGGTTATCATTGTTGTTAGTTGGACGGGCTCTTCTGGGAGGCATGGTTCTGATAAAAAAATGAACAATCGATAAACAACACGTAGGTATATACAAGATAATAGGGTTCCTCCGTCTGGTACCAATAGACAATCGGTTCCGTTAAACGCAACAGGTTAATAATCATAGTAGAATGGCATGGTAGTGCAGTACGTAAAGACGATATGTAAAAATGATAAGTAAAACAGTCGACATAGGGATATATATAAACGCAAATCACTAAACGGAAACGGTACAACAACATAAGTTAAGGGTATTCCACCATTTTACAAACCAGTGATGAGAAAAGAAAATAAAAGTCTAACAACATACTATCCGACTACTAAGAATAGGAAATCGGGAAAACATCCTAATCTAGTAGTAATAACAACTAACACTAGTGGGCTCTACCAGATGTCCCACCCATCAATCATCTCTACGACAAACATCTCTAGTCACGGGGACCTCGGGTCCCGCAACGCTCACACATCATCCATCCAATCAAACCAGAGAGTCGACAAAGCTCATCATAAGCAGGCCTAGTAAGGGGGCCCTCAAGAAAACGCTGCTGGGTGATCCTCTCTGCCAACTCAATACGGCCATCCCAATCAATCGTAGATAAATCAACTCGACGTTGTGCTTCGTCCTTCATCTGCTCGATTAGTGTTGAGAGCTCATCATTCCTACTCGTTAAGTTCTCGCAAGTACGGACTATCTCAGCATAAGTGTGCAAGGGTACGACCTCGGGGAGTGAGTAAGATCCAATTGATGACTCTCTGTGCTCGGTGACAGAAGGGGTCACGACTGGTACTGGGACTGGAACAGGCACGGTATCAGTAACAGGCATAGGCACATGTACTAACTCAGACACAGGCTCGATGGTAGGGACAGGAATGTCGGCACGGGCCGTGGGACTCTCAACCTCAGACTCAGAAGTCTCCACAGGGTCAAACTCAACATCGGCCTCAGATATGGACTCAGAACGGTCAGACTCATCCAGATCCATCTCCTGTGATAATAATATATACACACGCAGAATATTAACGATATATGTTAGGTTGGTCCTATAAAATCTAACGCGAAAGAGAAAACCTAATCCTATAATCACTCCCTAACATCTATCACTCTTAAATCCTAATTGTATCTACTTCTTTTATTAGTGATCCTAAATCCTGGCTTGTTTCAGTGACCAAAACCTGTCGCTCTGATACCAACCTGTGACGCCCTCCCAATCTGGGGCCTAGATCGGGGAGCCACTGACACACTAGATACGATAACCTAAAAATAGTAAATATAGATATAGCATACTGACTGGCCCCAACACTACTCACCTGGATCTTTCTCAGGTAATGGTATGAAACAAGCAAGCCAAACGTCTAACTACTTATTATTACAAACCTGAATTCAATTCAAAATTATTATTATAACCCATGAATTCCAAAAGTTCTACCACCAGTTCTCACAACTAACTAAAAATCTCCTCACTGAGCTGTTATTGCATCTACCTCAGGAGCTATCTCGAAATGAACCACTTCAGGGTCATGATAAGAACGCTTCCTTGCGGTTTGAATAGTACGAACCATGATTCTTAGGTTACTGTCAAAATGGTTAGACAAAATAATAATGAGCCAACGCTCAGCAAGTAACTTAACTGAGAACTGAAAATGGGAGTAAAGCTAGCTTCCAACAATAATAGGATAACAAGATGAATAATACTGGTAATGGATAGCAACAGGGTATCAACTGAAAATGAAGGCAACAGTTGATAATAACATATGTGTAAAGCAATTGACATTCTAAATGATAAAACAATTTCATTTCACAGTTTATGAAACAATAAGTATTTTTAAAAGTGATTGGAGGTTTTCACATAACAGACAATACGGGTGATCAGCCCATAAAGTCCCCATACCGGACACAAAGTCCCTCTGGCCATCAATCCTTTCATTAGGATAACTTGGGTTCCCAAGAGGCACACATTGGCCTATAACAGATGTTGAACTGGACAGACCAGAACCACATCACAAATATACTCAAACAGGCTGGACCGGTGTTACCCGATCACTTGCCTCTCCAATCGTTAGGAATCCTTAGAAACCATTATGACGGAGTTCCTAACATTTTAATAAATCATTCTGAAAACATTTAAGATTTAGAAAACTCTTTAGAAATCACTGACTACATAAATCCTTTCAAAATCCTTACTCCGAAGTACCTTTGACTCACTGATAAGAAATCAGCCCAGTCTAAGTAACTTCAAAGTATTTTAAGAAAATAACTCATTTTGATTTGCAATGATAAAAGTCAAGGGGTTTGACTAAATCTTCTGATATCAATAAAATAGGGATATAAGTCTGAATCAATAAGATATAGACTCAAAGTAATCATCATAGTGTTTAGGAAATGATTTTGTAATTTCAAAGATTTTTGGTCAACATAGGGTTGTCTGTTAACGGACATAGGTTAAGTAGATGACTGGTTTATCCATCAATCAATTAGGTTTGATCAAGAAGAACTCTGGTTGACATATATGGTCAAAAAGCAATTAGAAAGAATTAGTCCGATTTAAGGTAGTTTTGCAGTTTCATAGTAGAATGACAATAGGTATCAAGGGTCATGCAAAGGTAGGTTTAACAAAATTTATGATCAACATGGTACAAGATAGGCATACTTGTATTGACAGGTTATAACAGTTTCATGAATATAAACTTCAGAGGAAAGACAGAGTTACTTGCCTCCGGTAGAATGCAACAGCTAACAGCTCAGCCTACTGAAACTCAACCTTAGCTTTTCCTTTATCGCTAGGTCCTACGTCCTTCGTATCAAGAGAGAGAGAGACTCAAGAGTGTATATGCAGAGAACAGAGGACAAGAATGAAGAAGAAGAAGTGGCGGTGGTGTTATAATACACTGAGGGGCAAAAACGTCATTTTTCAATTACTAATTACTTTCTGAAAAATCTTATTTTTAATCCTTTATTAAATCGAAATAAAATAATAAAATGGGGTAAAAATATTTTTAGAAAATTTTATAATTAACTTTATGAAATTAGAAGCATCCCCATATTTTTAAAATAATTTTAGAGCCAAAAATGAATTTTATACGAATTTTCGAAATAAAGGCTCTTTAAAAGAAATAATGCTTTTTAAATCTTTTTAAAATACCAAATCACACAATTAAATACTCACATCAATTTTATAAACTAAGTCATATCAAAATGATGATATTTCAAAAGGTTTCATGATTAAAATCAACTCCAATGATTTTATATGAATTTTAAAAGAATAAAAATGCACTTTAAAAATACTTTTAATGCTCCACAAATATAAATAAAATTCCACGAGCATATACGACACATACCAATCATCATATAATCACATAATCATGATTTCACACATAACTGAACTTCACAAAAATATATCCATCTCAATAATCACATAATTTGCATTTAAAACTAATTAAACACTTAATTAAATACACGAAATTTTCTAGGTCGTTATAGCCTTCCCCCCTTAAAAGGATTCTGTCCCCAGAATCTCACCTAAGTAAACAAATGAGGATACTTGGCAAGCATTTCGCTCTCAAGTTCCCAAGTCGACTCTTCGACTCTAGGATTCCTCCACAATACTTTAACCAAAATTACAGTCTTATTTCTAAGCTTCCTTTCTGTCCTATCTTGAATCTCTACAGGTTGCTCTACATACGATAAATCTGGCTGGATCTCGATAGGATCATACTCAATCACATGACTCGCATCTGGATTATATCTCTTAAGCATAGATATGTGAAAAACATTGTGAATATGATTCATGTGCGGTGGCAACGCCAATTCGTAAGCAACCTTTCCCACTTGCTTCAAAATCTCAAATGGTCCTACATATCTTGGACTCAACTTTCCTTTCTTACCAAATCTCGTAACTCCTTTCCATGGTGACACTTTCAGTAGCACTTGATCCCCTATCTCAAAACTCATATCTTTCCTGGCTTGATCCGCATATTTCTTCTGTCTATCCTGGGCAGTAATCAATCTTTTCTGAATAACCTCAACTTTCTCTTTCGTCTGCTGGAGCAGCTCTGGTCCTAAAATTTTCCTTTCACCAACTTCTTCCCAATAAACAGGCAATCTACACTTCCTTCCATACAAAGCTTCATACGGTGGCATCCCTATACTTGCGTGGTAACTGTTGTTATACGAAAACTCAACCAGTGGCAGATGTTCATCCCAACTACCCTTAAAATCCAAGGCACAAGCCCTAAGCATATCTTCAATAGTTTGAATGGTTCTTTCACTCTGTCCGTCCGTCTGTGGATGGTAAGCTGTACTCATCTTGAGTTGGGTTCCTAGGCACTCTTGAAATTGTTGCCAAAACCTCGAATTGAATCGTGGGTCTCGATCAGATACAATCGAAACAGGAACTCCGTGACGTGACACAACTTCTTTCAGATACAGATGTACTAACCTATCCAATGAGAATCTCTCGTTGATTGGTAGAAAATGGGCAGACTTCGTCAGTCGATCAATAATAACCCAAATCGCATCGTTGTTAGCTTTAGTCTTTGGCAATCCTACTACGAAATCCATGGCAAGGTGCTCCCATTTCCACTCAGGGATATCCAATGGTTGTAACAATCCACTTGGTTTCTGATGTTCCGCCTTGACTCTCTGACACGTATAACACTTACTTATCCATTCAGCAATCTCTCGTTTCATATCTGGCCACCAAAAGTTTTCTTTCAAATCTCTATACATTTTCATGCTTCCAGGGTGAATCGAATACTTCGAACTATGGGCTTCGCTTAAAATCTCATTCTTCAATTCTGACACATTGGGAATCCATATCCTCTTAGAAAACCTTAAAATACCTTGATCATCTTTCTGTGTACAAATCTCCTCTCCAGTCAATGTATTCATTTCATAACTCATAACTCCTTCCTGGCATCTCCGAATCTTTTCCAACAACTCAGGTCGAAAAGTCATCGTATTCAGGAATTCCTCAGCATCCTTTGAACCAACAACTTCTAGACTTAACTTCTCAAATTCTCTATACAACTCCTTGGGCATAGTCAGCGTATTCAACCTCTCTTTTCTACTCAGTACATCAGCTACCACATTCGCTTTTCCTGGGTGATAACTTATCGTGCAATCATAATCCTTAATTAACTCCAACCATCTTCTTTGTCTCATATTCAACTCCTTCTGAGTGAAAATATACTTCAAACTCTTATGATCCGTGAAAATTTCACACCTTTCTCCATATAAATAATGTCTCCAGATTTTCAGCGCAAACACAATTGCTGCTAACTCCAAATCATGTGTCGGATACTTTTGCTCATGGGACTTAAGTTGTCTCGAAGCGTATGCGATAACATTTCCGTGCTGCATCAAAACACATCCTAATCCTTTATGTGAGGCGTCACTGTAGATAACAAAATCTCCTTTATCATCTGGAAATACTAACACCGGTGCTGACACTAACCTCTTCTTCAACTCCTGAAAGCTCTCTTCACACTTATCATTCCAAATAAACTTTTCATTCTTCCGGGTCAACTTAGTCAATGGCGTGGCTATCTTCGAAAAGTCTTGAACAAACCTTCGGTAATAACCAGCCAATCCTAGAAAACTTCTTACCTCAGTAGGAGTTCTGGGTCTACTCCAATCTACTACAGCTTCAACCTTCGCAGGATCCACTCTGATTCCTTCCTTACTAATCATATGTCCTAAAAACTAAACTTCTTGCAACCAAAACTCACACTTAGAAAACTTGGCGTATAATCTCTCCTTCCTTAGAGTCTCCAAAGCAATCCTTAAGTGCTCGGCATGTTCTTCGGGAGTTCTCGAGTAAATCAAGATGTCATCAATAAATACAATTACAAACTTATCTAGATATCTCTTGAACACACGATTCATCAAATCCATAAATACAGCTGGCGCATTCGTCAATCCAAAAGCCATCACTAAAAATTCAAAATGTCTATACCGTGTGCGAAAAGCAATCTTCAGAATGTCTTCTGGCTTGATCTTCAATTGGTGATAACCTGACCTTAAATCGATCTTAGAAAAGTAAGCAGCATCCTTCAGTTGGTCAAATAGATCATCAATCCTTGGCAATGGATACCTGTTCTTAATAGTCAGCTTATTAAACTCTCTATAATCAATACACAATCTCATACTTCCATCCTTTTTCTTAATAAACAACACTGGTGCTCCCCACGGGGACACACTCGGCCTTATAACTCCTTTGTCCAATAAATCTTGTAATTGCATAGCTAACTCTTTCATCTCAGCATGGGCCATTCGGTAGGGCGCTTTAGAAACAGGCTCGGTTCCGGGTGCTAACTCAATCGGAAACTCTACTTCTCTATCTGGAGGTAATCCAGGCAATTCGTCAGGAAACTCATTTACAACCGGTATATCTTCCATCCTAGAGACTTGTTTATCCAAATCGACCATGTGTGCTAAATAAGCTTCACAGCCTCGTCTTAACATCCCCTCTTCTTGCATGAACATCAAAAACTTCTTATCTTGCTTCTGTCCTTGAAATATCACTTCGCTACCATCTTCTGTATGCAACTTAACTTGCTTCTTTCTACACTCAATTTGAGCATCACACTCCGTCAACCAATCCATTCCTAAAATAACATCAAATTCTCCCAACTTAAATGGTAATAAATCCGCATAGAAAAGATATCCGTCGATCTCAATATTACAATTAGGACACTCCAGATCTATAGAAATCTTATCCTGATTAGCCACTTCTACCACTAACGCTTTCTCTAAAGGACGAATCTCACAATGCAACTTATTAAGAAATCTCTCAGATATAAATGACTTAGTAGCTCCAGAATCAATCAAAACTTTAGCTTCTAAAGAGTTTACAGGAAGCGTACCTGCAACTACATCAGCATCATGAACAGCTTCCTTGACAGACATGTTGAAAGTACGAGCTTTGGGTTGAGGTGCTTGATACGGTGCTTGTCGTGGTACTGGTGGTGCAGTGATTCTCAGAACATTAGAAGTCTGAACAGGCTCCTTACAGTTCCTGGCAATATGTCCTACTTTGCCACACTTATAACAAGTCAATCCTACTAGCCTCGTTTCTGAACATTCTTGAGCATAGTGTCCTTTCTTCCCACACTTGTAGCAAACTATATTAGGCTTATTACAAATACCCGGGTGCTTTCTCCCACAAATCTTGCAGTTTGATAGTACGGGTCTCGTTATAGCCTGGGGGTTTACTCCTTGGGGTCTACGGTCTTGACCTCCATTACCAATCCTAAATCTCTGAAAGTTCTTATTTCCTCCTTGCTGGTTTCCAAACCTTCCTCTATTCTGAAAATTTTTCTGTCCTTCTAGCTCTTGGCTTTTCTCCGTCTTCTCAAACTTTCTCTTCTTCCCAGCTTTCTCCTTTTGATTCAAATCACTTTCTCCTTCAATAATCATCGCCTTCTGAACAACCACCGTGTAAGTTCTCAACTCAAATGCAGCAACTCTACTTCTCAACCAAGGCTTTAATCCATGTTGAAACTTCTTAGCCTTACTAGATTCATTACCAACATACTGGGGTGCAAACCTAGACAACTCGGTAAACTTAGATTCATACTCCGTCACAGTCATATCTTCTTGCTTCAATTCTAAAAATTGAACTTCCAACTGGTCTTGTAAATATTCCGGTATATACTTCTCGTTAAACAACTCAACAAACCTAGGCCACGTAATCGCATCTCCTTCTGCAGCCTTATTAGATTCCCACCAAAAATTAGCTTCAGCTCTCAGGTAAAAACTAGCAAACTCCGTCTTCTGTCCTTCTTCAATCTTAACCAGTGTAAAAGCTTTCTCTATATCCATAATCCAAGTCTTGGCCTCTACAGGGTTTACAGTACGTTTAAACTCAGGTGGGTGAATGGCTTGGAAAGACTTAAAGGTAACAGCAGGTTGTGCAGCTTGGTTCTGTTGGTGCTGAGCAAAGGCAGCAGTCTGTTGTTGTAAAAGTTGAAACATCTGGGCCATGGTAGGGTTGTCTTGATTTTGTTGATCTTGGTTATCATTGTTGTTAGTTGGACGGGCTCTTCTGGGAGGCATGGTTCTGATAAGAAAATGAACAGTCGATAAACAACACGTAGGTATATACAAGATAATAGGGTTCCTCCGTATGGTACCAATAGACAATCGGTTCCGTTAAACGCAACAGGTTAATAATCATGGTAGAATGGCATGGTAGTGCGGTACGTAAAGACGGTATGTAAAAACGATAAGTAAAACAGTCGACATAGGGATATATATAAACGCACATCACTAAATGGAAACGGTACAACAACATAAGTTAAGGGTATTCCACCCTTCTACAAACCAGTGCTGAGAAAAGAAAATAAAAGTCTAACAACATACTATCCGACTACTAAGAATAGGAAATCGGGAAAACATCCTAATCCAGTAGTAACAACAACTAACACTAGTGGGCTCTACCAGATGTCCCACCCATCAATCATCTCTACGACAAACATCTCTAGTCACGGGGACCTCGGGTCCCGCAACGCTCACACATCATCCATCCAATCAAACCAGAGAGTCGACAAAGCTCATCATAAGCAGGCCTAGTAAGGGGGGCCTCAAGAAAACGCTGCTGGGTGATCCTCTCTTCCAACTCAATACGGCCATCCCAATCAATCGTAGATAAATCAACTCGACGCTGTGCTTCGTCCTTCATCTGCTCGATTAGTGTTGAGAGCTCATCATTCCTACTCGTTAAGTTCTCGCAAGTACGGACTATCTCAGCATAAGTGTGCAAGGGTACGACCTCGAGGAGTGAGTAAGATCCAATTGATGACTCTCCGTGCTCGGTGACAGAAGGGGTCACGACTGGTACTGGGACTGGAACAGGCACGGTATCAGTAACAGGCATAGGCACATGTACTAACTCAGACACAGGCTCGATGGTAGGGACAGGAATGTCGGCACGGGCCGTGGGACTCTCAACCTCAGACTCAGAAGTCTCCACAAGGTCAAACTCAACATCGGCCTCAGATATGGACTCAGAACGGTCAGACTCATCCAGATCCATCTCCTGTGATAATAATATATACACACGCAGAATATTAACGATATATGTTAGGTTGGTCCTATAAAATCTAACGCGAAAGAGAAAACCTAATCCTATAATCACTCCCTAACATCTATCACTCTTAAATCCTAATTGTATCTACTTCTTTTATTAGTGATCTTAAATCCTGGCTTGTTTCAGTGACCAAAACCTGTCGCTCTGATACCAACCTGTGACGCCCTCCCAATCTGGGGCCTAGATCGGGGAGCCACTGACACACTAGATACGATAACCTAAAAATAGTAAATATAGATATAGCATACTGACTGGCCCCAACACTACTCACCTGGATCTTTCTCAGGTAATGGTATGAAACAAGCAAGCCAAACGTCTAACTACTTATTATTACAAACCTGAATTCAATTCAAAATTATTATTACAACCCATGAATTCCAAAAGTTCTACCACCAGTTCTCACAACTAACTAAAAATCTCCTCACTGAGCTGTTATTGCATCTACCTCGGGAGCTATCTCGAAATGAACCACTTCAGGGTCAATTATAAGAACGCTTCCTTGCGGTTTGAATAGTACGAACCATGATTCTTAGGTTACTGTCAAAATGGTTAGACAAAATAATAATGAGCCAACGCTCAGCAAGTAACTTAACTGAGAACTGAAAATGGGAGTAAAGCTAGCTTCCAACAATAATAGGATAACAAGATGAATAATACTGGTACTGGATAGCAACAGGGTATCAACTGAAAAGGAAGGCAACAGTTGATAATAACATATGTGTAAAGCAATTGACATTCTAAATGATAAAACAATTTCATTTCACAGTTTATGAAACAATAAGCATTTTTAAAAGTGATTGGAGGTTTTCACATAACAGACAATACGGGTGATCAGCCCATAAAGTCCCCATACCGGACACAAAGTCCTTCTGGCCATCAATCCTTTCATTAGGATAACTTGGGTTCCCAAGAGGCACACATTGGCCTATAACAGATGTTGAACTGGACAGACCAGAACCACATCACAAATATACTCAAACAGGCTGGACCGGTGTTACCCGATCACTTGCCTCTCCAATCGTTAGGAATCCTTAGAAACCATTATGATGGAGTTCCTAACATTTTAATAAATCATTCTGAAAACATTTAAGATTTAGAAAACTCTTTAGAAATCACTGACTACATAAATCCTTTCAAAATCCTTACTCCGAAGTACCTTTGACTCACTGATAAGAAATCAGCCCAGTCTAAGTAACTTCAAAGTATTTTAAGAAAATAACTCATTTTGATTTGCAATGATAAAAGTCAAGGGGTTTGACTAAATCTTCTGATATCAATAAAATAAAGATATAAGTCTGAATCAATAAGATATAGACTCAAAGTAATCATCATAGTGTTTAGGAAATGATTTTGTAATTTCAAAGATTTTTGGTCAACATAGGGTTGTCTGTTTACGGACATAGGTTAAGTAGATGACTGGTTTATCCGTCAGTCAATTAGGTTTGATCAAGAAGAACTCTGGTTGACATATATGGTCAAAAAGCAATTAGAAAGAATTAGTCCGATTTAAGGTAGTTTTGCAGTTTCATAGTAGAATGACAATAGGTATCAAGGGTCATGCAAAGGTAGGTTTAACAAAATTTATGATCAACATGGTACAAGATAGGCATACTTGTATTGACAGGTTATAACAGTTTCATGAATATAAACTTCAGAGGAAAGACAGAGTTACTTGCCTCCGGTAGAATGCAACAGCTAACAGCTCAGCCTACTGAAACTCAACCTTAGCTTTTCCTTTATCGCTAGGTCCTACGTCCTTCGTATCAAGAGAGAGAGAGACTCGAGAGTGTATATGCAGAGAACAGAGGACAAGAATGAAGAAGAAGAAGTGGCGGTGGTGTTATAATACACTGAGGGGCAAAAACGTCATTTTTTAATTACTAATTACTTTCTGAAAAATCTTATTTTTAATCCTTTATTAAATCGAAATAAAATAATAAAATGGGGTAAAAATATTTTTAGAAAATTTTAAAATTACCTTTATGAAATTAGAAGCATCCCCATATTTTTAAAATAATTTTAGAGTCAAAAATGAATTTTATACGAATTTTTGAAATAAAGGCTCTTTAAAAGAAATAATGCTTTTTAAATCTTTTTAAAATACCAAATCACACAATTAAATACTCACATCAATTCTATAAACTAAGTCATATCAAAATGATGATATTTCAAAAGGTTTCATGATTAAAATCAACTCCAATGATTTTATATGAATTTTAAAAGATTAAAAATGCACTTTAAAAATACTTTTAATGCTCCACAAATATAAATAAAATTCCACGAGCATATACGACACATACCAATCATCATATAATCACATAATCATGATTTCACACATAACTGAACTTCACAAAAATATATCCATCTCAATAATCACATAATTTGCATTTAAAACTAATTAAACACTTAATTAAATACACGAAATTTTCTAGGTCGTTATAGAAAGAATCAATCTAAATCAACGAATTACGGAAAATATCTCCAAACGATATTCTTCAAATCAGGAAGATATCACAACGATAAGATTAAATCAGATAAAATCAATCATTACCCACATTAACGTAACTTATCCCTTAAGTCTCTCGGGATAAGCCCAATGAATTCACAGAACTGCGTGGGGCTTGATCCTATATAAATATAGGTACGCAGGCATCTTGGTACAATATGGGATCCGATACACGAGACAAATCGAGACACCTGCCAAGTCCAGCCCCCTCTTTTTTCATAAACCCTAAATCCCCTAAAACAGTCACAATCGCTCTATTATTCCAGCAACCCTCCGATTTCGTGTTGTTACGAAATTCCTCCAACAACAAAAACTATCTTAACTGCTTACATTATAGAAATGAAGAATATATACAACTCTAGTTTGTTACAAAACACTGTTGACCAACTTTGACTTTCATAACTAACTTTGCCGCCCAGCTAGATATTTAACTTATTCTGACTGTTGACTATGACCTTGAGTATGTATTACTTCCTCCGTTCCAATTTTTTTTCCCATTTTTGTTGGACACATTTACCAATACACACTTTTGATCGTTAATATCTTTAATTTTATATTATTAATAATTATAAAAACTTAACTGTATTAAAATACTAACAAATACGAATCCAACAAGATCACTCATAACTATATTTGGACTTATAGATTAGGTGTAAATTAATAATTTATCTCATGTAATGAGCAGTACCGACATTTCAAATGGGCAATGTTTTTTTGGCATAGAGGGAGTAACAATAACTATGCTCAGATGCATGTCTGCAACTTGTGAATATGTAGGAACATGACAGGTGACAATGTCACCGGCAGCAATCTTGTCACAGATAAAATGAAAATCTATCTCCACGTGCTTAGTATGTTCATGTAAAACAAGGTTAGCTGCTATTACCAAGGTAGCTTGAAAATGGATTAGTCACTAATAATGACTTATCACATATCATATTCTTCTTGGAAACGTTTTATACAAATTGCTCTTTCTGCAAAAAAAACAAATTTATAATCGTTAATAGGGATTTTGTTGCTTCTCCTTAGACTTCTCCGTTGTATGTTCATTTAAAACGAGTCAACGACATGATCATTACTTCGATCTTGAACACCGTTTCTAATGAGATTAGTAACAACATGAATTACATGAACAGTGCTTTTTGGAATGAATTTAATGAACATTTTTCTGTTGCTATTGTCACAAGTTTTATGAGGCTCAACGAGATTTGTTCAAATTGAAACAAGGCAACGACACGATCGAGTTCTATCTTCACAAGTTTAAAGGTTTTTGGGATGAACTTCGTGCCTTAGAACCTACTATATATTAAATTCACTTGTGGAGCTACTAAAGAATGGGAGTTACAGATTGAGAAAACTCGTTTAATTCCGTTCTTAACGGGCTTACACTTAAGTTATACTGCAGCTCGAGATCAGCTTTTGATGATGTCTCCTTGACCAAGTGTTAGACATGCAGTGTATAAAAACCAAAATATTAGAAAACTCAGAATTTTTTCTAAAATGTTTTTCATTTATTTACATATTACATGTATAATTAGTAATTTTCTTAAAATGATGTAGGATCTGTGTGTACATATTCATAAATTAAAACGTACGTGTCATGTCATTACAAAAATTGTCCGCCAATACTTGTGAAACTTGTGCTAATTGAAGAAGAAGATGATGAAATTATTTACAGTATATTGATGATTGGAAAATGTAGTAGTCTGTACAAGTGTATCAAAAGAATCCTGTCAAGTAGCTATATATACAGTTTAACTAACTAACTAAAAGTTTGTTACAGAATGAATTGACCTATCATTATTGACTGACTATAGTTGACTATTTTTATGATGTCATCAATAACTTATGTGATGTCATCAACTCCAACACCCCCCTCAAGTTGGAGCGTGGAGACGACACACCCAGCTTGCCAAGAAGCTGTTGATGTTGCACACCAGTTAAAGGTTTGGTAAGCACATCTGCTAGCTGTGTTTTGGAGGGAGTAAAAGATAGGGAAATCAATCCAGAAGCAAGCTTAGTACGCACAAAATGACAATCAAGTTCAATGTGCTTCGTGCGTTCATGATAACTGGGTTTCTAGCATTATAGATTGCTGCTTGATTATCACATTTTACTGCAATATGAGTGATGTTCAGTACATCAAGTTCAGTCAACAACCGAGACAACCAAGCAAGTTCAGAAGTAAGTCTTCGAATCAAACGATATTCAGCCTCTACTGAAGAAAGAGACACGGTGTGCTGTTTCTTAGACTTCCAAGAGATCAAACTACCACCCAGTAGAACTACGAAACCACTTACTGATTTTCTGGTATTAGGACAAGCTGCCCAGTCAGCATCACAAAAGGCTTCTAATGTAAAAGATGAGTTTTTAGTAAAGAAAAGACCTTGTCGAGGACTGTGATTGAGATATCGTAACACATGAATTGCAGCATCCCAATGTGGTTGTCTGGGAGCTGACATGAACTGGCTAAGATGTTGAACACAAAATGATAAATCTGGTCGAGTGTTTGTTAAAAAATTTAACTTGCCAACAATTTTTCTGTACTGTGAAGAATCAGAAAGTAATTCACCTTGATCAGGGAGAAGTTTGACAGTAAGATCCAATGGTGTTATAACAGATGAGCTATCTATACAGTTAAACTTAGACAAAAGATCCATGGTAAATTTCTGTTGAGAAACAATCATACCATTTGGTACTTTAGCAAATTCCAGTCCCAGAAAGTAATGTAATTTACCCAAGTCTTTAATCTTAAAGACTTCATCAAGATAAGCTTTAATAGCAGTAATTTCCTCATGATCATTCCCCACTACTAAAATGTCATCAACATAAATGGCTAGGTAAACAACCAAACTACCATGTTTCTTGTAGAAAAGAGAAGAATCATTTTCAGATATAGAGTAACCTTTAGCAATTAATGTAGACTTCAGCTTTGTATTCCATTGTCGTGAAGCTTGACGAAGACCATATGAAGATTTCTCTAACTTGCAAACTAGAGAAGGATCAGAAATGTTAAGGCTAGGTGGTGGAGTCATATACACATCTTCATAAAGGTCTCCGTGCAGAAATGCATTATTAACGTCTAAATGAAACAAATCCCAACCTTTTTTCACAGCTGTAGCAACTAGACATCTAATCGTTGTCATTTTAACAACTGGGGAAAATGTCTCAGTAAAATCAATACCCTCTTTTTGAGTATAACCACGAACAACTAATCTAGCTTTATAACGTTCGATGGTACCATCTGAATTTTGTTTTACTTTAAAAACCCATTTGCAGGTTATAGGTTTCTTTCCTGGAGGAAGTTTGACAAGAGACCAAGTATTGTTAGCTGCTAGAGCAGAGAATTCTGCCTCAATTGCTGCTCTCCACTCAGGAAACTTAATAGCTTCTGAGTAAGAAGATGGTTCTGAAGGTGGAAGCACATAAGTAGAAGGTAATACCATAGAAGAATTACAACTGGATTGAGGAAACACGGTAGATAATGTGCACAGAGAAGTAAAAGTGCAACAACAAGTAGCAGCACATGTAGATTCTTTATAAGGATGAAGGTAGTCATTCAAATATGAGGGTACTTTAGAATAACGAGAAGATTTTCGTACTGGGACATTAGAAACAGGAGATGCATTATCAGAAGTAACGGAAACATCATTAGATGTGAACTCAGTAGTAATGTTATCAGAATTAATGTTATCTGGAACATGACTGTTAGAAAGAGTGTTGTTTGAAATATCATGTGATGTAATATCAGGAACAGACAGAGGCAAATAATTGCCAGAAGGTGATTTGACATAAGGAAAAATACTTTCATGAAATACAACATCTCGAGATATAATGATTGAACGATTTTCCAAACTCAGAAATTTATATGCCTTTTTCCCATAAGGATAACCCAAGAAAATACAGGGAATGGCTCTAGGAGACAGTTTATCTCTAAAAGCCTTGATTGTAGAAACGTAACTCAAACAACCAAATGGTTTAAGATGTGAGAAATAAGGTTTATTGTTAAACAACCGTTCATAAGGAGAAATACCATTGAGCACTTTAGTTGGATATCTGTTAATCAAGTAAGTGGATGTGAGAACACAGTCACCCCAGAACTGTTTTGGTAAGTTTGATTGAAAAAGTAATGCTCGAGAAGTTTCAAGCAAATGCTTATGCTTCCGTTCCACCACACCATTCTGTTGAGGTGTGTGTGGACATGAAGTTTGATGAATAATACATTTGGACAAGAAAAAAGAAGTTGCTGCTTTACTTGGGCCTAATTCCAAAGCATTGTTTGTTCGAATTTTCTGAACAGTACAATTAAATTGAGTGTGAACTAAAGCAAGAAATTGTTTGATGATATCAAAAGCATTGCTTTTACATGACAACAAATGTGTCCAAGTAATACGTGTAAAGTCATCAACAATCGTAATGAAGTACTTATGCTTAGAGTATGTAAAAACAGAATAGGGACCCCAAAGATTCACATGAATGAGTTCAAACTTATTAGTAGAACTAATAGAACTACAAGGAAAGGGAAGTTTATGCTGTCTTGCTTTAGCACATACTTCACAAGTAGAAATTACAGAAGCACTATTGATATCTATATGACAAAGAGTTTTTAGCTTGGACAAAGACAAGTGTCCCAGCCTGGAATGCCAAATTGTAGCAGGGTCTTTATCACAGATGAAAGGAGCATTCGAAGCAAGTAAAGAAGCACTTTGACAAGTTGATGCAGAGATAGACAAAGATGGTGACAACATGTAAAGGCCCCTCTGAGAATCACCAAGTACCAGTGGCTTCCTCAGAGAATGGCCCTGCAATAAGCATGTGTCATGAGTAAAAGAAATAGTACAATCAAGAAGCTTGGTAATTTTACTGATGGAAAGAAGATTGTATTTAAAAAGAGGTACATAAAGTACATCAGCAAGAGTTATTTCAGGGGAAATCTTAACAGTTCCAATAAAAGAAATGTTTAGAATTTCACCATTAGATAGAGAAATATTCCTAGGTTGTGAAAGAGGTGATAAAGAAGAAAATAAGTGTTTTTGTGAACACATATGATCACTGGCTCCACTATCCAAAATCCAACTAGAATTACTGGAATCTGAAAAACAAGCAATAGAGGATAAGGTAGATAATGTACCAGCAAAGTCTGCAGAGGAAACAGTAGATTTAGAGGATTGTGTAGATTTGAGAAGTTGCATGAGCTGAGTACATATTTCTGGTGTGAGGCCTTGATTTCCAGTGATGTTGGAAACAGTAGCAGAATTAGATCCATTAGTATGAGTAAAGGATCCAGATGGCTCAAATATTTCAACATTAGCAGCCATTCTTCGAGGTTTAGTAAATTTGAAGTCTGCAGGAAATCCATGTAGCTTAAAACACTTGTCAATCACATGCCCTGGTTTCTTGCAGTAGTTGCAAATAATTTTCTTGTTGTCAAATTGTGACTTCCTTCCTGTATTTCCATTGTAAGATGATGAGTTTCCAGAAGAACGAGACACATTTAGAGAAGCTGAATCTGGCAAAAAATGATTTGCAGAATGAATTTCACGCTGAGTTTCTTCTTGAAGCAATAGACTATAAACTTGACCAATAGAGGGGAGAGGTGAAAGCATTAGAATAGATCCTATCATTACATTGAAGGTGTTATTGAGACCCATGAGAAACTGAATAACCCTCTGATCTTGTTGAAACTTGGACAACTTCTGAGATGCTCCACATTTACAGCCACAAGAACAAACTGGTATAAGACAGAGTGCATCAATGTCGTCCCACAACATTTTGAGTTTAGTGAAATAGTCTGCAACATTAGTGTTTCCTTGAGAAATTTTAGCAAGATCTTTATGAAGACCAAACAGCTGTGCTCCACTAGAAACTCCATATCTCTCTTCCAACTCCAACCACATTTCATGAGCTGAATTAGAGTAGATCACACTACCACCAATAGTCTTAGACAATGCTCCAAGTATCCATGAGATAACCATATCATTACAACGTGACCAGCTCTTGAAATTGGAAGAATTAACATTCGGTTTAGGAATCGTGCCATCAGTAAAACCTAACTTGTTTCTAGCTGACAAAGCAATAGTCATTGAACGTTTCCAGTTACTGAATCCAGTGCCATCAAATGGTTAACTAACCAATTTCATCCTAGGGCTATCAGACGACTGAAGATGTAGCGGATTGTCTTGATTGAATTGAGGACGATTATCAAGCGAATTATCATCATTATTCTCATTATGATCATTATTTTGAAGAAGAAGAAGATGAAATTATTTACAGTATATTGATGATTGGAAAATGTAGTAGTCTGTACAAGTGTATCAAAAGAATCATGTCAACTAGCTATATATACAGTTTAACTAACTAAAAGTTTGTTACAGAATGAATTGACCTATCATTATTGACTGACTATAGTTGACTATTTGTATGATGTCATCAATAACTTATGTGATGTTATCAATTCCAACAATACTCAAGCTGTGTCGATAGCAAAGAGGAATGCAACTTAGCAAAAAAAAAGGATATTTAAAAATGGTCGAAAGCTAAATTTCCGAACAATTAACAAAAATATTGAGGAGGACTTGAATTTCATTGTTTAATCTTTTTATCTTCAATCTTAGCAATAAAGTACGTATAAACTAAACAAATTATTGAGATTAATATATAACTCCGGGCATGGTGTACAAGAAGTCCTTTATTCTACCTGGATGGTGGACATATAAATATGGTGCATTGACCATGGTAGTCGTGTAATTCTGTAGATGAAACGGAGTTTAGCTCAGTATTTTACATATATTGCAAGTTAAAATAGCTATAAAATGTATTTTTAAATGGTATATATATTTATACATAAATATTTTATGATTCATTAATTTCTGATGTTTCATGCTTAATATATTTACAATTTTTTTTAATTAAAATTTTCATATTTACATGGGACATAATTATATTTTTTTTATCTCATATTTTTGATGAATTTATGACAAAGGTGCTTATTAATTTAGGTTTGAAAAAATATAAGACATCGGAGTAAATTTAACTCCAGTGAATATTTATTAAAAGACAAATATGTTTGATTATCTTGCATGTTCAGAAATCACTGACAAATACTTAAATATTTGATGTGCAACTTAATAATATTGACAACCTTTCGCAATTATCACGTACAATGTTCAAGGGAATAGTTCAATTTTTGCATAATCAAATGACTTCATCATCTAAGAAATAATTTTATCCTATCAAATCGATTTCACGAGACATTAGTTTTTTTTTTTTTTTTTGCGAGAAATGATAAATTTCATTCATGAAAAATGATACACTACAAGAAATTCGGCTAAATTTGACCAACTCAAAACGGTCGAATTTAATTATTTTCGACCGAAAATAAGTTGGTCGATTATAACGTGGTCGAAAATATCCAAAACGGTCGAAAATAGCTAAATTCGACCGACTAAATTCGACCAACTAAATTCGACCGAATTTGGTCAAAATTTTGAATTTTGAATTTTGAAAATTTTGAATTTTGGAAATTTTGAATTTTTAGCGCCTAAAATGTACTAAATTCGACCAAATAAGGTTGAATTTAATATGCTAAATTCGACCAAATATGGTTGAATTTAATATGCTAAATTCGACCAAATATGGTCGAATTTAAGGAACAATGATTTTAAAAAAAAATGGCAGCAAAATCTGCTGCTCTTTGAATCTAACATTGATTTTGTATAGCATAACATGTAGGATTCAGTTTGGTTACTCAAACTCATGATTTGGAGGTCAATAACATCTCCAAAACAGCTTCGATCCTCAAGAACACGAAGAACACGACAATCAAACTTCAATTTCTATATGTTATTGAATTCAAAATTCAACATATAATATATGAAATTGACTAGAAAAACATACTCTACACGATGGAAACATCAAAATCAGCAGCAAATTACGTTTACAAAAATTCATAATTTTAATAAGTAAATTCGAATTTAATAAAAAAAATAGGAGAAATTCATAAATTATACCCCCACAAAATCTGATGATGTTTTTGTATAGAGGATGATGAGGGCTTCGATTCGACTATAAGAGCGTTCAAATCAGACACCGATAGCACCCTCAAATGTTGGTTTGATTCTTGAAAACTCAAGAACATAAAAAGAAAGAAATATAAAAAAAAATGATGTATGTAAATTGATGTGTATGTTTGTTAGAGAAGAAGAATGGAGTAGAAGTATAAAAGAATGTTTATGAGAAAATATGAATGGATGAAATATAAAAGAGAAAGAAATGAATGTAATTGAATTAATGGCTAGGATGAAATATTTAAAAAAGAAATGGATGGTCTAGATTGATTTTAAGAGCAATACATGTGGCAATCCATGTGCTTACTCCTTAGCCAATAGAAACATGACACGTAGCAATGAATAATTCTTTTCATCTGAAAATTACAATTTTCAACCAGATTTGGTCGAAAATAACAGCACGGCTAAATTCAACTGAATTTGGTCGAAATTAGCTAAATTCGACCAAATTCAGTTGAATTTAATTTTTCAATCGAAATTAAGATGTCAAATAGGAAAAAGAAGTCAAAAAATTAAATAAAATAGGAAAAATAATCCTAAATTTAATTTAAAATTTTTACACATCCAAGTATTCATGCTAATTATTTTTGTGATGAATATTACCTAATTTTTAAATAATTTCATTTTCCACTCTTTTTTAATTAGTTTGTAGAATTACTTGATACATTTAATAAAATTAGGAAAAAAGGTCAAAATTTGATATAAAATTCATACACAACCAAGTAGTCATAAAAACTAATTTTGTGATGAATTTTACCTTACTTCCACTAATTTGGCTAATAATTTGATTTTCCATCCATTTTTAAGTAGTTTATAAAATAAATTAAAAAAATTAAATAAAAATAGGATAAAAATAGCCAAATTTTGGATAAATATTATACAAACCCAAGTAGTCATACTCACTATGAACACTACAAAATAATTAAAAACAGTAGTAGTAGCAATGGAAGAATTGACTTGGGTAAGAGAAGAAGAAACCCCTAAATAGGGTTTCGTCAGGATTTAGTGTTTCAATTTTTTAAAAAATATTTCTCAACGACCCAATCATATGGTGGTCAAGATCCATCCTTTTTAATGTTATTGCCAAAATTTCAGAAAAAAATAAAATAATTTGGTTTGGTAATTTAACGGTCATACTTTGACAATAACCCCTAAACGGGGTTTCGTCAGGGTTTAATGTTTCAATTTTTTTAAAAATATTTCTCGATGACCCATCCATACGGTGGTCAAGATCCATCCTTTTTAATGTAATTGCCAAAATTTCAGAAAAAATAAATTAATTTGGTTTGGTAATTTAACGGTCAACTAGTACTTTGACTATAACCCCTAAACAGGGTTTCGTCAGGGTTTATTGTTTCTATTTTTTAAAAAATATTTCTCGACGAACCAACCATACCGTGGTCAAGATCCATCATTTTTAATGTTATTGCCAAAATTTCATAAAAAATAAATTAATTTGGTTTGGTAATTTAACCGTTTACTAGTATTTTGACTATAACTCCTAAACAGGGTTTCGTCAGGGTTTATTGTTTCTATTTTTCTAAAAATATTTCTCGACGAACCAACCATGCCGTGGTCAAGATCCATCATTTTTAATGTTATTGCCAAAATTTCATAAAAAAATAAATTAATTTGGTTTGGTAATTTAACGGTCAACTAGTACTTTGACTATAACCCCTAAACAGGGTTTCGTCAGGGTTTATTGTTTCTATTTTTTAAAAAATATTTCTCGATGAACCAACCATACCGAGGTCAAGATCCATCATTTTTAATGTTATTGCCAAAATTTCATAAAAAATAAATTAATTTGGTTTGGTAATTTAACCGTTTACTAGTATTTTGACTATAACTCCTAAACAGGGTTTCGTCAGGGTTTATTGTTTCTATTTTTCTAAAAATATTTCTCGACGAACCAACCATGCCGTGGTCAAGATCCATCATTTTTAATGTTATTGCCAAAATTTCATAAAAAATAAATTAATTTGGTTTGGTAATTTAACGGTCAACTAGTACTTTTTGACTATAACCCCTAAATAGGGTTTCGTCAGGGTTTATTCTTTCTATTTTTTTAAAAATATTTCTCGACGAACCAACCATACCATGGTCAAGATCCATCATTTTTAATGTTATTGCCAAAATTTCATAAAAAAATAAATTAATTTGGTTTGGTAATTTAACGGTTAACTAGTACTTTGACTATAACCCCTAAACAGAGTTTCGTCAGGGTTTAGTGTTTCGATTTTTTTAAAAATATTTCTCGACGAACCAACCGTACCGTGATCATGATCCATCATTTTTAATGTTATTGCCAAAATTTCATAAAAAATAAATTAATTTGGTTTGGAAATTTAACCGTTTACTAGTATTTTGACTATAACCCCTAAACAGGGTTTCGT
Organism: Kitagawia praeruptora; assembly: GCA_037693485.1. NCBI lineage: Eukaryota > Viridiplantae > Streptophyta > Magnoliopsida > Apiales > Apiaceae > Kitagawia > Kitagawia praeruptora. The sequence goes on along the minus strand of CM075354.1, from coordinate 6,093,382 downwards.
CAGGGTTTATTGTTTCTATTTTTTTTAAAAATATTTCTCGACGAACCAACCATACCGTGGTCAAGATCCATCATTTTGAATGTTATTGCCAAAATTTCATAAAAAATAAATTAATTTGGTTTGGTAATTTAACGGTCAACTAGTACTTTGACTATAGCCCCTAAACAGGGTTTCGTCAGGGTTTATTGTTTCTATTTTTTTAAAAATATTTCTCGATGAACCAACCATACCGTGGTCAAGATCCATCATTTTTAATGTTATTGCCAAAATTTCATAAAAAAATAAATTAATTTGGTTTGGTAATTTAACGGTCAACTAGTACTTTGACTATAACCCCTAAACAGAGTTTCGTCAGGGTTTGGTGTTTTGATTTTTTTAAAAATATTTCTCGACGAACCAACCGTACCGTGATCAAGATACATCATTTTTAATATTATTGCCAAAATTTCATAAAAAATAAATTAATTTGGTTTGGTAATTTAACCGTTTACTAGTATTTTGACTATAACCCCTAAACTGGGTTTCGTCAGGGTTTATTGTTTCTATTTTTTTAAAAATATTTCTTGACGAACCAACCATACCGTGGTCAAGATCCATCATTTTTAATGTTATTGCCAAAATTTCATAAAAAAATAAATTAATTTGGTTTGGTAATTTAACGGTCAACTAGTACTTTGACTATAACCCCTAAACAGGGTTTCGTCCGGGTTTATTGTTTCTATTTTTTTAAAAATATTTCTCGACGAACCAACCATATCGTGGTCAAGATCCATCATTTTTAATGTTATTGCCAAAATTTCATAAAAAATAAATTAATTTGGTTTGGTAATTTAACGATCAACTAGTACTTTGACTATAACCCCTAAACAGAGTTTCGTCAGGGTTTAGTGTTTCGATTTTTTTAAAAATATTTCTCGACGAACCAACCGTACCGTGATCAAGATCCATCATTTTTAATGTTATTGCCAAAATTTCAGAAAAAAATAAATTAATTTGGTTTGGTAATTTAACGGTCAACTAGTTTGTAAAAAAATTAAAAACTAAATAAAAATAGAAAAAAAGCCAAAATTTATTTTAAAATTCATACACACCAAAGTAGTTATACTCACTATTTGTGTGATTAATCTTACCCTACTTTTACTAATTTTCCATTTTTTTATTTTTTCTCAATTTTTAACTAGTTTGTAAATTAAATTTAAAAAAATAAATTAAAATAGGAAAAATGCCAATTTTTGAACATAAATTCATACACACCAAATTAGTCATACTCAATATTTGTGTGATGAATCTTACCCTATTTTCACTAATTTTCCATTTTTTACATTTTTTACCCATTTTTAACTAGTTTGTAACATAAATTAAAAAATTAAATTAAATTAGGAAAAATGCCAATTTTTTAACATAAAATTTGGTGGTATGACTATGTGGAACGTACCCCATTTAAAAATATTTTTTCATGATGTGTACAAACATTTAAATTTTTAATAACATTTTTTGAATTTCTGAAAATCATAAATTCAACCGAATTTGGTCAAAATTAGCTGAATTCGACCGAATATGGTCGAAAATAATTTTGAATGATTGAAAAATTTTGGGCGGCAAGTTTCCCGCTTTTTTGCTAAGTCTGAAATAAATTTCCCCGCTCACCTCAATTGCTAAATTCGACCAAATATAATCAAAACCAATTTTTCAAGTGGCGGGAACTTTCCCTCGTACTTTTGGCATCTACTAAATTCGACCAGATTCGATCGCACGGCTAATTTCGGCCATATATGGTCGAATTTAGCCGCCCAATTAATTTCGACCATATACGGTTGAAATTAGCCGCAGTCGAAATTAGCCTTGCTTTCTTGTAGTGATAATAATAAAAGCTACATCATCTAACCGAAAGGTATGCATAACCTGGGTCTAACGACCCATAAGAAAGAGATTCCTCCGGAAGTTTAGATAATTACACCTTTATATCCACAAAAAAATATCTCGTTAAAAACCCACAAGAGCAAAACCCTATGGGAAAAAACTCAAGCGGGGAAAAAAGAGTGCCCTACTAAATAAATGAATACATCATTTAACAAAAACCTAAAGATCAAAAGACTAGAAACTTCTTGATTGTTCAGCTTGATTCATCCACTGTATAAATCCCTAATCCCGCCTTTATCCATCTTCTCACCCTGAACCCAAAATTATGTCGTCATCCATCTTCTCTTTACACTAATTTCCACCCACGGAAACTGAAATATCAACACAACAAATAAAATTATGTCAAAGAGCCATTAATCAAATATACATTAAATAATTACTCCCCCCGTCCCACCCATTTCTTTACAAATTTTTTTCACTGCTTGACACGCATTTTAAGGCTCCTAAAAAGTATAGTTGCATAACTTATTTTTAAAATTTTCTTTTTTTGCATAAAAATTTAACATACCTATTTTTGTACAAAAAAAGAAAATTTGAAAAATCAGTTATGGAACTATCTTTAAAATGCACCTTAAAATGCGTACCACGCCCCCGTCCCCCAATGATAACAATTGGCCGGGACGGAGGGAGTATTATACTCAGTATACATAATAAAATTGAACAATTTTATATATGTAACCAAAGGTGTCCCTATGGTTAGACATATAAAAAATTAATTTCTCATAAAAGATCTACTACATGTCATCTAAAATGACAACAGAATCCAAATCACTAATGATCCAAATCGTCAAAAGACGACATTAACAGTATCCCAAAATTGGTCCAACAAGCCACAAATAAATGGCACAGCCTCAATGGAACCAAACCATATAAAATGGTACAAAAAAACTAATTAAGATAAATCAAGATAAGAATCAAATCAGAATCGAAACCACAATTAATCAGCCCCCGATTAAGCAAATCTCAATCATTTATTTAGACACATAAAACAAATATTAAATACATTAAATTCGTGATTTAATAGCATAAGAAATATTGACTTATTATAATCTATTATATATCTAATACAACAACAAGGGGTTTTCCTGAGCAAATTAATTCAAAATGATAATTCTACCCTCATTTCTCATATATCTTTTCAGGGTTATTTTGGTCTTTTAACATCAATATATTTAATACATATTATTAAATACTACAAAATTAATATACATACTTATACATACATACATACACATACATACATGCATCAATATATATTTACTACATATTATTAAATGCTACAAAATTAATATTTCATATTTATACATACATACATACATACATACATACATACATATATACATACATACACACATCGATACATACATACATACATGCATGAATACATACATGCATGCATACATTTATGTGAATATATAATAATATTTCATTAAACGATTTTAATTTTTTGGTTGCATACTCGTACAGACATACGTACATACATACATACATACAAACACATATGCATAGATTTATATAAATGTATAATAATATATGATCATATACACTAACATTGAGTAAAATTTATATGTTAAGCATGTATGTGCATTGTAGTTATTTATACCTCTAATAAATTAAACTATACATAATCTTTGACATATTTTAAGTATTATATTTGTATGCCACAAATTCGTTCAAATGAATACAAGATAATAAATAAATAAATAAAAAGAATTTTTATGTATATAAATGTAATACAAATTTGTACTAATTTTACTTGTCGCATAACTCATAAATTGTTATTCTAATACGCAAATGTATAAAAAAATTCCCGAGCAAACTAATAATTTGATTATATCTAGAATATTATTGCATGGGCTACAAAGCTAGTTCAAGGATTAATGAAAGAAATAAATGACTAGAATACAATTAAGGAATGACAATTATATACGCATCAAAATCGTATCTACATACACCGAGAACAGTTTACTAGCCACAAATCACACCCCTAACCATGCATGAAGCATGTAATCTCATGAATATAAATAAACGTAATCGAAGAGCATTAAAGATGCAATAAATATGAAATAAAATAATCCAAGAATAATCTAAACAACAAAATCAATTAACATTAAAAAACGAAATCAATTAATCAATTAGCATATACTTTGGAGATAACAACACAACTCAACAAACATAATCAACTCAGTAAACTCGACAAAGGACTCAGCAACAATCACAACGCCTCTGAACCAAACTCAAAACGGGAATCAATGCAGTAACTCGCAAAAAACAAGACATTCTAATCAAACCCAGTTAACTCGGCAGCAAAACAAAAGAGAAAGAATTTAAGGAACAATGATTTTAAAAAAAAATGGCAGCAAAATCTGCTGCTCTTTGAATCTAACATTGATTTTGTATAGCATAACATGTAGGATTCAGTTTGGTTACTCAAACTCATGATTTGGAGGTCAATAACATCTCCAAAACAGCTTCGATCCTCAAGAACACGAAGAACACGACAATCAAACTTCAATTTCTATATGTTATTGAATTCAAAATTCAACATATAATATATGAAATTGACTAGAAAAACATACTCTACACGATGGAAACATCAAAATCAGCAGCAAATTACGTTTACAAAAATTCATAATTTTAATAAGTAAATTCGAATTTAATAAAAAAAATAGGAGAAATTCATAAATTATACCCCCACAAAATCTGATGATGTTTTTGTATAGAGGATGATGAGGGCTTCGATTCGACTATAAGAGCGTTCAAATCAGACACCGATAGCACCCTCAAATGTTGGTTTGATTCTTGAAAACTCAAGAACATAAAAAGAAAGAAATATAAAAAAAAATGATGTATGTAAATTGATGTGTATGTTTGTTAGAGAAGAAGAATGGAGTAGAAGTATAAAAGAATGTTTATGAGAAAATATGAATGGATGAAATATAAAAGAGAAAGAAATGAATGTAATTGAATTAATGGCTAGGATGAAATATTTAAAAAAGAAATGGATGGTCTAGATTGATTTTAAGAGCAATACATGTGGCAATCCATGTGCTTACTCCTTAGCCAATAGAAACATGACACGTAGCAATAAATAATTCTTTTCATCTGAAAATTACAATTTTCAACCAGATTTGGTCGAAAATAACAGCACGGCTAAATTCAACTGAATTTGGTCGAAATTAGCTAAATTCGACCAAATTCAGTTGAATTTAATTTTTCAATCGAAATTAAGATGTCAAATAGGAAAAAGAAGTCAAAAAATTAAATAAAATAGGAAAAATAATCCTAAATTTAATTTAAAATTTTTACACATCCAAGTATTCATGCTAATTATTTTTGTGATGAATATTACCTAATTTTTAAATAATTTCATTTTCCACTCTTTTTTAATTAGTTTGTAGAATTACTTGATACATTTAATAAAATTAGGAAAAAAGGTCAAAATTTGATATAAAATTCATACACAACCAAGTAGTCATAAAAACTAATTTTGTGATGAATTTTACCTTACTTCCACTAATTTGGCTAATAATTTGATTTTCCATCCATTTTTAAGTAGTTTATAAAATAAATTAAAAAAATTAAATAAAAATAGGATAAAAATAGCCAAATTTTGGATAAATATTATACAAACCCAAGTAGTCATACTCACTATGAACACTACAAAATAATTAAAAACAGTAGTAGTAGCAATGGAAGAATTGACTTGGGTAAGAGAAGAAGAAACCCCTAAATAGGGTTTCGTCAGGATTTAGTGTTTCAATTTTTTAAAAAATATTTCTCAACGACCCAATCATATGGTGGTCAAGATCCATCCTTTTTAATGTTATTGCCAAAATTTCAGAAAAAAATAAAATAATTTGGTTTGGTAATTTAACGGTCATACTTTGACAATAACCCCTAAACGGGGTTTCGTCAGGGTTTAATGTTTCAATTTTTTTAAAAATATTTCTCGATGACCCATCCATACGGTGGTCAAGATCCATCCTTTTTAATGTAATTGCCAAAATTTCAGAAAAAATAAATTAATTTGGTTTGGTAATTTAACGGTCAACTAGTACTTTGACTATAACCCCTAAACAGGGTTTCGTCAGGGTTTATTGTTTCTATTTTTTAAAAAATATTTCTCGACGAACCAACCATACCGTGGTCAAGATCCATCATTTTTAATGTTATTGCCAAAATTTCATAAAAAATAAATTAATTTGGTTTGGTAATTTAACCGTTTACTAGTATTTTGACTATAACTCCTAAACAGGGTTTCGTCAGGGTTTATTGTTTCTATTTTTCTAAAAATATTTCTCGACGAACCAACCATGCCGTGGTCAAGATCCATCATTTTTAATGTTATTGCCAAAATTTCATAAAAAAATAAATTAATTTGGTTTGGTAATTTAACGGTCAACTAGTACTTTGACTATAACCCCTAAACAGGGTTTCGTCAGGGTTTATTGTTTCTATTTTTTAAAAAATATTTCTCGATGAACCAACCATACTGAGGTCAAGATCCATCATTTTTAATGTTATTGCCAAAATTTCATAAAAAATAAATTAATTTGGTTTGGTAATTTAACCGTTTACTAGTATTTTGACTATAACTCCTAAACAGGGTTTCGTCAGGGTTTATTGTTTCTATTTTTCTAAAAATATTTCTCGACGAACCAACCATGCCGTGGTCAAGATCCATCATTTTTAATGTTATTGCCAAAATTTCATAAAAAATAAATTAATTTGGTTTGGTAATTTAACGGTCAACTAGTACTTTTTGACTATAACCCCTAAATAGGGTTTCGTCAGGGTTTATTCTTTCTATTTTTTTAAAAATATTTCTCGACGAACCAACCATACCATGGTCAAGATCCATCATTTTTAATGTTATTGCCAAAATTTCATAAAAAAATAAATTAATTTGGTTTGGTAATTTAACGGTTAACTAGTACTTTGACTATAACCCCTAAACAGAGTTTCGTCAGGGTTTAGTGTTTCGATTTTTTTAAAAATATTTCTCGACGAACCAACCGTACCGTGATCAAGATCCATCATTTTTAATGTTATTGCCAAAATTTCATAAAAAATAAATTAATTTGGTTTGGAAATTTAACCGTTTACTAGTATTTTGACTATAACCCCTAAACAGGGTTTCGTCAGGGTTTATTGTTTCTATTTTTTTTAAAAATATTTCTCGACGAACCAACCATACCGTGGTCAAGATCCATCATTTTGAATGTTATTGCCAAAATTTCATAAAAAATAAATTAATTTGGTTTGGTAATTTAACGGTCAACTAGTACTTTGACTATAGCCCCTAAACAGGGTTTCGTCAGGGTTTATTGTTTCTATTTTTTTAAAAATATTTCTCGATGAACCAACCATACCGTGGTCAAGATCCATCATTTTTAATGTTATTGCCAAAATTTCATAAAAAAATAAATTAATTTGGTTTGGTAATTTAACGGTCAACTAGTACTTTGACTATAACCCCTAAACAGAGTTTCGTCAGGGTTTGGTGTTTTGATTTTTTTAAAAATATTTCTCGACGAACCAACCGTACCGTGATCAAGATACATCATTTTTAATATTATTGCCAAAATTTCATAAAAAATAAATTAATTTGGTTTGGTAATTTAACCGTTTACTAGTATTTTGACTATAACCCCTAAACTGGGTTTCGTCAGGGTTTATTGTTTCTATTTTTTTAAAAATATTTCTTGACGAACCAACCATACCGTGGTCAAGATCCATCATTTTTAATGTTATTGCCAAAATTTCATAAAAAAATAAATTAATTTGGTTTGGTAATTTAACGGTCAACTAGTACTTTGACTATAACCCCTAAACAGGGTTTCGTCCGGGTTTATTGTTTCTATTTTTTTAAAAATATTTCTCGACGAACCAACCATATCGTGGTCAAGATCCATCATTTTTAATGTTATTGCCAAAATTTCATAAAAAATAAATTAATTTGGTTTGGTAATTTAACGATCAACTAGTACTTTGACTATAACCCCTAAACAGAGTTTCGTCAGGGTTTAGTGTTTCGATTTTTTTAAAAATATTTCTCGACGAACCAACCGTACCGTGATCAAGATCCATCATTTTTAATGTTATTGCCAAAATTTCAGAAAAAAATAAATTAATTTGGTTTGGTAATTTAACGGTCAACTAGTTTGTAAAAAAATTAAAAACTAAATAAAAATAGAAAAAAAGCCAAAATTTATTTTAAAATTCATACACACCAAAGTAGTTATACTCACTATTTGTGTGATTAATCTTACCCTACTTTTACTAATTTTCCATTTTTTTATTTTTTCTCAATTTTTAACTAGTTTGTAAATTAAATTTAAAAAAATAAATTAAAATAGGAAAAATGCCAATTTTTGAACATAAATTCATACACACCAAATTAGTCATACTCAATATTTGTGTGATGAATCTTACCCTATTTTCACTAATTTTCCATTTTTTACATTTTTTACCCATTTTTAACTAGTTTGTAACATAAATTAAAAAATTAAATTAAATTAGGAAAAATGCCAATTTTTTAACATAAAATTTGGTGGTATGACTATGTGGAACGTACCCCATTTAAAAATATTTTTTCATGATGTGTACAAACATTTAAATTTTTAATAACATTTTTTGAATTTCTGAAAATCATAAATTCAACCGAATTTGGTCAAAATTAGCTGAATTCGACCGAATATGGTCGAAAATAATTTTGAATGATTGAAAAATTTTGGGCGGCAAGTTTCCCGCTTTTTTGCTAAGTCTGAAATAAATTTCCCCGCTCACCTCAATTGCTAAATTCGACCAAATATAATCAAAACCAATTTTTCAAGTGGCGGGAACTTTCCCTCGTACTTTTGGCATCTACTAAATTCGACCAGATTCGATCGCACGGCTAATTTCGGCCATATATGGTCGAATTTAGCCGCCCAATTAATTTCGACCATATACGGTTGAAATTAGCCGCAGTCGAAAATATTCAGTCGAAATTAGCCTTGCTTTCTTGTAGTGATAATAATAAAAGCTACATCATCTAACCGAAAGGTATGCATAACCTGGGTCTAACGACCCATAAGAAAGAGATTCCTCCGGAAGTTTAGATAATTACACCTTTATATCCACAAAAAAATATCTCGTTAAAAACCCACAAGAGCAAAACCCTATGGGAAAAAACTCAAGCGGGGAAAAAAGAGTGCCCTACTAAATAAATGAATACATCATTTAACAAAAACCTAAAGATCAAAAGACTAGAAACTTCTTGATTGTTCAGCTTGATTCATCCACTGTATAAATCCCTAATCCCGCCTTTATCCATCTTCTCACCCTGAACCCAAAATTATGTCGTCGTCCATCTTCTCTTTACACTAATTTCCACCCACGGAAACTGAAATATCAACACAACAAATAAAATTATGTCAAAGAGCCATTAATCAAATATACATTAAATAATTACTCCCCCCGTCCCACCCATTTCTTTACAAATTTTTTTCACTGCTTGACACGCATTTTAAGGCTCCTAAAAAGTATAGTTGCATAACTTATTTTTAAAATTTTCTTTTTTTGCATAAAAATTTAACATACCTATTTTTGTACAAAAAAAGAAAATTTGAAAAATCAGTTATGGAACTATCTTTAAAATGCACCTTAAAATGCGTACCACGCCCCCGTCCCCCAATGATAACAATTGGCCGGGACGGAGGGAGTATTATACTCAGTATACATAATAAAATTGAACAATTTTATATATGTAACCAAAGGTGTCCCTATGGTTAGACATATAAAAAATTAATTTCTCATAAAAGATCTACTACATGTCATCTAAAATGACAACAGAATCCAAATCACTAATGATCCAAATCGTCAAAAGACGACATTAACAGTATCCCAAAATTGGTCCAACAAGCCACAAATAAATGGCACAGCCTCAATGGAACCAAACCATATAAAATGGTACAAAAAAACTAATTAAGATAAATCAAGATAAGAATCAAATCAGAATCGAAACCACAATTAATCAGCCCCCGATTAAGCAAATCTCAATCATTTATTTAGACACATAAAACAAATATTAAATACATTAAATTCGTGATTTAATAGCATAAGAAATATTGACTTATTATAATCTATTATATATCTAATACAACAACAAGGGGTTTTCCTGAGCAAATTAATTCAAAATGATAATTCTACCCTCATTTCTCATATATCTTTTCAGGGTTATTTTGGTCTTTTAACATCAATATATTTAATACATATTATTAAATACTACAAAATTAATATACATACTTATACATACATACATACACATACATACATGCATCAATATATATTTACTACATATTATTAAATGCTACAAAATTAATATTTCATATTTATACATACATACATACATACATACATACATACATATATACATACATACACACATCGATACATACATACATACATGCATGAATACATACATGCATGCATACATTTATGTGAATATATAATAATATTTCATTAAACGATTTTAATTTTTTGGTTGCATACTCGTACAGACATACGTACATACATACATACATACAAACACATATGCATAGATTTATATAAATGTATAATAATATATGATCATATACACTAACATTGAGTAAAATTTATATGTTAAGCATGTATGTGCATTGTAGTTATTTATACCTCTAATAAATTAAACTATACATAATCTTTGACATATTTTAAGTATTATATTTGTATGCCACAAATTCGTTCAAATGAATACAAGATAATAAATAAATAAATAAAAAGAATTTTTATGTATATAAATGTAATACAAATTTGTACTAATTTTACTTGTCGCATAACTCATAAATTGTTATTCTAATACGCAAATGTATAAAAAAATTCCCGAGCAAACTAATAATTTGATTATATCTAGAATATTATTGCATGGGCTACAAAGCTAGTTCAAGGATTAATGAAAGAAATAAATGACTAGAATACAATTAAGGAATGACAATTATATACGCATCAAAATCGTATCTACATACACCGAGAACAGTTTACTAGCCACAAATCACACCCCTAACCATGCATGAAGCATGTAATCTCATGAATATAAATAAACGTAATCGAAGAGCATTAAAGATGCAATAAATACGAAATAAAATAATCCAAGAATAATCTAAACAACAAAATCAATTAACATTAAAAAACGAAATCAATTAATCAATTAGCATATACTTTGGAGATAACAACACAACTCAACAAACATAATCAACTCAGTAAACTCGACAAAGGACTCAGCAACAATCACAACGACTCTGAACCAAACTCAAAACGGGAATCAATGCAGTAACTCGCAAAAAACAAGACATTCTAATCAAACCCAGTTAACTCGGCAGCAAAACAAAAGAGAAAGAACTACAAACTCAGCCTAAAACAACACGAAGTAACAATCATATATAGGAACTCAAATAACAATCACGCGGCGGCACTAAGAAAGAACAAAACGGAAACTCACAAATCTCAAACTAGTTAAGAGAAATGGACTCAGACTCGTTCGCGACTCGTAAACTCAATCGAACAAACAGAACTCGGAAAACAAAGCTGTGAACTCAAAGGTTTATACTCAAAAAAGAATATTTCTCCCGCAACCATGAAACTGTGAAAGCTTTTGATTAAGAATTGAATCCAAAAAAATGAAGAATTTCTAGAACCCTATAACAAGAGTTACAAATTAAAACAAACATCTAGAAATAACACAGGAGTAATTCAAAAGCAGATGAAATGATCAAAGTTAACACACCATAGATCCAAAAATTACACTAACATATATACACAACTAGGTCCCAATCTATAGCTAATATCAAACTTTTCCATTAAAAACCCAAAATACACAGATCAAATGAATTAATTCAAAGCGTGCAAAAGCTCAATAGACATATGAAATAATACAAGGAACTAATATATCGAGGAAGGAAAAGAAACTCCCCTGACTCATGGTCGATTCAATTGAAGAACTTGACAAAAAGGGTAGACCTTGACAAATTAATCAGTTTGAATATATGTAACTCTTGTACTACCCAGAGTCCTTTTATTCTACCTGGATGTACATATTTATGGTGCATTGATCATGGTAATCATGTCATTATATCGGTAAAATGGGGTTTAAACTTATTTATTATATTTATTTTTGATTTAATGTTAAAAATGCAAGTTAAAATAGTTGTAAAATGTGTTTTTTAAATCTATTATATATCTTACACAGCAACGTGCACCTTTGTGAATCATTTTATTCCTTATGTAATTACATTTATGTCCCTGTTCTATAAAACAATTTTGTTCCTTTCAATCATCGCATATTTGTCTGGTTAAATCTCTTCTCTCATCTTCTTGGCTGCGTACGCATCTTTTCGGCTCCCTTCATCGATGTAACTGAAGCCTCATCCATTCCCCCTTCTATAAATTTATTTTCTACACCATAAAATGGCATCTATCGCCGGGAAAAACTCTGCTCGCTTGGTCCTCCTGTCCAAGCAGCACAGATGGAAACGCCGTCCAGGAAGCGGGGACGCCCCAGGATTGTTGTGATGGAGGCCGTTGCTGAGGCGTGTCGGCTAGCTGTGCAACAACTAAATGCTCGTCGTGTCGTGGGTAATTTTATCCTAGCTTGCCTTCTCATTTCAATCTTTTTATGGTGTACATTTGGTTGTGCCTTTTCTGCTGCTTTGACTGTTTATGTTATAGGTGTATCCAGGGCCTCCGCGTCCTGTTGGTTATTCTTTATGTGGGAATCTTTGCGAATTGTTTGTGTGTTAAAATGATTGTTTTTACCTGTTGCGATTCTTAGGTATTTATATCTCAATTGCATATTAATGCTTGCTGTTCCTATAGCTATAGTTATTAGCAGACAAAAATGAATTGGTACTAATTGATGTTTTTCAATTGGTTGGAAGCCTTGCTGTATTGCTTGGTAAATTACTGGTATTAGAAAATAAAGGGAGGTTGTTTTATAATTTAGTTATGGTGTATGAAGTGGGAGCCTCTTGAGAATATACCACACACCCTTTCGTGAGCCAATTTATTCCACGTCAGATCTGTTATATGTTTCGTTATTCCTCCGTTATCTACTTTTCCTGTTATCTATTTCCTTCATGCCTTCAAAGTTCAAAACCCTTCCGCTGCTTTGATACTTCCCTTCCATCTAATGACCAATGACTGTGAACTATGAATTACAGAGGTGAGAAAATGTCGATTTCAATAGTTGGCTATATGTATATGTCGGTGTATACATCAATTTTTATCTCATTTTCTTAGTCATCTTCTCTTTCTTTGGAGGGCTCGATCAAGGCCTTAAATCTCTTTCTTTACATTTTTTGGGATAAAAATCTTATAATCTCTATTTTCCCAGGAAAATGAAGCACTACTGAAACTAATGTAGGGCAATTTTTTGGACAAACATAATTAAATTCGTACATAATCTGTTCGATGTAATGATTCCTAGAATAACATAGCAATAACAGATTCAATTCTTTAGGCATTCCTCAAGGTCAAGTGTCACTCTTTAATTTCAGATTGATGCCAATACGAGTCTTACAGTCTTTTTACTACAATTTTTGAGCTTGACTTAAATTTTCTGAAGATTGGATATCTTGCCAACAGTTGGGATGAATGGGTTGGTAAGGAGCGCCTGATGAAATATGCAGAAGAAAATGTTCTGAAGCAGCAGGCTCTTGACAAAAAACTGGGTGTAGAAAATAATCAGAAGTTAGCATGTGCGCAGGATACACTAGGCAAAAAGTCTTGACTGGTACCTCTTTAACTTGATGTATATAATTAATTAGGTAGCTTAGTGTGTGATTTTTCTATTTTGAAGTTTCTCAATTTTTCGACAAGTTCACTTCTACTACAGGAACAAAATAACATCTATTTAACATTTAAAAAAATACATTTCTTAGTATTAATCTTATGTTGTTCTTTTCTCCTTTGTGTGTCTTATGCAGACACAAAATTGGAAAGAGGATTCGTGAAATATTGGTATCGTAGTTTTATATCCTTCTATTAATCTATTCTTTACGCCTAACTTTTTTAACACCTTATCTTCTTCTGTTGCATTTTCATATATTTCTTTCCCGACACTGATCACTCAAATTTACCTACACTTTTTTTGCAGGCGCCAAAGGGAAGAAGATAAAGACTGAGGTAGAAGTTGAGGTTTGTTCTGAAATGTCATAGCATGTTGTGCTTTCTTCTTCTTTTGTTGTTTCTATCCCCCGTTCTCCGCACAATGTGTAATTCTTTTTTGAATGGTCAGCCTATGTTTATCACACTTTTTTAAAAATAGTTCTTCTATCAATTTTTGCTTGAATAAATTGTAACCGGACAAATTGCAATTAAATCCTTAATTTGAATGTGTGCATCAATCGCTACTGTAGATGGAGCCAATTCAGGACCCTCAGTCTCCATGTTTATGGTATATATATTATTATGTTAATTTAAGCTGGTTATTCTTTTGTCCTGTTATTTTTATGGAGCCATTTTAATTTCACACTACTAACATGCTTGCATTTGATCAGAAAATTTATTAAATCTCTTAGTCACTGCGAAGATTGATGATTGTAGCCTATGATGATTAGTAGTACTAATCGAGCAAAGTGGTTTTTGTTATTGGTAGAAAGAATATGATGCCCAAGTAGGAAAGCCCGTCAAGATTCAGATTCCCCCCAAATCTAAAGAAGCAATTAGTTAATGACTGGGAATCCATTACTCAGCAAGACAAGGTACTTCTGCTTTAGCTGTTTTAAATCTTCTAAATTGTCAAAATTTCACATGATATAATACTAGATTCTGGTAAGTTGGACTATAAAGTTGTTACATTTGATTGACAATGGTTTTGGCTTTTAAATGGTGCTTGATTCTTAAGAAAAAAACTTGTCCAAAGGGTTTACGATAGCGTTCTTGCTACTGGTCTTAAGGGTTACTCATGTTTGTATGTCTACACCACCTTAAGTCCTTAATATTAGAATTTAACATCTCAGTCTTCTTTATCTTTAGTTAAGAATTTCCATTTTCACGATATAATGCAATATTAAGCTTGGTCCAGTGACTTAATCTAACAATAGTTTTTCTACTGCAAACATGAAGCCCACTTCACAAACATGCTAATTGGGAAGGCATCATGAAGGTCGACATCTTCTCTGGAACTGATCATTAATTATTATGGACATATAGCAATATTTGTTTCAGTATGGTTGTAAAGTAAATAAGTTTTTTGGTTAATTTAAATACACAAGTCACTGGCATCAAGATTATGAAGTATTGTAGTAATATCCAACTTGATGCATCAATATTTAATATTCATGACTAAGATTGCACAGTCTAATTACAATAATATTATACTTTGACACAAGAATTCTGTTATTATGTTGAATGAAAAGAAGTTAAGCCTTGTGTGCAAGCCATGTTTCCTGCAACATAATTTTTATATCAGACTCTCTATTTTGTTTCTTCTAACTTTACATTCATACTGTTATACTCCCCCTTCTAACTTGTGTGTTTGCTCAATCCCTTGTGGTTTTACAGTCGTGTATTATTCGTTAATTGGACACGCATGTCACATGTGCTGTCGACAATTATGAGGTATCAAGATCCTCTCTACCTTCCTTATATATATACATCGATAGAGTGCACAAACTCACAACCACAGTTACATTTTTCTCTATGGTCTCTTGATAAGCATTTTCTCTCCTCTCGACCGCGGACACTTATTATAGGTGGTCTATATGTGCTTCTGATGTGAAGGATATATCAGTCCCATTACTCTGTATAAGTTCTTTGGATGATCCAGTTTGTACAGCAGAAGGTACTCTCTCCTTCCAATTCTTCCCTTCCTGGACATTTGCCGTCTATAAGCTTTTACAAATTCAATTTTGTGGTAGTCTCTCCCCCATCCTCAAATTGATGTCTTGGGTATCTTTTGCAAGCAAATTGAAGAACAAACATTTACTCTTTTTTTTTAAAATTCACACAAACTCACATGAAAACTTTTTATGTACTTTATTTCATAAGTCACACTTGCTAGATCAAGTATATCTTTATTGTAGTAGAATTATGTTTGAATCTAAGCCATTATCCAGAGTTGATTAGAATGCTTGTCATATTAAAAAAATAAAGTAGATTGATAAAAATGGATACTTTTAACTTTCAGAACACACTTATGTGTACTTGATTTTAACATCATAGACATTGTTTAATTTGAAAAGTACTCTGTAGGAAATTTATGTTAAGCGGAGAGCTGAACTAAGTTTGCTAAACTTTCTTTGTGCTTATTATGGATGCTATATGTGTAAAAGTTTATTGTATGCTTCTCGGTTACAAACCACCTTAGAAATTGCTTCACGTTATTTGTGTCAATATTGATGATTCAAAGATAGTATCCTAATTGGATTAACATGTCTCAATCAGATGCTTGAGAAGAAGGATGGAAATAGAATGAGAGACCACGTCATAGTAAAACCACTGTACCTGGCCTGCTCATGACTACATATTGCACACGATTTCCTGGACTGCTGATTGGAAAGAAGTTTGACAATCAACTTCTCTAACCCATTTCAACCAACTTAAAATTTTATGCATGTCTTTTGTTAAATATAATCACGAATTAATATGAGATTGTGTATAAATATAACCATGATTATAAAACTAGCTCGTGCCTTGCACGGGGTATAAAGCTAGTTGTATGCTTACACACCAACAATTCATGAGTTTTCGATGTTACATGATAAAAATATTCATTTACCATTCGATGTTACATGATAAATATATTCATCTACCATATATCAAGAGGCATATATTTGTATGATACATGATTATATATAATAATGTATCTTTGATGAGTTGCATCTTATGATTAAGCAATTTATATTTTTTTACTTAGGTATTAGAAAAGAAAAGAAGAGAAAGGAAATAAGAGATGGGAGTAAACTAAAATATAGAAAATATTGTAGAAAAATGCTAGAGTTACATAGTTACATAAAGTTTAACAAAAAATTTCATAAAATGATAGGTGTTTCAATTTAATTTGTTATAATTCAATGGATCCGTGCATTTTTGTAGTCATTTATGTGCACATAACATTACTCAATATTGAATGCATTTCAAATTAGTGGAATCCAACTCACAAAAATTTTGTAATCAATTATGTGGACCTAGCATTACTTAATATTCAGCTTGCTTTGGAGTAGGCGCAAAATGGGTGTTGTCAAGATTAGTCTAAAATAGTTATCCAAGTGCTTTACCCTCTATTCTTAAAAACAAAACGAATTATTGCAGATTTTTTATAACAAATGTAACATATTTTAATGTTGGATAAAACTTTATTTCTATTTCAAAATATATATATGTAATATTTCTATTTCTATTTTAAGTGGACATAGTTTGTTGTATTGTTTACTTTTGGACATGTTTTAAAGTTACTTCTTTAATTTGCATGAAAAAAGAAAAAGAAGAGTACGAGCTAAACGAATCAAACTTGTCGAACGTTAAGTTCGCCTCGACTAGTTAAGCTCGGCTCGAATCTGTGGGTATGGATATTGACTTGTTTTCAACTAAAATGCATTACTAATTCATCAGCCACAGAAAATGGAAGACATTCTGTTGCTAGCTTCCGTCATAATTACCAGACTTTCTTGTAGTGAGCGAAATCAGATGACTAGCAAGACACCTAATTTTATGAAACTAAACTTGCACGTTCAAGTTTACACATGCATAGAGTTACAACGATAAAATGATAAAATGTTTAAATTCTAAAAAACTACATGTATAAGGGGATGATAATATTTAATCAGGAGCGAGGAAAGAGTAAAGAATGCCCGGTAAACTGTGGTGTTTCCTGTTGTATTGACACTGTGATCCAGCTAAAAGGTACTCGCACTAAAAAAGAGTGGCCTTTTTGCAACATTCAAAGGAAATAAGTATAAAGAGCTATCTGTTAAGTAACTAGTCGCTCTAAAATTTTAAGGTGTCAGAGGAATGTCCAACACTCCCCCTCAATCGTATGATACGTTTCGTACCGATTGACCAGACAACGACAACATATATAACCAATACCAATACCAATATCAACAATAAATATTTAAATTAAATAAATGGGGGTAGAGGGACTCGAATCTGAAACCCCTCCTAAACCGAGCTCTGATACCATGTTAAGTAACCAATCGCTCTAAAACCTTAATGTGTCAGCGAAATGGCCCAACAGGATCTTATGCTACAACAAGTATTATTCAACACCAGCTTCGAATCTTTAAATATTGAAATTAAGTATCCAATTAAAAATTTTGCAACTAGTCACCTATTTTTACAAATATCGCGACAGCACATTAGGAGTGGGCATAACCAGCACGGCGAAAAAACTGAATCCAATACCAAGAAGACGCAAGCAACAATAACCCGGCTAGTAACATTATGTATAATCATATGCTTAAGCTTAATATCTTTCTTACTAATTTTCTTGCCAGTGTTTAGATCAACTGAAAACTTCAATAAATCTAGCATCTATGGTGAATTCATCATGATGAAGAAGATGAAAGTAACAAGAACACAAATCTTTTATAACAGAAGAAAAGTAGTCTACATTATTAGAAATGATAATCCCATTCTCTCTTAAGAGAATGTTTAGTGTCTTTAAAGTATTTATACTAAAAGATTACAACTGTCAGAAATAACATAATCAGTTACTAATACAAAGCTTGGTTTGACTAAATGGTAAAGTCAACTTATTATTTATATGAGCTAAATCATTAGCTAAAACTAACTCAGCTATCTCATTAGCCCCCCTTTGAATTTGAGTGTCTTTAGCATAAGTGACAGCACATATAGCTTTATGATTCTTTGCTGCAGAGTCTTCTAAACGCTCTGTATTATCCCCCCCACAAATGGAGGACGAAAAATAGAATGAAAGTCCCAATTTGTCACAATAAAACCAGTGAGGAGACTTGCCTAGACCTTTTGTCAAAATGTCAGAAACATTGTTCTTGGAAGCAATCTGATGAAAAGACATAATGCCAGTTGCTATCTTTTCTCTGATGAAATGACAATCTATCTCAATGTGTTTAGTCCTAGCATGATAAACTGGATTTGTTGTCAAATCTATAGCAGCCTTGTTATCACAGAAAAGAGAAACAGGACCAGGTATTGAAAGTTTAAAATAAGCCAAAAGATTATTTAACCACATAATTTCACAAGAAGCATCAGCCAAAGCTCTATATTACGCTTCTGCAGAGCTTTTGGATGTCAAAGACTGTTTTTTAGAACGCCAAGAGAAACTGCTACAGAGCCCAGATTAAAACAATAACCACCAACAGATCTTCTATCCACTGGATCCCCACCCCAATCACTATCACTAAAACTAGTTAGTTGTAATGAAATGATGGAAGGGAAAAATAAACCATGCTGAGAAGTCAATTTCAAATAACTCAAAACTCTCTTAACAGCTTCAAAATGATCTGATCTAGGTGCATGAAGGAACTGACTCAAACATTGGACTGAAAAGGCAATATATGTTCTGGTAGAAGTCAGATATAACAATTTGCCTACCAGAGCTCTATAAGAAGATGGATCAGATTATAAAAGTCCAGAAGAATCATTATCATACAGTTTGACATGAGGATTGATGGGAACAGACAAGGGTTTACAATCCCCCATGCCTACTGATTTAAGAAGATCCAAAATAAACTTGTGTTGGCAAAGTAAAAGACCTTTTTCAGTTCTTTGCACCTCAAGACCCAAGTAATATTTGATAGGAACCAAGTCCTTAATAGTGAATTTCTGATATAACATGACTTTAAGATCTTTAATAGTCTGAAAATCATTTCCAGAAACAAGTATATCATCAACATATATAACCACTGCTGTAAATGAAGAACCTGAGCTGATGGTAAACAAATAATGATCTTGCATAGATTATTTATTACCAGCTTGTAGAAGAAAAGAGGCAAGCTTGGCAAACCATTGCCTAGAGGCCTGTCTAAGACCATAAATAGATTTGTTTAGCTTGCAAACCCATTTAGAACATGAATAAGGTGGATCATAACCTAGAGGTAACTGCATATAAACCTCATCTTCTAAATCCCCATCGAAGAAAGCATTATTGAGATATAATTGCTCAGTGAACCAACCTCTAGCAACAGCAACAACAAGAAGACACCTAATTGTTACTAATTTCACAACTGGAGCAAAAGTGTCATGAAAGTCAATACCAGCAGACTGAGTGAACCCTTTTGCCACTAGCCTAGCCTTATATATGTCAATATCACCATTAGGTTTATATTTGATCCTAAAAACCCATTTGCATCCAACACTTTTCTTACCAGGTGGTAAAGGCATAAATGTCCAAGTATTATTAGATTCCAAAGCTGACAACTCAAATTTCATGGCTTGAATCCAATTTGGATCTTTAATAGCTTTAAAATAGTGATTAGGTTCAGATATAGAATCAGAAGTTGTGTTGGAATAAGCAATGATAGATTGATCTGTAGTGTCAATTGTATGATAATAAAGATGGAGAGAAAAGGAATCAAAATTTGACACTGCAGAATTAGAAGCAATTTTATAATCTTCCCACCAATTAGGCCTTTGTTTGACTCTACTAGATTGTCTCAAAGGTAGAGTGACAGGAACAGTAATAGAATTATGAGGAACAGGATCAGCATTAGAGTGATCAGAATCATTAGACAATTCAGGAAGAACACTACTGGAAGGAATATCAGAAATGATACTTGTTCCAGAAGAAGAAGCAGAACTAGTCTATTGACCTTGATGTAACCAATTCAGGAAGGTGTATGAATTGCTAGGTGAAGTTGCAGTGGATTTGAACAAAGGAAGATTGACATTATGATAAGGAAATATGTGTTCAAGAAATCTTACATGTCTGCTAACAAAGACAGAATGATTATCAAGTCTTAAAAGTTTATATCTCTTCTGCAGATTAGGATAACCAAGGAAAACACATTGAATTGCCCTTGGTAAAAATTTATCCCCACAATGAATTGAAGCATAACAAAGGCAACCAAAAACCTTTAATGAAGTATAATCTGGAGGTTTTTGATAAAGAATTTCAAATGGACATTTATGATGTAGGACTGGAGTAGGTAAAAGATTAATGAGGTGTGTAGCTGTGAGTAAACAGTCTCCCCAGTATTTTAGAGGTAAACCTGACTGAAACCTTAAAGCCCTAGCAACTTCTAACAAGTGATTGTGTTTACGTTCTATCCTTGCATTTTGCTGAGGTGTGTGAACATAAGATCTTTGATGAGTGATTCCTAATCCAACAAGAAAAGGACTGAATAGATGATTGATAAACTCATTGCCATTTTCAGTTCTAACTGATTTAATGGTAGTATTGAAATGATTTTTGATATAAGCAACAAAGTTTTTGAAATGATAAAAAACCTGTTGCTTACTAGATAATAAAATTCCAAGTGGATCTACGACAATAATCCACTAAAGTTAAGAAATACTTATGACCTTGAGTAGTAGCAACATTGTAATTAAGGACCCCATACATCCATATGAACCAGACCAAAAAGAGAACTATCATGGGAAGTACTATGATTAGGAAAATTGAACATAGATTGTTTAGAAACAGGACATACAGGACAATCTTTAGTACAACCATCTGTATGCTTAACAGCAAAAATATGACTTAATACAGTGTTAGGTGCATGACCTGATCTTAAATTCCAAAGTTTAGAATCAATTACAGTAGAAGAAACTTGAAGAAATGGAAGTATTGATGCAAGATGGTTGAAGACCAGATTGTTACAAGTAGATGAAGAAATGGAAGTATTGATGCAAGATAGTTGAAGACCAGATTGTGACAAGTAGTACAAGCCATTTTGCTCAACTCCAGTTGCCATAACTCTCCCCTGGTTCTGGTCCTGGAAAACACAATCATTGGGAGTAAATTTGACAAGTAAACTAGAATCAGAAGTCAACTAACTAATTGATAACAAATTGCATGTGAATTGAGACACAAACAAAACTTGTTGAAGAATGAGACCAGGTTTCAGAATTACTTGACCAACCTGAGTGACACTGATGGTTTGTTTATTTGGTAAAGCAATATGATAAGGATGTGAAACATAATGAATATCAGTCATTAAAGGTGAATCACAACACATATGGTTTGAAGCACCTGTGTCAATGATCCATAATAACTTTAGGGTAGAGGTGGAATAAGTAAGCATGGAATAAGGAATAAGCAAAACCTGCCATATTGAAAGTTGAAATATGATCCTCAGGAGTAGAAGCAACAACAGCCACATTCTTCTGACTCATGTACATAGTCATAAGTTGAGCCATTTGATTTACTTGTTGCTGTAACTGATCAAGAAAAGAACCAGAAGAGCCAGGAGTACCAGCATTATCCTTAGCAGTAGAACCAGGGATACCAACATTAGCAAAAACTTGCATAGCTTGAGGAGCTTTTCCAAGAGAAACATTAGTGTGATTAAATCTGCCCTTTCCTATGCCATTTTATGGGTAACCAATCAACTTAAAACATTTTTCTTTGAGATGACCATCCTTATGACAAAAAGAGCATTTCAAAGTCTGTTTCTTCACATAATCAGTATTAGTACCATTACCATTACTGCTATTGAATGACTGAGAATTACTCATTGTAGTAGCTATAAAGGAGACATGAGAAGTGCCCTGTCTTTGTCTCTCCTCTTGCTTAATCAAAGAAAATGACCGTGCTAATGATGGTAAGAGATTCATCATTAAGACTTGACCCCTAGCAGCTGAAAAACTTTCATTTAATCCCATCAAGAAGTGGAGTAGTTTCTTTCTCTGTTCCCTTTCTTCCTGCAGTTTGTGTGATTCACACTTGCAACCAGTTTTTCAAGGAATAGAAGGTTCAAGGGCAGCATACTCATCCCAAAGATTCTTCAATTTATGATAGTAAATTTCAACAGATTTGTCACCTTGTTCTAAGGTATGAATATCCTTTAACACTTGATAAACCCTATGACCATTAATACTTGAGAATTGAGCTTCTAATTCAACCCACACCTCTTGAGCAGTATTCACAAAATTCATTCCATTACCTATTTCATCTGAAACTGTGTTCAAAATCCAGCTAATGACCATGTCATTTACCCTGTCCCATTGAGATCTTAAAGGAGAGGAATCATCAGGTTTTGGCACAGTACCATTAACAATCCCTAACTTGTTTTTAGCAGATAATGCTATAGTGAGTGATCGTTTCCAAGGACCATAGTTTTCTGTTCCAGTTAATTTCTTAGAAATCAGAACTAAGCCTGGAGTTGATGATGTTGATATTTGCATCATCACTCTGTTGTAGGGTTACCAACCGAATTGTTGCCAGTATTAGCAAAAGAATTTCGAGCCAATACAAGCACCAAATCAACAAGATGAACGAAGACTCAACTGTAAAGATATAGATACAGGTGATGTATCTCTAAAACTATCAATACAATGATGTCAAAACAGATCTAACAGAAGAACACTCAATTGAGACGAAAACACCATAAAAATCTTCCGAAAAACAAAGACGTGTACTCATAAACATCAATCAGATATGCATCCATCATTAATATCTTGAACTGCTCGAAATCTTACTTGTTCTTGAAGAATTTGATGAATCAAAGATTAATCAATCGAACAAATCCTAGTTTTTGATGAACACCAACTCGATCTATGAAGAAATTATTGCGGAAAGTTCTGATATTATGAAAACTTCAATGAATCTAGCATATATGGTGAATTCATCATGATGAAGAAGATGAAAGTAACAAGAACACAGATCTTGTATAATAGAAGAAAAATAGTCTATATTATTAGAAATGATAATCCCATTTTGTCTTAAGAGAATGTTTAGTGTCTTTAAAGTATTTATACTAAAAGATTACAGCTGTCAGAAATAACAGAATCAGTTACTAATACAAAGCTTGGTTTGACTAAATGGTAAAGTCAACTTATTATTTATATGAGCTAAATCATTACCTAAAACTAACTCAGCTATCTCATTAGCCCAAGCCATTATCTTTCGCATCTTACTTTTCGCTCTCCAAAGAAACTCCCTGAACTTCACTCCACCTGACAAATTCACTCTAAAAACCACACCAGACGATGTACTGATCACCACATAATCTTTTTGCTCAGTGTCCTGATCATACAAACCCAGGTAAAATGCATGTACGGTGTAGTTGCCTACTGGAACAATACCTTGAGTACTCGCATTGTAAGAGAATGTGAGATTGAAAAAAAAAATGCTTTATTCCTGTTCATACTCATTTTTTTCATAATTTTTATAATTACAAATTTGTATCATGCACTCATTGTTTTTCAAGTCTTTCCTCCAAAATTCATTATTTATCAAATTTTACTGATTAAATTCCTTTCTTCCTAACCAAACATAACATAAATGTGACACTTATACATGATACTGACCAGCTTTCGAAGTTACATGATTGACTTATATTCATAATACTAAAATTCATATATTTTACATGTTAGGTGAATATGTGTAATACCCCAGTCCCACATCGAGGAGATTTGGGACTTCTGTTCAGTTTATAAGGTAAAGTACTACTACTAAGTGCACCAACAAGTCATGATCTTTTGGAGGCCTGTGGTGGGCTAGTGGATTACCCAAGTTGGTTGCATTTGGGCCAGTTTACTTTGGCTTATTTCGGAATCGGGACTCGACCCGATTTTCGAAAAAGGCTCGGGATTTGACCCGGGTTGTCACATATGGTATCAGAGCCGACTCTCGAAAGCTTGATTCGTCAAGTTGCCGGAGGTGGGGACACGAAGGCTTGTGGTATTATCCCACAATGGACAGAGGTCCGGAGGTGGGGACACGAAGCCAGCCGGTATTATCCCACAATGGCTAGAGAGGAACGATCCGGAACCTATGTGATATCCGTTCAGGCCTGACGAGGACGTCAGGAGTTTAAGTGGGGGAGTTTGTAACACCCCGGTCCCACATCGAGGAGATTTGGGACTTCTGTTCAGTTTATAAGGTAAAGTACTACTACTAAGTGCACCAACAAGTCATGATCTTTTGGGGGCCTGTGGTGGGCTAGTGGATTACCCAAGTTGGTTGCATTTGGGCCAGTTTACTTTGGCTTATTTCGGAATCGGGACTCGACCCGATTTTCGAAAAAGGCTCGGGATTTGACCCGGGTTGTCACAATATGCATATAATGTCCCGTGAATAAATGCTAAATCTAAATAAATTCAATAAATTTAGTTAATAACGCTTAGTAGAAGTCAATTTGGCTTGGTATTACTAAGATATTAACAATCTTTCGAAGTTCTTATCACCGTAAATTTGTACATATACGTAGTTCAATAAATATTATGATATTCAATTTCATTATCATGTAAATTATATAAATAAAATAATGCACAAAGTAAAAGGGGGCAAACCACATGAAATAATGTACAAAGAAAATGATCCTCAGAAGGAAAAAGAACAAAGAAAATGTAACATCATTTCTAATTACAACTAGCTAGCAAATAAATATTACATCTTGTACTACTTGTAAATGGAGATATTAAGTTTTCAGTGATCTACAAATGTTCGTTTAAGCTTGTTAATTCAGTTACGAAAGTAACAAGGAATGAATTCACTATGAGCACAATGCTAGCGGATGCAAAATTAAACAAACATAAGGTTTTATTTTCTTAAACATAAAGCCAATTAAAGTACGGGTATTAATTACATATATTTTGATGCAATTCATTTATGTGAACGTTAGTTTTATCAAAAGAAAATGTGAAAAAGAAAACCGATAGACATCAGGGTTTAATAACCGACCTGCTGGAGCTAACTAAGCTGACTAACAAATTGATGATTCACCTGTCTGTACAAATTGCGAATTCCCATTGGGAGCATGCAAATCCAGCATGGGAAAAGGAAAGAAGCTACCATCACAAAGATAAAAACAGAATTAACCCGGTTTTTTTTTTATTTCAAAAAAAAAAAAAAAACCCAGCCACTAACATGATGTATAGGCATCGTTTGACCCCTGTTTGACCCCTTTTTGCTAACTTATAAGTTACAATTATTCCGATAAAAATTTCATTTTTACATATTTTTTTTTAGAAAAAAATGTGTATGGAGACTTTAACATTCATTATCTTGTAAAAATAAGTTACTTATTTCAGAAAAAATTACATATTTATGTACTTTTTTCAGAATAAATATTGAGAAATAAGATTTTCCAAACGGGACCAGCCCACATTAGCCCAGGCCATTATTATCTTCCGTTTCTTACTTTTAGCTCCCGAAGGCCGAAACCAACTCCCTGAACTTCACTGCACCTGCCAAAATTCCCTTTGATTGATCGACTATAAAAATATCATTCTCATTTTTCCATTTTTATATGATTTATGAATAGCGTTGTTCATTTCATTTTATTACGTAAATGCATTATAAATAATAAGTAGATAATTTGTGAATATTAATAATTATGGCGTGACGCATGGTTGATACTATTATTTTCATATCTATAAACGAATTTTTAGTCAAGCAAGCTAATTAGTAGTAACATTTATTGTGAAAAACAAACCTTTGTGGTCCATGGCTATCCCGTCAAAAGCCTCCTGGTGTGTTAGACAGATTTTCAATGCTAGGCATGATGCCTTAAGATTTGTCAGGTATGAAGTAGGCTGTAATTCTCAGTTTTTCTTTTGGCATGACCCATGGGTACATGGTCGTGCGTTACTTCAGGATTTTGATGCCACAGTCTATTGCTGAGTCTACTATGGGGGCTCTAGTGGGGCATTTTATTGACAATAGGACCTGGTCCCTGCCTGATTCAAATCACGATCGGATGAGAGAGCTTCGTAGACTTGTAGCTTCTGTTGCTATTCACTCGCATCGCACGATTCTATCTCTTGGGAAGGGCAAGTATCTAATAAGGTGTCAATAGGTTTCATCTGGCACTCAATCAGAGAGCATGGAAATTCGCCTAGCTGGGTTAAAGTTCTCCGGCATGCTTTAACAATCCAAAAATGCTCCTTCACTTTGTGGTTAGCACTGTGTTGTGAGCTTCGTGCTTTAATGGCTGCGCTTGTGTTTCGTGACCTAATTCGGGTCCTCACAAGATGCCTACGTATCTCTGTATCGTTAGAGAATCAAGCCAAAACATAGTTTTTGAGAATGAGGGATCAGACCCTTATATAGGCTGTGGGAGCCTTAGAATCGTAGTAGGGTTAGGTGACTTGGTGGACAAGTCACCGCCTTGTAGGAGGTTCTAGATCCTATCTTATAGGAGTTAGTTTCCATGTCGAAGTATGTGCCTTGGAGGCTACTTCATATCTCAGGGTTATTCTAGAACGTTCCTTGATTCTAGAACGTTCCTGGTTTACAGATCAAGCCCATGTTAGAAACAAGCTCCTACCAAGCGTCCCCGGTTTGGGTTGTTTTTTGGGCTTAACCGTTAACTACGAATTTAATGCCCAACTAGGGTTTCGGGCCTCATTAATGAGCCAATAAATGCGACATTAATTATGTCTTTAGGGATTATTTTTCACCCATATCATTTGCCCCCCAACTTCTAGGAAAACTTGATTTCGTAGAAGTTTAAGGTTATGTCGGCCCTGCCTGGGTATCGTCTCATAATGAAGTATGGAGCGACCTACACATTCACTACAACTAAAATTCTCTCCCAAGTTAATACTTAAGAAAGTTAAAAATTCCTTGGCCTCTCAAACCTTTTTCTTAAGATTTCTGGGCCTTTCGGGAATATGATTAGTGTCGTTTCGAGCTCGTAGACACTAATCCAAGTGCAATTCGTGCATAGGATCCTTTATAATAAACTTATTAGTGATTTATTTCCCTCAACTTATCTAAGTTGGGGTTAATATCAGGTGGTCGTTGCTCATAAGCCTTAATCAAGGCTAATTTTTTAGCAAAAGACGCTAATTCTGCCCTAATCGGGGCTAAACAACCCTAAACGGGGCTATAATGGCCTTAATCGAGGCTATCCAATACATCCTTGATGTAATTATTACTAGGATATCCATCCTTAACCTTAAGATAGGTTAATTTTAAAGCGGAAGACCTTAAACGTCACTAATTGAGGTTAATCACCCCTTAACTGCGATTAGTGAAACCCTAACCTCAAATTTTGAAGTCAAGTTAATCTAATAGAGATTCTTATAACCTTCTGGTTGTAAAAAGAATCGTGTGAAAATTCCCCTTTTTGAGTTGTCTAGGCAAGAAATACGGTCCTTTGGACAAGGTGTTCTAAACACCTTCCTGGTTTTCAACACCCTCACGGTTTTTGAACACCCCTGACATTTCTAAGCTCAAATTTCGAAGTTGAGCTTATATGATAGGGATTCTTATAATCTCTTGATTGGAGAAAGAATCAATTGAGAACATGCATTTTTGAACGTTTTGGAGGCAGGCTGGTTCTTAAATCGGACCTTGTTTCGAACAAGGTCATTTTTTTAACTTCAAGAAATCACTTGGGAACCTGCATGGGCTTGTAGAGGACCTTAAAAGGTTTCCAAATCTCAAATTTGAGCGAAAACGGAGCATTTTTTAGCGTCCGGGAGCCAAACGAAGACCTTCAGGGGGCCAGGTGTTTAAAACACCCGGGGTCCGGGTGTTTTAAACACCTTAATCAACAATTCTGGTCGGCTGGGGCTGGTCGGCCATTTGGCCAGGGTACCCTGGTCGGCTACCCCTGGTCAGGTGGACCCCAAAATTATTATTATTATTTTTTTTTTTTGCCCAAAATTTGACCACTTGACTTTTGACTTTGACTTTGATCAAAATCAAGTCTTATTTTGAACTCCCCTCCTTGTTTCTAGAGTGGAGTTTGCTACACCTTGGTTGTTTTGTGATCCTTGATCTCAAACAACTTGTATTTTGGCGGAAAAGTATGGTACGCGCTGAAACATCCGTAACTTTTGACTCGTTACTCCAAATGAGACCCACGATATATCAAATCGAAGGTATTTCAGACCTCTAGGTCCCCAAAAAAAGTCATCTAAGGCACTTTTGGAGCCAAAACAGTTTTTTTTATGGGTATTTCTAGTATCCGTGCGTATGTTTGAGTGACCATCAGGGCTTAATCCTTAACCCGAAACCTTGAATTCATTCATGGTTGTTGGCTATCAACAACCTTTCATTCTAGGATGTGGGATTTGTGATGAAGTTCTTTTGTTCTTGCCCCCCTCGTTTCCAAACAAGGGGGTCTTGCCTCTTAGTTTTTCTATTCAAGGAATTCCCTGGTTTTCATTACCTGGCTTCAATTCTAGAATTTTTTGGTTGGTCTTTGATTCTTGATTTTGAGTCAAGGACCTTAAATTTCCTACCTTGTTTGTAGGACCTTGCCTTGGTTTGAATTTATCCACTAGTTCCTGATTTTCAGGCCTTGAATTCAAACAACCAGCTTGATTTGAGGCAAACAGCCTTGTTGGCCATCAAGGCTTAAATTTTGTGTCGAGATTTGAAATTCAAGACTTTATGTGTGGAAATACAAAGGTCCTCGTATAGAGGAGACCCAAAGTGAATTCATATCTCAATGCTCTCACTGACAGTTTTCGTGCCTCCAAGGCATTATCATGGAGCCAACCAGTCTCAAGATGAGCTTTGATGGGGGTCTATCTAGCAACTTCCAATGTCGATGGGCGCCAACAACTTGCGCTCTATAGTGGGGTCTCCAAGACCTGATAGTAAACACTTCTAGTGTAATTCTCGATTTCAGACGAGGCGAATTTGGACAAGGCATCGGCCGTTATACAAGTTGGCATTCCTCGAATCATACCATACCAACTATGATTTTACAATTTTCAGGTATTTCAACATCGTTTCATCTTTGGCTTTTAGAGCTCTATTCACTTGGGCTATCACCAGCCTTGAGTTTCCATAGACTTTAAGATTTTTAGCCCTCATGGCTAAAGACGAGCCTAGTCCGGCTTTCAAGGCTTTATACTCTGCCTCGTTATTGGTTGTCGAAAAATATTCAACTTCAAGGCACATTCAATCGTGAAGCCATCAGGGCTCTATAGGACTATACCAGCACCAATTGATTTTATTTTTGATGCCCTATCAAAATAGAGCACCCAATGTTTCATTCTTATTCATAAGTTCTCTCCCTCTTGGGGTGTCTCATCTTGCCCTTACCTCCCTTTTGGGGTGTCTCATCTTGCCCTTACCTCCCTCTTGGGGTGTCTCATCTTGCCCTTACTGGGTGTTGTGCCTTCCTACCCCCCGACTTCTTGGTTGTCAATGGTATATTCAACCACGAAGTCAGCTAGTACTTGTGCTTTAATTGCAATTCGAGGATTGTACGCGATATCAAATTATCTGAGCTCTATCGCCCACTTAGCTAGCCTTCGGGTTATGCAATATGCTTCTCAGCTGCTGGTCCGTCAGGACTTCAATCTTATGTGCCTGGAAGTACGCTCGGAACTTCCTCGAGGCTGTTTACCAACGCCAAAGCAAACTTCTCAATGGGGGAGTAATTTAACTCAGCTTTATGCAACACCTTGCTCACATAGTAGATAGGTTTGGCCAACAACGGGGCTTCAACTTTCGGTAAGTGGCTCCTCATCTTGGGTTGACATCAACCTAGATTTTTTTTTTTAAAATAACCTTTCTCAGCTCAGTTGGCCGTCATGGCTTAAACGTTTATCTTGGTTCCTGGGGCTCCTCGGGCGGCCTCTCGGCTGGCATGTGTTCGGCCTTGGGGTTGTTCGAGTGTTGAACGTCAATGTTCGAATGTTGAACGTTGGTGTTCGAAATCAAGGATTTTCAACCACTAAAACATCTATCAGAGCTGGCGGTCCAAAATTTAAGATTGGTTTTCAAGCTTTGACTTGAAGTTTCAACCTTTGGATCTTATCTGGAGGTTCATGACCCCTTCAAGTTTGGCCTTCATAGCTAACCGTGGCCTTCATGGCTAATAATTCGTGTTCCTTAACCTAGGATTCGAGGTTGACGTTTACATGTTCAACGTTGGTGTTCATATGTCGACTACCAAGTATTCACGACCTTTCTTTTGGATTGATGTCAAACTAAACACTACTACAAATTTGAGTTTGGGACATGGTACCACAATAGCGTTTATACTATACGTTGTGGAAGTAGATGACTTGCATAGCGTTTTTCTTAATAAACGCTATGTAAGTAACTATTGAAAAATTAGAAAAATAAAAATAAAAACGGAAAAATGCTACAATAGCGTTTCTTGTCCAAACGTTCTGGAAGTGTGAACTCCTATGACGTTTATTAAAACGCTATGGAAGGTAATGTATTTTAAGTAATTTTGAATTTTTTTATTTTATAATTATTGATACTTGGGTAGGGCTTCAAGAAACGTTGTTGTAGTAAGTTTATCCCAAGTAGTATTAATACTATCATTTTTTATAATTAATAAAACATAATTACCAGCGATTAAAACCCAAAATTACTTTTCTCAGAAGTACACCCAAAAGTTAGGGCTACAGGCGATTTCATCAGCGATTTCTACCAGCGAGTTCATCAGTGATTTGTCTTCAAATTCGGGAGGTCATCAAAGAGTTTTGCATTCGATTATTCTCTTCAAATTAGGTATTACGAATTTGTGTTATTTTTGTGTTTGAGTTTTTCCTTGTGTTTGATTATTAGGTATTGTATGTGTATTTGTGTAGTTACGTGTGTGTATTTGTGATTATTAGGTATTGAGTTTTTGGGCATAGTGTTTAATTATTATATGTGAACAATTTCTTATTAGGTATTGTTACTGTGAACAATTTTTTGGTAGAGTATTTACTAGTCATCTTGTTAGCATTTGGTCAAAACTTCAGTAAAGTCTAAGACAGGATTGCCTGCATTACAGACAGTAACAATGTCTTTTTGAATTAGTACCAGGTTTTTCTTGGAAAAAGCAATGTACATGGTTCCAAAAACTAGCATTGTAATTCAGTTCTGACCAAATCTATAGATACATAGAATGAGCTATGAATAGAAGGCAACAGACCAATTTTTTTTTTTTGTTAAAGTATGTTTCTTTATGTGCCTGAGACATACACAATTCCGATAAGGTGCTGTTTGGAAGCTTGGATTTCATTTCAAATCAAGAATTTCAATTCCTGAATTTGAATTCCCGGATTTCAAATCCAAATCCACTGTTTGGTAACATGATAATTTGAATTCCTGGAATTGAATTTCTAGCTTTCTATTTGAAAATTTATGATATTTTAAATGCTGAATTTAACAAGACAAGAGACAGAACATTATTTTTCTAATGCATCATGTTACATCAAATAAATTATATCCAAAATATATCATTGCACTTAAAAATAAAAACTAGTTTGGAAGTACACAATGATTTAATGTTAGCCAAGATTTAATGTTCGCCAGTACAACAGAAACTGAAAATAAAAGAGCTCTAATCAGTCACTAATATTCAACAAAACCAAATCTAATTTATCACTCTCCGGTAGACTTTTGAGCATCTCGAACATATCAGGTGTGCCATTCATAAAACTTTTCACACCTTTCAAGATATCCATTCGAGTAATACGAGGAATAGCAGAAATGACATCATATATCTCTTTGCTTGAAGGTTTTGGAGGGCCTTGTGCTCTACTCACGTACTCGGTGAAGGACTCGGCAAATTTAGAAACGGCATCAGCAAGACGATCTCGATTTACCCTCTTGTTCGACTCCCCAGATATAGTATCAGAACCACTACCAACCTCATTCTCCATCTCCATGGCAAAGGCTGACTCTTCATGTTGCTCAGCACCATCACCAGTGGCTCTATCCGAGGCAAAAAGAGTGCAAATATCATCCCAATTATCAATGCATTTGTTCTGATATGCAGAAGCACTAGAATTGTCTTGTACATATAACCAAATAAAGTTAATAATAGTAGGTGTAACAGCAGAGCAAAACGCATAGACTAGTGAGCAAAACGCATACACTGATCATGTTTATAGTACACTTTTAAGTCCTTTATCAAGATACCCATGTGGGAGAACCAAAATCACAGCACAATATTAAAATGATCAATCAAGGCTACCAAAGAACTATCACTACATGAAAACCAAAGGTTCAGCAGAAAATTAATTTACTGAGTAGACAATAGCTAAAGTCAGAGTAATTCCTCCATCACAGCAAAACAACATGTCATTCTAGAAAGGTATCCAAATTTAAAATTCATCAATTCAGATACTCTAGCTAGTTCAGATTCAGGAGAGTCACTATAACCAGCTATAAACTTAACTAGAAATACAATAATTGGAGATTCAGGAGAGTCATTTAAATTTCATCAGTTACTATACCATGGCAAGTTTTCACAAATTTTATGTTTTAGCTCTGAACAGAATTAATACCTTACAGTAGTTCTTCCATTCTTCGAGTTCTTCTACAGGTATCACCAACATCTTCCGCTCTTCATCCCACCTAAATTTGGTGTATGTTCTGTTAACTCGAATAACTTGTAGAAGGGGGGGGGTTGAATACAAGTTATATAATCGTGTCTGATTTTTTGCTTGATTATATGAACAAGAATAAACGAATGAATCAAACTCTTGTTTGTATTAATAAGATCAAATACAAACTCTACCAAAGGTGTACAATACCTTTAGCAGCTGCTGACAATACAAATATCTCTCTGTTTGTTTCGAACTCTCGAATACAAACCTTATACAGAGCTACGCACACGAACTCACAACTTCGTCCGCTCTTTACAATGATATTGAGAGAGTATTTATAATGCTACCTATCAACTAATAACAGAAAGATATAATCTATACATGACAATGTTCTGCCTTCTAGTCGATAGTTTCCTTCAATAGAAAACTCTTTCCTTCATAATGTCTTCTTGCTTGTTCTTTAAACAACGATCCTGTTTTATAGCACTTGCCAGTTTTTGTAGTATCTATAATGACATCATCAGTAACATGACTGATATCAGGATCTGTACACTGCATCAGTATCTGATCAACCATCAGTATTGGACCGTCATCAGGATTTGCTCTCTGTTCCTGACATGTAGTCTCCGATACACTGTTCATTCCTGACTAAACTATACAGATAACTGTCTTACACATGAATCCTATATACAGTGCTAAATCCTTTATAAGATCAGGATTACAAGAAGTATAATGTGTAAATTCTATTCTTAACATCACAACTTATGAATTATTCCTAACAATCTCCCCCTATTTATGCTTTATAATCTGAAGCATAAATCTAAGTTGTGGATGTCAAAACATATAACAATACAACCAGAATAGAATTTATGAATGTAGAATTATGAAGTTTAAGTACCTCCTTCTCAGATGTAGACGTTTATCTAGTACTTAGAAGAAAGAATTTTAACTATTAATGCTGCTCTTCCTTTACCTCTTCCTAGCTGAGATTCACCACTGTCACTCCTGGTTCTTCTTTTTACTATCCTTTGTCTGATCTTTATCTCCCCCAGCTTTATCTTCAGTCTGGTGGTGTTGTTGTTGTCTTTGAATTGTCTTTATCTCCCCCTTTTTGACATCAACAACATTAATTCCAAGAGATTCAGAAACAGA
This sequence comes from Kitagawia praeruptora, assembly GCA_037693485.1. Taxonomy (NCBI): domain Eukaryota; kingdom Viridiplantae; phylum Streptophyta; class Magnoliopsida; order Apiales; family Apiaceae; genus Kitagawia; species Kitagawia praeruptora. The sequence continues at coordinate 6,058,915 of CM075354.1, read as the reverse complement.
ACAAATGAGATTCATAAGAACTGCTTGATTTTCCATAATTGTGACTTGGTTATCTTCAAGTGATTGAAGTCTTGTTTGAATAGCAATTTGAGAATTCTGAATATCTTTCAAAACATCAGAATGAACTTCAATATTGGAAGTGCTTCTAGTATCTTCAGTATCAGAATCAGAAAGAACTGTATCTTTAAGTCTTGTAGAAGAAGTTGCTTGAGTTGTATGATATTCAAGTAATAAAACCTGATTAGAAGTATCAACATCTTCATCTTTCTGTTCTGGAACTGAAACATGATCATCATCTCCTTCACCAGTATTCTGTGTACTAACATCTTCAAATCCTGACTCCTCCTTAGAGTGATCAGAGACTGTTGATGTCTCAATTCTAGCTGATATTGGAAGTACATACAAAGGAACACTAGGATCATTAGGATCTTCATCTGGTACATATGTATCAAGAGATTGCTTTATCCTGGCACCTCTTCTGTTAATGATTTCTGCAAGCCTCTCCTTTTGCTTCTGAGCTTTAACTTCTGGCTTTGCATTGTGATGTGCTAGGTCATTCTTCTTATACATTTTGATGAATGAATAAGTACCAGCATCCATACCCAAATTTTCAGACCAAGATTCAGGAAAAACCTGATCCCAGAAATCAAATGATGGTTTCCTAATTTTCTCTCCCTCACTATGGAGTTGATCATCCATACCCTCATTCTCACTTTGACTTTCTAAAGTCAACACTCTTTCTACCTCACCTTTTGCCTGGTCAGGAGCCAGCCGCTCAAATTGTGGATCTAAGTCCATCTTTTCAACTGTATCACTCAAATTTAGATAAGTGCTCTCATGACCTACAGAAAAATAGAGTTTAGAAGGAGTTTTTATACCTGAACTCACATGGAGAGAGGGTTCCTCATATGGCATGTGGCTTGAGGTTTTCTCCAAGGAGTGAGCTGCTATAGTCTCTGAACCCATACAATCATCTTCTTTCCTTTCAGAAACTACAGGCTCCAGTATACCACTTTCAGGTTCTTTACTAGACTCTGATGTCTTCAGTAATACTTCATTAGACACCATAGTTAGTACATCACCGTCTTTAAGTGTTGTTTGCTGAGACACACCCTCAAGGTGAATAGACTCTGACTGAACAAAATTTGTTTGATCTTCAGAAAAATCAACCAAAGTCATTCCTCCCATATCATAGGGTATCTCACTTGCATTCTCAGTCATCACAGAAGACCTTTCAACATCAGCTATCACAGCTCCTGAGTCATCCTTCCTCTGACTAGATGGTTCTTGTGTTACAGTGACTGTGATCTGATCGTTCCTACTATTCACAACTGGTGCAATAGTACCTTCTGTTGACTGCTTTCCTCTATCTACTTCCTCCAGTTTTTCACCTTGAGCTGAAGCATCTTCAATAATTACATCCTTGTCAAATAAATATGCATGAAGTGATTGAAGTGCAACATGCTTCGAGAGTCCAAATTTCTTGACTAATTGTCTTCTGACAGATACATAGAAATACATCTTCATTAAGTCAAGTCTTTGATGTAGAAGTCCATATTCATCTGGAAATAAAAGTTTTGGTACTCTTTCAACCAGAAAATCTAGAACAGGCCTTGACAACTTCACTTTGAGAGAAATTAGTCCTATAGCCAGTCTGTATGATAATGTAGTTTCCCATGAAGAATCAATATCCAGATCTCTCTTGTCAAATACTGACATAGATGTAGCTTGATTTGTAGAAACCTGCATGATATTAGTTGGACTAGACTCTGTGTGTGTAGGTGACAATTGAATCTTTCTCCTTGTTCTCCTGATATAGTGAGCAAAAGATTTATCCTGAGAAGACTCAAGAGGTGTAGACACAGAAGTGATCTTGGGATGAGATCTTTTTTCAATAGACACAGTCTTTTGAGAGACAGTATCCAGTAACTGTTTTCCCTTTTTAAGAACTACAGCCTTTTGGGAGACTGCAGCCTGGCTGTGACTAGGTTTTTCATCTCTTTGTGCTAACAAAGAAAGTTGAATTGCAGCCTTCAATTCTGCTCTCTCAGCAAGAGTTAAATCCTCATCATCTTCACTAGAATTACTACTACTACTTGACACAACAAATCTTCTCTTCCTTACAACTGATGTCTTTTGAGAAACACCAGAGGTTGGTTTCTTTGAAACAATAGGCTGTGGATCAAAATTTGGTTCTTGAATTGTTTCAGAGACTATAATGTTTTGGGCTACTTGGGTAGACACAGGTGGGTTCTCCTCCAATTGAGATTCCTGAGCCATTTCACCACAAAAGAAAGAAGAATTGTAGAAAGTAGGAAGATGAGTTTTAAGAATTACCTGAACATGATGTGGATAATGAATTGCAGGTATTTCATCTAGATTCTTTTCATTGTCCTTCTTTGTAATATCAGAGAAAATTCTCTTTTGCTGTTCATAAGAAGAAACACAATGTTCCCTACCAAATCTAGCTTCAACATCAGGAACGAAATGGTTAATAAACAATTGCATAAATCTATGATAATAAACCATTTTCCTGTTTTGATCTCTTAACCCAAGTTTAATACTCATCTGACTTAAGATAATATGACCAATGTTGATTACTCTGTCATAAAGCAAACTATAAGCAATATGTGAAGTAACAGAAGTAATTTGCTGAAAAGAACTACATTTGCCAGTAAAACATTTAGCAATTTGATCAAGGTAAAAAGACCATTCCTTTCTAAGAAAAGACCTATTCAACTGGCTCATGTTATCTAGAGGTCCACTATAACCTAATTCAGACAACATAGTTCTTATATTATCATCAGATGGTACATTCTCATAACTATCAGTAACAGGTAAGCAAAGTACTGAATTAACAACAGATTCAGTAATGTAAAATGAATCTTGTCCTAAATGTAGAACAATCTTACCTGATTGACTCTGAGTAGAATCAATTACCTCAGCATTCTTCCAAGCTTGTGAAACAGCTACTTGATTAATCTGTGGAGATGCTGTCAATGCATAACTTAATGGTCCATACACCAGAAAGTCCATGATTGGATGAAAATCAGATGATACTCCTTCCTTGTTGGTGATAGCTGCAACATGATTGTTTGTCATAAAATCAAAGTCACCAAACTTGAAGGCTACTGATTTAGGTAATCTTCTCTGAGCTGCCATTTTTGATCTGAAAAGAAACTTGAAAAATTCTTGAAATGGATTAGTGATTTTGAAAACTCAAGAGTGATTTTTGCTTTAGAGAATGTAAAATTAGAGAAAGCAATTACACGATTAGAGTTTCAAAACAAATATATTTCACAAATCTTTCAGACCACTATCCCACGTTGACACGTAGATTGACAGGTGTCAGTCCCTGAAAAATGCGGTTACCCACGATTTTTGGAAAATAAAATCCAAAATTGATTTTCATGAAATAAATCAGGGTATAAATAAGCAATACTGATCAGCTTCCTTTTCCTGATGACCTCTCATCAAAATAATCACAAAATGTAATGTGATTTAAAAATATAATTTTCAAATCCTGATGGTCACACATGAAATCCTGACCAATATTATCAGCGACTTAATATGGAGTTTCCACGTGGCATTTTTCTTTTATCTGAAAAAGAAAATAAACAATAAATCTGAACAGAAAATTAATTGGTTAGATATTTTCAATATTTCTTGAAACAAGAAATACAGTCTCATGCAATAATTAGCATTTGACTTCATAAAAACTTCCAAGTGACTGCTCAGCTTCTCACGTCTTTCTTTAAAAGAACCAAACGCTTTATGCCATTCTCCATAACCTTTCAATTTCCTTTCTTCTCAACAATGCTTCTCAAACCAAAAATCCCTTCAAACCCATTTTCCAGATTTTTCTTGATCGATGAATATCCTGTTCTTGATAATCTCTTTGAACAAATGACTCTTCTCATCGAACTAATCATGAATGGATTGGTTTTCGAAAATATCCAGAGGTTTCTCCTAGAACATCCATCTGTTGGATACAACCTTCCCCTAACCTCCTCAAAACTTGAGGATGAAGAATTTGGCCGAGAGTCTGAGGTTGATCTTGATGGAGATGCTATTCATTTAAGTTAGCTGCTCTCATTCAAGTCGCCCAGACAAGGAATCCAAGATACCAAGCAAATGATGCTTTCATCCCCTGATGGATTTCTTGAGATGCTCCTTGTCCTGTTCCTCAGAGTTCATATCAAAGACAAGTATAGAGTAGAAATTTAGACAAAAAGATGATGTATTTCATTTATATGTAATGATTTCTATTAATGAAAATACAATTTCTTGTTATCTGCTTGTCTTTTGATTTTTGAATGATGTATAAATTATCAGTATGCAAACATCAAAACTTGCTAGTATAGACTTAACACATCACAGAATCAGATTACTACACAAAGTAAACGTCAGGATCTGAAACAATTTTCATAATCCTGATACTGACACAATACTGATGACGTCAGCATCCTGATAACAAATCTAATCCTGATGATTATTAACAAGTCTATCATACTGAAATTTATCAAGGCAATGTGTTATAGCTCAAACATTTAACAATCAAATATAGATCCTGACAGGAGTATCAAGTCTATAAGCTAAGAACAACATACCTTGCTACTTTTGCAGATGTTAAAATCTAAAAATTTAACATTCCTAACTCACTTACTAGTCTACTGAACGTAGTCTCATCAAGTGGTTTAGTTAGAATATCTGCAAGCTGTTTGTCAGTAGGAACAAAATGAAGTTCCACAGTACCATTCTCAATATGTTCTCTAATAAAATGATACCATAATCCAACAACTGATTTCTTATCCAAAGGAGCTGTACACAACAACTGCCTGCTGCTATGTACTCAGCTTCTGCAGTTGAGGTTGAAACAGATTGTTGCTTCTTGCTTGCCCAAGAAATCAATCTATTTCCCAAGAATTGACATGTACCTGTAGTGCTTTTCCTGTCTATCTTACACCCTGCATAATCAGAGTCTGAATAGCCAATTAGAAAGAAATCAGATTCTCTAGGATACCACAAACCAAGATTTGGAGTTCCTTTGAGATATCTAAAAATTCTCTTCACAGCAATTAAATGAGATTCCTTAGGATCACTTTGGAATCTAGCACATAAACAGGTAGAAAACATTATATCTGGCCTACTTGCAGTTAGATATAACAATGAGCCTATCATGCCTCTATAACTAGTATTATCCACACTCTTCCCTTTAGGATCAGAGTCTAGTTTAGTGGCTGTTGCCATGGGTGTTTTTGCAACTGCACAGTCTTGAAAGTCAAACCTTCTTAAAAGATCTTTGATATACTTTGACTGATTAATGAAAATACCAGTCTCAGTCTGTTTGACCTGCAAGCCTAAGAAATAATTTAGTTCACCCATCATGCTCATCTGATACTTAGACTGCATAAGCTTGCTAAACTTAGCACACAACTTTTCATTAGTAGAACCAAAAATAATATCATCAACATAAACTTGAACTAAAAGCAATTCACCTTTTATCTTTCTAAAGAATAGAGTTTTGTCAATTGTACCTCTTGTGAAGCCATTTTCAAGAAGAAATTTAGACAAAGTCTCATACCATGCTCTTGGTGCCTGCTTTAGTCCATAGAGTGCCTTGTCAAGTTTGTAGACATGATTTGGAAACTTTGGATCAACAAATCCAGGTGGCTGTTCTACATACACTTCTTCATCAAGTTTTCCATTTAGAAAAGCACTCTTTACATCCATCTGGTATACCTTAAATTTTGAATGAGCTGCAAATGCAAGAAACATTCTGATTGCTTCCAATCTTGCTACAGGTGCAAAGGTCTCATCATAATCAATGCCTTCTTCCTGAGAATAACCCTTGGCCACCAGTCTTGCTTTGTTTCTTACAATCATACCAGATTCATCTAGCTTGTTTCTGAAAACCCATCTTGCACCAATAATAGATCTATCTTTAGGTCTTGGTACCAGTTTCCAAACTTTGTTTCTCTCAAACTCATTTAATTCCTCCTGCATTGCAATTACCCAATCAGGATCCTGTAAGGCTTCTTCAACCTTCTTAGGTTCATTCTTTGAGAGAAAGCAACTATACAAGCATTCATTTTGAATTGATCTTCTAGTTCGAACACCACTATTTGGATCACCAATTATCAAATCTTCAGTATGATCCTTTGTCCATTTTCTAACAGGTGGTAAATCAACTCTGCTAGTCTCTCCCCCTAAGTTAGTGGTATCTCTTGTAGAAGAATTCTCTCTACCTTCAAAAACTCTCCTTTGATCAATAGAATCAGTAGATTCCATATTGCTGCTAGTTACTGATCTTTCCTCAGAAGATTCTGACAGGTCAGTTCCTGATGGAGTAGACTCTGAAACGTCAATTCCTGATGGAATAGACTCTGAAAGACTAGTCTGCTCCTGATGATCACTGTGTTCTCTCTGATTTATTTGCTCCCCCTCAACAGTAGCATTCCTTTGAGAAGCAATAGAAATTACTTCTGGAGAACCTTCATCATCACTTGAGAGTATCTCAGAATTCTTCAGATTTTCAAATTCCAATTTATCATGGCTTTCATCAGTTTGCAAAATTCCAAATTTCTTATCATCAAATGCAACATGAATTGATTCCATAACAATGTGAATTCTGAGATTATAAACTTTGAAGGCCTTAGATGCTGAGTATCCTAGAAAAATCGCTTCATCCGATTTGGCTTCAAATTTTCCAAGTTGTTCTGGATGAACTTTTAGGACATAGCATTTGCATCCAAAGATGTGAAAATATTTCACACTTGGTTTCTTTCCTTTGATCATCTCATAGGGAGTTTTTCCATGACTATTTACCAAGGTACAGTTCTGAGTGAAACATGCAGTGTTAATAGCTTCTGCCCAAAAGTAGGTTGGAAGTTTTGCATCTGCAAGCATGGTTCTTGCTACCTCTATGAGAGTCCTGTTCTTTCTTTCCACTACACCATTTTGCTGAGGTGTACCAGGTGCAGAAAACTGTTGAGTGATTCCATTGTCTGCACAAAACCCCTCCATTGCAGAATTCTTGAATTCTGTACCATTGTCACTCCTAAGTACTTTGACTTTGTACTCAGAGTTATTATGAATATTCTTGATGAGTTCAATGATTTGCTGAGGAGCTTCATCCTTCTTGTGTAGAAAGAACACCCATGTGAACCTTGTGAAATCATCCACCATAACTAGAGCATATCTTTTCTTGCTGATAGACATAATGTTTACTGGACCAAACAGATCAAGATGTAGCATGTGAAATGGTTCAGTAATTGAATTTTCAGTCTTGCTCTTGAAAGTGGTTCTTCTCTGCTTTCCAAGCTGACATGCATCACAAAGTCCATCTTGCACAAAATTTGCCTGAGGTAGGCCTCTCACCAAATTGTGTTTAACAAGTTGATTAACCTTCTTGAAATTAAGATGTGAGAGCTTCTTGTGCCAACTCCAGCTTTCATAATTTGTTGCTTTGCTGTAGAGACATCTAACAATTCCTTTAGATGTATCACTTAAGCTGGCTTCATATATGTTACCATGTCTTTGACCAGTTAGAACAATGTCTCCATTCTGCATATTCAAGACTTTGCATCCTTCTCTGTCAAAGATTGATTTGTAACCTTTATCACCCAGTTGACTTATGCTTAAAAGAGTATGTTTCAAGCCTTCAACCAGTGCTACATTTTCTATGATGACATTCCCCAAAATAATTGAGCCATATCCCAGAGTTTCTCCTTTGTTGTCATCTCCAAAAGATATTACTGGGCCAGCTTTCCTCTCAAACTTTGTAAGCAGGGACTTCTTTCCAGTCATATGTCCAGAGCATCCACTGTCCAAGATAATTGAATGCTTCTTTCCTGTGCCCTGCAAACAAAAAAGTAACTAGTTAGAATTTTTTAGGACCCAACTTTGATTGGATCCTTTCTTACTAGATTTAGAGACAACAGACTTTGAAGATTTTGCATTTATTTTACCTGTTGCAGAGTCAACTTTAGACTCTGATCTCACAAACTGTTTGTGACTAGGAGTTTCAGATTTCAAAGAATAATAGTCATAATACAGTTCATGATATTCTCTACACATGTAAATGGAATGAAGTAAACTACCACAATGATAACAAGCTTTTTGTGGTTGGTATTGAATTTTCTGAGTCTTGGGAAATCTGGACTCAGTTTTCCAAGAAGGTTTTTGATTGCAGTCTAGGGCCAAATGATTATGATTTCCACACTTATAGCATTTTTTCCTAGGTGCATCAGGTACATTCTTGTAATTATTCTCTTTGTTAATACCTTCTTTTCCATTCCTATTTCTTTTGATCTTGCTAGACTCTGAAAGACCATCTAATCTCTGTTTCAACTGAGACTTAGACAGAAACCCTATGTTTACATTCTTAGGTTTCTCTAACACTTTCTCATCTGAATAACTATTGTTAATCCTTTTGTGTACAACAGGGGTACCTTTTGAATCAACAAATTTAACATGATTAGGTTCAGAAACAATTTTCTTACCTTCAGATTTAGATGTGTTAGCTTCTACCTTACTATCATCATTGACAATAGCTACTTTTTCTTCTTGTCTAGCTTTATCAAAACCTAAACCATTAACCTTACCACGAATTCCACTCTCAAAGATTTCTATTGTCTTCTTACTGGAATTGTTAATGGTCTTAATCACATCTCTCTCTTCTTCTAGTTCTTTTCTGACATAGTCATAAGCCTCAAGAATTACACTATAATCATGCTTAGCTTTATCAGAACTCAACTTGTATTCTTCCATTTGAATTAATTCAGATTCAAGAAAATTATTTCTATCAACTAATTTATCATTCTTAACCTTAAGTTCATCTCTTTCACAAGTAAGAATTCTAAAATTAGTCATAAGATTTTTGAACTCAGCATGGATAGATCTAATTTCATCAGAATTTAAGCTATCAAATGAATCAAGAGAGTGAAGTGATACCTTAACAGAAGATGGAGAAGTTTTCTTTGGAGATCCAGGTTTGTCTGAACTATTGGCCATCAATGCAATGTTGTCATAATCCAATTCATCTTCAGAGTCACTGGAATCAGCCCAATCCTTCTGTGTGACCATAAGTGCATTACCCTTTCCTGTATTCCTAGGCTTCTTACACTCACTAGCAAAGTGTCCAAGCTCGCTGCAGTTAAAGCACTTGATCTTGGCCTTATCAAGCTTGACAATTGTACTTTTGCTTTTGTCACTCTTCTTCTCCTCCTTCTTTTGAAAAGGTCCTTTGCTAAATCTTCTCCTGTTGAATTTTCCTTTCTTGAAAGCTTTAGCAAACATAGCAAAGAGTTCTTGCATCTCAGATTCAGAATCATTGTTGTCAGAGTCCATATCAGTAGTCTCTGACTCAGAACTTTCTTTGCTTTTCTTCTTCCTTGAATTTTTTACAGCAATCTCTTCATGCTGTCCTTCAGGAAGCTTCTTAACTTCAGATTGAGCAGTAAGTGCAATAGTCTTCATCTTTCCTTCACTCCTGCTCTTCTTCTGCTGCTTGTCAAGTTCATAAGCTCTCAATTTTCCATATACTGCCTCTAATGAAATCTCATCCAGATCATTAGCTTCCTCAATTGCAGATATCTTCTCATTATAGAAATCAGGCAAAGCTTTCATGAACTTTGTATTCATGTCCTCCAAGTCGTAATATTTACCATGCATGGCCATCTCATTGATGAGTTTTGTAAACCTATCAAAGGTATCAGTAAGTGACTCACCAGACTTGGATTCAAAGTACTCATACTGTTGTATAAGTAATGTCCTCATATTCTTCCTGACAGGCTTAGTTCCTTCACAGTGAACCTTAAGATTGTCCCATATATCCTTAGCAGTTTTACAAGAGAGAACATAGTTAGTGAGAACAGAATCAAGACTGTTGAATAATATGTTTCTCACTTTAGCATCTTTGAGAACATTCTCCTTGTCCTTATCTGACCATTCAGATTTTGGCTTCTCTGCTGTATGTTCTGGAACAACCACACCATCAACAGTTGCTTGTCCAACGACCTTTGTTGGAACAAAAGGTCCATCTCTGATTCTGTCAAGATAATCAGGATCTGTTGCTTCCAGATGATGCAACATCTTTACTTTCCATAGAGTATATTCGTTTCTCTTGAGCATAGGAATTTTAGTATTCCCATCCTTGTAACCAGACATGATTGCAGATCTTTATGATTATTCGAAATCAACCTGCTCTGATACCAATTGTTAACTCGAATAACTTGTAGAAGGGGGGGTTGAATACAAGTTATATAATCGTGTCTGATTTTTTGCTTGATTATATGAACAAGAATAAACGAATGAATCAAACTCTTGTTTGTATTAATAAGATCAAATACAAACTCTACCAAAGGTGTACAATACCTTTAGCAGCTGCTGACAATACAAATATCTCTCTGTTTGTTTCGAACTCTCGAATACAAACCTTATACAGAGCTACGCACACGAACTCACAACTTCGTCCGCTCTTTACAATGATATTGAGAGAGTATTTATAATGCTACCTATCAACTAATAACAGAAAGATATAATATATACATGACAATGTTCTGCCTTCTAGTCGATAGTTTCCTTCAATAGAAAACTCTTTCCTTCATAATGTCTTCTTGCTTGTTCTTTAAACAACGATCCTGTTTTATAGCACTTGCCAGTTTCTGTAGTATCTATAATGACATCATCAGTAACATGACTGATATCAGGATCTGTACACTGCATCAGTATCTGATCAACCATCAGTATTGGACCGTCATCAGGATTTGCTCTCTGTTCCTGACATGTAGTCTTCGATACACTGTTCATTCCTGACTAAACTATACAGATAACTGTCTTACACATGAATCCTATATACAGTGCTAAATCCTTTATAAGATCAGGATTACAAGAAGTATAATGTGTAAATTCTATTCTTAACATCACAACTTATGAATTATTCCTAACATGTTCGAATTTCAGTAATCACAGAATAGTGCTTCTTCCATGATTTGATCCGGTTCTTGACATTAGCAGCAGTTAAAGATATGTTCAAATCTGTTCTTAACTTATCAGCCACAGCTTGGTAAGCTTGTTGTTTGAAATCCCCATCACCTTTGTTTCCTTCATTTATTTGCTCAAATAGTGTCGACGTGAGTATAGCATCCATTTTAGAATTCCAGGTATTATAACTCCTCCGAGTAAGAGTGGTAGCAGGAGCGGGTGGTTGAGCCACGTGTTGTTTTCCTTGTCTATTCATTGCTACAAACAATACAAACAAGTTACACAAGTTATATTAAAAATGATAAAGATATGAGTAAATTATAATTATGTTAGCTAGCAAACATAATTATCCATAAAAGGGGTTGTTAGCACGGTATGGACTGAATTTATAAGCCATTTTTCATAAGATGAAATATGCAACTCTATAGCTAAAGAAAAAAGTCATCGATTTGGCTTTCATAAGATGTGACAGCATTAGCATTTAGTGACAATTAGCTATTCAGATTTCAGGGTCTGTTGTATTAAATATTAAGATAAAGGGTACTTCTTAAATCCAAGTTCTTAGACAGTTAGACTAGGTCTTGTCCAAGTATCAAGGAAGTACAGGGGATATAACGAAATATCACATGTACAGAAATGGGTCATTTTATTTATATTTAGCAACCTAATTAATTCACTTGACATAAATAGATGAGGAATACCTGAGTTTCACCAGAAATATCATGTGCCAAACGATAAATATAGGTGATTCCCAGAAGCAAATTTATCAGCCATATGACAAACCAGAAAAATATGTAAAATATAATTTAAAATATGTAAAATATAAACATCAGTGTCCTAGTCTGTTCTCTTTACACGTCCCAGGGGCCAGAAATAACAGGTACTTGCTCAGTTGGTTAAATTATCCATGATAAGCTTGAAGTAAAGCAGAAAGGACATGATTTTTATCAATGGGAGAAAAAATAAGCAAGTCAAGGAAGCATTTTTATGGTCATAAAACAAATGCAGCAAAAGTAAAATCACTAGATAGGAATCTAGTGATTCCTGGAAGAAAAATCAGGGGTGTCACCTGCCTTTGTGGTAAGTGTTGCTAATTCTGCCCGAGTAGGAATTTTTAACATCTATCTGCTCTGCATATCATCAAGAAAAAAAACATCAGGAGGGATTTTAACATGCAAATTCAGGACCAGCAGTGATGTCTAGATAGCAATAAAATCTGAGCAATAAACAGTAAAACATAGATTAGAGTACATAAGCATTTAGAAGTTGCTGCACATCTGAGCAATGGCATTTAAAAGTTGTTGCATTTAGGATTAAAATAAAACAACTCAGTTACAAACTGATTTTCGAACAAAATTACATCACTTAAAAAGCTTAAACAAATACAATCAGAAATTCAATCAGCTCCCCTCCTATGCCCTATATATTCTTCAAACATTGTTTTGGCAAGGTGATCTCTAAATTCATTCCACTCATCGGTGGATCGAACGGTTGAAATAAAATCTTCCTCTTCTTCATCTTCTACATCAATTGCTTCTATGGTCTCTAACTCTTGTTCTACCTCTTGCAAATACGTTGTTTCTTCCATGTTTTCTTCCCTTAGAAAATTATGAAGAATGAAACAAGCATTACTGATACGAATTTGAATTTTTTTTGGGAAGAAGCTTGCATCTCTAAGTATACCCCAACGTTTCTTTAACAATCCAAATGCTCTTTCAATAGTATTTCGAGTGGATGAGTGCCTCAAGTTAAAAAGCTCCTTGTAATTTGTTGGAGTGTTCCCTCGCCACAAATTCAAATGGTATCTAGTACGCTTATAAGGAGGTAGAAAACCTTCACTATTAGTATATCCCAAATCCACAAGAAAATATTTATCTGCACGAATCATACAATTATTCGCATTATAATTCTTAAATTTCCAAACTGAGGTAATTATATAGTAGAAAAATTTATAAACCCTTACTTCTAGGAACTTTTAAACCATTAGGCCTCCGAAGAGCATCACGAAGAACCCGGGGATCTGATGCAGATCCTTCCCAACCAGGAAGGACATATGTGAAACGAAGATTTGAATCACATGTGGCTAGGACATTGGTGCTAGTATCCCCCTTCCTATCCCGATATCTCGGTCGATCTTCGATAGGGACTGTCATTTTGATGTGTGTCCCATCAAGAGCTCCTACAGCACCCTAAATATATCCTATATATCAATAACAGTAACCATAATAATTCTAAAGAGAAATATGTCACAAAATTACCTCAAACCACTTCAATTTGCTATCATGTGCATAATTAGTGGTATGATCCACTCTCTTGATGTAATGCTCTCCAAGCTTTAACACAGATTCGAGTACTACATGAAATTGACGACTCACAGTTTCTCCCGAACGAGCAAAGATTGCTTGTATTGTCCTATTCTTCAAATCATGCACAAGAATATGAAGAAATTGCGCCACAACTTCTTTCACCGTGACATTCCTAGTAGTAACTAGTCCCCCTTTAGATTGTAAAAGATGACATAATTTCTCAAAACGACGTATGTCAAGACGTAGTTGGTCTCGACATTTCGTTTCATTTTTAAGAGTGTTCATCCAAGTAGCCCTAATCTGAGAGCGTTCACACTCATTCCATGTCACCTCCTTCACCCTATACATTTGACCATATGACGCAGCCCCTACTACTACAATAAAACTTGCAACTATCATAACCAACTCCACATCTTCTTCACCATCCCTCAAACGTTTTCGTAAATCTCGACTCACTTCATCAAACATTGTACTACAACACAGATCATATCCCTTTAATATTCGATCAACTAACAATTACAATACAAATGCATACACACATCTATAACAGGTACAGACAAGCAAATATTCAAAACAAACCTCTAAACATATAATATACACATATACACGCACAATTGAAACCTAAAATGCAACAACGAAAGTGAAAACAACTAGAATTAAGCAAATAAACACTACAATTATACAAGATCTGAGCTAATTGTTACTTACAGTGAAGATGGAAGCCTTTTTGGAGAGACTCGTGTAGATAGAGAGAGTTAGAGATAGAGAGGGAGATGAGAGAAGATGAGAGAGAGAGACGATAGAGAGATATAGAAAAAGCTGAGAGAGGGCGATGAGAGAGAGATGAGAGAGACGAGAGAGATGAGAGAGACGGCTAAGTGTTTTTGGCCAGGAAGAGAGGCGTGCCCCGACCTATTTTTTTTTTAATCATTTGAAATGACACGTGAATGGTTATAATTTGAAATATTCATTTTTGGGCCTATTCATAATTTACATGAATTTGGACAAATCCAAATCCCAAATTTTTTAAATTTCCCAAACATCAAATTTGGTCAATTCCAGGAATTCAAATGAATTCCAAGTTACCAAACAGGCCATTTTTTTAACTTCAAGAAATCACTTGGGAACCTGCATGGGCTTGTAGAGGACCTTAAAAGGTTTCCAAATCTCAAATTTGAGCGAAAACGGAGCATTTTTTAGCGTCCGGGAGCCAAACGAAGACCTTCAGGGGGCCAGGTGTTTAAAACACCCGGGGTCCGGGTGTTTTAAACACCCTAATCAACAATTTTGGTCGGCTGGGGCTGGTCGGCCATTTGGCCAGGGTACCCTGGTCGGCTACCCCTGGTCGGGTGGACCCCAAAATTATTATTATTATTATTTTTTGCCCAAAATTTGACCACTTGACTTTTGACTTTGACTTTGATCAAAATCAAGTCTTATTTTGAACTCCCCTCCTTGTTTCTAGAGTGGAGTTTGCTACACCTTGGTTGTTTTGTGATCCTTGATCTCAAACAACTTGTATTTTGGCGGAAAAGTATGGTACGCGCTGAAACATCCGTAACTTTTGACTCGTTACTCCAAATGAGACCCACGATATATCAAATCGTAGGTATTTCAGACCTCTAGGTGCCCAAAAAAAGTCATCTAAGGCACTTTTGGAGCCAAAACAGTTTTTTTTATGGGTATTTCTAGTATTCGTGCGTATGTTTGAGTGACCATCAGGGCTTAATCCTTAACCCGAAACCTTGAATTCATTCATGGTTGTTGGCTATCAACAACCTTTCATTCTAGGATGTGGGATTTGTGATGAAGTTCTTTTGTTCTTGCCCCCCTCGTTTCCAAACAAGGGGGTCTTGCCTCTTAGTTTTTCTATTCAAGGAATTCCCTGGTTTTCATCACCTGGCTTCAATTCTAGAATTTTTTGGTTGGTCTTTTATTCTTGATTTTGAGTCAAGGACCTTAAATTTCCTACCTTGTTTGTAGGACCTTGCCTTGGTTTGAATTTAGCCACTAGTTCCTGATTTTCAGGCCTTGAATTCAAACAACCAGCTTGATTTGAGGCAAACAGCCTTGTTGGCCATCAAGGCTTAAATTTTGTGTCGAGATTTGAAATTCAAGACTTTATGTGTGGAAATACAAAGGTCCTCGTATAGAGGAGACCCAAAGTGAATTCATATCTCAATGCTCTCACTGATAGTTTTCGTGCCTCCAAGGCATTATCATGGAGCCAACCAGTCTCAAGATGAGCTTTGATGGGGGTCTATCTAGCAACTTCCAATGTCGATGGGCGCCAACAACTTGCGCTCTATAGTGGGGTCTCCAAGACCTGATAGTAAACACTTCTAGTGTAATTCTCGATTTCAGACGAGGCGAATTTGGACAAGGCATCGGCCGTTATACAAGTTGGCATTCCTCGAATCATACCATACCAACTGTGATTTTACAATTTTCAGGTATTTCAACATCGTTTCATCTTTGGCTTTTAGAGCTCTATTCACTTGGGCTATCACCAGCATTGAGTTTCCATAGACTTTAAGATTTTTAGCCCTTATGGCTAAAGACGAGCCTAGTCCGGCTTTCAAGGCTTTATACTCTGCCTCGTTATTGGTTGTCGAAAAATATTCAACTTCAAGGCACATTCAATCGCGAAGCCATCAGGGCTCTGTAGGACTATACCAGCACCAATTGATTTTATTTTTGATGCCCTATCAAAATAGAGCACCCAATGTTTCATTCGTATTCATAAGTTCTCTCCCTCTTGGGGTGTCTCATCTTGCCCTTACCTCCCTCTTTGGGTGTCTCATCTTGCCCTTACCTCCCTCTTGGGGTGTCTTATCTTGCCCTTACTGGGTGTTGTGCCTTCCTGCCCCCCGACTTCTTGGTTGTCAATGGTATATTCAACCACGAAGTCAGCGAGTACTTGTGCTTTAATTGCAATTCGAGGATTGTACGCGATATCAAATTATCTGAGCTCTATCGCCCACTTAGCTAGCCTTCGGGTTATGCAATATGCTTCTCAGCTGCTAGTCCGTCAGGACTTCAATCTTATGTACCTGGAAGTACGCTCGGAACTTCCTCGAGGCTGTTTACCAATGCCAAAGCAAACTTCTCAATGGGGGAGTAATTTAACTCAGCTTTATGCAACACCTTGCTCATATAGTAGATAGGTTTGGCCAACAACGGGGCTTCAACCTTCGGTAAGTGGCTCCTCATCTTGGGTTGACATCAACCTAGAATTTTTTTTTTTTTAAATAACCTTTCTCAGCTCAGTTGGCCGTCATGGCTTAAACGTTTATCTTGGTTCCTGGGGCTCCTCGGGCGGCCTCTCGGCTGGCATGTGTTCGGCCTTGGGGTTGTTCGAGTGTTGAACGTCAATGTTCGAATGTTGAACGTTGGTGTTCGAAATCAAGGATTTTCAACCACTAAAACATCTATCAGAGCTGGCGGTCCAAAATTTAAGATTGGTTTTCAAGCTTTGACTTGAAGTTTCAACCTTTGGATCTTATCTGGAGGTTCATGACCCCTTCAAGTTTGGCCTTCATAGCTAACCGTGGCCTTCATGGCTAATAATTCGTGTTTCTTAACCTAGGATTCGAGGTTGACGTTTACATGTTCAACGTTGGTGTTCATATGTCGACTACCAAGTATTCACGACCTTTCTTTTGGATTGATGTCAAACTAAACACTACTACAAATTTGAGTTTGGGACATGGTACCACAATAGCGTTTATACTATACGTTGTGGAAGTAGATGACTTGCATAGCGTTTTTCTTAATAAACGCTATGTAAGTAACTATTGAAAAATTAGAAAAATAAAAATAAAAACGGAAAAATGCTACAATAGCGTTTCTTGTCCAAACGTTCTGGAAGTGTGAACTCCTATGACGTTTATTAAAACGCTATGGAAGGTGTTGTTGGAGGAATTTCGTAACAACACGAAATCGGAGGGGTGCTGGAATAGTAGAACAAAATTATGAGTATGTGGCTGTTTTAGGGGATTAGGGTTTATGAAAAAAGAGGGGGCTGGACTTGGCAAGTGTCTCGATTTGTCTCGTGTATCGGATTACATATCGTACCAAGATGCCTGCGTACCTATATGTTTATATAGGATCAAGCCCCACGCAGTTCTATGAATTAATTGGGCTTATCCCGAGAGACTTAAGGGATAAGTTACGTTAATGTGGGTAATGATTGATTTTATCTGATTTAATCTTATCGTTGTGATATCTTCCTGATTTGAAGAATATCGTTTGGATATATTTTCCGTTATTAATTGATTGAGATTGATTCTTTCCTCATTTCAGAGAGAGGATAAAACTTAGCGGTTAAGCAACAATTATTAATCTGAATTAATAATTAGTAAATATTAGAAATTTGGAGATTATTAGACATGCCAAAATATGGCATAACAACTAGCCCCCAGTTCTTCAGTGTAGCTTGCTGCAGTGGATAACTAAGAATTCTTCAAGCTTCCAAATTTCTTGAGTCGCTGAAAAAACTGAAAATAGATGATTAGAAAAACACTTAGAGCACCACTGTGCTCGTTAGGCGTATGCGGATGCAAGTGTGATAGCATGCGATGACCATTATAGGATAGATATATTTGCCAAGGTTTTCAAATGTGCGAGCATAAATAATATTTTTGAAATCCTTTGCGATCCTTGTTGTCTAGTTAGGACCTTGGCGCTTGTATATATCCCAAGTAGGCATACACGCTTTTCAAGTGTCTGATGCAACCACATAAGTATGTGTCTGGCGAGGTCTTCACTAAGAGCTGTAGATGTAATTCTGGCGAACTTTCTGGTGAACTTTGCACGCGCGCTGGCTGTGCATGTCTGAAAGATATTTTGCATAGGGATGCCTTCCCACCCATGCGACCTTGAGCTCAAGATCTGGTCATGGGCCTTCAATAAAGATAGTTTGCATAGGGATGCCTCCACCCATTCGATATAGCGATATCTCATGGGCCTTCAATAATCCAGAGGGTGCTGCACTTTACTAAGCATGTTGCATTGCGAAATTTATAGCTTGTCCAGGCTACCCTACTTGACAACTTAGTTTGCAAGTTTGAAAATATTTTTGACATATATGTACTATCGCGACAATATATGAAAATATTTTACAAATCCAATGCAATAATAAATATGCTCTTTTAAGAATGTCGCGATATTTATTTTCTTCGAAAATAATGCTCCTTTTTGTAGAAAATCTTTTACAAAATTATGTGACTCGCAAATCTAATTTTTTCTTGAGAATAATACAGCTCGTACGGGATTGTAAAATATCCACAATCAATCAGCATAATATCCGCAATTCATCAACATATATAAATATCTCGTACGATATTTTCCAAATCGCAATAATTTTACAAGCATAAAAATATATTGCTCGCACGAATTTTCTAAATAATAAATATTTTTTCTGTAAAATATTTAAAAACATGATTTTAATATGCATGCATAATATAAAATTAATTTGCAGGAAAATTAAAGAAGATAATAAAACTTATCTTTGCGAAGCCCGTTCAAATTTCTGTTGACATCGCTGTATATGCTTCATGCTGTCGCCCTTTTGATTTGCCTATTCTTTTTCTTTTTTCCTGTTGGTCCCACGAACAAGCTCCAATCTTCTTATTTGTTAAAACTTTATGCGGTCATGTCCTTATATGTACAAGTGAACTGCCAATCTGCCATGTTTGTTCCTTTTTATTGATGGCGCGAGTGTGCCTCCTGTGTTCACAATCTTTTCTTGTGCTTTGTTTTTGTTGCACCTTTATGTGCCATATTGATTTTTCTTCTCGGTGCTAACACGATCATGGTCCCGGTAATTTTTTGAAGCCCCCGATTATAATAAAATCCAAAAATCCCCGTGAAAGTGATATTCGTTTGTCCTCCACAAACCAAAATTGCCCCTCCTTCTAGCGCCAAATGTTGTTGGAGGAATTTCGTAACAACACGAAATCGGAGGGGTGCTGGAATAGTAGAACAAAATTATGAGTATGTGGCTGTTTTAGGGGATTAGGGTTTATGAAAAAAGAGGGGGCTGGACTTGGCAGGTGTCTCGATTTGTCTCGTGTATCGGATTATATATCGTACCAAGATGCCTGCGTACCTATATGTTTATATAGGATCAAGCCCCACGCAGTTCTATGAATTAATTGGGCTTATCCCGAGAGACTTAAGGGATAAGTTACGTTAATGTGGGTAATGATTGATTTTATCTGATTTAATCTTATCGTTGTGATATCTTCCTGATTTGAAGAATATCGTTTGGATATATTTTCCGTTATTAATTGATTGAGATTGATTCTTTCCTCATTTCAGGGAGAGGATAAAACTTAGCGGTTAAGCAACAATTATTAATCTGAATTAATAATTAGTAAATATTAGAAATTTGGAGATTATTAGACATGCCAAAATATGGCATAACAGAAGGTAATGTATTTTAAGTAATTTTGAATTTTTTTATTTTATAATTATTGATACTTGGGTAGGGCTTCAAGAAACGTTGTTGTAGTAAGTTTATCCCAAGTAGTATTAATACTATCATTTTTTATAATTAATAAAACATACTCCCTCCGTCCCGGCCAATTCTTTACATGGGGGCTGGGCACGGAGACCAAGAATAGTGGGTGTAATATTGTTAAAATAAATGAAGTAGTGGGTGTAATAGTGATTTTATTGTTAAAATAAGTGAAGTAGTGGGTGTAATAGTGTAAAGTGTTGAAAAAGTGAAGTGAAGTAGTAGATGTAATAATGTATTTTATTGTTAAAAGTTACTATTTTTGGTAATATAAAGAATTGGTGAAACGTCCCAAAAAGTAAATTGTAAAGAAATGAATGGAACAGAGGGAGTAATTACCAGCGATTAAAACCCAAAATTACTTTTCTCAGAAGTACACCCAAAAGTTAGGGCTACGAGCGATTTCATCAGCGATTTCTACCAGCGAGTTCATCAGTGATTTGTCTTCAAATTCGGGAGGTCATCAAAGAGTTTTGCAATTCGATTATTCTCTTCAAATTAGGTATTACGAATTTGTGTTATTTTTGTGTTTGAGTTTTTCTTTGTGTTTGATTATTAGGTATTGTATGTGTATTTGTGTAGTTACGTGTGTGTATTTGTGATTATTAGGTATTGAGTTTTTGGGCATAGTGTTTAATTATTATATGTGAACAATTTCTTATTAGGTATTGTTACTGTGAACAATTTTTTGGTAGAGTATTTGCTAGTCATCTTGTTAGCATTTGGTCAAAACTTCAGTAAAGTCTAAGACAGGATTGCCTGCATTACAGACAGTAACAATGTCTTTTTGAATTAGTACCAGGTTTTTCTTGGAAAAAGCAATGTACATGGTTCCAAAAACTAGCATTGTAATTCAGTTCTGACCAAATCTATAGATACATAGAATGAGCTATGAATAGAAGGCAACAGACCAATTTTTTTTTTGTTAAAGTATGTTTCTTTATGTGCCTGAGACATACACAATTCCGATAATAGAATTCCATGTAATCAGTAGCTTGAGATAAATTTCTCAATAGTATGTCACTATTAAATGGTAGATGAATTACTAGAAAATAGACACAAGATATTATTCTCGGCATACACAAGCAAAATAATAAGAAGTGGAATCTTTTATCAAAACTTAAGAGCTAGGACATATAGGAAGTAATTATCAACGTTTGTGTTTGTATTTGTGTATAATCTAACTTACCATTGCTGTTTCAACGTATATTGACTCTGTTTCAACACTTACTCTGCTGACACTTACTCAACAGATTACCCTGCTGTTAGCACTAGCCAAATGCTACTGATGACAATTTTCTAGTATCTACTAGTAGTCTATCATTATAATTACTTGAAAATATTCGGTATATTGACTTATAAGTATTTAGGCTATGTTCACTTGGATTGAATGGAATGAGGGGAGAATTGAATGAAATTTATGCTATTATTTGGGGGAGATTGGGGAAAGTGTTTATAAATTTCATTCCTTGCTTCATTCCCCTCCAAATAATTTGAACTAGAATTCTAACCCACATGTTTTGGAAGTAATGCTCCATTCCCAATCTTCATTATTTTCCTTGCAATCTTCATCATAAAAAACTTCTTCTCCCTCATATTTGTTCATTATTTCCCCCAACATCCCCCTTTCTTCATAAATTTTGTTTACAATTTTCATTCCATTCCTACCTCATTCCATTCTTTCCAAGTGAACACACCCTTAAAGTTTCTTCACTACTATATAAAGACAGAAGAATATCACTCAGTAAACTACATATCTTAATCCTCTCTAAATCGACATTTTGGTAATAAATTGACTATTCGTTCATAATACTGATCCCCGAGTGTTAAGGGTCAACAGGAAAATATAACATAGAGGCTATTTTTCTGACTAATCATTGTTAAATTCTATAGATAGTATATGAGGTGTTACAAAAGGCATATGAAAAGCTTTAGATAATAATCAATTACTGGCTTAGAAATTAGAGATTAAAAAGTGAAAGAATCCAGTGTACAATTCTTTGAACCATTTCTTTTATGCCTTAATTGTTAAGTAGAACACAGAAAAAATCGGCTAGACATAGGTGGTTTATATAGCAGTAAATGCAATATCTCAGTTGTCATAAATAATACAATGCATAATATATATATAAAACAATGTACATGGGTGCTGTATTGATAATTCTAGAATATACAATGCAATATACAATGCAGGAATGCTACAAAATAATTATAGATGTAATAAGTTGTAACTAAAACAATTCAATCAACAATAAAAATAAAATTCTGTTTTCTGTTTCCTTTCTCTTACTATTACTGTCTCCTTTCTGTTTTCAATTGCCTCTGTTTCTGCAGCTGCCCATGACCTTATTAAAGCGTGATTGTAAAAGCTAATATTCTGCTGCCATTAATTCTGTTTCAGAGGAAAGAGAATTTCCCATACGAGAAAGAACTTGAAGGGATTATTTCTAGTTGAATTGTAGAATTTAAGTGTCTCTGTATGTTTAAAATTTAAGCTGCATATGACCGATAATGTGTTATTTAATTATATGTAATATGTTTTATGTTTCTAGTGCTCTAAGGACTTTTCGCACTCACAATCGAAATAGCTATACCTGGACAGCTTTTAATAGTTTCACATGGATGAATGTACAGGTACTTAATTTTTTTTTAGAGCGTCTTCTCATATTTTGTTTTTTAAACTTTCGCCACTGCTTTACTTTTTGTTGTCTGCATTACACGTACATACTTCAGCTTGTGTGCGCTTGGATTTTTTATGATTATATAATTAGTATGTCTTCTGTTTAAATGAGCTACCTATATGTGAGTCCGAGACTTATGATATATATTACTTCTAAAACATAGCTGAACTAAGGTGCAGTTTAGTAAAGCTGAATGAAAATGTTTAGTGCTGTAATTCAATAATCTTAAGGATAAATTAGGAAAGCATCTGAGAAGGACGAATATAATTCCGGTAATACAAAAAGGTGTAAAAGTGAGAAGAAAAATGTAAAAAGTGATGTTCAAAAAAATAGGGTATAAATTTGAAGGGGTGTGTTACAGGTTACAGCTGCGCGCATGCCGTAGAAGCATTCTTATATCTGTTCTAGGGTCATACCTGAAACACAGATAATATGTCTAAAACGAAGATGCAAAACCAACTTATTAGAACTGATCACGTTAGGCTGGCTTGACTTTGAACGTCAGAAATTAAAGTACAGTTCAAAGAACAACACAAATATCATTGGCTGAAAAGTTATACAAATTCTATTAGCTTGATGATTGTATCCAAATTTGCAGTGCATTTCATTGATATGTTTTATGTTATTCACATTCTCATTTGTTTATTTTGTTGGTGCTTTCTGCGATTTCTGATTTTCTTGCAACTTTTCCTTCTCCATTTTATTAGTTGAAATGTGTGTAGCTACCACAGGGATATAAAGAATCAAGTTTATCCGCTGCGCTTAGTGCCACCATTTTCACAACATTGCCTCAGGTATCTAACGAATTTATTATCCCTCTAACGAATACTAATCTATTATCCCTCTCGATGACAAAATGCATTATTTGTCTCTTTTCTTACCAAGATTTTTTTGATTTTGCAAATTTTTTTTGAATGACAAGTTCTATTAAGTTAGTGGCATTCTTGTTGATGAACTGCCTGGATCCTAAATGTGACTACTGATCTGCTCTCTGTTGGAATGTTTACCGATACTTTACAGAGTACCTGTTTGAATGTTAAGGTTCTTAGTGTTTGTGCAAATATTATGGCCCACATTGCAATTTAGACCATAATATAACAATCAAGAACATATCTTATTGTGTGAATCAAAATTCTAGACTCCATCATAATATAATTCTGGTGATCTGGAAGTAGAATCTACAATCTAAATTCTTTGAATAGATTTTGTATTAATGTTAATTGTTACATTCTGTAGTAATCGGTTTCTCTTACGATTGATGACGATTAAGAACATAAATTCTGGGTTGTACATGCACTGGTGTATCCGTATTCTACACGAGTGGATGAAGTTGATATTATCAGTTTTGTGCATACCCAGATCTGTTTAAGGTCATAGGCTAGTTCACCTCTGTTACATTCCAAAGTTATTACTTCTCACACATCAGCAATTGAGCCATGCCAACTCCCAAATGTTATCCTAAAAATCAGCTCAAAATGGAGATTCAATTATTCCCTGTTTTTGGTGAATGTTATTGCCCTGGTGTGTAAGAACTGGGTAACTGACAATCATATGCTCTACCTTTTTGGTTTTTGCTAAATTATGCTCTACCTATATTATGCAACGATTATCGTGTGTACTGTACTAATCGTTAATCTAAGTGTTTTGTTTTGTTAGAAGTTAAAACTAAATATAATATGATCCAATTTTATGCCAGTTAGTTATATAGATCATCAAAGTTTTCGGTTTTCATTCAGCAGAGCGTGCTTCCTCAAACACCAGTAGTTACAGTGGCGGCTGAAAATGCAGTGCTACAGAATCCATTGGAAGCTGCAATCAAGCAGCTAGTAGATTGTCCAAATATAAATAAAACCGTGTGTGCTGACACTGTGGACATGGTCGTGCGAAAACGCGTGGTGAAGCATTCTGCGGATGCTAACAGGGTTAGACAAATTGATAAACAAGTTGGAGAGACAAGCAACGATATAGAGTGAACTCTTCTAGTGGAAATGAAGATTTATGGCATGGCCACGAGGTTAACTCCGAGTTTGTCTGCCTATTTAACCGCATTATGCACAAGTATCCGGAAACCCATTGAGCACTTCATGGCAAAAAACAAGAAAGTATGTAATATGTATCTGAATATGCTGTGCACCTCGGTGAAGGACTTTACTAAAATATCAATCACTGAGGTTACTACTGAGATGATCGACGAGTACAGGGATGTATTTGCTTACTTGCAGAATCAGGGATTAAACGTAAGTATAATTATACACGAGTGTTATTTTAGCTAGCTATTGCAGAAAACTCTAAACAGGTCTTCTAGACAACAAACCCTAGGAATACTAGAATGAGCTGTGGCAGGACAAAGTGTTATAAAGAAAACCAACATAGGCGTAGGAGTTTGGAAGAGATGTAGGAGTGGATGCTACAAAGGATCTCTTTGATGCTATCTTCACTTGGCGCACAAATGGAAATCCAAAGATCTCAAAACTCATAAAAAGCTCTAATAATTTATTGAATACTATCATGGTAATAATTATTATTTGCTCTAATAATTTATTGAATACTAACATGGTAATAATTATTATTTCATTTTAAATTATAATTCTACGTATTTCATATGGTAATTATATTTGGTGTATATGTTATCAATAATTAGTTAACTTTTCTTTTTATTTATGTGTAGGATCATGGAAATCCAACCACCTGTCTTCTTGCTCTTATCAACTGTTTGAGGGAACGTAACCGGGGTTATGAGTTCCAGAATTTCGTACTTTCTTATTTGGATCACGTGAGGACGGTAATTTTTTTAACTTGAAAATCCATATATATTTTATTAATTAAAGTTTAAATTAATGTTCTTTATCAAATTGGTTATAGCATAAATAAGATATGGTATATGCACCTTTACATGTGATTTAATCCTTGATTTGTTTTCATGTATGTAAAGATTCATTTACACGATAACAAACATACATGCCATGCTTATTTGATCTAGGTGAGCATTAACTAGGTCCCTATTTATTTTCTGTAATACGTGGAATAGATTTTAATACTAGATTGAATCATTCATCTTTCTTGAATTTTCTAGATCTAATTTATGTGATTGTTTTGGAGTTAGGGATATAATAATGCTTTAGGCCATCATAGACAAAAAATCATTTTTCTTGCAAGTTGAAAGAGAGATAAAGATTGAAATGTGATGAGCTAGTAATACTTGTTGGGTAGGGTTTTGATCAATAAGATTTTTTTTATGAAAAGAGAAGTGAATATTAAATTAAGTAAATTAGAATCTCTTACCCTAAATTAAATTCATTAATAACAATTTCATGTAGAATCTTTTTATTCTGAATTAAGTTCATTATAATAGTGACACATAATTACGCTTACATTTTTTTGTCAACTACAGGCTCTTCCCCGTACACATTCTGATCTTAATGTCGGCCCAATCCTTGATAAAATGCAACAATTTCTAGTTGAGCATGGAACGGTGCCGTCGACTAAACTTACATTCCTGGAATAGTAGTCGACGGCACCGTTCCATGCTCAAACAGTTGATAAGAGCAAGAAGACAGGTGGTTGGATTTCCATGATCCTACACATAAATAAAAAGAAAAGTTAACTAATTATTGATAACATATACACCAAATATAATTATCATATGAAATACGTAGAATTATAATTTAAAATGAAATAATAATTATTACCATGTTAGTATTAAATAAATTATTAGAGCAAATAATAATTATTACCATGATAGTATTCAATAAATTATTAGAGCTTTTTATGAGTTTTAAGATCTTTGGATTTCCATTTGTGCGCCAAGTGAAGATAGCATCAAAGAGATCCTTTGTAGCATCCACTCCTACATATCTTCCAAACTCACTTCGGAACAACTATAGCAAAGCAAACAAAATAAAAGAACAAAGAGTTCAGTTATTAATATACCTTTGGGTATAAAAGGACACTAATTTTTTAAAAAGTTAAGTAATTACCTGGCCCATTATGTTAAAAGTCTTTCTACCTCGCCATGACGGGGTACAAAGAAACCACCAGCACAAGTGTAATCTACTCGCGGGTCACAGACTTGAGGGAACTATTTTTTTTAAAAGAAAAATTAATCTTTCACACAAAATTTTAAACTAACATATCGGTATAATTAAAAAACTACAAAAAAATTATTCTTACATAGCGAGCCAACTGGGTGATAAGTCGGTCATAATCCCTTCCTCGATAAATCTGCATGTTTGTACCATCCAACATATCAAACATATCCTGGTGAATAACTTCAATGGCTTCATCTTTAATGGCTTGATCTCTCTGTTATCATACATAAAATATCAAATTTAACCATGAAATAGTACAGGTGATAAACATAAATATGATAGCTCAAAGTGAGTCTATACAAGATTTTGTAAGTTCATCAACGTCCTTAGAGACTTATTTTATAAGTGGTGAAATTTCATATAGAATCAAGTAACAAATACTTGGCAAAACATGCATGTAACTTGATAAAAAATTCAGAATCAACCTGCAGTTGCTCGCTTTCCAAATGAATTAGGTCCACGGCTTGGTTCCAGTTGGCCGGTGGATCCTCGAGTATACGGCCATAAGCCCTGCTCGGGCAGTCATGCACTACAACCATCCTATTCAATGTTTTATCTGCATTTTGTCTTGCTGATATCGACTGCTCACGTATACCTATCAACAACATTAAATTATAAGCTGGGGTTGTTGCAAATAACTTGGTATTATGGTATGCACAGGTGGTGTAGTCTAGCTATTTAAATTAATTAAAGAGATACTTACTTACCAATAGCCTTATACTATGTTATGCAGGTGCCCAATAGTGTGGAATTTATCTTTTTAATTCCTATTTATCTAAACGTTAATTAAATAAAGTTTGTTTAAGTTTTAAATAAAACCAGTACGCAATAAATTTATGAATAAGACAGACAACTAAACAGATTTAAGGACCATGATTCTACTGAGCTGATGACAAAGGTGTTAACACTTGTTAATGGGCCAGACTTTCGAATTCAACATCAAATAATTACAAACATAACAGATGGGTCGCACAATAAAATTTGGGCCAAGGAAATACAATTGGGCCATTAGCAAGTTTACAGACACGTAGTGGACAAGGATTTAAAACAAATTTACACTAATCAAGAACAAATGAAAACAAGAATCTACAGACTTAAAATTCAGCCAATAAAATCAACTACCAACTCAGACTCAATATCAACAATACTCAACACGCAGCAAACCAGCAATTCTTATTGGAAAATTCAAAGACAAGAACCAAAACAGCAACCTGGACTCATGGACTCGACAGCAGAAATAGCAAAGAACCCAGCCAACAACTTCGTTAACAGCAAACTAAGACTACACGGCGGAAACTAAACAGCAACAAAACACAACTCCAAAAACAGACTCACACTAAAACGTAGCACTGCAGAAAACATTAAACTACAAAACGGAACCCAGACAGAGCCTCAAACAGACACAACACCAAACTCGGCTATATATAACGTAGGACTCAAGAATTTAACAGCAACTAAAACCAAAAATTGTAGCACTCACAAAAGGAACACAGCAGCCATTCGACACAAACACCATTCGACTGACTCACTTAAACAAATCACAAATTCTCAGAGACAATAGCAAACCTAGGACTCGACACATGCCTACACAACCAAATCAAACCCAGTAAAGGAGTCTACAAAACGGACAAGAACACACTACTCAACTACAGCTAATTAATCACCACAATAAACACAGCACCTTAAACTCGTGAGCTCTTTCAACAGGTAAAAGCAACCGGGTCATGTAGTTGAGGAGAACTTTTAGGAAGCTGTTTATCATGTTTGAAGTAGTCCAGGACGTGTTTGTTTAGTTGCTATTTTTCTGGCACCACTTTGGTGTGTATTTCCCTATTTAAATCATGTAATCATTTTGTTTTTTTTCAATGAGAAGCAACCAGTTTTCTCTTCTAGATAACACATACAGATAAACTTTTTTTTTTTTCTATCAATCTGGTATCATAAATTTCAACAAATAGTTTATGAATAAAGGCTCAAAAAAGCACACATACATCAAAGCAAAAACTCAAAACCGAACGAGGCTTCCCGATGCTTCCTTTTACACACATACATCAAAGCAAAAAGCATGGTTGGAAGAGGTGTTAGTACCTCAATCAAATGCCTGTAGCCTAAGAAACGAATTTGTTCATCTTGTAAACTCAACTTGTTATAATAAAATCCGGCATTTGCTTCTTTCATCTCCTTATAAATCTTATAAACAGCAGAAATCAAGCTTAGACCACCGACACCGGAAAGTATGCTTTGCAGAAGCATATTGTTTTCGGGAAGCATAAGGAAGATCGGGGCACTTGCAAGTGAAAACAAACCTTCATATGCCAAAAAACTTGAATTATATTCTGCAATTCTTACGCATGGTACCAAATGATACATGCGTAAGAATTGCAGAATATAATTCAAGTTTTTTGGCATATGAAGGTTTGTTTTCACTTGCTGGCAGCTTGGGTGGTGATGGGGATAAGTTTCTCGGCTGGGGTTTGGCCATGGTTGCCATGACAATGGTTGAGAGCAACAAAAAGAGTAAAGGGAGGGGTAGTGTACGAGACATTTTTTTTCAAATTAGTGTAACTTGGTTGGCTAGCATATGTGTATATATATATATATTTGTAGTTGACAAGGATAATAAAATGTTTGGCTTCCCAGTGAAAATTGATGTAAAACATCTACAATATGCAGGCTTGCTTGTAGTCAGGAAATAAAAAAACCTTAGTTCTTTGGATAATAGTTTGTATAGGCAGTACTGCAACATCAACTGATGGACCCAACTAGGTCAGGAGTAAAACTGTAAAAGGGAACGACTAGGGTTACAGCCTTGGGTAGATGGAAAGTAATAAAGACAGGTGTAGTGTTATGGCGGTTGAGAAGGACACAGGTTTGGGGGTTTTTAAGAATGCCCTGTTCACTTATGATTGGTTCTAGTTACTGTACGTTCGTTAGTGTCTGCTGGGTATGAACCAACCGTCGGTTCTTGCTCAAATGTCTGTAAGTTCCTATCATGTCCTTTCTTTTCCATGCACTGTTCAGCGGCGCCCCATGCTTATTATTGCACTTGCACGTTTACTGTCATATATATTAGCCAAGCTGAGTATCGAGTTTGTTCTAAAGTGTACTAGTGTCAGTACTCTTAATAGTATGACATTTATAACGCCAAGTGACACTCTAAAAATATTATTACAATCGAAACTATAATATAATATCATTAATTTTTGAATGTTAACAAGGATTTGATTAAAAATTTATATTGAATTTCAACTAAAAATTGAAATCTGAGAAAAATTCCGAATCTTAAATTTTCAAATCAGTCGAGTCTAAATTTAGGTCAACTTCTATATCGTTCCGCCTACGTGCATTTAAAATTACAAACAAGATGCATGTGCGTGTAATGCACAGTATTACAAAAATCGGGTATCGGACAAGATCGAATAGAGGATCTTGTAAGGATTAATCGTTGAATCGGGGATTAATCGGAGTAAAAATTGGACAAATTTTAATATTATAATATTATTTAGTATATTATTATGTTTTTATTAGTTATTTATTAAGTAATATGTGCTTATCATACATAAATTATATAATTTTTCATATTTGATTAATAATTTATTTTAATTCTAATAATTTATTATAAATGCTCTAATCAATAATATCCGTAAAGATTAATCGGGGATTTTAAGGATCGAATCGATCACCTTGCAGAGGATTAATCGGGAATCAATCGGTAAAATCGGGGATTTTTATAACAGCGGTAATGCATGGAAAAAGAAAAGAGAAAATTGAGATGAAAACAGAAGACTGAATAAATAATTGGCAATTTATTCATGTTTTTGTTGAGATAGTCAAACGAATGTGTTGGTGCATGTATTATTTCCTTAATCTTGTAACCTGATTTTTCACTACTATTTATACAAATGTACAACTATTTATTGTCGGGAAATGATGTTGGCAACATCTTTTAATCGTGTGAGCGAGTAAAATGTTTTGCACTATACTATATATAATTAACTACAACATTTCGAACATTTTTTGTTACTGCTCATCACAATTATTTAGGGTGTGTTTGACATTATTGTTGCAAAAAGTAACGATAGTTTTTTCTGAAAAATAGCTTTATTTGGTAAAATTTAAAATTTTCTTTTCTGAAAAGTGTTTTTAACTTAAAAACTGCTATTAGATAAAACAGTTTCCCATACTTTTGAAAAAAAAAAATTGTTTTTCAATTTTTGCTTATGTCACTATCAAACCTCATCAAAAGAATTTTTTTATAATTTTTACATTAAAATATAATATATCAAAATTATTATTAAATTGATCGTCAATTTTTTATAACAACATTTTTCTAACCGCACGGCATTTTTTAACAAAATTTCAAATAGAATTTTAATTTAATGTGAAAACTTTTTATCCATGGAAACTTATACGTACCAACAACAAGAATAGAAAATTCTCAGAAATGAATATATTGTGAGGGTGTTTGGGGGAACTTTTTTCCGGAATAAGTCAACTTATTTTAAGACAAAGTTAGACATTCCTAACTTTTCAACTTATTTTTCAACTTATTTTTGCAACTTATTGAATCTTAAACATATATTAAATACTTGTATAATTTTTTTTATCAAAATATAAAAATTTTACCCGAAAATAAGTCCACAAGGACTTATTTTAAGGTGTGCCAAACACGCCCTGTAAGTTACGAAAGATCGAATGGGTTACAAACATACATTTCGAAAACTTTTTTTTTTTGTAATTCGGTATCCGGACCAATTTGCGAGCACCTCAACTAATCCGGAGGATATACTATCATGTTTATATCCTCGAATATGTAGCCCACTTAATTCCGAAATGTCCAGTAAATCGAACTCGTGACCTAAAGGCAGGAAGGAAGTCTTAAGTGTCACTATCCAATCACCTGGGACACCCCGTAGGGGTACAATTCGAAAACTTAACAGAACGAGAAAGAAGAAAATTCATGATACGTTTGTAAATCATCGAAATTCGTATCCAAAATTTAAAAATACATTTCTGATCATGTGATTTATATTTCCTGTAAAACTCGTTTCTCTTGTATGTAGGGAAACTTGAATGAGTTGAACTTATAAACTAGCATTCTACCTGTCCTACGCACCGAATGATAAAATTAATTAATTAATATTAACATATTATTTTAATTATAATTTTTTATAACCAAGTTTGGGAATTTGCAATGCAAATTGAGCTCAAAGTTTATGATATTAATATTAAATTTGACATAAATTCATGTGTAGAAAAAACTACTTAAATACTTTACAAAAGACTGGCATTCTACCCGTGCTACGCACCGAATGATAAAATTAATTAATTAATATTAACATATTATTTAAATTGTTATTTAGAAGAAAAATTAATTTTATAAATATTTTAAAATGAAATTTTCGTCAATTTAATTTTTAAACAATAACATTCACATTCATGCTCAAACATTCTAAACAATAATAGTAAAGAGTTATCATAACATTCACATTTCAAACATTATAAACTCAATATATTATTATTATTTTTTCTTAATTTTATTTTCCATTTGATTTTTCTCATTTTTAGAATCTTTCAATCAATTTCATATGTTTTTTTACCCATATTTTAAGTTTTGTTCTTTTGAAAATTTGGTACATCTAAATGTGCAGTACTGTGGGTTTCTACAATTTTTATTATATTACATTCAAAATATTTGCATGGATCGCGATCAATATTTCAAATACACAGTACACTTATTTCAAACTACAGATATAGTTCATTAGATTATCTTTTAAAAAAAGGTTGTATGTTTCAGTGATATGAGAAAACATCATTTCTATGTAAGATTAATTAAATAAACGTAGTTATATATGATAAACGAAAACTTTCATCTAATGTAGTTTTCTATGTGTATGTTTAATATCAATTTTACAAAATTTATGTTCTTTTATTACTAAATTGGTTTATTATAGAAAATAAACATTATCAATCAATCAAATCTAGTATCTCTCTATCTCTTAGTTTAAGATATGACTATTAGTGTTTATGGTGATCGTCCTCAACTTGCTTTTTATGACTACTTAAAATGTGTACGTACAGTATATTCAGTTTGAGAGTTTGTATGTTGATTTTTTTTCCTTTCTATAAGAATATGGTATATTAAATATTAGTTTTATTGCAACCATAAATAAGAAAGAAAAATTAATTTGTTCTCCTGGTACTGATCTGAAACCTAAAAGTTTGGATATATCCAAACCGAATTTTTGTTTGCGTTTTGAATAAAAAATTTAAACCCGAAATAGTTTCGTTTTACATTTGGATTTAAGTTGTACCGAACGACTATCCAATCTGAAAACCGATACATAAAAAATATAATATTATGATTTGAAATTATTCTATGTTAAAATTGGAAGTAAGACATTAAATCTATTTATTTTTATTCAAATACTTCATTATAAATAGTCAATACTAATTTAATAATTAAAACATTTATTTCTCAATTTCAAAGTTTATTGATACATTTTAGATGTAATTTTCTTTACTTTACATAAAAATTTTATTTGTGTTGTATACAAAGAAATTTTTTGAACATATTCTAAATTTTATTTAATATGTAATTCGTAAAATATCTTACATTTGTCTACTTAATTCAATCATTTAAATTGTTACTCCCTCTGTCTCTCTAATTTATTTATACCTTCGTTTTATGGATGTCCCTCTCATTTCTATACATTCAAAAACTTACCCAAAATAGTGAAGTTTTACCCTTCGTCCCTCTAATTTCTTTACACTTACTTTTATCGATGTCCCTCTAATTTCTTTATATTCCAAAACTTACCCAAAATAGCAAAATTTTATAATATAAATTAACTGCATCCACTACTTTCATCCACTTTACTCACTTTATACATTAAATATTGATTTGTCCCACAATTTTCCTCACTTTTCTTACTTTTCTCCACTACTTAACATTTTTTCTTAATTTCTGTGCTCACCCTCAATGTAAAGAATTGAGGGGGACGGAGGGAGTGTAATATACAAATTAAGTACAACCATTACTTTCTTCCACTATACTCACTTTATACATTAATTATTGATTGGGCCAACCACTTTCCTCACTTTTCTTATTTTTCTCCACTATTTTACATTTTTTCTTATTTTTCGTGTCCACTCTTAATGTAAAGAATTGAGAGGGACTGAGGGAGTACTATTATATAAATATAATTAATATTATTTTCTTATAACAATTATCTTAATTTTTACTACATTATTATTAATTTTGGATTACCGGAAAAATAAGGTCTAGTCTGAAATTTGACGAATTTGGTTCTGAATATTGAGTTTTGAATTTGCATTTGGATTTATTTTTAAAACCAAAAAATAATTGAATATGGGTTTGGATTTTATAAAATTCAGATATAAACTCAATTTGTTGTCATCCCTATGCGTAAAATAAGATAATTGAAAATGAGTACCACCTATCTTTTTTCAATTTGACTAATATGTTAAAATACAAATTGTACATGAAACTAAAATCAAATATTTAATATATAAACACGTAATCATATTATTATATATGTGTTCTTATAAGTATATTTTTCTGACATATATTAGAAGAAATTATTTATGTAGACTGGAAAAATCATTTATGTTATGTACATCAATGACATGTATCTTTGGGATCTTACATTAAAACATGAAATTATTTTGTGTACTAAAATTTTGAACACAAAATGCTAAACTACACTTTTTTTTGTAAACGAAAAAATAATAATACGCTAAAAGAAAAAAAATGAAAATTACATATAATCTTACTCTTTGTCCAAGTTATCTAATTATGTTAGCATATTACTGAAAACAATATTTAGATAATTAAAAATAAAATTAAGAGTAGAGTACATAAAAATGAAGCCCTCCTATTTTTCTTTTTCTTTTATATTATTTTATTTGTTAATAAATATATATGTTTGTTTAGAATCTATCTACCCAGTTAATTAAAATTTTGTTATATTTATTTTGTTGAGATTAAAAATAAATATTGTTAACCAATCAAGAAATTTTAATATTTCTACTCTTAGATATGGATATGTGAATTAAATACTATTAATTATATTTAAGTATACAAAATTTTAATTGGCACTTTTTATTAGAAACAATGTATAATTTTATATTTATCAACTTATCTAATTATGAATAATATTGATATTTAAATGACATCTATAGTCGTTTGTCTCGCTTCTCCTCTTAAAAAAATATTAAACAGAAGTTTAGGGGCTCACAAATGGGTTTTGATTAAGGATAAGTCATTTTTTAATTTTTTTTCTTGATATTGCTTTGTTTTTTAATAAATATCTATTTTATTGAGAATCTTGTACCATTGAAGAGTTTTTTTTTTCGCTAAATTAGATTTTATATAAAAAAGAAAAAAGGGATACACCCTTGCTCTAAGCCATGACAAAGAGAGAGCAAGCCACAACCCAGCTAGAAGGCCAGGATGGAGAAAGGAAAAAACACAAGGCAACAAGCCCTAGCAAATCAAATATATAGCCACCTATACAAATCTAAATTAGCATGTTTAATAAACCATTTCGAACCAATAAGCCTAGCTTTAAGATCCATCATAATACCCTTGATAAGCTTGTTTGGACCGGAAACGCCTGAATCATGCAACCTTGCGTTCCTTTCTCTCCAAACATGGTATGAGAAAATCTGAGCCACAAGAAAGGCCATATTACGATGAAAGATATCAACTATGCCTCCCAGAGATATCAAGACTTCATGCCACGATGTACCGTCAAAATTGACCTGAAGCAGACCGGCCAGTTTCGAAAGAATAAACCTATTGTAAGGGCACTCTACGAACAGGTGGGAATCAGATTCAGAACCCGCAATACATAAAAAACATTGCTGTGAAACATCTAGACCGAAAGAAAAGAGTCTCTGCATAGTGGGAAGACGACCATGGCAAAGAATCCACTCATGGTGAGCATACCGAAGCACCCTAAGCCTATGCCAAATACAAGTACTCCAAGCAACTGTAGGAGAAGAAACTCTAATGGAATCCCAAATATCCCAGGTCTTTAGTTTCCGAAGAGGCAAGCTATTCCAAAGGATTAGATCAGCAGCATTAAGATCAAACGAAGGATAGCTGAACTGCTGAAACAAGTTAGCCAAGCCTGGGTTGAGGTGATGAATCCTGTTCGATGGTTGAGGTAGATCCCACGCTCCAGTATTGATCAGAGAGTTTACATAGGCATCAGAAGTACCATTTGCTTGAGCAATAATAGGATCATGCTTGCTTGTAGCCAGGCACTTAGCATTCCACCAAGGGTCGAACCAAAGAGAAGTGTTCATGCCATTTCCAATTTTAAAAACCATGTATTGAAGTGCCATAGGACGTAACCTGAGCACGTTACGAACAATCCATGAACAGTCGTTGGGCATATGCATATTCCAGAAATGATTCTTTTTTAGCAAAGTAGAATTAACCCACACAGGCCACAAGGCGTTGCTCTTATAAACTATACGGCATAAGTGGTGTAAGATTTGAGCTTGATTCCAATGCTTAGAATTCTTAAGACCCAGGCCACCTTCTCCAATTGGCAAGCAAATTGTGTCCCAGCTAACCTTAGCTCCTCCTCGAGAAATGGCATCACCTTTCCATAAGAAACTAGTAAAAACTGATTTGAGTCTACCATGAACAGAGCTAGGAAGAACAAAGTGATTAGTCCAAAAAGATTGAACAACTGTGAGAACGGACTTAATAAGTTGCACACGACCTGCAAAAGAAAGCAACATAGTTGTCCAGCAAGAAATCCTGTTAGTAATCCTTTCTAGAAGAGGTAGACAGTCATTGTGGCTTAATCTAGATGAGATTAAGGGAACCCCTAGAAAACGAACAGGGAGATTTCCATGCGCTATACCATACGAGGAATCGAACCATCTGACAAAATCAGCATCACAATTTCCGAAAAAGACTGTGCTTTTAGCAATGCTTGGAATTAAACCACTAGAAGAGGAGAAACGAGAAATGCAGTTCATGAGGTGAATAACAGAGTCCCTATCACCATTTGAAAAAAGTAACACATCATCGGCATAAAGAAGGTGCGTAAGTTTCAGATCTTTGCACTTCCAATGGAATTTAAAATTAGGGGGAGACTTGTCAAGCATTGAAGACAAAATAGTCATAGCAATCGAAAAGATATAGGGAGAGATAGGATCCCCTTGCCGGATTCCCTTTTTTCCTTCAAAAAATCCACACAAGGATCCATTCACCTTGACAGAGAAAGTGGTTGTAGAGATGCATAGATGGATCCAATTTATGAATTTATTTGGGAACTTCAACTTACGCAAAGCACCTAAAATGAAGTTCCAATTCAATGAATCGAACGCCTTGTGGAGATCAAGCTTCAAAGCACACTTTGGAACACCACTATCTCTATGATAACCTCGAAAAATTTCTTGAGCCCTGAGAATATTGTCAGAAATATTGCGTCCCGGAATGAAAGCAGATTGAGAGATGTCAATGATACTGGGCATGACCACTTTGAGCCGAGATGCAAGTATTTTTGCAATACATTTGTAAGGAATAGAGCAAAGAGAAATAGGGCGATAATCTAGCATAGAAGCGGGGGTGGAAACCTTTGGAATTAATGCAATACTAGTAGCATTAATCGGCTTGAATAAAGACACATCTTCAAAAAAACTCTTGACTGCATCACAGAATGTTGTACCAACTATGTCCCAAGCTGCCAAATAAAATTCAACAGTAAAACCGTCCGACCCAGGGGCTTTATTCCTTTTCATATTCTTCAGAGTTGCTAGAATTAGGTCATTGTTGACAGGAGCTTCGAGTAAAGTAGCTTGAACAGAGGAAATCGATGCACAGTCAAAACTATTAAAATCACAGGATTGCATGTCAACAGAGGTGCCCAGGGTGCTAGAAAAATAATCAACTGCAACCTTCGAGACATTGTTGTGACCTGAAACCAAATCTCCATCACTGTTTTTAATAACCAACATCTTATTAACATTCCAATTAGCCTTTGTTTTGTTGAAAAAGAATCGGTTATTACCATCCCCAACATGAAGCCAGTTTACCCTTGATTTTTGAAGGAAAAAGCGTTCCTCTTCAAGAAGAGCCTTTTCCAGATTCCCACAAGCCTGAGACTCTAACAATAACAGGTTTTGATTATCGCATTCCAGGATTAACTGGTCTTGTAAATCCGACAAAGCAGCACGAGCCAAAACAACATTGTTGTGAACATCACCATGCTTCTTGTTAAGGGAAATTAAAGACTTTTTAACTTCTTTAAGCTTACGAAATAAAACAGCCATCGGGTCCCCAAACCAACGACTTTCCCAAGCCTTTGAAACTGCTTCCTGAAATCCTTCAGTGTCAATCATGAAGTTGAAGAACTGGAAAGGCTTGGAGATTTTCTCTAGATGCAAAGGAATTGAGCAAGTAAGCGGGCAATGATCCATAATTCCTCTATTATGCACCATGACTGAAGCTTCGCTGAAAGCATTAAACCAGTCCATGTTTCCCAACATTCGATCCAATCTTTTTTGAATAAGATTAAACCTTTTATTGCATTCCAGATGTCCAATGTTCACGCCCCCCTTACACAGAAAGCAATTTGTTTCTCCAGAAAAGTAACAGAACAAGTGACTTGCTGAGAAGACTTCGATAGTGCAGTAACTAACCAGACTGAAGGGTCCCAACCAACCCAAATACGACCGTACTCATGCTCATCATAATTAAAAAGCCAATTCTACTTCTTGTTAATTCGATTGGAGATAGCAACCGAATTCTGAACTCTAACTTTGGTTTCCACTAGACACATAAAAGTAGTTTTATTATTGGAAATAAAATGAACTACCTCATCCTGATGGGTACTCTTATTGAGGCCTCTAACATTCCACACTGAGAAATTCATTCAAGACGATGGAGGGTTGTTGGCGTACCAGCCAACCTGCTGCTTCTCTTGTATGGAACGTGGGTAAAACCTTCTTCATCAATGAGTTTTTTCTTGCTATTAGCTATTGATGATTGACTATGAACCATTGATCGGTTTGGAGATTGGCCACGTTTCCTATGTTTTCCTGGAGACTTGTAACTTGTATCAGTAAAATCTACAACCAAATTGGTGATAACCCCAAGACCATTTTCAGTAGCAATAGGCAGCACATCGTCATCCTGATGGTCCCCGTACGTTTGATCTAAGTTAACTGATATTCTATCAAATTCTTCAAGATTGCCCTCCCCCTTATTCAATACAGAATTTTCAATATCCTTTTCTAGCATACCATCCTCTTTATCCAGCTGCTCTAAAATGGCATCTTCGTCCATATTTACATCACATCCACAGAATTTGCCAATGGTGTAAGGAACCATCTCCATGCTATTTAAGTAGTCATTCTTAAAAGCTGAAACAGGGGACTTAGACGAACCAGAGACACCATCCCTACGAGTAGAGTTCTGATCTCTTCTCGGTTTTTTACTTACTCTTTCTGGATTATTATTACACCTGGCCAAAGAATGACCAAAAGCTTGACAAAGACTGCAAGAGTAAGGTAACTCACCATATTGGATTTCAATTTTCACTTCTTCAGTTGAGTTTGGCATTGGAACTCTAACAAAATCAGGATGCGGAGCAGAGTATGCAAGGTCAACTTGAATCCCAGCGTATTTTAGTGGTTCAAACCGTGCTGTGGCTGCATCAAATTTCAGTGGTTGTCCCACTGTTTTAGCAATCGAACTCAGAGCTTCCTTGAACCATAAAATATCAGGAACATCCACCAAACGTATCCAGCAAGGCACCTTATCAATAACATTGCGTTTGAATTTGCTGCCATGAGTCCAAGGCATCAAATACAAAGTTTTTCCCCCCATTTGAATTGTATTCAAGCTTAAAGCTGTGTTTTTCTCCTCTAGAGTGGCAAACCTAAAGGTATAGTAACCTTTAGAATTGTAATAAACCCCTGTTAAACCACGGTTTCGCCAAAATCTCTGGGCTTGCTCCCTGATGTATTTAAAAGTGAAAGATCCTCCAATGAAATATCCAATTATGCTCGTTTCCCATTGCTTTTGCGCTCTCACAAAGAATTCATCAGGAAATTTAACTGTGGCAGTGCCATCTTCATTATAACTAATATCTGCTTTCCCATCTGCAGGTTCCTCGTTAACCATATTCCATGTAACAATGTTGCTCCAAGTAACTGTCTTTCTTGCGAGCTTAGGTTCATCAGTACCAATCTCACCTTCCTCCAAATGAGGCACTTGAATATCACCCTCTTTTACTTGCAATGAGTTGACCTCATCAGGCGAACGAGTTGAATGATTGTGGCTAGATTTAGAGGAGGCTGCAATGGTAGGACCACTAGTAGGCAGCTCAGTTCCATCATCAAGAATGAGCTGCATCTGATCTCGCATTCTTTGTTGGGCAGCAGGAGAGAGAGGCTCCCCCATAACATAATCAGCATATAATTGAAGCTGGGGATGCAAGTTAAAAGCAGGTAACAAAGGGGCTATATAGTTGTGATCGATTAAGAAAACTCATCGGAATCCATGGATCCAGAGTGCTCGGAATTGTGCGAACCCATGAGAACAGATCGAGGTACCATTGAAGAGTTTTATCTATTAATATATTGGATTTAATACATTCTTCTTGTAAATGATAACTAATGTTTCTTAATTTTACTTTGTATTTTAGTAAATATATATCTCTTTATTGAGAGTCTACTAACTCGGTTAGTGGATTTTGTATATTCGTATAATGGGTTTTGTTCTTTTTCTTTGTAAAAGTAGGTTTCTTCATTTTGACATTTGGGATCTTAGATTTATAGGATTTTGTTATAGAGAAAAAGGACCCTGAGATAGACCTCAGGGAACTTTTCCTGAGATACATACAAAATAATTTTATATTTTATTGGGCCCGCAGGGCTAAGTAAAAAAATTCTGAATTTACTAAAACACCCATCCCATTTTTACATATAAAAGATAGGTATCTCAGGAAACTTACCTGAGATCTATCTCAGGCTCCCTAACCTCTTTGTTATATTGGTTCATTGATTTGGATAGTATAAAATCGTAGTTATGATCGATTGTTGAATTATGTTCTCACAAAGCAGGTACATATTACCCTCATAATTAAAATTACATGTTGGATTATCTCGTCAAAAAGGTTATATATTTTATTGATAAATTAATTTTCTATAAAAAATGATTTATAAGAAAATTTGCGTTGTATTGGCCAATAAACTATGAAAATATTCAATAACATACTTTCTATTGACTTTGTAGTGTTTTTTCTTTTTCGATTGATAATTTATATACCAAATAATGTCTAATACTATTTGCGAGTCTATTTAGTATTTTAAATAATTCAAACATATTATCAGGTTTATTTTTTATTTTATTTTATTTTTTTGCCCGAATTATCAGGTTTATTTGTCCCACTAATAATTATTGTATAACTAAAAAATTACTGAGAAGCACAATCTTAAGAATAATTGGTGTAAAATACAATTTTTAATATTTTAATTGATTGAATCTAACTTTTTTTATATTTGACTACTATAATAGTTTATATAACTTAAATAGTGCGATACATATTTGTTTTTAAAATATGTATTTGAATAAAAGTATATTTGTTCAAATTTGATACATCCAACTAATACTTTTTAATAGTACTTGTTTTGACTGATAATTTATTCACCAAATAATTGTAACATTCCTTTAATGTATATTTAATATTTTAAATAATCAAAATTTATATGTTGTATTGACTTATATACATTTTTAAATACATATAGTTACGATATTATGAATAACATTTTCTAAGACTTTTAAAAAAGTCGAGTATTTGAAATTATTAATTTATTAAAGTTATTTAAAATCTGCGTTTGAATCCAAAAATTTCGGATTGAGTTATATTATAAATATAAATTCGATAAATAATTATATAATACATGTTACGAAAATCAATTTATATTGTATAATATTATAACAATGAATGACTTTATATTATAAGAGTGATTAGTTAAAACATATATAATAATTTTTCATAATTTTAAATTGTAATAGTATTTTTTTCATAAATATGTTTCGGTTTTAGAGAATATTTATTATATTTTTATGTTAAATAGACTTATTATTATTATTATTATTATTATCATCATCATCATCATCATCATCATCATCATCATCATCATCATCATCATCATATTTCAATTAAAATTGTTAACTAATTATGGTTAGTAGACTGAGATGTTAGTTAAGGAAAAATATTAATATAATATTATTGGTCTAAAAGTTAAAAGTGATTTATGAGTGAGTTAAAAGTATTCATAATTTTATGATTGGTTAACTTCTTTTAATAATAATTATAACAGTATTTTTTCGTAAATATATTTTGATTTAGAAAATATTTATTATATTGATATATTAAATAAAATCATTATTATATTTTAATTAGAATTGATAACTAATTATGATTAGTAAAGTAGGATGAGATATTAGATAAGTAAAACTATTAATATAATATTATATAGTAATATTACTGGTCTAAAATTTAGAAGTGAATTTTAATTGGTCTAAAATTATTCATAATTTTCTGATTGGTTAACTGTTTAATAATTTCTAATTGTATATCTGTTAAATAAGGAAAACTATTAATATAATATTATTGGTCTAAAATTTGGAAGTGAGTTTTGATTGGTACTAAAATAATTCATAATTTTCTGATTGGTTAACTGCTCTTATTAATTCCTAACTGTATATATGTTAAATAAGGAAAACTATTGATATAATACGATTGGTCAAAAATTTGGAAGTGAGCTCTGATTGGTCCTAAAATAATTCATAATTTTTCTGATTGGTTAACTGCTCTTAATATTTCCTAACTGTATACCTGGGTAGACTCGCGTATTATAATATATAAGATAAGATAAGATATCAAATAAAATCATTACCCGGACCATAGTACTGTTCAGGCGTGTTTCTTAATTATTGGATCTGGGATATTTGTGCGAACTAAATACGATTCAGTTCTACATTGTTCAACCTTATAGATATAAATTTTCTGGAATTTCAAATTAGGATTAGATATAAATTTTCTGGAATTTCAAATTAGGATTAGATATGTACAAATACATAATTTTGGTTTGGGCTTAATGTACATTTTATTTTTATAAAAATTAAATTGATTAATTTTTTATTCAATATTTTATGTTTTATTTTAAAAAATTGAAAATTACATTTTAAAATAGATCAAATCAATACTATATTATTAAAGCCGAAACATTAAAAGTTTGGTCGGTAGTCGGACGGTCGGTACCTGATGAATTTACTAGATTAC
The DNA here is from genome assembly GCA_037693485.1 of Kitagawia praeruptora. Classification (NCBI taxonomy): domain Eukaryota; kingdom Viridiplantae; phylum Streptophyta; class Magnoliopsida; order Apiales; family Apiaceae; genus Kitagawia; species Kitagawia praeruptora. The sequence continues at coordinate 6,015,988 of CM075354.1, read as the reverse complement.
CTTTACATAATAATATTGTTGTGGAATAAAAACGAGGGTTAGAAAAGCGTAGTGCTTTTGGGGCTGTTCTTGCGTTCGAGACTAATCGATCCTTGCAAGATGCCTACGTATCTCAAGCGTGTTGAGAATCAATCCAAGACGTAGTTCTGAGAATGAGGGTTGTGTGCCTTATATAGGCCTTTGTAACCTCGAAATAAGGTATGATTGGGAGTCTTAAGGGATAAGACTGATTGGTAATTTGTTACCATGTAGAATTATGATTTTGTATCCTTGATGAAGGATGTTTCCATGTCGAACAATGCTTCTATGTTTAGACGATTAGAACACCCTAGAACTTGGGCCAACGTGGGCTGGAATTCGAACATGAACGATGTTGCAAACATCAACGATGTTTAAATACACTGGACCTGGGTAGCGAGCCCGTCAGGTTTTTCGGGCCTTCTAATTGGGCCTAAGTCATTACGTCATCGTGATGTAATTATGACATCATAAATAGGGATTTATTTAACCCCATATCGTTTGCCCCTAGTTTCGAGGAAATATGACAAGTTTTCATCGGAACTATCATCATTCGACTTATTATCGAACGTTTAAGCAAGCACAATCGTGTGTATCGATGTTTCGAATAACTTTCGTGAGTGGTAGTTAAAGTTTTAACCAACTTTAGACCACTGAAAGTGTTAATATTCACTAATCGGCCCTTAATCGGAGCTTAATCGTGTTTATTAAATCCACAATCGATCCAGAAGAGTCAAATTAGAACTTCTAAAGTCAAAGTGCAATTTTGACTTTTTTGAGTTTTTTGACTTTTTCGGACTTTTTGGATTTTTTGAATTTTTTCGAATTTTTTCATTTTTCAAAAAAAAATCTACGTTTCAGGACCCTTCGATGTTCAAGAATCGATTCGGGGTTTTCAGAAAAAATCGATGTTCCAGGACCTTTCGATGTTCAGGAACCGATTCAGGGTGTTGGAAGTCAGGAATCAGGCGAGGGAGCCAGGAGCCAGGAGCCGGAGCCAGGAGCTGGGATGCCAACCCAGCCACCTAGTCGGCCGAAAGCTCCCCAGGCCACCTGGTCGGCTGAGCCTGGTCGGCCGCGGGCTTCCGGGTTCCCCTGGTCGGCCCGGCTTGGTCGGCTAAAATTTTCTTTTTTTTAAACCCAGCCTTCTAGTCGGCCAAAAGCTTTCCAGGTCGCCTGGTCGGTCGGACATGGTCGGCCGTGGCCTCCCAAGGCGCCTGGTCGGCCCGGGTTGGTCGGCCAATTTTTTTTTTGCTTGGACTACTCAGGTCCTTCAGCGTGCCTCTGATGTCGAAAGTGACTCCGAACATCGATGATGTTTGGGAGTTTGCCTTCAGAGATATTGCCCCTCAGGGGTGCTTCAACCGTAGAAGGTGTCTCCAACATCGTTGATGTTGGGAACCTTGTATGACGCTCAAAGGTGTCTCGGACCCTCTTCGATGTTCACTTCTCCGAGTGGTTTCTAACCTCGAAGTGCTTTCCAACATCGTTGAGGTAAGCAGAATGTTCGTGGTTTGGGAACCCCTTATCGTGGTTTGGAGCTCCCTGAGCTCTATCTTCTATTTCTCCCACATTTTTGTTGATGGATGGTCAACGGTGGAAATTTAGGTCGTTGACTTTTTTGAGTGTCTTGAAAATCCTTCGATGTTCACTTCTCCGAAGGGTTTCCAACCTCAATTCCATCGAAGTGTCTTCCAACATCGTTGAGGTTAGCAGTCCATTCGAGGCCCAGGAGTCCCTAATCATGGTTTGGATTCCCTGTGCCCAAGCTTCTTTTTCTTCCACATTTTTGTTGATGGAACGTCAACGATGGAATTTCGGTCATTGACTTTCCAAACTCCCAACACTTTGAAGCTTACTGAAATGAGGTTTGTGATCACCCTAGTTCAAGGGGTTTCCAAACATCGATGAGCCTACCGTCAAAGTGTTTTCAAACATCATTTTTCTCTAAAATTAAGCAAGTTCTCTAATCTTTCAAGATTAGTAACTAATTGAGATTTCGATCCTTAATTGGGATTGACCTGCTTCCTTCAGGCTGTTATTTTTGACAATGTGCTTGAATCAGCTCCAGGGTGTTTGAGGACCCTTAGGTGTTTCAAACACCTTAAGAAACGTTAGGGAGCTTGGAACCGGGGAGCTCTCAGGGGTGTTTCAAACACCCTCAAGTTGATCCAACCTTCCTTTGACGTGGTTTTTGAGTCCAACTCCTTCTTGGAGGTTGAAATACACTTATAATATGATGTGTCTCAAGTAAATCCTCTATCAATGAGAGTTCAAAACTCCTTCTAGCAAGGTTCTCAAGTTTCAGGAACCTTCGAGGGGGTTTAGAACACCATGCCCTCAAGCTTTCACTTTTTAGTTGATGGATAGTCAATGATGGAAAATTTTCCGTTGACTTTCCCATTTCTTCCACTTCTGAGTTGATGGAGAGTCAATGATGGAAAATTTTGCGTTGACTTTCCCATTTCTATTGTTTTGAATACCCTTCAAGCTTGCTGATATAGGATCTTCAAACACCTTAGCTTGAGGGGTTTCTTCAACACCCTATGCCTACTATTGGGGTGTTTCCACCCACGTTTCTTCTTCCGGGGGTCACGACCCTTCAAGTGTCTTCAATCTTCATGCTTGCTAGGTGGTTTCAAACACCTTCATTTTCGAAGTTTAAGACAAGTTCTCTAATCTTTCAAGATTAGTAACTAATTGTACTTTCAATCCTTAATCCGGATTAATCTACTTCTTGCAGGCTGTCATTCTTGGTTCGTTTTTTATTTTTTTATTTGCCGGCCTTTCTTTGGCTTCTAATATTTGACAAGGGGCTCTTCAGGCCTAGATATGCTGATTTTAAACATGGTTACAGGTCTTTGAAACCTGTAAACGCGGGTCGTCGAAAATACGACCTGGTAGACCAAGTTACCATTCACTTCTTCTAAAAGAAAGGAGGTAGTAGTTCATTCTTCACTACTTCTCATTTTGTAAGAAAACTTTGGTAAGTACTTCCTACATTCAAACACCTTAAGAGTTACCAATCAAGATGGTCAGTCAAGGTGATGAAGACAAGAACTTCAATGCTAGGTTGCAAGCTCGTGCTCTTCACCGTGGATCACAAGGTAATCTCAATACCCCTATATATAATTAATTTTGATACGGGATTGGATACCATGAAGGTTATCATCGATGAGATGAGGGAGGTGTTTCCCAGCCACGCCGATCTTGATTCATATAGGTTTCCAAGCTCGATGAGCCATGAAAGTGCTGAGAAAGTCTGGACTAAGTGCAATTGGCACCCCGAAAGGTTATGTGTTTACAAGGATACCTTTGATGCGGGGCTTAGGTTTCCTTTACACCCCTTCGTGATTGATCTGCTGTAGTCAGTACCGGCTCATCCATGCCAGTTATGTCCCAATGCATGGAAGTTTATTTATATCTTCATACTCAAGTGTTCCAAGATCAAGATCCTTTTGAACATCCTTCTATTTAGGAGCATCTTTGCTTTCAAGAACAACCCTGCCAACCAGAAGGGGTGGATTTCGATCCAACAACGTTCATACAGGGGTGCCATAGTGAATGGAGCATTCTCTCCTGACTCCGTACATCACTGGAAACAGGGGAAAGGTAATTGCCTGTGTAGCCCCGAGTCACCTAAGGGGAAATATTCGCGAGCCTATCTCAGGGAGCTCTTCATCATCCTCTAACGAGTCTTCAGACTCCTCTGAAGAAGAAGAGGAAGAAGAGGAGGGAGCCGGGAACATGGATGAGGATGCTGGAGAGCATCGTGAGTAGATTTACTTAGCTTCTAGCTAGTGGCCTTGCTTGGCTTAGTGGGTTGTCAAAGCCTTGTATCTGAGTACTTATCCTTTGAAGTCCCTTTAAGGGCAAAATGTTTTATTTGTGGCCCTCTGTTGGGTCTTATGTAACTTCAACTTATGGATCCTTCAGGATCTTATGTAGGTAGTGGTTTCTTTATCATCGATGCTTCTTGTTGTCATTGCTTGTTTCTTTTACTTAGTTTATTTTCGGAACTTGGCTTGCACCTAACGGGTGCTTGGTACATAAAACGCATACAGTAGAGTAGAAACAAACTTGATTGATAGAAAGAAACTTTATTGATGAAGTCAAGCTTCGATTTTGGGCTCTGCCCTACATAGATAACTTCCTACTCGGGGCGACATGCCCTGGAGTGGTTTCCAGCTTGTAGGCTCCTCGGCCTAGGACCTTCTTGACTCTATAGGGTCCTTCTCAATTCGGGGCTAGCTTGCCCTTTTCTCCTACTCCAGATGCTTCGATCTTGTGGAGTACCAAATCATCAGTCTTGAAGAACCTTTCTTTAACCCTTCGGTTGTAGAATTGAGAGGCTCATTTCTGATGTTCAATGTTCCTTGCATTTTCTTCATCTCTAACCTCATCAATCAGATCGAGGGCGAGCATCATGCCTTCTTCATTTGCTCCGGGTTCATAAGCTGCCACTCTTGGTGAAGCTTGCATGATTTCAACGGGCACAGCGGCCTCAGCTCCATAAGCCAATAAGAAAGGTGTGGCTCCAGTGGTGACTTTACATGTCGTTCGATATGCCCATAGCACAGGCAATAACTCATCCACCCAAGCATTCCGGGATCTCTCAACCCTCTTCTTCAATCCATCAAGGATAATTCGGTTAGATATTTCGGCTTGTCCGTTAGCCTGAGGATGATGTACTGAGGAGAAACGAAGATCAATTTCGTTCTCTTCAGAATACTCTTTGAATTCATCGTTATTGAATTGTCGTCCATTATCCTTGACAAGGATGCGCGGGATTCCGAATCTGCATATGATATGCTCCCCACATTGCAAAGGGAATTGGGGAGTTGATGGATGTCAACATCTCAGGTGACTGTCTAACCAGTGATGCATGCTTCTGGCACCGGTCACACCTCTTGACGTAGTTCATAGCATCGTTTAACATCTCGGGCCAGTAAAATCCTAAACAAGTGATCTTGTGAGCAAGGGCTCTGCCCCCCAAGTGCTGCCCACATATTCCTTCATGTACTTCTTCGAGTGTTTCCTTTGTCTCCAGTGGCCTTAAACATTTCAAGTATGGAATCACAAACGATCTCTTGTATAGCAAACCCTCAATCAGGGTGTATCTCAGAGCTCTCACTGAAAGTTTCCGTGCCTCCATTGCATTTTCAGGGAGTCATCCCGTTTCCAAGTGAGCTTTGATGGGATCTATCCAGCAGCTTTCTACACCGATTGGTGCTAGCAATTTTGCATTGATGGTAGGGGTCTTCAAGACTTGAAAGTAGACACTTCCAGCATAATTCTCTATCTCCGAGGAAGCAAACTTAGAGAGGGCATCAGCCTTAGTGTTATCCTCCCTCGGGATGTGTTCAACATAGCATTCATCGATTTGAGTCATGATACCCTTGACTATTCTTAGATATTTCGCCATGGTTTCGTCACGAGCTTCAAACTCGCCATTCACTTGAGCGACTACGAGTCTCGAGTCTCCACAGACTTTGAGGTTCTTGACCCTTAGATTCCTTGCCAAGCCCAAACCAGCTATCAAAGCCTCATACTTAGCCTCATTGTTGGTCATTGGAAAGTATAGCTTTATAGCATATTCGACTAAAAACCCATCGGGGCTTTGTAGGACCGGACCAGCTCCACTTGTTTTTGTTTTTGATGCCCCATCAAAATTGAGCACCCAGTACTCTTTCATGAATTCGTCCTTGTTCTGGACCTCCTTTTCCTTGTTCTGATCACCTTCTTGGTTTACCATCCCCTGCCCCCGACTTCTTGGTTGTCAATGGTGCATTTAACCATGAAGTCAGCAAGTGCCTGAGCCTTAATGGCTGTCTGAGGCTTGTATGTGACATCGAACTCCCCTAATTCGATTGCCCATTTAATCAATCTTCCACTAGCTCTTAGCCTATGTAGAATGTTCCTCAGTGGTTGGTCCGTCAGGACTTGTATCTTGTGTGCCTGAAAATAGGGTCTCAGCTTCCTTGAGGCAGTCACCAATGCCAATGAAAATTTCTCTATGTTGGAGTACTTTAAGTCAGCTCCATGCAACACCTTGCTTACATAGTAGATTGGTTTCTGAACCTTATTCTCTTATTTGACAAGAACACCTCCCAATGCTTTGTTCAAAAATGGCCAAGTAGAGATAGAGTGTTTCTCCTTGAGTTGGCTTAGATAGCAAAGGGGCTCTGGCCATATACTTCTTTAGCTGTTCAATGGCCTCTTGGCTTTCAACTGTCCATTCGAAGTCTTTGATCTTCTTCAACGCCTTAAAGAAAGGCAAGAACTTGTCGCCAGACTTTGAAACAAATCTTTCTAGGGCGGCCACACGCCCTATCAGTTTTTGAACATCCTTTACGGTCTTGGGTGGCTCCATATTGAGGATGGCTTTAATCTTGTCGGGATTAGCCTCGATCCCTCTCTTGGAAACCATCAGACCTAGAAACTTTCCTGACCCTACGCCGAAGGCGCATTTAGTGAGGTTTAACATCATCTTGTGGTGCCTCAGCACTTCGAATGCTTCTCGGAGGTGTTTAATGTGATCAACCCTGGCTAGGCTCTTGACTAACATGTCATAGACATAGATCTCCATGGTCTTTCCGATCAGGTGAGCGAATATCTTGTTCACCAACCTTTGATAAGTGGCTCCTGCATTCTTGAGTCCAAAAGCCATAACAAGGTAACAATAAACACCAAAGTCAGTTACGAAGCATACCTTGCTGGTGTCATCCTTGTGCATTTTTATTTGATTATAGCCATTGAACCCATCCATAAAGCTTAATAGTTCATGTCCAGTTGTGGCATCAATCAACATATCGATTCTTGGCAGAGGAAAACAGTCCTTTGCGCATGCATCATTCAAATTAGTGAAGTCTATGCACATCCTCCACTTCCTGTTGGATTTCTTAACCATCACAGGGTTTGCTAGCCATTCCGGGAATTGCTCTTCCTTAATAAAACCGGCCTCCAAGAGCTTATCAACCTCCTGCTTGATGGCTTCTTGCCTTTCAGGTGCAAAATTCCTCTTTTTCTGCTTGATCGGCTTACGGTCGGGGTTCACATTCAGTCGATGTGTTATGAGTTGGGGATCAATCCCTGGCATGTCGACCGCTGACCAAGCGAAGACATCGTTGTTCTCTTGTAGGAACGTAGTCAACTCGCTCCTCATAGGTTCTTCCAAAGAGACCCCAATATAGGTGACCTTCTCTGGTTCTCCAATCACTAGAGGGATAGGAACCAAATCCTCTGCGGGTTTCCCCCTGTGTTCATCATCTTCTCGGACATCCATGTCTTCAATCGGGAGGGCCTGCCCCCCGACTCCTTTGCTTCCCAGAGCCGCAATGTAATAGCTTCTAGCTAGCTTCTGATCACCTTTCTGTTCTCCAACACCATTTTGGGTTGGAAATTTAATCTTCATGTGGTAGGATGAGGCGATTGCTTTGAAAGCATGAAGCCCCGTTCTTCCTATTATAGCATTGTAGTGATTACTAGAAACGTCAACATCTGAACAGTCTCCTTGGGTTCCTGACCCATAGTCACGGGCAATTGAAGCCTGTCTTCTACATTCGACTCTACCCCATCGAAATCGTATATGGGCATATCGGTTAGGGTTAGCTGAGAGTCTTTATATCCCATCTTCTCAAATGCATCGTGAAACAGAACATCGACTGATGCTCCATTGTCGATCAAAACTCTCTTCACTTCTGAATTCCCTATCACGGGAGATATCACCAGTGGATCATCAACCAATTTGAAACTCTGTCCTTGCACGTTTTGGGGTAGCACCAACAATGTGCATGACTTCACGAGAATAAGCTTTCCTTTAATTCCTTGAAGGTCCAGCTGCTGTTGCACCCCCTGAGATCATGTTTATCACTGGCCCTCGGGGCTGTGGGTTATGATTTCTATCATCGTCCCTTTGATCGGGCTCCCTTCTATCTTGATCTCTTCTCCGAGAGGGGTTTATATCCCCTTTGGTGAAGTTGTTCAACTTCCCTTTTCTGATGAGGTACTCAATCTCGTCCTTCAGCTGTCTACAATCATCAATTTCATGTCCAACATCTCTATGATATTGACAATACTGATCCTTGTTTCTCTTTTCGGGGTCACCCCTTAGTGGGTTCGGCCATCGAAACTCTTCATCTTTCTCAATCTCGAGCAAAATTTGACTCCTTGGGGCATTCAAACGTGCATACTAAGTGAACCTTGGTCCCTGATTTTTCTCGTTTGAAGACCCTTCAGCTCTCTCTGTCTTCGTGTACTTGCCTCCGGCATCAGAATCAGCCTTACGCTTCTTCACTGACATGTTGAAGCTCTCATTGGCCTTCTTTACAGTCTCTTCAACTTTGATGTATTTGCCTGCCCTCTCTTGCAACTCGTTCATGCTTCCTGGGGGCCTCTTGGCTAGAGATCTCTTTAAATGATCATCAGTTGTTCCTTGTTGGAGGGCCACCATGTCGACCTTCTCATCCAGGTCGGGAACCTTGAGTGACTCCTTAGTGAACCTGTCTATGTAGGCACGGAGGGTTTCATTCTTCTTTTGCTCTATATTCATCAACGAGGCTGAAGACTTCTCATGAGTCTTGCCACTGATGAACTTGGCTACAAAGGCTCTGCTTAGCCCATCGAAGGATCCTATGGAGTTCGGGGGCAAGCGACAGAACCACCGTTGTGCTTTCCCGGATAGTGTTTGAGGGAACACCTTAAACTTCAAAGCGTCACTAGTGGGTTGCAACATCGGTGCGCTATGGAAGGTCCTTATATAGATGATTCTCCGGGTCACCAACACCATCGTAAGATTTGATGGTTGGCATCTTGAACTTCCTTGAGATGCGAGCATTCATGATATCATCAGTGAATGGAGGGATCGGGTTGATCGGATCGCTATGAGGAAGCAAGTCATAGGGATTGACTGTTGGCCCCGTGGCTATTGGTGGGTCAAGATCAACAATCGAAGCAGACCTGCGTGGGCGTTCACGGCGCTCCATGCTCTGTTCCAGATCACTTTGAAGCTCTTCAATACGCCTCTGATGGGCGCGGATTCGTTCTTCATGCGTTCTATGTCTACCCCTTGCAGAAGGTCCTCGGGACTAGGGCTTGATAGGGGGTCTCTGGCCTCTACGACCCTCTGAGGCTATCGGCCCTTGGGGTGGAATTGGTTGCTTTCTGGGACGTCTCCCCCTTGCAGGGTGAACGTCAGCCTCGATATCCATCGGTGTATCATTATCGGAGTAGTACGAAGCGTGAGGGGGTTCGTAACAAGTTTCTCCGGTGATCGGGTCTCTTCGGTTGTGACCAATAGGCTCCAGCCCTCGTATGTAGGGCGGAGGTTGTTGATAGGTTCCATCAGTGGGTAGAGCATGGGGGTTACCATCATCCCTAGCTTGATGGACAGCAGTGGAGTACACCAAACCAGAAGGTGCATTAACCATAATGGTGCTTTGAGATTGGGGCGTCGGCCCTAATGGATGGGAACTCGGTCCTGATCCTCCCGAGAGGGGAAGAGTGAGTGGAGGGACGAGGGGTCCCTGAGTACTCGGAGGTGGAGGGTTGAGTGGACCCCCTGAGGTGAGTGGAGGGTCGTTCGAGCCTGACGGATTGACGATCCCACAGTTGGGATTATGGTTATCAGTTGCCGATCGATTGGTTCTTCGCGTGTTTGCCATGGTTGATGTCATTGTCCCATAGACGGTGCCAAATGTTGTGGAATAAAAACGAGGGTTAGAAAAGCGTGGTGCTTTTCGGGCTGTTCTTGCGTTCGAGACTAATCGGTCCTTGCAAGATGCCTACGTATCTCAAGCGTGTTGAGAATCAAGCCAAGACGTAGTTCTGAGAATGAGGGTTGTGTGCCTTATATAGGCCTTTGTAACCTCGAAATAAGGTATGATTGGGAGTCTTAAGGGATAAGACTGATTAGTAATTTGTTACCATGTAGAATTATGATTTTGTATCCTTGATGAAGGATGTTTCCATGTCGAACGATGCTTCTATGTTTGGACGATGTTTCCATGTACGTTGGATTCGAACAGTCGTTTCTGAGTTGGGATCTAATTCGATGATTAGAACACCCTAGAACTTGGGCCAACGTGGGCTGGTATTCGAACATGAACGATGTTGTAAACAACAACGATGTTCAAATACACTGGACCTGGGTAGCGAGCCCGTCAGGTCTTTCGGGCCTTCTAATTGGGCCTAAGTCATTACGTCATCGTGATGTAATTATGACGTCATAAATAGGGATTTATTTAACCCCATATCAAATATATATTCTGTTACTTAATTATCCTTACTTAAATATATTTATAATATATAATAACTATGTTACCTTTTCTATTATTAATAACTAATCAATTTTTCAGCACAATAAATTAAATTCCTTTACTAGATAAAATTTATTACCTTTTTTACATTTTATAATTAATCAATTTAACTAAAATTTCTTATTTTATCAAAATACCATAAACAATTATATGTTACCTTTTTTATTACCAATAACTAATCAGTTTCCCATTTTAGGTACAACACAATAAATTAGTTTCCTTTACTAGGTAAAATTTGTTACATTTTATGCTTTTAATAATTAATCAATTTAACTTTTAGTTAGTAACCCTTACATAATTATATATATTCTTTTACTTAATTATCTTTACTTAAATATGTTTATAATATATAATAACTAATTAATTTCTTTTCTCATGTTTGATATGTTTACTTTTCTATTATTAATAACTAATCAATTTCTCTTTTTAGGTACAAAACAATAAATTAATTTTCTTTAGTAGGTAAATTTATTACCTTTTCTGCTTTTAATAATTAATCAATTTAACTAAAATTTCTCCTTTTCTCAAAATACCGTGAAAAATTATATTTAATAAAATAAAATTATCTTTACTTAAAAATATTTTAAATATATAATAACTAAATAATTTTCTTTCTTATGCATAATATGTTACATTTTTTTTTACTAATAACGGATCAATCTCAAAATTTAGGTACAACACAATAAATCAATTTCCTTTATTAGGTAAAATTTGTTACTTGCTTTTAATAATTAATCAATTTTTTTTTGCTAGTTTAGCTAAATAGACACACGCCTAAATTTGATCCTCACTGGGATCGAATCCTCGACCTCCTACATACATGCGAGGGGTAACCATTGGGGCGCCCTGGTATCAATTTTTCTTTCTAAGTTAAATATAATATATTTTATACTATAACTATTAATTAATTACTTTTTTCAGCTAAAACATGTTACAGTTTCTATTTTTACAACTAAAACATATTCATTTTCAAGAATATCATAAGCAATTATATTTTTTAGCTTAAACGTATCATTTTTCTAACTTTTTAAACTAAATTCTCTCATTTTGTAAAAATATCATGAGAAACATGTAAATAATTAAAATCAAATCATATCATTTAAAAAATATGATCATACAAAATTTGTGTCTTAAAATACCTTTTCTGCTTTTAGTAATTAATCAATTTCTCCAATTACCTTTTTTAGCTAAAACACGTTAACTTTTCCAAATTAAATTACGGACAACTCTATTTAATAATATAATATTAGTAAAATTACTGAATATAAGAAATTATCTTTTCTTAGTTTAAACTTATCATTTTTTCTAAATTTTTAAAATTAAATTCTCTTATTTTCTAGAAATACCACGAGCAACATATAAATAACTAAAATCAAATCAAATCATTTAATAAATTTGAGTATACAAAATTTATGTCTTAAAATTTTTAATTCAAATTAAGGAAATCATAAAATTTAAAAATTAATTTTAAGTTAACACATGTGGATCTATAACTAAAATATCTTTATTTTCAATAAATCACATGTGGATCTATTTAATTAAATAAATAATGATTAAATTTTATTTTATTAAAATTTCTCATTTTCTCAAAATACCATGTATATTTCTATTTAATAAAATAAAATTATACTTACTTAAGTATATTTCTATTGCTTGGTTCCTTTCGAGGTGAAATACAATATATCAATTTCTATTCTCAAATAAAACATGCTGTTTTCCATTCTCAGTAGTGTTCTTGGCTTGCTGACTTGCAGTTTTAGCAGTATTGTTGACTTGCTGATTTCCAGTAACTTGAGGTTGTATATAATCAGTATCACCTGCAAATTCTTCCTCATCTCTTGGCAGATCATTGTTAGGTTCTTGAAAAGTAACATCAATAGATTCTTCAACTATATGTTTATTTAAATTATAAACTCTATATGCTCTACTAGTTAAAGAATAGCCAAGAAAAATTGCTTCATAAGACTTAGCATCGAATTTACCATCATTATCAATTGTCTTGAGCACAAAACACTTTGAGCCAAAGATTTTGAAGTAATACTAATGTTTGGCTTCTTTTTCCTCAACAATTCATACGGAGTTTTGTTCAAAATAGGCCTGATTATGACTCTGTTCAACAAATAGCACGCTGTATTCACTGCTTCTGCCCAAAAACTTCTAGGCAGCTTGCTTTCTTGCAAAAGAGTCCTTGCTGTTTCTTGTAGTGACCTGTTCTTCCTTTCTACCACTCCATTTTGCTGTGGAGTCCTTGGTGCAGAAAATTCATGTGTAATTCCTCTTTTTTCACAATAATCAATGAAGTCTTTGTTGAGAAATTCACCTCCTCTATCACTCCTTATACCTACAAGCTTTGTATTCAACTTGTTCTCAAGTAATTTGATTAGCTTCTTAAACTCATCAAAAGCACAGTCTTTAGTACGAAGAAATAATACCCATGTAAATCTAGAATAATCATCTACAATCACAAAACCATATTGTTTACCTCCAATACTCTTGTAAGCTTCTGGACCAAATAAGTCCAAATGCAGAAGCTCTAAGGGTTTAGAAGTAGATACCATTTTCTTTGATTTGTGAGTACTTCGAAGCTGTTTTCCCAATTGGCAAGCTGAACAGACTTCTGTTTTGATATACTTTAGCTTGGGCAGCCCTCTCACTAGTTTCTTGCTTGATAACTTTCTGAGCAAATCCATGTGTGCATGTCCCAATCTTCTATGCCAAATATATGGGTCATTATCCACTGCAGCAAAACAGCATGCTGTTTCCTGCATATCAAAGTCTAATACATATATATTTCCTTCCCTTCTAGCAACTAGGGGGATTTTGTTAGTGCCAATAGTAATAATAGCTTTATCAATGCCCAATTCAACATGATGTCCATCATCAAATAATTGAGTGACACTAAGCAAATTATAAGAAAGACCTTTGACATATTGAACTTTATCAATTGAAATAATACTATTACCAATAGAACCGGTACCAAGGATTTGAAGAGTTTTACTATTCTCAATTGTCACTCTTCCACCCTTTTTCATTTTGAGATTCATAAACTGAGATTTGTCTCCACACATATGTCTTGTGCATCCACTGTCCAAGATCCATTGCTTTGACTTGACCTTAGCAGCAAGGCATATCTACAAAACAAACAAAAATACCTCAATGTTTTGGTACCCATATAGGTTTGGGTCCAGGTTGGTTAGTAGCAAGAATATATAAAGCATTTAAATCAATTTTCTTGATCCACATTTGGACCACTTTTGGGGACTGATTTTGCTTGCTGTCATTCTGTTGGTGAGCTGTTTGTCTCCTGCTACTTGCATTCTGGTATGATGTTTGTTGCCTGCTATTTGCATTCTGGTATGCTGTTTGTCGCCTGACTGGTCCATTCTGGTAAGCTGTTTTCACTTTATGATTTACTTGAACCACACAATGTCTTTCCAGATGACCCTTTCCACCACATTTATTGCATGTCTTCCAAGGCATAGCATAGTCATAGGGTATGCCATTCCTTCCATCATATTTGAGCACCTTATCTTTCTTGTTGAAATTCATGCCAACTCCTTCTCTGACTAAGGGGACATTTGCCTTCATCATCATTGTCTTTAAAGTGTCTTCACCTTGAACAAAAGTTTCCATGCCCTTCTTGAGATCTTTAACTTCTGTTTCTAGGAGAGTGATCACTTCAGCTTGCTGTTTGATGAGTTCAGCTTGCTGACCTCTCTTTTCAACAGTTTTTGAGGATTCGGCTTGACTAGATTCCTTCATCTTGTATGATTCCAATGTTTTCGCTTTAGTTTTAACATCAGACCTTAGCTCTTTGATTTCTTCAGTCAATGTCTTGTTTCTCTTTTCGAGTAGTTTGACATTAGCCTCTAAATGTCTGTTCTTAGTAGTTAGTTCCTTGATCTCTGTAGCTTTACTGAATGAAGTTGAATCCCATTCTTCCATTTTTGGCAGTAGATCTTTTACCATTTTGGATAAATAGGAATTTTTATCAGTCAGCTTGCTGATTTCAGCCTTTAGTGCCATGTGTTCTTCAATTGTAACACTATTTTGTTCCTGCATGGTTAGTGAATCTAACAAAGTATCATCCGAAGAGATATAACCATTAAAAGAGTTTACCTCACTCTCATCCTCTTCAGAATCAGTTTCAGCATACACTCCCTCTGAATTTCCTAGACCATATTTTTCTTCCATTCCAACAAGTGCTAAGTTCACCATCTCTTCACTTGAGTCATCACTGGAATCTGAATCATCATCACTCCAAGTCAGTAGAGCCTTTGATTTCTTCTTATCCTTGAAAACAGTAGGCTGTTTTGACTTCAGTTTGTAGCAGTTCCTTTTATAATGACCTGGCTTGCCACATTCGAAACAAGTTTCCTCCTTAGAGTCTTTTGAGCCTTTCTTGTTGTTGTAGTAGCCACCTCTTTCCCTTTTCATCATGTTCTTCTTTTCTATCAGCCTCTTGATCTTCTTTGAAATAAGTGCAAGTTCCTCATCTGAATCAGATTCATCATTAGAGTCAATTGGCTTTTGAAATAAGTACAGTAAAGTGCATAAACAGTAAGCTAAATGCAAGCAGAAGGTAAATAACAGAAAATAAAGAACACTGAGACTTTTAGCCAGGTTCGACCCCTAACCCCTATGGTCTACGTCCTGGTCCCTTACCAACTTGGTAAGAGAATATATTATTGATCACAGAAATAAGCCAATTACAAGATACAACAATATATCTCCCTCAATACCCAGCTGTTGACAAATGGCGTGCTGAACTCCTGTTTCTGAACTTGCTCTCTAAGCTATACTTCCCAAGTATACTTCTCTAGCAACGTTCACCAAACCCTAGTTCCCTAGCCAAACTGTCCAACAACTAATCCTTACAAATCGAACAATACAATCAATAAAGGATACAACTCAAACTATGAACTCTTTAAGATATAGCACGTATCAATATACTAAGAGCTCGAGAGAATTAAAAGATATAGCAATGAAAAACCGAGTTGTTTGAAATCTTGTGTGCTTGAATATTTTCTCTTAAGTGTTGTTAACGAATGAACACAAGAATAAACTATATATAATCTCACAACCAACGTTCGGAAAATCAATCAACCATTATTCGAACGATTTAGAAATCAATTTCTAACGTTCAAATGATCACAGAGATTTTACCAACGTTCTTGTGAACGTTTGACAGAGGGTTTGGAAGAGATGAATCGTAGAAAACTTAACCCTTCTGATTTGTATAGATATAAAAATGCGTATAGGAGATTTTGTAGAAAAAAATCTTTTAAATAAGGAAACTCCTATAAGTTTTATAAAAATAATTTAAATAAGGATATTTGAAAAGATTTGAGCTCTAGAATATATTGTGTACGTAATATATAATAAAGAGTCCTCACAATATTTTTCCTGAATTATATCCATAAGAATTTGACTTGATATATATCTTTAGGATTTCTGCCAGTTGCGAATGGCTTGCTGTTTGTGTCTGCCAGTTGTGAATGGCTGCTGTTTGAGTCTGTCAGTGAAATGGCTTGCTGGACTGTCTCTTTTGTAGCACAAGATAGCTTGCTGTTTGTATATTCTCTGTAAACAATCAGTAGACTTAATATACCCTGTAAAACCAAGTTAGTACTACCATAACACAATGTTTTATATCAAACTACAAGCAAATAGCTTGCTGAAAGTGATCATCAAAACCATAGGAGTATCAGTGTTTTGCTTACATGTGCAGGTTTGCAAGAATGTCGATTAGGGTTGATGTTTTCGTCGATTTTGAGAGTTGAATTCTACCATGGAAAGGAGGAATGGAGACTTGTTTTGAGCCACAATGATGACTTGAAGTCTAGAGAATTGAAGACGGAAGCATTTGCAAAAGAAACGAAGGAAAAAAGAGATAAAACGAAGAAAATCAGCCAAAATCAGCTACCAACAGCAATTGTATGCGCCTGGAGCGCATAAATACGTGTCGGGAGCGCGTGCTACAGTGCTTTTACGCGCTGGGAGCGCACAAATACGAGCTGGGAGCGCGTAAAAATTCTGCCAGATTTTCGGATTTTGTTTTGGCCATATCTTGAGTTCTCCAAGTCCGTTTTGGGCGATCTTACTGTCCACGCGAAGCTAACGAGATTCTCTATCATTATAAAGTGGTTCAGATGTCCAAATACAACTGGAACGGCCCAGAAATACTGAAGAAAAGTCAGCTACGAATTTTCCTTAAAAACAGAATCAGTTTAGGAAACGTATTTTGCAGAAATTCTATTTTAACTCTATTTTGGGGAATTTCTTGCTGGGCAAGACTTCTAGAACCTATATAAACACATCCTACCATTGTAATTTGTATCACCATTACATATCAATTACTTAGGTTTATTTGTATCTTTTCATACTTTGTTTTTATCATGGTTTCATCAGATCCCATGATGACGAGCGGTTCGATTATGAACTAATCGTTGTCATGGGATTCTAATGGATTTATTTATGGAGCTTTAGTATCTTGATGCTTTAAAGATCTATGTGTGATGTATATTTGATATCCTCGTATGGTTATGCTTAATTGATAGATGCGTCATGAACATCTAATTTGTTAATCTCTTGTGAAGTGAAAGTGGATCTTGAGATTTAGAACTTGCCATGCTAGCATAGGTTCATGATTGTTTATCAACATGATTCGTAGTATGAGATGAAAATACTTATATTGCCCTATGTGATCAATATGGATAACTTGCTCTTCAATCGTTATGTTTTCAAATTCTATAGACATATAGGGTCTAAGCATAATTGGTGTCTATTCATCTTCTATCTCTTTTGTGGATGTATAGGTAGTTTGGTATACGTATGCTGACAAGTAGCGTGTACTTGTTTCGTGTTGTCTGATCAGATATCATAACCATTGCATATAGTGATTAAAGGCGTCAAATCTAAGCAAAGTATTTAATGAAGTTAGGATCCCATGTTTTCTCTTGCAGAAGTAATTTGATTTAAATTCTCGTTAGTTAGTTAATTCTTAGTTTGTTAATTTGTTTTTTTAGTTAATTTAGTTTATTAAACCCAAATTTGTTAATTGTCTTGGCAGTGAATAATAACCATACATTGTTGCATAGGTACATCTACTGAATTAGAACCATAACCAGATCTCTGTGGGAACGAACTCGACTTATATCTATATTACTTGTGACCACGTAAGCTTACGTGATTAATGCAAATAGCTCCCCCTGCTTCACTAATTGATTCATCCACCAACTTACTGAACTCTTCATCTTTGTTGTTCAAAGTACTCTCCATGTGATCAACCATCATCAGTTCTGCATCTTCAAGAGCGTATTCACTTCCATCTGACCAAGTAGTTCCAGTGGATATGCCAGCAGATATGTTCATATACTCAGGCATTTTGCCTTTGCCTTTACCCAGAGCATTTTGAATTTCTTTTTCTCTCCATTCCTTCTGCAACTTCTAGAATGGAGCTTCGATTTCCTCAGAATTTGGCTCATTGATTTTTAGTGGAGGCAATACTATTCTTTTAGACTTTTGAGTCCCCTTTAATTGCTCCAACACTTCCTTGGATAACAATACTGCCTCACCATCTATTTATGCTTCAAACAATTCACTATCTCCTACTGCCTTTAGTTCTTCACCAAAGTTTCTTTCTTCTTTCTCTTGCTCCCCCTCACTTTCATCTTCATCTTTTTCTTCCAACCCTTGTTCCCCCTCACTTGTTGACTCCCCCTTACTTGTAGCTCCATCTTGTTTCTCCTTCTCTACCAGGTTTGCTTCATTCTGATTCTGATCTACCACTTTCTCTCCCTTACCTTCATTCTGATATACCATTTTCTCCTCTTAGTTGAGTTGGCAGCACTAAGGATGGTAGAGAATGAAAGAAGAGTTTGTTGAATATCAGCAAAACCAGTAGCTACCATAGTGGACAGAGCATCAAGTTTAGCTTCCATGGATGCACATCTACCCTCAAGGGATTTCAACCTTGATTCAGCTTGTTTAGAAGGACCACCAGTTCTCAACCTTTTGGGATATAAAGGAAGAGACTAGGGCAAGGAGGCTATGGGGTTTCTCACACACTCATTGTTTTTCTAAGTGATCTCATCACTCCTCACAGAATGACTCTCAAGGCCTAGTGCCTTTGTGTGTGGGGTTCCCTCAATTTCACTCTGGACATGCTCAAGTCCCTCACCTTTTGCCAGCTCGTTTGGCTGCCTCTTATTTTTATGCTCACCTCTCTTTTATTTTATCTCTCTTTTTCTTTTCACTCCCTCACTCATCCTAGATGCATGGGTATGAGCAGTACTTGCATGCATTTTAGCTGAAGAAGTAGAAAGTTTAGATTGTACCTTCAAAGCAGAGATAGTTAGGTGATCATCATCTGAAGCATCTTCAACAATGACAATATCATGATCATGCTTTATGTAGGTGACAACATCTTTACCCAAAATGTTACTGTCCACAGGTGGGTTGACAGCAACTTTTGTGGTGTCTTTGACAGCAGCTGAGGCTGTGACAACAACTTCCTGAAGGTCAGTTGCTCTTTGGAGTTCGACCAAGATGTTGGTTGTTTCATTTTCTGGCAGAGTACCATCTTGATCTAGCTCAGTGTTTGAGTGAGTGGTGTCCATTTCACTTTAAGAAATGGGTTCTTGTGGACCACTTGATGGGGGCTCATCCATGACTTGAGATGGATGATCAAAACCTGAAGGGATTGGACTGTCCCCTTCTCTAGGTTGTTGAGAAGAAACAATTGTTGGATTAGAGAATAAAGAAGATGATGGTTTAGAAGAGATTTTTGGCTGTTCCACAGGGGTGACTTGTGGAACATCAAGAGTAGAAGTTTCATGACCCTCACTGTGCCCTATCTCTGTGTGCATTTCCGCAAGTGTAGGCTCCTCATAAGTGAGTACATGAGGTTGTGCTGACTCTTTACAGGATGCCTTAGGAGACAGGCCAGCTTCAATAGATACTTCTTGTTGAGAAGAAGCACCTAGGGATGTGTTTGATTCCCTTTTATCCTCCACAGCCTTTTGTGAGACTGAGGGGTGGCTGACAGTGGCTTTGGTCCTCTTAGCTCTCTTCTTCTTAGGCTCAAGAGGAACCACTGTGGGTTCACTTTCACTAACATCCTTATTTGCTGCATCATGTGCAGTTTCTCCCTCAACATTATCAGAACTACTACCAACACCAGTTTCCAAGGGTTTTTTCTTGGATTCTTGCAAAGTTGTTTTTGTGGTCTTTGGTTGTCTAGATCATCTGATAGGAATGTATGCAGTAGAATGTGGGTTAGCTGAATTTGGATCTAATTCAGCTTCATTCTCAAGAGAGAAGACAACATACCCAGAGGGTAGTGCTACATCAAGATGAGGCTCTTGATCAGCCATATGCTTGGTGAAACAGAGTGAAATATGTGCATTTGAATTTTGTGAATTGAGTGATGTGTGTGTATTTCTTTTAAAAACATTACATTCTATAGAGAGAGATGCATTATCATCAATACCACATAATGAATTCAAACACATAGTAATAAAGCGAGGATAAACATGTACCTTCCTGCTTAGAGCTGACTTGAGTTGACTCATAAGCAACTTTCCTACATCCACTTTGTATCCATGGACAAGAGAGTGGGTAAGCTTCTTGATATAGGAGGGAATTCCATTCCATCAAGAGGTTTTGGTTGAGAAAACCTTCACCATGACATCAAAAATCATGCTCCATTCTTTCCTCAAATGCTTTCTGTCCATTTCACCAGTCGAGTACCATTTTGATGTACCCTGTTCAAGAACAGGACCAGAATACCCAATTTTCAAGAAAAACTTCTTTAGGGTTTCATTATTTGCAAGTTCCTTGTATGATTCTTTAGCTTGCAGTCCAGTTCCCAAAGCTTCGTTGATGCCTTTGATTGTGAGGATGCAGGTAACTCCTTTAATTTTGCATTGTATTGTGTCCTTCCCTGCACCTCCTGGAACATAGGCAGTATTCCAGAATTCTTCAAGTCTTTCCAGGTTCAAGAATGGTGTAGAAGTTATAGCATGACCCAGATAGGACTTGTTGATAAAGGATACGAGTCCTTTAAATCCTTCACCAGCATCTCCAGCAATGAGAATACCAACAAAGTTGGTTTGAGAAGAGGATTGTTTGGGTGCCATTTCTTGCTTTGAGCCTCGGAGAGAGATTTTTGCTTTTGAGAGAGAGATAGGTTTTGTTGAAAGTTATGTGTTTGTGTGTTTGACAATTGCTTACATGAAAATAGCAAATGTCTTACTGAGAAAGGGAAAGTAACTATGTCTTAGCCCATTAATCAGTCACGTGGAGTCGTGGGTAGTTACTTTTTAGTGGTTGTAAATCGTGGAGGTAAAATCCCAATTAATTCGGTCCACTAAACTTGATAGTAACCTGTGCGCTGTAATTCATTAGTAATTTTGAGAGGATGATAACAGGTTTTGCTTGATATTAATACCTCTGCAAGAACATACTGTCATCACTAAGCAATTTATACAATTTCCTTTAAATTTCATGACAGAGACTTTTTCCATTGTGTCGTCTAAGAAACTTGCTGTCAAGGCACATTGTGACAGCATCTTCACTTATTGACAGCAACTTAAGCGGAAATAATTTATGTCATGAATTTTAATCGACTTTGCCTATTGCTTAAGCGAAAATTACCAAATAACATTTTAATCGATTTAGGCACATATTTGTTAGTTTTAGCACACATCCACAAACATCCATACACACAAACAAGCAAATTAACAATCATTTGCAGATAGCTAAAAGTAAAGAAGATGAACAACATGCAAAACACTGGGAAGATGAAACGATGAACTTTTTATTAAAAAAATAAAAAATAGTTCTTAAGAACTGAAACATCATTTCTTATTAGCTCTTCAAGAGCTTCCACCAGCAACTGCTCAATCACCTTCGCTATCTCCTTCTCTTCCGTGATCCCTTTAGCATCCAAATAAGCCTGAAGCTTATCGAGGAATGGATCAAGGGGGTGCTCAGCAGCAGCAGCCTCCTGTGGCTTGGACACTCCGGATGTAGACATTTCTTCTGCCTTCCTCTTACTCATAATATCTCTAGAGTTCTTAATGTGTTAAGTGAGGACAAAGGGTTTAGCCTTGGTCTTATTTATAACACAATAAATGACTCTACAGCTCCCAACTACCTCTTTTTAATGAAGTAATTAACTTTTTTAAAATTAAAAAGACTGACAAATACCCTGGGTCATTTCAAATGACACGAATACTCATCACTAAGCAGCCGTATGAAATAAGTTAATGTCACGTGACTACTCATTACAAAAATTAAAACAAGCATGTGATTTGAATTTAGCATAGTCATAGCAAATATGCTGTTAAGTAAACAAGTAGCACATAGGACAATAACTTCTCATGACAGTAACATTGAAAGTTAAAGTCACAAGCTGCAAATTTTTAACCACATTGAAAATGTAAAAACTAGTAAGTTAACATACCTGTTTGCACTAAATCACGCAAGCGTACGTGGTCACAAGTAATATATAAGGTTAAGTCCAAATTCGTTCCCACAGGGATCAAGTTATGGTTCTATTCAGTAAATATGCCTATGCAACAATGTATGGTTATTATGCACTGCTAAGACAAATAACAAATATGGGTTTTAACTATCTAAATTAACTAAAAAGCAAATTAACAAAACTACAAATTAACTAACTAGCAAGAATTGAAATCTAATTACTTCTGCAAGAAAAACCATGGAATCCTAACTTCATTAAATACTTCGCTTAGATCTGATGCCTTTAATCACTATGTGCAATAGTTATGATATCTGATCGAATAACACGAAACAAGTACACGCTACTTCTCAGTATACGAATACCAAACTAAACATACATCCACAAAAGAGATAGAAGATGAATAGACACCAATTATGCTTAGACCCTATATCTCTATAGAATTTGAAAACATAACGGTTGAAGAACAAGTTATCCACATTGATCACATAGGGCAGCATAATATCTCTATTTACGCCACAAATCATGATGTTAAAACATCAACCCATCCTATGCTAGCATGGCAAGTTCTAAATCTCAAGATCCACTCTCGTTTAGCAAGAGATTAACAAATTAGATGTTCATGACGCATCTATCAATTAAGCATAACCATACGAGGATATCAGATATACATCACACACAGATCTCTAAAGCAATCAAGATACTAAAGCTCCATAAATAAATCCATTAGAATCCCATGACAACGATTAGTTCATAATTGAACCTCTCGTCATCATGGGATCTGATGAAACCATGATAAAAACAAAGTATGAAAAGACACAAATAAATCTAAGTAATTGATATGTAATAGTCTACTCCTAATGATGATTATTTTTTTTATTTTACAAGGGTTGGATGTGTTTATATAGGCTCTAGACATCTTGCCCAACAAGAAAATACCAAATCAGAATTATAATAGAAGTACGTTTCCTAAACTGATGCTGATTTAAAGGGAAATTCGTAGCTGTCTTTTCTTCAGATTTTCTGGAACGTTCCAGCTGAAATTGGGCCTCTGGACCACTTTAGAATGGTAGAGAATCTCGTTATCTTCGCGTGGACTGCTTACGGGCCTCAAACGGAGTTGTAGAACTCAAGATATGGCCAAAACAAAAATCCGAAATCTGGCAGAATTTTCACCCGCGCACCACCAGCGCAGGAGCGCCGTTTGGGCGCCTGAGGCGCCGTGCCAATCTGCTCAAAATTATAGAAAATTTCCCAGGCTTCGCGTGGGCAGTAAGATCGCTGAAAACGGACGTCTAGAACTCCAGATATGACCAAAACAGTGTAGACTGCGCAACATACCCTGAAATCTGAATTTTCCACAATTTGCTCAATTCTCGTCCGTTTTCTCTTCCGATTCTTTTGCCACTTCCCGTTCTTCAATTCTTACCTTATAAATCCTCATGATAGCCTAGGGAAATATGCCATCCTTCATTCCATTGCTCAAATCATCTCCAAAATTGACAGAAACACCAACCCTAAACGATATTTTCGCAACCCTGCACAACTAAACACAAACACATCAAAACTACAACAAACTTGAGTACAAGACAATCAATTTAAGCCGATTTAGAATGCTCCAAGTGGATATAAAATCCACTTATCAATACCAGATTTAGCATTCCCAATTCACTTACCAACCAGTTGAAGGTTGCTTCATCTAGTGGCTTCGTAAAAATATCTGCAAGTTGCTTTTCTGTTGGAACATAAATCAGCTTCACAGTTCCTCTTTCAACATGCTCTCTTAGGAAATGATGTCTGATATCAATGTGCTTTGTCCTGGAGTGTTGAACTGGATTGTCTGAGATAGCTATGGCACTAGTGTTATCACAATAAATAGGAACATTGGACAACTCTAAACCATAATCCATCAGCTGATTTTCATCCAAAGAATTTGAGCACAGCAACTTCCAGCTGCGATATATTCAGCTTTTGCAGTTGAGGTAGATACAGAAAGATACTTCTTGCTAAACCATGACACTAATCTTCCACCAAGAAATTGACAGCTTCATGTTGTACTTTTCCTGTCAATCTTGCATCCAGCATAGTCTGAATCCGAATAACCAACCAAGTCAAATCCAGTATCTTTAGGATACCAAAGGCCTAGGTTTGGAGTGCCTTTGAGATATCGAAAGATTCTCTTGATTGCTACTAAGTGTGATTCTTTTGGATCAGCTTGAAACCTTGCATAGAGACATGTAGCAAACATAATGTCTGGTCTGCTAGCAGTTAAATATAGCAACGATCCCACCATGCCTCTGTAGGTACTAGAATCCACTTTCTTTCCTTTAGGATCAAAATCCAGTTTGGTTGCGGTAGAGATAGGTGTCTTGGCAGGTGATGCATCTTCCATGTTGAACTTTTTGAGAAGTTCCTTGATATATTTCGATTGGCTTATGAAGATACCATCATCCTTTGATGAATTTGTAGACCTAGGAAAAATGACAGTTCTCCCATCATGCTCATCTCATACTTGCTCTTCATAAGAGATGAAAACTTTTCATACAACTTCTCATTTGTAGAACCAAAGATTATGTCATCAACATAAATCTGAACCAGAATGATGTCCTAGCCATGGTGCTTATAGAACAGTGTCTTGTCCACTGCACCTCTTGTAAATTGATTCTCAATGAGAAAAGTAGATAGAGTTTCATACCAAGCTTGAGGGGCTTGCTTCAATCCATAAAGTGCTTTGAACAACTTGTAGACAAAGTCATACAACTCAGCATCCTCGAATCCAGGTGGCTGTTCAACATACACTTCATCTTCTAGTTCTCCATTAAGAAAGGCACTTTTGACATCCATTTGGAACACTTTGAAGTTACAGTGTGCAACATAGGCTAAGAATATCCGAATAGCTTCAAGTCTGGCAACAGGGGCAAATGTTTCATCATAATCGATCCCTTCCTGTTGATAGTAACCTTTGGCTACTAGCCTTGCCTTGTTTCTTGTCACATTTCCACTTTCATCCAACTTGTTTCTGAAAACCCACTTTGTGTCAACTACTGACTTCCCTTTGGGTCTAGGGACCAACTTCCATACATTGTTTCTCTCAAATTGGTTTAGCTCTTCTTGCATGGCTATCACCCAATTTGAATCCAACAATGCTTCATTAATTGACTTAGGCTCAGTTTGAGATAGAAAACATGAAAATATGCTGTTAGCAGAAACATTTCTTCTCGTCCTTATACCAGTAGTGGGATCACCAATGATTAGATTGCTAGTGTGATCTCTGTTCCACTTAGTGGTTCTGGGCAAGCTTCTTTCTTGATCTGCTTGAACATTTCCTCCTTGAAGGGTTGACTCTCCACCATTGATGTTTTCTCCTTCATGTTCTTCAACATCTCCAGAATCATTCTCATTCTGATGATTAGCTGATACAGTTTGAGATTGAGCTAGAGTTTGAGTAGCATCATTGGTGTTGACAGCATTTCTTTCAAACTCAATATCCTGAGTGCCAGTAGGTTCATCAGCAACAATTTCTTCTTCTTCCAAATACCCTTGATTTTCAAATCTAAGAGGCTCCATTTGACCATCTTCTTGCAGTCCTGGGAATTTGGTTTCATCAAATGTGACATTCACACTTTCTTCAATGACTTTGTGATCAATGACATAGACTCTGTAGGCAGTCCTTTCCAATCCATATCCCATGAAAATGCCTTCATAAGCTTTAGCATCGAACTTTCCTTTCCTTTCATGGTTGTCAATCATCATGAAACACTTAGGCTATGTTCACTTGGATTGAATGGAATGAGGGGAGAATGGAATGAAATTTATACTATTATTTGGGGGAGATTGGGGAAAGTGTTTATCAATTTCATTCCTTGCTTCATTCCTCTCCAATTAATTTGAATAGAATTCTAACCCACATGTTTTGGAAGGAATGCTCCATTCCCAATCTCCATCATTTTCCTTGCAATCTTCATCATAAAAAACTTCTTCTCCCTCATATTTGTTCATTATTTCCCCCAACATCCCCCTTTCTTCATAAATTTTGTTTGCAATTTTCATTCCATTCCTACCCCATTCCATTCTTTCCAAGTGAACACACCCTTACTTCCAAATACATGAAAGTACTTGACATTAGGTTTCTTTCCTGTTAACAGATAGTAAAGAGTGTTTCCATGAGTCTTGTTGATCAAGGTTCTATTCTGTGTGTAGCAAGCTGTATTAATAGCTTCTACCCAGAAATATGTTGGTAATTTAGAATCATTCAACATAGTTCTCGCAGCTTCGATGAGAGTTCTGTTCTTTCTTTCTACAACTCCATTTTGTTGTGGTGTCCTAACAATGGAAAATTGTTGGAAAATGCCTTCTTCTTTGCAGAAGTTTCCTAGTGTGGCATTTCTGAACTCAGTACCATTGTCACTTCTCAGATATTGAACTTGAGCATTGGGGGTTCTTTCAAGAACTCTTATGTGATCAATAATTTCTTGAGCAGCATCATCCTTTGTCTCTAAAAACTTCACCCAAGTGTACCTTGAGTAGTCATCCACCATTACCAGGGCATATCTCTTTCTTGCAAGAGATTGAACATTTACTAGACCAAACAAATCCATGTGAATTAATTTGAGTGGCTCAGTGTTGGTATTCACTTGCTTTGATTTGTGCACTGATCTCTTCAATTTGCCCATTTGACAATCCTCACATAGTCCTTCTTGACAGAATTCCTGTTGAGGTAGTCCTCTCACCAAATCCTTCTTCATCAGAATATTCATATTCTTGAAATTGAGGTGTGAGAGCTTCTTGTGCCAAAGCATGCTTTCACCAACTGATGCTTTACTATAAAAATAGTAAGCCTTGTCTTTATTGACAGAATTTAGGTCTGCAACAAACAAGCTTCCTTTCCCAACTCCTTTTAAAGAGAGGCTTCGATCTTTCTTGTGATAGATATCACAAACCATCATATCAAAATCAACCTTGAATCCCCTGTCACTGAACTGGCTGACACTGAGTAGGTTGTGCTTCAATCCATCAACAAGAGCAATATCTTCAATGACAACATTTCCAATTTCCAAACAGCCATATCCCACAGTGTAACCTTTGTTGTTGTCTCCAAAAGTTATGATTGGGCCGGCTTTCTTCACAAAATGTGATAGTATGGCTATATCACCAATCATGTGCCTGGAGCATCCACTGTCGATGATCCACATGACATGCTTCTGTTTCTTGCCCTGCAAAATAGATGATTTTAATTTGCATCTGGTACCCAAACTCTGTTGGGTCCTGCAGTTACAGCATCATTGTTCATATCATTCTGCTTCACATTTAAATCAACAGTAGAATCCTCCTGTTTGACTTCTTTTATTGTCCACTTGGTTCTAGAGTTAGACTTGGTCTTTCTCTTAGTGGAAGCTGCCTTTTTACCAACATAGGCTCAGCAATTTCCAAATAGGAGCATCTTTCAATAGACAACATAGGCTCATGCAAAATTGACGTGAAGTTGCTAGACTAGCCTTGATTGATTGAAAAAGGTAATCTTTAGAATTCTTGAGGATGAATCCAACAAGATAACCATCATGAGCTCGAATTACAAGCATTATGCAATTATCATCAAAATTAAGCTTGATAAACCTAACATAGCCTTCCTCTCCTTCTACCTTTTCTTTGAAAAATCTTCTACCGATATTATCCGGAAGCAAACAAAACATATCAATCAATCTTTCGTATATGCTTTCCAACTCTTTAGATTTCTTCAATAGCTCCTCCTCATTTTCCAAATCACCGGAAACTTTTATCAAGTCATCAAGCTTGATATCAACCATTAGATCATCCATTGTGAGGTTATTTGACATTTTTGATTTGTATTTTTTGTGTTAAGAATGTAAGGGTGAGTAGGTGTGTTGATGTTGCTATGCTTTTACGATTACAAACATTGGAGTTGTTGTTAGTGCTATATATAGTACCCTTGAAAAAACAATAAAAACCGTGCTAAGAAATAATTGAACATATGGCTATGCTCGAGAACCGTATCGTAGCTGTTGCTGAGCCAAATATATGAGAGAGCTGCAAATCTTTTAAATTATGATATTTGACGTGAAGTTGCTAGACTAGCCTTGATTGATTGAAAAAGGTAATCTTGGTGTGTAAATACAATAACCAACAGTTAATAGAATGCACATTTATCTCGACATATCAAGTTCGGACCTGATCTCTTCGTTGAAAAAATGAATATAATTCACATTCATATGACAAATTAGTGAATTTGAATTCTATTTTCAGCCTTGTATTTGACGAATTCATATAGTTACTGTGCTAGAGTACTATATGATCGATAATCATCGGTGCATAAATTATGTGTTCTTTCTGCATTGTTCTTACAATTCTACGATTTCTAAAATCTATACTACAATGTCATAGCCTCACAATGCACAACTAAGTCTACGACCATCTGTTTAACTATTCATTTCATGCATATATAAATTAAATGTAAAGATTGATTTTGTAGTGACTAGAATCTGCTTTGAGGACTGAGGTTAATCATGACACTCAATCTTAACAATTTACATGCACGCAAGATATCTTAGAATCCTTTCCCTGTTAAGATGAAATTTTGAATGGTTTTAAACGTAGTAGGTATTTCAGCGTTCATTGTTATGACTGCTACAATGCTACTTGTTAAACAGTGTATTCGCTATCGTTGTTTCACATTCATGTATCCATGTGTTTGTATAGGTAGGTGCAACTTTGTAAGCCGCAGGTGTGCAGTTTTATAAAAATTTTAAAGGCAGGATGTGACTTTTCCGTAGAAAAACGAAAAAAACAACAAAAATTGAACCATCAATTGTAATGCATACAGCAAACTAAATACATACATAAAAATTATTAAAATAAAAAAATGTATTCATATTTATGAATACAATTTTAATATATTTAATTATGTCAAATACATACATACATACATAAAATTATATTTATTTAAAATATATACCCATTATCAAATATATCTATTACTTTAATGCCAAAAAAATAGCAGAAATTTTAAGAAAATCATTTTTGCAATATATATGATGATTTGACTTTCTTTGAGTTTGAGCCTTCTGTGCAGGGGCTGCTCAAAATCGAAATAAAAAAGACCCGAATTGTAGGGAATGAAAATGAAAAATGAAAAATTGGATCATTTTATATTATTTAATTCTGTTTATAGCTAGGTTCGACATTGACCAAATTGAAAAATTGTAGGGAATGAAAATGAAAAATGAAAAATTGGATCATTTTATATTATTTAATTCTCTTTATAGCTAGGTTCGACATGAACCAAATTGATTATTAAAATAAATAGATATATCATATGAAATTTCAAGATTAAATAAAATATATACACACAAAAATTAATTAATCAATTATATATTAACCTACAATTATAAATCCGTTAAATTTATCGTTATTTGATTATTTTTCTTAACCAATTTATACTATCTACTATTATAAGCGAAACAGGGTATATTTGTTTATCGGTTTGGTACACTTTTTTGGTACATTCAATAACAACCGTTAGATTTTAAGATAAATAAATAAGAACCGTTGGATTCAATGCTAAAAGAATATTTCTTTTCTAATATTTGAAATAGGTTCCAAGTTCGAATCCCACCAATAACATATCTCTATTAAACGTATATATTATTTTATAAACTACTCTCACGCGTTTAATACTCCCTCCGTCTCATATTATGTGTCCTATTTGCGAATTTCACACATATTAAGAATACTTAAATATCCTCATCTAATCAAATAACTATGCAACTATATTCTCATAATTAGACTTGGGATTCACCGTCATTAATTAATTACTCCACAAGACTTACTCTTGCTTTATTAATCTCCATGAGTATAAAACATTCTATTGCTTTATTAGTCAACTATTGGAAATATAAAATGAAAGACTATTTGCATTGGATAACGAACAAGACACATAAAATGAAATATTTTTTTTTTCTCAAATAGGACACATAATATGAGATGGAGGGAGTATTCAATTTCCGTCAACAACATATTATTAATTATTAAAACACTATCGTTAAAAATACTATCAAACATGTATTACAATATTTTATTATCTTCAATAATTTATTTTCCTACTAATTAAAAATATATATGAAAATATGGATAATAAAACAAAAAATATTAAAACAATACATCCGTGCATGCACACGAGTAATAAGCTATAAAGTAAAAAATTGCACAAAATTTGGAAAACACATACAATATAGAAATTTTGTATAAAAATCGGAAAAAGGTCTACATGATTAGATAAATTTCACTTTTTCTATTAAATAAAAGTTAAAAAAAAACAATTTTTATGTGATGTTTCTATGTATACGTATATATTTTAAAGTAATAATTTAAAGCAACCGTGCATCGCACGGGTTATCGGCTAGTATATAATAAGCGTAAGAGGGATCTTATCCATAAATTTGGTTTAGTCACTTTGTTTGGTCACTGTACCGCCAAAATAATCTCAACCGTCGAGTATAATAATTTTAAAAATAGACGATCAAAATTATATCATATTAAAAAGAAAATTATAATCTGAACAGGATATAATTAAAAAGGTTGCATTAAAATTGAATTTTAAAAAGAAGTTATAATCTGAAAAGGATATAAAAGATTGTATTAGAACTGAATTTTATTTATTTATTTATTAATATTAAAAAGGTTCATATTTACTATTTAGGCTCTTTCTTGAGATATAGAAATCAGATTTAGATGATTTTACAGTCCACGCGAAACTCATAAAATTATCTTTAATTTAGTGATGATTTAACAATTATTATCCAAATGAAAACACTCAGAATCTCAAGAGAAAATGTTGGGATTTATGGGTGATAGCATAGAGACAACTTAACTATATTTCCCTGTACTTAGTTTTTACTAAGTTGAACATACTATCACAACCACAGTATGTTCTTGTAATCGAATAATTGCTGTCATGTAATAATTGTATGCTTTGTGAGAAGTTCATACATTTGTTCAAGCCTCAAGGAATACATCCAGAAGACAACAAGAATAAAAGTTACTGTCACACTCCTGACAGTAATGTTATAAGAATGTTGCAAGTCACGACAAAGGCTACATTCGACAACAACATTGACTGAAGCATGGGACAGTAACATTCTCACACTTGACAGCAAGTCTGGAGTTCCGAAAGCAACATTGGCGGGAGCTCGTACTGTCAACTACTGAATATTCCTTTGATAGCAGACTCAGCGGTTATGGTTACTATCACACTGAATTATTTGGCTTGAGTACTTTTCTCAGTCAAAGCCCGTGACAGGCTACATGTTCAAGAAACAGATTTGCTGCAACACTCTATAGATTATAGCAGACCTGCAAAGACTACGACAGGAGCTCGAGATCAGATTCACAAGACAAGGCTGGTCAATTCAAAGAGTATGATATATCCACATCTACTAGAATTGTATTAGCTAGAAATAGAAAGAATCTAGGTTGCTTTACTTATAAGGTTTATCCTGTCTGTATAGCAATTTAGGAAAGTCACATGGGTGTGCAAATTGTAATTAGCTGCCACTTGAAAATGATAGCAGCTCAACACCCCATGCGACAAAGACAACAGAGTATCTTAGTCTACTTAAATACACATCTCAATTCTTTCAAAGGTAAGCACATTCACGAGAAACAACTTGTATCTCTCGAGACAAGGAAGCTGGAGAAACTTTTCTCTAGGTTGTAGCAACACTTCACACAAGATAAATAAAACATTTGTTTTGTGAGAAATCTCGATCCACTTGTGTTTGCATATCTCAACTGATAACTCTTAATATTTATTGTCATTGTTTTAAAGATTGAATTTTATCAGTATTGCATTCAACCCCCCCTTCTGCAATACTCCGGGACCAACAACTGGTATCAGAGCAACCAGGTTGATATACAAATTTGAAGTTCATGACGAGTGTTAAGAAGTCAAGTGGTATCAAGATTCCAGTCTTTGATAAAGAGAACTACAATTTCTGGAAAAGAAAGATTTTGTTATTTATCAAAGCCGCCCATCCACTGTACATGAGAATCCTTGAGAACGGCCCCTTCATACCTCAGAAAGAAGTAGCTGCTGCTACTGTAAATGACGAAGTCATTCCAGCCCACTGGGTTGCAAAGAGGCCTTCAGAATACACAGAGACCGAAAAGGAGAAAGTGGCCTCGGATGACTACTTACAACTTATCTTACTCGACTCTCTCACTTTAGACAAAGCCATGTGTGCTAATGTCATGGGATGTTCATCTGCAAAGGAGATGTAGAGTAAGATAGAGCTGTTGTGTGAAGGAAGTGAAGAGGTTCAATAAAATCAAAGGCAAATCCTTGTATCACAATATGAAGCTTTTATGGCCAATCCGGGCGAAGAACGTACACACATGTTTGAAAGGTTCAGTAAGCTAATTGCTGAGTTGCAAATTCATGGAAAGTTCTATGATAGAAAGGAGATTAACATCAAATTTCTGCTCACTCTCCCTGAGCATCTTGAGCACAAAGTCACAGCCATACGAGAAGGAAAAAAATTGAGTGATGTTTCTTTAGAAACTCTGTATGGTGTGCTCAAATCATATGAACATGAACTCTTTCAAAAGAGGGCTATTCAAACTGGAACCAAAGGAAAGATAAAAAACATGTCACGAGCCCTTGTAGCTCATGAACCACAAGTAGCTTGTCCAAGTGAACCCTCACAAAGTTCACAACCAACACAAGTGTCATCCTTGAAGATTGAAGAGGTGTTGGACGATGACGAGGAGAATGTGGTTTTGCAGCTAAAAGATGTTGAAGATGAAGACTTCTACACAGTAGAAGAGATTGAAAGCATGGATAATCCAACCATGGCTTATACGGCTAAGAGATTCAAGAATATCAATTTCAGAAGGGACAAGTCATAAAAGCCACAGGGTCAATCTTCTAAATTCAACAAGGGAAGTTTTTCAAAAGCCACTGGTGGTGCCACAAGAGGTGGATACAAGACAGGGTTGGTGGATAGGTCGAAGTTCAGGTGTTACAACTGCAATGAGCTAGGTCATTTTGCTACTGAGTGCAGAAGATCGAAACAGGATCAAGGAAAAGGATCTGGAAATCAGTTTAAGAGGAATCAAGGTAAAGCCTATGTGGCTGAATGAAAAGCTAGGATGATTCTGAAGACGATGAAGAGGAAGAATTTGTAAACTTGGCCCTCATGGCTAAATCTAATGATGAAGCTTCTAGTTCCTCAACTCAGGTACCATCTCTAGTTTTACTTGATATGTCTAAAACTGAGTATAAGCATACCATTGAAGACTTAAGTGTTGAGATGTTTAACATTCATGTTAGTTTATCTGCTGCTGTTAGCACAAAATCACGCAAGTGCACGTGGTCATAAGTAATATAATTAAAGTTCGTTCCGCAAAGATCTGGTTAAGTTTTATTCAGAAAATATGCCTATGCAACAATGTATGGTTTTAATTCACTGCTAAGACAATTAACAAGAATGGAGTTTTAATTATCTAAATTAACTAGAATTTAAATTATTATTAAACTAAGAACAATTAACTAATGTGAATTAAATCTGGATTACTTATATGAGATAAAATATGGAATCCTAGTTTCATCATCTACTTCACTTAGAGTTGCAACCTTTAATTAAAACATGCGATGGTTTTTATATCTGATCGAATAACACGAAGCAAGTAAAAGTTACCTCTCGGTATACTAGCACCAATCTACGCATACATCCACAAAAGAGATAGAAGATGAATAGGCACCTATTATGTTTAGACCCTATATCTCTATAGAATTTGAAAACATAAAATTTTAAGCACAAGTTATTCACTTAGATCACATAGGGTAGCATATTATCTATAATCATGCCACAAATCATGATGTTAGAACATCAACCTATCATATGCTAGCATGGCAAGTTCTAAATCTCAAGATTCACTCTCGTTTAGCAAGAGATTAACAATTCAATTTAGATGTTAGCTACGCATCCAAAAGCATTAAGATTAACCATACGAGGATGTCAAGAATTCACCACACATAAATCTTTAAGGCATGCAAACTACTAAGCTACATAGATAAACCTTTCATCACCATGGGATTTGATGAAAACATGGTAAATAACAAGATATTAATAAAAAATAATGATATTAATAAACAAGAGTTTGAGAAAACAAATCTTGAACAAAAGATGAAGTAGATCTAGATCCGTTTCTTGTCACGAGCGTTGAATCCTTCTCTCCTTTTCTCCTTTGCAACACTAAGCTATGATATGTAATTGTATGTTGTGATGATAATTATACAATTTACAAGGGTTGGATATGTTTATATAGGCTCTAGACATCTTGCCCAGCAAGAAATACCAAATCAGAATTATAATAGAAGTACGTTTCCTAAACTGATTCTGTTTTAAAGGAAAATTCGTAGCTGTATTTTCTTCATTAATTCTGGAACGTTCCAGCTGTAATTGGACCTCTGGACCACTTTAGAATGATAGATAATCTCGTTATCTTCGCGTGGACAGTAAGATCATCCAAAACTGACTTCTAGAACTCAAGATATGGCCAAAATTGTAAAAAGGGCAAAACTGGAAAATTTCCCCGCACGCGCGCCGCGCTGGGAGCGCGGATGGGGCTGAGAGCATGGCTCCAATCTACTAAAAACGGCGCTGAGAGCATGGATGGGGCTCTCGGCTCGGCCCCGATCTGCGAAAATTGATTTTTCTTCGATTTTTAAGCCTTTTCTTCCCGTTCCTTTTGCATAAGCTTCCGTCTTTCATCCTTAATGACTTGTATACTTCTTGGTAGTTGACATTAGCCTCCATTCTTCATTCCATATCATCAATCAACTCCAAAAAAATGACGGAAACTACACCTTTTATCGACATTTCTTCAACCCTGCACAATTAAACAAAACACATCAAAACTACCACAAACTTGAGGCCAAAGCAATCAATTTAAGCCGATTTGGAATGTTCCAAATGGATATAAAATCCATTTATCACACCCCCAAACTTAAACCGATACTTGTCCTCAAGCATAAACAATTACAAGCTATCTAACTAACTAGTACCACTTCCGTAGGTGATCACGGTTGCATTTGGTATATGCAACAAGCCCTTTAAACCCCTAGGCAGCCCTAGTGGACGACTAAGGTCTCGTGAGGGCCTATAGCGAATGTACCCACAAAATCCATTTAACCTAATGCAATGCAATGCATGAATGCAACTAATATGAAAATTGCAAGATCCCCTTCAAACTCACCAAAACCAACTAACAAGCAAATATCTCAAAGAATGCAACAAATCCAAGCAGAACTCGACTAAGTCCCCGTATACTAACAGTACATGAACAGAAACGTGCGTGTGTGCAATGCTCACCAGAAATACTCCCAAAATTAGGTCAAAAATCATACATGCTTTCCGTCAAGACAATCACAGGTTTATAATCAGAATAGATTGTAGATACTTCATAACCTAGGAACACCTCCACCCTTATCCAAGGTAGACAGAAACTCATGCTTTATTACTATGACACATAATACTATATACAATACGCATGCTTATTTAACCGTGCAATGAATGAGACCCCAAAAGGCTTATACAATAATACCCATGTAGCGAGTGTTAGGTCAGCAATCCCAAACCACAAGGCTTTAGGTTACTAGGACTAAGTCCCCTCAGACTTAATTACTCGAGTATTAAAGAGCTCACTCTGGTTAATTTTGCATATAAACAATTAAAAAATTTGACTTTTTTTTTCTTTCTTTCTGATTTTTTTTTTTTGAAATCTGGAATGAGCCTTTCTCATTTCCAACCCTAGACTACTCATATAAATATGAGCCGGCTACTAGCCATTTGACACCTAGCCATTATTGACAATTATTTACAATTAGCATGAAATTCCTGTTTTCCCCCAAACTTAGATTTTAGTGTTCCTACGCTATAAAGGGAATAACGAAAATTCTAAATATAAACAAGTGATTAAATCTCAAAACATCCAACAGGCATGACCCTAACCTAGCCCAAAAGCACCCCAATGAGACTGTGTAATTAATTTTGTTCCCGTAACATGCAAGTAAATTTCATAGAAACTATAAATCAGCCCTCTACTCATCATCATCACACCTAGAAACTATAAATCAACCATCTACTCATCATCATCACACCAAAATCAACATCCACCTATCAATCAGAATCAGCTCGTCCTAAGGAATCATGAAAAATGCATGCCATGAAAATGCAACTAAAATGAACTCACATGGTAAAACAAACAAAAATAACATAATGTCCTATATGAAACAAACATAAATAATACGAACAAATGTATGCATGAATTACGACTAATATGCAAAGCATGATATCCTACATGAACACAATGAGACACTAATACTACATATACAATACTCATCCCCAAACGATCCCCAAACTTAAAATATTCAATGTCCCTATTGAATGGAAGGTAATACAAGGGATAGTAGAAAACATACCTAATTGTCCAAACACATGGGTTGCCTCCCACGAAGCGCTATCGTTAACGTCATTTAGCCGGACACATATGATGCAAATCATGGTGGCTCGAAGATTGCATTCGACTTGTCCTTAGCAGAAGGACCATTCACCCACTATTTGACAACCTTCTTGTTATCTTCCCACATCTTTTCTAAATCAAACTTCACTTTGCCTCTTCCTCCAATCGACTTTTTCTTTTTCTTCTTCACACCTCTAGGGTGCTTATGCTTCACAGTTGATTGATAAGAACACTCTTCTACCTCATCATCCATGATCCACCTTCTTAACACATTATCTTGACCCTCTTCAAAAATTACTAACTCATCATTCAAAAGGACGTACCTAGCTCAAATGGGATGGAAGTTTTCCAAGCTTGACATTCGAGAGATCTCGTATTGAAGAACTGTCAATGGACTCACTGACGTGATGTTCTAGCATGTGCGTGTCCGACTTTTCACTCAACAACTGATCCAACTTTTTCTCTGACCCGTATCAACCGTTTCCACACTGAAACACTCTTCATCCTCTGTCGGAAATTTCATGGCCTTGAACACATTAAAGGTGACATTCTGATCTTGCACCCTCATTGTAAGCTCTCCTTTTTGCACATCGATCAAAGTACGACCCGTAGCTAGAACAGGCCTTCCCAAGATTATGGGAATCTTCTTGTCTTCTTCGAAATCCAAGATAACAAAATCAGCTGGGAAGATGAACTTATCAACTTTTACCAGAACATCCTCTACTATACCCCTCGGATAAGTGATCGACCTATCAGCCAACTGCAAAGAGATATTAGTTGGCTTCGGCTCCGATAGACCAAGTTGCTTGAAAACAGACAAGGGCATGAGATTAATACTAGCTCCCAAATCACATAAGCATTTGCCAAAAGATAACTTCCCAATGGTACATGGAATTGTAAAGCTTCCTGGATCCTTAAGTTTAGGAGGCAATTTCTGTTGCAGAACGACACTACACTCCTCAGTCAAAGCCACTGTTTCAAATTCTTCCAACCTTCTCTTTCGTGACAAAATATCATTCATGAACTTTGCATATCTCGGCATCTGCTCCAACGCTTCAACAAAAGGAATATTAATAGACAGTTTCTTGAAGACATCCATAAATTTTTGAAACTGTTTCTCTTGACTTTTCTGTAAACGTCCAGGATATGGCGGAGGTGGATAAATCTGATTATTCTTTGAAGATTGCTCCGGAGTAGACTTTTCAACAGGTTTCTTGCTCTTCTCACCATTAAGCTGATCAGCCACTAAATCAGATTTCTCAATTACTGGCACTGTAGATTTTTCAACCAGCTGATTCTGAACATCTTCATCTTCTTCAACTACTGATTTAGGGCCTGTTGTAACCTTTCCCGATCTCAAAGTCACTGCATTAACCTGTTCTTTGTTCCCCCTCCTACCTGGATTGACCTCCGTATCACTAGGAAGAGTTCCTTGTGGCCTACTAAATAAAGCACTTGCAATCTGTCCCACCTGACTCTCCAAGATCTTTTGAGAAGCTTGCAGATTCTTCACCATCATCCTCAAATCATCCATCTCTGATTTTTCATTAGAAGTTTGCCCCGCATGAGCCTGGGGCTGTTGCTGTTGAAATCCCGGAGGTTGGTATGGTGCCCTTGAAGCATAAGGCTGTTGATAGCCTTGATTGAATGGCTTTGCTTGTTGTCCCTGAAACTGCTGCTGATAAGTTTGTTGAGCTCCTTGATTGTTGCTCCAGCTAAAATTGGGATGATTCATGTTGCTAGGATGATAAGTAGCTGGAACTGGTACAGCAGGTCTCTGGAAATTACTCACAAACTGTGCTGATTCAGAAGAGATAGCACACTGATTCGTCTCATGTGCGCCCGCACATAACTCACAAACACTAGCCACCTGCTATACTCCATAATTTGCTAGAGAATCCACCTTCATAGTCAAAGCCTTCAACTGAGCTGCAATAGCTGAAGCTGTATCCACTTCAAACATACCTGCTACCTTGCCTTGAGAAAGCCTCTGGGTTGGATTCTGATATTCATTAGCAGCCATCGTCTCAATTAATTCATAAGCTTCATCATAGCTCTTAGCCCATAGAGCTCCTCCTGATGCTGCATCTAGCATAGGTCTAGATTGTGCTCCCAACCCATTATAAAAACTATTGATCACCATCCAGTCAGGCATGCCAT
This sequence comes from Kitagawia praeruptora, assembly GCA_037693485.1. NCBI lineage: Eukaryota > Viridiplantae > Streptophyta > Magnoliopsida > Apiales > Apiaceae > Kitagawia > Kitagawia praeruptora. The sequence goes on along the minus strand of CM075354.1, from coordinate 5,977,468 downwards.
GATGTGGACACCTACGAAGCATCTCCTTGTATCGCTCCCAAGCCTCACACAACGACTCTCCAGATTGCTGCTGAAACTGAGTTAGCTGGTTCCTTATTGCTGTAGTTTTCGCCATAGGGAAGAATTTAGTGAGAAACTTCTGAGCAAGATCCTCCCATGTAGTAATGGAACCAGGTGGTAGAGAGTGTAACCAGCCCTTGGCCTTATCCTTCAAAGAGAATGGAAAAAGCCTCAACTTGATAGCATCATCCGAAACACCATTGAACTTGAAAGTATCACAGATCTCGATAAAGTCCCGAATATGCATGTTAGGATCCTCCGTAGAAGCACCCCCAAACTGAACCGAATTCTGTTGCATCTGAATAGTGCCCGGCTTGATCTCGAAGTTATTAGCCGTGATGGCCGGCCTGATAATACTTGACTGGATATCATTAATCTTCGGCTGAGAATACTCCTTCAAAGCCTTAACTGCTGCTGCTGCGTCACCCATCTCTATAGTAGTCTCAAGTTCCTCTTCTTTATTATCCACTATAAGATCGTCTTCCGCCAGTTCTTCCAAACGAGCTTCTAAGCGTGTTCGCATACAAACTTAAGTACCTGAAACCCACGAATCAAACAAACTAAGTAAGAATCCGAGTCAGTGAACGCTAACGACCACTGATGACAAGCACATAAACTAAAATAAAAACACCGATGATCCCCGGCAGCGGCGCCAAAAAACTTGTTAGCACAAAATCACGCAAGTGCACGTGGTCACAAGTAATATAATTAAAGTTCGTTCCGCAGAGATCTGGTTAAGTTTTATTCAGAAAATATGCCTATGCAACAATGTATGGTTTTAATTCACTGCTAAGACAATTAACAAGAATGGAGTTTTAATTATCTAAATTAACTAGAATTCAAATTTTTATTAAACTAAGAACAATTAACTAATGTGAATTAAATCTGGATTACTTATATGAGATAAAACATGGAATCCTAGTTTCATCATCTACTTCACTTAGAGTTGCAACCTTTAATTAAAACATGCGATGGTTTTGATATCTGATCGAATAACACGAAACAAGTAAAAGTTACCTCTCGGTATACTAGCATCAATCTACGCATACATCCACAAAAGAGATAGAAGATGAATAGGCACCTATTATGTTTAGACCCTATATCTCTATAGAATTTGAAAACATAAAGGTTTAAGCACAAGTTATTCACTTAGATCACATAGGGTAGCATATGATCCCTAATCATGCCACAAATCATGATGTTAGAACATCAACCTATCCTATGCTAGCATGGCAAGTTCTAAATCTCAAGATCCACTCTCGTTTAGCAAGAGATTAACAATTCAATTTAGATGTTAGCTACGCATCCAAAAGCATTAATATTAACCATACGAGGATGTCAAGAATTCACCACACATAAATCTTTAAGGCATGCAAACTACTAAGCTACATAGATAAATCCACTAGGATCCCATGACAACGATTAGTTCATAATTAAACCTTTCGTCACCATGGGATTTGATGAAAACATGGTAAATAACAAGATATTAATAAAAAATAATTATATTAATAAACAAGAGTTTGAGAAAACAAATCTAGAACAAAAGATGAAGTAGATCTAGATCCGTTGCTTGTCACGATCGTTGAATCCTTCTCTCCTTTGCAACACTAAGCTATGATATGTAATTGTATGTTGTGATGATAATTATACAATTTACAAGGGTTGGATGTGTTTATATAGGCTCTAGACATCTTGCCCAGCAAGAAATACCAAATCAGAATTATAATAGAAGTACGTTTCCTAAACTGATTCTGTTTTAAAGGAAAATTCGCAGCTGTCTTTCTTCATTAATTCTGGAACGGTCCAGCTGTAATTGGACCTCTGGACCACTTTAGAATGATAGAGAATCTCGTTATCTTCGCGTGGACAGTAAGATCGTCCAAAACTGACTTCTAGAACTCAAGATATGACCAAAATCGTAAAAAGGGCAAAACTGGAAAATTTCCCCGCACGCGCGCCGCGCTGGGAGCGCGGATGGGGCTGAGAGCATGGCTCCAATCTGCTAAAAATGGCGCTGAGAGCGCGGATGGGGCTCTCGGCTCGGCCCCGATCTGCGAAAATTGATTTTTCTTCGATTTTTAAGCCTTTTCTTCCCGTTCCTTTTGCATAAGCTTCCGCCTTTCATCCTTAATGACTTGTATACTTCTTGGTAGTTGACATTAGCCTCCATTCTTCATTCCATATCATCAATCAACTCCAAAAAAATGACGGAAACTACACCTTTAATCGACATTTCTTCAACCCTGCACAATTAAACAAAACACATCAAAACTACCACAAACTTGAGGCCAAAGCAATCAATTTAAGCCGATTTGGAATGTTCCAAATGGATATAAAATCCATTTATCAGCTGCTCACGAAGAAATTGTTAACTTAACTAAACAGAATGAAACTCTCAAATCTGAAAATGAAATGTTTTTGCTTAGAACTATTCCACTAGATTCATTAGCTCAAGAGAATACAAGATTGAAAAATGATATTGTCTGTGCTAAGGAAATATAAGAATTCCTTAAGAACCAAATTGCATAAAATGAGTTTAAATTCAAAGCATTTAGAAACTCTTCTAAGTTACTCCAGGAATATCATGATAATCACACTGAGAATCAAAAGGTAGGTATAGGCTTCGAGCATGGTAGGATGCATGGAAAGGCAATTGTTCTTGATGATTGTGATGTTGTCAAACCTCATATTCTCAAAAGAGTTTACAAATCGATTTTCAAAAATCTTCAAGCTGATTTTGATAAAACATCCTTGTTCATCAAACAAGAGCTTCTTGATGAGAATGAGTGCATTGACATCATACTAGGCGAAGGGAAAGATAATGTCAAGTCTCCCGTGACAGAAACTTTGCCAAGCAATCAGACAGAATGTTCTAAAGTAGCTATCAACAAGGATATGACAGAAACTTCAAAAGATACTGTCAGAGAGAACCCCAGACAGCAACTTTCAAACCTGCTGTCAAGACAGAGGGAAATAAAGGTACTGTCAAAGGTAGCTCGACAGCAACTTCAGAACATACTGTCAAGGCAAGTGTCTACAAGCCTAAGAATAGGAATGGAAAGTTAGGAATCGACAAGAAAATGGCTATACTTATGTTAAAGACGCCCCAAGGAAGCTTTGCAATAATTGTGGCTCATCTCAACATTTAACATTTGTTTGTAAGAAACTCAACAAAGACAAGGTTAATGCGACCAATATTAGTGGTAACTTACATAGAACCCCCATTATGCAAAGAGAAATGGACGTCTGTAATAACATTGACTCTATGCCATGCAAGATTGTTGTTATGAGTACTTGTTTTAATCTGCCTATTCTATCTACTGAAAGATATTCCTATATGGAAACTGCTGAGACTTCTACGCCTGCCAATGTTGGTTAAAAGGAAGCATCCACTAAGAGAAAGACCAAGTCTAACTCTAAGCGATAGAATGTATATTTATATATATTTTACATGATTATATTCCTTATATTTATTGTATTTTGCATTTAATTGGATTTTTATTTAATAGATTTTAATGTTTTATTGTAGGAAGCAAGGAAATTCTAAACTTGGAAGGATTGGAGAATAAAGAGCTTAATTTGGAGATGTATTAGAAGGAAATTCGGATTTATTGGGCTGCACGCACGTACTTCATTGTTTTGGCCATATCTCGAGTTATAGAAGTCAGAATTGGACGATTCAACAGCCCACACGAAGATAATTAAATTATCTATCATTATAAGATGGTCCAGATATCATATTACAATTAGAGAGGCCCAGAATTACTGGAGAAGAGTCAACTATGAATTTTCCTTGGAAATCTATTTCGTTTAGGAAACGTACTTGTAAAATATTTTTATTAGAGACATATAAAAGATTAGATATTATAATTATTAGAGATAGAGACGTACGTATAGAGAGACAGAGGGAGGAGAGTGAGACTTTTATTTTTCTTCTTGTGCAAAGATTAAAGATTGGAGGTTTGCTTCTCTATTCTCAATAACAGATTAAGTATGTGTTCTTATTATATTATGTGTTTTGCTAGTTTAATGACTAGTGAGTAGATCTCTAATCTAGGGTTAAGTTGAACCCTAGTTATGATTGATGTATGATTTTCCCCAATTTCCCCCAAATTGATTATGTTATATGCTCTTTCTTATTGAGTTGTGTTTAATTAACAATTACAAGTCAGACGTGATTATGTGTATTGTTTGAACCAATATCTATTTATCAACGAAAGTTAGATTTAGATGGTTGTGATTTATCCAATTATGACATGAACTTCTCCATGAAAATAGGTAGAACGGATTGTTAGGAAGTTAGGATGCTGTGTTTAATGTCTCTGAATTGCATGATGCCATGAAAATAGGCTTGATTGTAAGTTAGAGAAGCATTTAATACTCGGGAGAGATTATTGGTATTTATAGGGTGCATCTTTCCTCTTGAGTAGTACATGATTAATTGGGGTGGGAAATCGTAATTGCATTGATTCATGCTAGTGGGGATACTTAATTCTAGATGTTTTTAGTTAATTGATAAATACAACATTCTTGCCTTAGTAATATTAGTTTAAAAATCTCTCAAAATTTATTGTGTTACTTGCTTAGTTGAATCGAGTCAAGAATAAGTGGTGATTGATACATTTGTCTCTGTGGGATCGACTCTGACTTAACGTACTACATAGTTAGAAGGATTTGTTAGATTTATTATTTGATAGGTACGCGACAGCCTTGTCAAATTTTTGGCACCGTTGCCGGGGACAAAGCAGTGTTAGATTAGTTAATTTTTGAGTTAATTTAGCTAAGTATTTTAGTTGTGTTGCTTCGGCTATTATTCTCTTGTTATTTGATCCTTGTTTCTAGTTCTATTGTTGCATGCACACTCGAAGTTCAGGTACCGAGGATTTATTTGCTCTTGATCCTGAAATTGAAGCTACAGCAAGAAGACAAAAAGGCGAGCGAAGAAAAAATAAGGACAAGGAAGTTATGGGTGAAACAAAAGTTAAAGCTCTCAGGGAGCATGGTATGCCAGATACTACAGGCGTACTCTCCAGTATTGTCAGACCAACAGTCACAGCTACACACTTTGAACTCAAGCCTCAGTTCATCCAATTCATCTCTAATGTTTCTTTCGCAGGATTGTCCACTGAAAATCCTATCGATCATCTTGAGAGTTTTCTGGAAAAGTGTGATACAATAAAGCTGACCAATGTTAGTGATGATGCTATAAAGCTGCGCTTATTTCCATTCTCTCTTCGAGATGCAGCAAAAGATTGGTTGAAAGATGAAGGACCAAACACATTCACTACTTGGGATAGTCTTGCAAAGGCGTTTCTACTAAAATTCTTCAGTCAGAAGAAGACTTCAAAGCTCAGGAATGAAATATCTAATTTTCTTCAAGAAGATGACGAGTCACTTCATGATGCTTGGAGAAAATCTAAGCGACTTCAAAGACAACGCCCTCACCATGGAATTCTTGACTGGTTGTTGATCCAAACATTCTATAATGGGTTGACACAAGAGTTCCGAAACTTTGTTGATGCATCTTCTGGTGGATCTATTATGAAGAAGAGTATTGAGGATGCAAAAGATTTGTTAGACGAGATGGCATCTAATGATAATTATCCATACAGTGATCGAAATCATCCTAAGAAGGGTGGTAAGTATGATGTTGATGCTCTAACCATGTTGAATACTACTATACAGGCAATGGTTAAGAAGATTGAGCAATTGGATTCCAGAAGTACTTCATCCACGGTTGCCTCATGTGAGATATTTGGTGTAGTTGGACACACTAAACATGCTTGTCAGTACAATCCCTTTGGAATGGCAGTGGAACAAGCAAATGCTCTTTACAACCAAAATCAAAGGCCACAATATAATCCTTACTCCAACACGTACAATCCAGGTTGGAGAGATCATCCTAATTTCTTCTACAGGAATAACCAAGCTCAACCTCCACAAAATAACTTTTTTCAGCCGCCAGGTTTTCAACTAGCTCAACCACAAAAATCTAACTTGGAGAATCTTTTAGAAGGATTTATCTCTACACAAGTAAAAAAGAATGAGGACTTTGACTCAAGTATCAATGAGATAAAGGCTCACAACAAGTTGATGGAAAATACAATCACTCAAATTGCTCAACAGTTTAATCAACTTAACAAGTCTTCAGGTCAACTTCCTGGTCAAACTGAACAACCACATAGAGCTCATGTCAATGCTATAACTTTAAGAAGTGGCAAGGAATTGCAAGGGTTAGAGATGAAGATGAGTAATGATAATTTGAACGATGGAAACGGGGAGAAAATTCAATCTGAAAATGTGGTTGTACAAGAAGTGATAGAAGAAATTAAGGAACCCATTGTTGCTCCGATTAGACCTTATGTACCACTTGTTCCTTTTCCTCAAAGGTTGGTGCAAGCTAGGCTTGGTGAAAAGTTTTTGAAGTTTATGGATATCTTGAAAAAGCTAGAGCTTAATATTCCTTTTCTAGATGCTATCAATGAGATGCCTTCTTACGGGAAGTTTCTTAGGGAATTATTGTTAAACAAACGAAAGATTGAAGAAAGTTCTTCTATCTCATTAACAGAGGAGTGCACTGCCATCTTGCAAAACAATATTCCTAAAAAGCTAGCCGATCCATGTAGCTACTCTATTTATGTGAAACTTGGGAATTTGGAGATCAAGAGAGCATTATGTGATCTTGGGCAAGTGTAAGTCTTATGCCCTTATCGATTTGTAACAAGCTTCAGATGGGTGAACTAAAATCCACACGTATATCTCTACAATTGGCAGATAGAAGTGTGAAATATCCTCTTGGTGTACTTGAAGATGTCCCTGTTAAGGTAGGAAAGTTTTTTATTCAATGTGATTTTGTTGTCATGAAGATGGAGGAAGATGCACAAAATTCTATTATTCTTGAGAGACCTTTCTTAGCTACAGCTGGTGCGAAAGTTGATATGATGCAAGGAAAAATTTCTTTCGAAGTTGGAGATGAGAAGATGGAATTTAAATTTTCCAACTCTTTGAATAGTCCTTCTAAGAAGGAAAGAGATCTTGAAAAGAATAATGATACAGTTCTTATGGTGAAGACCTTGTGTGGAGATCAAGATATGAAGGCTGGTAATTACCTCTCAACGCCTCCTGCAATTTTGGTGAGAGGTCTACATGTCATTAGTGTTGATTTGAAGCCTTCAACAATGAAATCAATTGGTGAAATTCAGTTTGGTGGATTATCTGTTGAAGATCCTGATGCTCATATTTAAAACTTATTGAAGATTTGTGATTCTATCAATTGTGATGGAGTTTCTGATGAGGTCATTCGACTTCGACTATTCCCTTTTTTCTTAAGGGATGGAGCTAAAAATTGGTTATTTTCATTACCTTCAAATTCCATTACTACATGGGAAGACTTACTTATTAAGTTTCTTAATAAGTTTGTCTCGCGAGAGGAAACGTCAAAGTTAGTTGTTGCAATCTTAAAGTTTACTCGGCATAGGAAAAGAACATTGATGGACACGACTGTTGATAACACTTATAAACTTTTATGGGATGTTATGAGGGAATATGTTGAAGAGAAAGTGGTTGCTCCACTTTTGATGCATTCACCAGGTTGATTTATAATGAGGTCAAGCTAATGACCTTGAAAAAAGCGCTTCTTGGGAGGTAACCCAAGGTATTTGTTTGTAAGTATTATGTATTATTCTATAATATTTTTGTATTTTTTTTGGAGCTAATATTATTTTTTTATTACTCCCATCCCACAAGGTGCCTTGATGATTTTGTGTGAAGTGTTTCAGGAATAAAATTGATTTGAAAAATTATGATGTGGAATTAATCCGAAAAAAAAACAGTGAAAAAAAAAGGGTGTGGAATTTAGTTAAGAGCAGTGATAAGAATTTGGTGGTGCGAAGATTATACCCACCGTGCGAAAACATCTGTTTTACGCACACCGTGCTGTGCTAAATCGTCCCGCAGGATGAAAATTCCTGTCCATGATCAAGTCTGGCGCCCTGCAGTGCGTGGAATATTATCTACGGTGCAGAAGTTTCTACTGACGAAACAATATTCAATTGTTTGTCTCTTGCCTGTGGTGCGCTCGCCTCAACCTGCAGTGCACATCTGTCTGTTAGGGGAGAACACGGATCGGATCGGATCGGGTTTATGGTAAAACCTAAACCGAAACTCTTCGGGTTTTAAAATCAAAAACCGAAACTGAAACCGACGGTTCGGTTTCGGATTCAAAATTGTCGGATCGGTTGCAATCGGTTCGGTTTTGGTTTTAAAACCGTCTCAAATAAAAATGATAAAACCGACATAACTTACTTAAATGAAAAGTACGTAAAAGTTAAAATTACGACCATGAAACTTTTGCATACTTGAAACATGCAGAATTTTAAAAATTAATTACTAAAATCTTAGATACAATTTTAGAAATAAAAGAGTTGCAGAATACAAAAGCTTTCCCAAGTGGTAGACTAATGGCCATGATCTAGGATTTAAATGAGATCAACATCAAAATAGATATAGGGAAATTCACACTTACTGGGTAACCTTTCATCCATTTTCATCTCTAAATTACCAAAATAAACACTGTCCAAACTACAGGTAGCAACACCCTAAAAGATTAAAAGCAAAATGTAGACAAACAACACCACAGGAAAAAAAAGTACCAAGAAAGCTCATTAGCTTATATTCATATCAGCTTCGAATAGAAGCTCTGTTCTATAATTTACAGTGCCTCACTCAACTTAACAATTACATGTTGGGAATTGGCATGCATTAAGGCACCAAGAGCATAATTTTCAAAACTGGGAAAAATATCAGTTTAATGACAGATTTGGTAAGATTTATGAAAGAACCTTACCCAAAAAATATGCCCAAAAAATATGTTTATTTATTAAATATAAATATAAATATATAAATATATATAAATATTATTTATTATTTATTTATTTAATAATCGATTCGGGTTCGGGTTTTTTCGGATCGGTTTTAACCTATAACCGGAACCGCAACCGTTAAAATCGGATCAATTTTTAGATTTCGGTTTCGGATCGATTTTTAACGGTTTCGATTTTTTTCGGTTCAATTTTCATCAGTTTCGGTTTCTGATTCGATTTTTTGCTCACCCCTACCTCTGTTACCTAATTCTAATTGGAAGAATTTCACTAAGTCATTCACTCCATCATGCTTCATGCTTTCGGGCCAACAATTCAGCCCGCATTTAATTATGGCCCAATCTGTTTCGGCCTATTAATTCTTGCTTCTGCATGCATGGCGCCATCACAGCTTCCACCTCGCCAAGTCAGCACGCCACCTGCTCCCTAGGTCAGCAGTCACCGTCAAGTAGTCGCCATGTCAGGCTTGTCAGCTGCAGGTTGGCTGTCTTTAGCAAAAATATTTAGAAAATATTTGAGGGCCAAGGATTTGAACCCCAGACCTTGGGATCCATTAGCAAGGCTATTTGCACCTGCCAACCAGTTGAGATACTACAATTTTGTTGTTGGAATATGGACTACGATTGCTATATAATGGAGTTAGGCCTGGAATTTCAGCACTTAAGACCTCATTTCACAATTTTTTTTTTCCGACGGCACTTCGTGCATATGCACTAGGTAGAGCCGGTAATTTCGTACACGATACGAAAACGACACGTAAATTATGGGGTTGGGTTGACCTTTGTGGTACACGAACACAAAAGTACACGAACACGAAATTACACGGATGAATTTAGTGTCGGTTTTGGGTTTACCCTTGGGTACACGACACGAAACGAAAATACACGAAATAAATAAATATTTAAATAATTTCATTAAAATTATATGAATACATATTTTTAAATGATATTTTATATATAATTTTACATAAGATAAATACAAAATAGTTTCAAATTTTTGTTTCACGAGACTTAAGTACACTTCATTCCTTATGACATATTGACTTAAGACTCGACTAGTAAATAATTAATATTTAAAAAATTTATTTTTATTCAAAAATTACACGAAACACGACACGAAACGTACACGAAATGAAGGTACACGAACACGAAACGAATCCTTAACGGGTCGGTTTTGGATTTAGCATTACGTACACGAAACACGAAAGTACACGACACGAAAGTATACGAAACGAACGAATTGCCAGGTCTGGCACTAGGGGAGTATTTTAACCTTTCTTTGTATATTATTTTTGTATTTGTTTTTATGATCTTTTAGTTATGTATGTATTATATATTTATTCATTGAGGACAGTGAACCCTTTAAGTGTGGGGATACGTTCTTAATGTTTAAAAAAATAAAAAAAATCCAAAAAAATTATATATGATAAAAATCCAGAAAAAAAAAAGAAATTTAAAATTTTTGTATATAATTGTCATGTCAAAAGCATGTTAGCGAAGATAAGTACACATTTTGTAGACTAATTTTGCATGATTAATTCAGAGTGTTGTATCATAGGATAAAAATCATTTGTTGCTTGATAATTCCTTGTGTGTGCTTTCGAAAAGTTAAAAACTTGAGATGCTTCTTAGTCAAATTTAGTGAGTCGAGCATACTTTCACCTTGTGATATTTTGTGCCTAATTAATGATTGATACATTTTATATCAATCGAATTTCTTTGTTGTGTGTTGTTCGTCAATTAGCATTGCTCTAGAACTTGTTTTGATACCTTGTTGAGACTACATGTTGTGTGTGTGTGCATGAAAATGATAAAGGCACTAGGATTAACCTCATTGACCTAAACAGTACCTTGATAAATAATCCATAGTGAACCCCCTTGAGCTTATATTTGTTTCTTTCAATTATCACCACTCTATAATTTTCCAGCCTACTTATTTATTCTTATCTTGATTTACTAGTAGAGCATAGTGATTCAACTTAAGGGCGGGTGAATGTGCAAGTGTGGGGATTTCTTCGTTAAGGTTTGATATTTTGGTTGGAATTATATAATGTGGTTGCTTGATCTTATAAAATAAAAAAAGAAAAAGAAAATTGAAAAGATCGAATGAGAGTCATTGTTCATCGCTTATCGCAATGTGAAAGTGGGGAAGTACATAATGATGTGCTTATGGGTTTAATGCTTGTGAAAGTTTAATTATCTTTTACAAGATCTACTATTCATGTTGAGTGCTACAATTAAAAGTGAACATAATGCTCTATTAGTTTATCAAGCTTAGCCACTTGTGAGCCTATTTCTTTGATATCCCACCCCATACCTAAGCCCCATTACAACCTTTAATGAAGACCAATTTTGATTTGTGCATGCACATATACGAAGTAGTGGAGATTTGGTAGACAACCAAGCATATGGTAGCACATGCATATTTTGATTGAACTTGAGTGAAATGCTAACACATATACACTTGTGTGAATTGAGAGCAATGTGAGAATTTCTATCCACGGCATGCTTGCTTATTGAAGGAGACTTTGATGTTTATTTCATGATATTTTTGTCTGTCAAGACAACGTGTGCATACTTGGATTGTTTTGTGCAAGTGGCGTACTTTCAGATCTTCTCAGATTGTTGTGTGATTGAGGTTTGCATATGTGGGGTACTATGAATTGTTGCATGTTTAAGACTTGGTGATTGAAAATATTTGATTTTGTGGGTATATCTTCTATAAACCCTCACGAGACAAAACCCGTCCTACTAGGGCTGCCTAGGGGTTTAACGGCTTGTTGCATATGCTCAATGCAATCGTGTCATCTACGAAAGTGATGTTAGCTAGTTAGTATAGTTTTTATTTCTTTATTTGCCCGAGGACGTGCAAATGCTAAGTGTGGGGATGTTTGATAGAATGTATATTTATATATATTTTACATGAAGACTTCTATACAGTAGAAGAGATTGAAAGCATGGATAATCCAACCATAGCTTATATTGCTAAGAGATGCAAGAATATCAAGTTCAGAAGGGACAAGTCATACAAGCCACAGGGTCAATCTTCTAAATTCAATAAGAGAAGTTTTTCAAAAGCCACTGGTGGTGCCACAAGAGGTGGATACAAGACAGGGTTGGTGGATAGGTCGAAGTTCAGGTGTTACAACTGCAATGAGCTAGGTCATTTTGCTACTCAGTGCAGAAGACCGAAACAGGATCAAGGAAAAGGATCTGGAAATAAGTTTAAGAGGAATCAAGGTAAAGCCTATGTGGCTGAAGGAAAATGCTAGGATGATACTGAAGATGAGGAAGTGGAAGAATTTGTAAACTTGGCCCTCATGGCTAAATCTGATGATAAAGCTTCTAGTTCCTCAACTTAGGTACCATCTCTAGTTTTACTTGATATGACTAAAACTGAGTACAAGCATGCCATCGAAGACTTAAGTGCTGAGATGTTTAACATTCATGTTAGTTTATCTGCTGCTCACGAAGAAATTGCTAAGTTAACTAAACAGAATGAAACTCAAAAATCTGAAAATGAAATGGTATTGCTTAGAACCAGTCCACTAGATTCAAGAGAATACAAGATTGAAAAATGATATTGTTTGTGCTAAGGAAATAGAAGAATTTCTCAGGAACCAAATTGCAGAAAATGAGTTTAAACTCAAAGCATTTAGAAACTCTTCTAAGTTAGTCCATGAATATCATGATAATCACACTGAGAATCAAAAGGTAGGTATAGGCTTCGAGTATGGTAGGAGGCATGGAAAGGCAATTGTTTTTTATGATAGTGATGATGTCAAACCTCATATTCTCAAAAGATTTTACAAACCGATTTTCAAAAATCTTCAAGCTGATTTTGATGAAACATCCTTGTTCATCAAACAAGAGCTTCTTGATGAGAATGAGTGCATTGACAGCACACTATGCGAAGGGAAAGATAATGTCAAGTCTCCCGTGACATAAACTTTGCCAAGCAATCAGACAGAATGTTCTAAAGTAGCTGTCAACAAGTATATGACAGAAACTTCAAAAGATACTGTCAAGAGAGAACCCAAGACAATAACTTTCAAACCTGCTGTCAAGACAGAGGGAAAGAAAGGTACTATCAAAGGTAGCTCGATAGCAACTTCAGAACATACTATCAAGGCAAGTGTCTACAAGCCTAAGAATAGGAATGGCAAGTTAGGAATCGACAAGAAAAATGGCTATACTTTTGTTAAAGATGCCCCAAGGAAGCTTTGCAATAATTGTGGCTCATCTTAACATTTAACATTTATTTGTAAGAAACCCAACAAAGATAAGGTTAATGCAACCAATGTTAGTGGTAACTTACATAGAACCCCCATTATGCAAAGAGAAATGAACGTCTGTAATAACATTGACTATATGCCATGCAAGATTGTTGTTATGAGTACTTGTTTTAATCTGCCTATTCTATCTATTAAAAGATATTCATATATGGAAACTGCTGAGACTTCTACGCCTGCCAATGTTGGTAAAAAGGAAGCATCCACTATGAGAAAGACCAAGTCTAACTCTAAGCCTAAGTGGTCTGTGAAAGAAGTCAAACATGAGGATTCTACTGTTGATTCAAATGTGAAACAGAATGATATACACAATGATGCTATAACTGCAGGACCCAACAGAGTTTGGGTACCAGATGTAAATTAAAATCATCTGTTTTGTAGGGTAAGAAATAGAAGCAAGTCATGTGAATCATCGATAGTAGATTTTCCAGGCACATGACAGGTGATATAGCCCTGCTATCACATTTTATGGAGAAAGTCGGCCCAATCATAACTTTTGGAGACAGCAGCAAAGGTTACACTGTGGGATATGGCTGTTTGAAAATTGGAAATGTTGTCATTGAAGACATTGCTCTTGTAGATGGATTGAAACACAACCTACTCAGTGTCAACCAATTCAGTGACAGGGGATTCAAGGTTGATTTTGATATTTTGATGTGTAACATCTATCACAAGAACGATGGAAGCCTCTCCTTGAAAGGAGTTAGGAAAGGAAGCTTGTTTGTTGCAGATTTAAACTCTGTGAAGAAGGACAAGGCTTACTGTTTTTACAATAAAGCATCAGTTGGTGAAAGTATGCTTTGGCACAAGAAGCTCTCCCATCTCAACTTCAAGAATATGAATATTCTAATGAAGAAGGATTTAGTGAGAGGACTACCTCAACAAGAATTCTGTCAAGAAGGATTGTGCGAGGATTGTCAAATGGGTAAATTGAAAAGATCAGTGCACAAGTCAAAGCAAGTGAATACCAATACTGAGTGGACTAATAACATATGTCGATTTGGATGACATGAGAATATTCTTCTTCGCTTGAAATCTCCATATCCTATTTTCTAGGAGATAGATTATTCTAATCTAAGTTGTCAACCAATAGCATTCTTCACTACATAAAAACATTGGAATCCATATCCATTCCATAATCATTTATTAGGGCCACTATTACACTCATACTCCATTATATAATAAAAGTTTTAATTCCTACCAAAAATCTGGGTTCTTACACTGTTCAACATACACTTCCTCCTCTAGTTCCCATTAAGAAAGTCACTTTTGACATCCATTTGGAACACTTTGAAGTTGCAGTGTGCAGCATAGGCTAGGAATATCCGAATAGCTAGCTTCAAGTCTGGCAACAGGTGCAAATGTTTCATCATAGTCGATCCCTTCCTGTTGAGAGTAACCTTTAGCTACTAGCCTTCCTTTGTTTCTTGTCACATTTCTACTTTCATCCAGCTTGTTTCTGAAAACCCACTTTGTGTCAATAACTGACTTCCCTTTAGGTCTAGGGACCAGCTTCCATACATTGTTTCTCTCAAATTGGATGAGCTCTTCTTGCATAACTATCACCCAATCTGAATCTAACAATGCTTCATCAATTGACTTTGGCTAAATTTGAGATAGAAAGCATGAGAACATGCTGTCAGCAGAAATATTTTTCCTTGTCCTCATGCTAGTAGTGGGATCACCAATGATTAGATTGCTAGCATGATCTCTGTTCCACTTAGTGGCTCTAGGCAAGCTTCTTTCTTGATCTGCTTGATCAGTTCCTCTTTGAGGAGTTGATTCTCCACCATTGATGTTTTCTCTTTCGTGTTCTTCAACATCTCCAGATTCATTCTCATTCTGATGATTGGAAGTTATTGTTGAGACTGAGCTGGAGTTTGAGTAACATCATTGGTGTTGATAGCATCTCTTCCAAACTCAATGGTCTGAGTGCAAGTAGGTTCTTCAGCAACAACTTCTTCTTCCTCCAAGTAACCTTGATTTTCAAATCTAGAGGCTCTATTTCTCTATCCTCTTGTAATCCAGGGAACTTGGTTTCATCAAATGTGACATTCACACTTACTTCAATGACTTTGTGATGAATGACATAGACTCTGTACGCAGTCCTTTCGAATATATATCCCATGAAAATGCCTTCATATGCTTTAGCATCAAACTTTCCTTTCCTTTCATGGTTGTCAATCATCATGAAACACTTCTCCCAAATACATGAAAATATTTGACAGTTGGTTTCTTTCCTGTTAATAGATAGTAATGAGTGTTTCCATGAGTTTTGTTGATCAAGGTTCTGTTCTGAGTGTAGCAAGTTGTGTTAATAGCTTCTGCCCAGAAAAATGTTGGTAATTTAAAATCATTCAACATAGTTCTCGCAGCTTCAATGAGAGTTCTGTTCTTCCTTTCTATAACTCCATTTTGTTGTTGTGTCCTGGTAGTGGAGAATTGTTGGACAATGCCTTCTTCCTTGCAGAAGTTTCCCAATGTGGCATTTTTGAACTCAGTACCATTGTCACTTCTCAAATATTGAACTTGAGCATCTAGAGTTATTTCAAGAACTTTTATGTGATCAATGATTTCTTGAGCGGCTTCGTCCTTTGACTCTAAGAACTTTACCCAAGTGTACCTTGAGTAATCATCCACCATTACCAGGGCATATCTCTATCTTGTTTGCATAAAAATACACTAACATAAACTTGCTTGTCATTCATCAACATGCCATTTAGCTTATCAATACCAGCACTATCTTTATCTTTGCATTGTCATCGCATTTCTTAGAAGAATCGCCACTATATTAATGTAGCCCTTTGTTGAATCACCATCGTTTGTCGTTTACGTAGCGCTTTAATAGCTAACCTTAAATCAATTTCGTATCATGGTCCTGGTTTACCTCAATTAAGACCTTCTAAGGTATGTAATATGCTTAGGATGACATCAGGAATCGAATGTTTACTTAAACTATTTTTATGGTTGCTTCTTGCACAATCATCAGAAGGAATGTAAATCCTCCATCACATTATGACCTTCAAGGTTCTCCTCGATATCATTCTATCTCTTTGGTATAGGCATTCATAATTACTCCTTTATACATAAAGTGTCGGCCACCTCATTGGCCTTCCCTGATAATAATAATTCCTCACAATCAATGTTTTCTAGGTCTGTTCCAACTTAAATTTTTCTATCTCATTCCCATCACTATTGGGTGAAAGTATTCTTCCTTAAACTCTGCTGAAGGAGAGAAAATGTAGATCAGTCTTTTTCCATAAGTAATTGCTTCCACCTTTCCGTGTGGA
Source organism: Kitagawia praeruptora (assembly GCA_037693485.1). NCBI lineage: Eukaryota > Viridiplantae > Streptophyta > Magnoliopsida > Apiales > Apiaceae > Kitagawia > Kitagawia praeruptora. Next base: position 5,960,948 of record CM075354.1, on the reverse strand, counting down.
CTTTATCACAGTTATTCCCAATCATACCTAGGATATTTCTTCTCTTAGTTCTTCCTTGTTTTAGGATAATCTCAACCTTTATTGGTTCAATCCATAACTCCTCATGGTTTCACACATGCCTCATCTGGAATTATTAGTATTATCATGTCATACATTTCCTACCAAACTTCCATCCTGAAACTTAGAATATTTACTTTCTCTTTGTAAAATCTCTTAGGTCATCCTCATCATTATTCCTGTATTTTCTGGGTACAGGGTATATCAAACATCATTAATCAATCCTATAACAGTTCTCTCGATGTATTTTTCGAAACTCCTTTAAATAAATCCTTAATGGTTGTTGTTGCCTTAGTCAATCCAACTTATATCATCCAAATTCATAATGCCTTTATTAGGGTAATGTCATCCTTTGTGCATTTCCAAGGTTCATCCTAATTTATGGATTTCTATCCTCAATTCGATTTTCAAGAAATACTTACATCCTTTAGTTGACAATCAAATCTAATATTCTTAATAAGGGTCTCTTTCCAATCATTCTCATTTTGATAATCTATTGGTAGCTTAACGCTAACCTCTTCTTTCAAACGGATGCCAGTCTACATGGCCTTCTAAAGACAACATATGTCTATCTATCTTTCTTACAGAATTTAGTAATGGTAGCAAGGATGTTCTGGAAGATATTGGTCGAGTTCAACGTGAACCTCTTAGTACCTGTTGGTTTTATCCAAGATATCAGCTTCAGACAAAATTTCTGTAAAATACTGAACACTCTTAGACCATTTCTATACATTTAGATTGATCATTTACCTTAGTCATGATGCATCCATGGTATTTCTAAAATCCCATCGTCCTGTATCTCAATTCTCTTTATATCCAAAAACTCCCACGGTCAGCGCTTGGTTAAAAGCAACCCCCACTTTGTCCTGACATCATTGGTTTAGTCACTTGATAATTCTTTGTGACATGGCCCCAACTGGCCATACTAAGATATGTGAGTTTAGGGGTTAGCTAATAGCATTACTTTTCTAGCAATTGCAGGTGGGGTGTCTCCCTCGTCTATATCGAATATAATTTATCTGGGATAGGTTACGCTTATCAATATGCTTTTTTCCCCATGCACTCTTAAATCTCGTCTTTTTGTATTTGTTCACTACTTTCCCTTACACGGCAAATCTTAGGTACCAGGGTAGCATAGTCACTCAACTCGAGCACTGTCATACTCCGTTCATCCTAATCCCCTGATACTTTTCATGATCTTTTCAAAATTTTACTCCCTATAAGTCTCAATAGACTTCTCGGTACCGTTTCCGGTCACCTTTCCTTTCAATTTCTCTTATCAATCCCACGTGCCATATAATAGCCTTTTCATTTAAGTCGGTCTCAGAACTTCTCAGTCCGTTTTGGTCCTTAGCTACCTTACCCCATCCACAGGGTTCGCTCTAGTTTCCACTCCCTTTAGTGACGTCCTCTTATAATCAGAAAGACAAGGTTTGCCAAATTTTGTTGAATTTCTTTCCAGTATCAGGGAAATTTTGGTCAATTTATTCGCCCACTGGTAACACCGACAAGATTAATTTCGGAAGAGGCCATCTGAGAGACCAATGTCATATTTTCCTTGCAACCAGGCATCTAAATTTCCATCTCTCTCAGCATCATCAGCTATTTTCTACTTCTGCATTTCCACATCATCTCTGTGACATATAAGAATGGCCTCATAGTCTGGATCAGGCATGTCTATAGTGAGGAGGTGTTGAGCAATTTTTGTGAACTCAGGAATCTGATCCACAATTAAGTTTTGAAGAGATTCAACAGTCAATTGTTGTGGAACAGACCCTGATCCTGAAGCACTATCATATTGCACAGGCTTCATCCATTGAGACATGAAGTTAGAGCTAGAGCTAGGCAAGCTAGACTCCTCAGTTACAGATGCAACTTCTATAACCAGATGGAATGACTCTACTACTGTTGTCTCCACAGGAGTGGGATGAGTTACAACAGTAGTTGACACAGGCACAGAGTCTCTAGTGAAAACTAGTGAATCCTCTATGTTTGTGATGGTGTCATTAGGATATGCCCCAGCTTGCATTCCCTCACCATCTAAATGGAGGTCATGGGTGGTGAACAAAGTGTCATGCACTAAGTCACTTGAGTCCATTGGCTCACCAAGTGAAAAGAATTCTGGTGATCAATGCCTTGCTCTTCAATTTCTTGAATTACAGGCTCCAAAGAAATTTGAGTGTTAGATTCTGGAAGAGTAGTGTCATTTAGAATGGATTTTGGCAACTCCCCCTGAGAAATAGAGGGAGTTTCAAATGTGATGTACTCTCCACTCTGTGTTGTGCCAGCCTTATCACTCCCTTGTGCTGACTCTTTACAAAAAAGTGCATTGGGGAGGATGCTTGATTCTATAGATGCACCCTATTGAGATGATACATCTAGTGAACTGTTTACCCTTGATTTTACAACTTCAGCCATTTGTGTGACTGAAGAGGTGGTTTTAGATTTCTTCTTCTTCCTTGGCCTCTTTAAGGGTGACTCAGGTGCCTCACTTCCTAAGCCTAATTCAGCATTCAATGCTGCTTCTGTTAAGATTTTTAAGGGTTCAAAGGCTATCTCCTTTCTCTTCTTTTTACTGACATCACCCTGTTGAGAGGATGATGTAGGTGGTTCTGTGTTTGGTAAAGTGTTTGGCTGAGAGGGTTGGTTAACAAGCCCTAGGTTAGCATTTTGCTCTACTTGCTTGGGCTTAGCTAACTGAGATTTTAAATCATATATTGGCATGTTATGGGGGTAAGTCCTAAATAAACTCTCCATGTGGGGAGTTATATTTAGTCTTACATCCACATCATTTCTAGTCTCTAAATTACCAAAAATGAGTTTGGTCATGGATCTAGGATAGCCTACTCTATTTTTATCTATTCCAGGAAATCCAATCAATTTATGCACGGTTCACCAGATTCAGATGGCCTTGGTGGTGCCAATTTTTGTGGAACGACTAACTCCGACGGTAGTGTTCCTTTTGAGACTAGTAGGTAGGTAGACTAATATTTGGATGTATCGACTTTTAGGACGATTAGATATCAGGAAGATGTGGCCTGTTTCAGTTTGGAACTTTTGATTTCCTTCTATGGATTTATATATTGGTTCCTTTCCGGTGATTAGACTTCCAACGTTATGTCAATCATTCCGTTATTATAACGACTTACGATTATACCTACTTGCATTCTCAAAGCTGCACACTATATTGGCAAGGGCCTCAAGACAGAAGTGAATGAAGTGTGTGCAGCTACAATCAAAGAGGTGCAGGAAATAAAAAGGGTCTTTGATGCCAAATTCCCTCAACTGGATACTGTTCTCAAGGATGTTCAACTCTGCAAGTCTGAGTGCATCAAGATGGACAACTCTATGCTGTTGGTACAGGGGTCTATCAAGACTATGGTTGCTCAGATGGAAAAACTATCTAGTCAGACAACTGATGCAAATACCATGCTCAGAACTCTCTTTGCCAACCAGTATGGAGATAAGCTAGTCACTAAGGTCCCTGTGCATGAGATGACCAAGTTTGAAGTGCAGAGACTGAAAGATCAATCATTATATGGTTTTAAGGCCACTAAATTGTTCACCAAGGTGGAAACTCTTGAACAGGAGGTGGTCTATCTCAAACAGTCCAATGCTCATCTGACAGACAAAGTTGTAACTCTCACTGAGTAGTTGAACACTCAAGCCACTACCACAGCTGATGTTCTTCTGCATCAACAATTGATGTTGTCTGCCATGATGAAGCACATGGGGCTCCTTCTTCCTGATGAATCTGCCAATCCCACCTCTTCCAACCCAAAGGCCCCTACCAAAGCCTCTGTGCCTGACAACAAGCCTAAGGGGGAGAAGAGGAACTTAAGGACACCAAAGCTTAAGGGGGAGCAACAAACTAAGGGGGAGAATCCTAAGGAGAAGGGCATAACCATAAATGAGGGTGGTCAATCAAGAAGAACCTCCAAATCTGAACTTTATGTTCAAGCCTCCAGGTACAGGGAAAGCCAAGGTTGATGAACCACCATCCTCTCTGCCAATGGTTACTCTACCAATTATGCATGTCACTACTCCAGGTGGCCAGAAGCAATCCATCACCACCACAGTGGTTGCAGGGAGTATGCCATCTGACAAACCTCAAATCTCCAAAATTGAAAGTGCCAAGCCTATAGAAGTGAAGTTGATTACTGAGGCCAAGATACAAGAAGTTGCAAAGTCTAATGTCTACCATGATGATGCATTCTTGGGGTTTCTGAAAGTCTCTAGAGAACAGGCTGGTGACATTCAACTTTATCTCAGGAGTTTGAAGGAGCAGATTGATTACCTCACTATGGTGCCTAAGGAAGTTGACAATGTGTGGTACAAGGAGATAGTGATGGTGGCAAGATCCAAGATATGGCATCTGGACTATAGGACTCTTCAGGCACTAAAATTCTCTGAGGTAAATGAGTTAATCAACTTAATTGAGAAGAGGAATGAGAATCAGAACAACAAAAGCCTATATGATGATCTGAGGAATAAGCAACCCTCAAGACTGCCTGAAGTGATTACAAATCCTAGAACCATCATTTATCAATCTGGAACAAGAATTGATGAAATCAAGCAACTGGTCATTCCTCAGTACCTAACTCTCCAGAACAAACCTCTCATTATTTCCATCATTGAGAAGCTAAACAAGAAGAAGGGTATAAGAATAGCAGAAGAATTGGAAGCCATATCCTATCTCAGATCCTACATTGCAACCAGCATTGTACCTGAGTCTGCTAAGTTCAAACCTAGCAAGGATGGTGATAAAGATAGAGATGAAGACAAGAGTGATGGAAGGAGAAGACATCACAGGAGTGATTAGGGTGATCATGAAGACAAGAAGAAAAGGAAGAAAGACAACAAAGATAAGAAGGAAGATGACCAAGGAAAAGTCTATGAGAGGAAGAATGGAAAACAGCAAGCCCTAGGCATTGCTAGCAGTAATCTCACCACAACAAAAGACTCTAAGTCTAGGGTGAATGCTATTAGTAATGACCTACCAACATCTACATCTATGGCTTCTGCAACAGTTTTGCCACCTCAAGAAGAAAAGAAGATTCAACTCAAGAAGCCATGTGTATGTTTCCAAAAGCAAACTGTTAATGGAGTACTACAATGGTCTACAAGCAAGGGTCATAAGTTTCTGCCTAGCATTGAAGTGAAAAAGGTCAAATTCAAGCATGCTGCAAGAAGAGTGAAGCCATCCAAGTCAAGGGCCCTAACTATCTATCCAGGACTGAAACTCCAACCACTTGATGAAGACTTTGATGAAGACAAACTGTAATTTTTAAGAGCTCAAAGAATCTACTATGCTGCAATTGTGAATGATTTCCTTGAAATCAAGTACACTGATGGAAGATAGAAGAAATTCAAACAAGGGGGTTGTTAAAATTGGGGTAAGTTATAAGAGATGGAAAAAATTATTGCATTATTGGATTCTGAAGACAAAGTGGAGAGAGTATGGAGATTGGAGCTGATTGATTTTGTGAAAATGAAGAGAGATCATGCTGAAAAGATAAGGAATGGGTGTTCTGAGAAATGGCTAGAAAGGGAGAAGGAAATTGATAGACTGGAAGTTGAAGTAGAAAAGCTAAGGGCAAAAGGATTGTGTAGAGTTCAGCTCAACCCCTATGTTGTGAAGTATAGGAGGAGAAATGGAGATAATGTCAATATAAGAATGAACCTACTCAATCACTACCCTGACAACATTCTGAAGCCCGTACTTGAAGATTTCAAGAACTCTATTCTACTTGAAGAGCTAGATGCTTCGGCAGAAATCATAAGAGCTATGGATGAGAATGCAAGGAAGGATAAAGAAAGGAAATAGAAGGCATATGATGACCTGCTAGCCAGACATATGGAGAAGGAATCAAATGAGAATGGCTAGTAATTCACCATATTGTGTAAGATTACTCACCTTGTAGTTCTATCCATGTTCTTAATCAAATCTACATACCTGTACTTTTCAAAGTTTTATCTTTATGTATGATAGGCTTGTTATCATGCATGAAATTGTGACTAAGGGTCTTACTGTAATAACCCTAACTTTAGTAATGCTACAGTGGTCACATAAATAGTAAATTTCGAGGATTTAGAGAAAGGGTATATAAGTACTCCATAATGGAAACGGAAAAGGAATAAACAGAAACCATATTAGTGTTGTATATTGAAAATAAGAGACTCGAAATGACGAAGGATTCCAGAAATTCCTGAATATGGATTTTGAGGATTTTGATTTCGAATAAGCTTTTATGGGATATTAAGGAGCATGGAAATATTATAAGAATTATATATTGAGGGATTAGTGAATTTAGGTTAAACCAAAGGATTATTAAGTTAAGAGAATACCAAGGGAAATTGGATTTGTAAATGATTTTGAAAACCACTGAGATAATGAGGTACACTCGAAACGAACTACAATTAGACGAGTATGGGAACAAGACAACCAAGATTAGTAATATGGCAAGGATACATACCACATTACCATTTACCAATATTTTAGCATTATACTAAGAAAAGCAAAGCAAAAGAGATTATGAGATCATCAATGTTACATCATCTTCCACTAATTATGGTTAAGGGGCAAAGTAGTCATTTCACCTAAGGATTTATCTAAACTCTTCCATAAACATCTATAATGCTCTAGAATTATCAAGAGGATGAGGTAAGAACAAGCAAACACAAAAATCTCTTATCTTCTTCATTATCATCATTTTTGGCAAAAAAAGACAGCAGGTTAGTAAATCAAGCATAACTTCTTCTTTTCTCAGCCAAATTTTGCGTTCTATAGCTTTTTCGAAAGCCCATGAGATAAGATACAAGTCGTATTTCACAAGATTTTTCCAGAAAAGCAAGGTAAGGGGGTAGTTTTTCATGTTCTTTCAGCTGATGAATAGTAACTCCGAATTGTTAACTTTGTTTTCATGGTTCCTTTCGTTGATTCAAGCTATATTGAGGTTGTTTAAGGAGTACCCAAGGTTTATTAAGTGATGTTGAAGCTACAAGGAAGGTATATTACTTGAGACCCTAACTTGAATTATGAGTTTATGGTTGATTATGCTTAGTTTAGAAGTTTAATGATATAAACCATGAAATCTTGATTATATAGTTGTGGATATGTGTTTTGATTTAATATGAAAGGAGTATGTGCTTGTAACCATGGTTGGTAAGATGACCACATGGTGTAGGTGATGGTGTATAAGGTGGATGATGGATTTGGAGGAGTAATGTTTTGGAAAGTATGAAAATATAGCCGTTATAATGCCCGATTTTCGTTAGGATAGAAACTGCCCTGTTTTGGACCCCTGTATCAGTACGGTACCCTACTGTCTAGGTTACCAATTGACCATGAAATGATAGAGCTTAGTTCATAGATCGTTTTGATATAAAGTGCGTTAAAATCTGATGAACGGTTTAGGAGAAAAGTCAGTTTTAGTGAAAGACGTTCGGAAACCGAGAAAATGTAATTGTGTTAACTTTGAGGCTATGATCAACCTACTTAGACATTTTTAAAAATTATGAAACTTTGGGATGTTATAATGGGGTGATCAGAGAACCCTTAGCAACTGACGTTGTGTCAAATTTCGGAATTTATGAATTATGAGGATTTTTACAGTCGAGAGTGGTTGTTAAGGAAAGAATGTAAATCGTTAAAAACTTTAATCGGGAATAAGATTGGTTAAGTCCTCGAAACCTTTTGAGATAGTAATGGGATATTAAAAGAGTGTTATTATATAAGGGTAAGGTGAGTAAGAGATGTGGTATTCTAACGACGGTCCTTCTTGTGTTATAGAAACATCGGGAGAGCCACGAGCCATACTGCCAGGATACAGAGATCGAGGCAAGATCTTTTCTATCCCTACTTGGAAATTATTTATCTTTAAAGAAATTTGATTTCGTGGAATATATACATGTGATGCTATTGTTACTATATTGTTAAGAATTTGTTTTCCGTGATTATTGATATGAAAAGGAGAAGTATATGAATATGACTATGGATATGAGTATAAGATGGAATGAATATACATGGAGATGATTGTGCATGAAGTGAACATGCCTTATGATTAAGGGAATATGAAGAAATGGTATCAGTTGTTATCTAGAGTTATATAAATAATGGTATCAGTTATTATTTAGAGTTATATGAGGAATGGTATCAGCTGTTATCTAGGGTTATATGATTTATAATATTGTTTTAAAAATATTCTTTATAAATATTGTGATAGATATTATTTATTATTATTTAATACTTCTAAAGCAACTGGAATACTCGGTGTATACAAAAACATATTTGACTTCATTGAATATAGAAGAGATGTCTGAGTCATAATCAAAGTATTATGTTATATATATATTTTATAGAAATAATGTGCGAGAATGGAAATGAGATGAGTGAATGATATATGGAAATGAAAGCGAGAAAATGGAAATGTGGAATGATATTTTGTAAATGGAATAACGATTTGACAAAAAGGGGGATAGCAACAAAAAGCGTAGGAGGCTGTGTGCGGCACAGTCCAGCAATCAATATTTTAATTCGGCCCAAGAGTTGCCGAAGGAGGATGTAGTGGTGTACCTTCCTCCAGGGGGATGTAGTGGTGTACCTTCCTCCTTCTACCGGTAGTAAAAAGGGACGGGTACGGAGGACGACTGATCATCGTGGCTCACGTATTTGGCAACAGTGGAAATCCCCAACGTTTTCTTTAAAGGAAAGCTTTGGAAAATGGTTTTCAGATTTCTATACTGAAAACAGAAAAATGATATGAAAAGAAGGAATTGTGTTATAAATGGAAGAGAAACTGATTTTATATTATGGTATAAAATTTCTGTGTAAAAAAAAGAAATGGAATGATTATAATGAGAGATATGGTTCAAATTTTTATGTTATCTTGAGATAATATATTGAGAAGAAGTGTGAATTATTATCTGAATACAGAAGAGCAATTGATATTATATTGTTGTACCTTTCTTTTCTTATAATAGAAAGTGGATGATGTATTATTAAATAGGAATGTCATTTTTCTCAAAGTCTATAATTGTTTTCCAGTTATTATATGATATTAGAAGTGAGACTGAGATTTTAATATTATATATTTCTTTTCGTATAGAGATAATTGGAAAGTATATGTCTTGAACGAAAATAAAATTTCCTTCCATAATATCTGAAAATTGTTTATTGAAATATATATACATGATGATTATTTTCCTTTGATGTTAGTTGATAGCAATTATCTTGCTGAGCTATTTTAGCTCACTCTTGCTACTTATCTATATATACAGCTAGGTATGCTGAGACTACGCAGAACGCACCGCAAGAGGGTAGGGGGAAGGCGACCTTCTGAGAACGCGCTAGCATCGATTCCTGAGGTAGCGTAGAGGCAAACGGGTCCTGGTAGCTCTATGTATAATTAAGTGTGTAAACATGTAAGAAACTTTTGGTTGTTGAAATGCTTCATGTCGAAGTATTATTCAGCAATGTATTTAAGGATGATTCTGGGTTTGTAATAACTGTTAACTCTAAACTTTTGTTATGGTGAATGTTGTTCTCTGAGCATATGACTGGTGTGTGTTAATATTTAAGTGTGGGGTCTATTGTGAGTTTATTATGCAGTTATACTCCAGCTGCCAAGAGAAGAATATTAATAAGTGGAAATTGGTCCGTGATGGCCTGGATTCATGACCCCGGATTTGGGGCTGTCACAGTTTGGTATCAGAGCTTAGAGTCATAATGCTCAGGAACAATAGTGATAATAATAAATATATCAGTAATAATATATATTGTGAACTCACATCGAGTTCAAGGATGATTAATCGAACGAAGAATTTATTCTAAGTAGTGATTATAATTTTATAGATTATTACTAATAAAATTTATGTTTTAGTATCGGGAGAGGAGATTGGTGAGCCAAAGTTAAGGGTATTTAAAGTCTTCTTGTGTTTAAGGGAGTTTGAAGAAATATTGTAAGTAGATTGATGAATAGACACTGATTGTTTGTGGAGATGAAAGGGTGAAACTGAGGTTTGTCGGTAAAGCCAAGATATACCTTAAGGACCAAGACAAACTGAGATATTCTGACATTTACTTAAATGAAAAGGTTATTATGCCAAAAGTGTTAAGTTTATGTAGCACACAAGATCGATATAAGAAAGGGAATACTTGATGTATCGGGAAGTGTACGTTTGATAACTTCGTGAGTATACAGGGTATGTTGGGATATACAATTATAAAGTATAGTTGAAGGGTCCTTCATACCGAAGCAGTGTTAGGCCAAGATGATCAATATTACGTAAGTATATCGATCATAAGGTTGTGTTTTATTATGGATAAAGGCAGAAAGTATTGAGCCAAGTCACGACTAGGTAAATGACGATAATTGGGAATATCAGACGATAGGTTAAGGATAAATGGTGAGTGCCAAATTTGAGAAATTTTGGAAAGTACGCAGTCTAAGATATAAATGGTATTTAACGAAAACCTTCCATTATTGGGTTTTGCAATTGGGCAGAGTCTATTAACGGTCCCTATTTTCAAAATTTCCTAAAGCCCTGCCAAATTATATTATTGAGTTTCAAATTTTCCTCCACTGGTGAGCAAATCCAGGGTGATCTATCACCTCTTATTCAAAAAGTGCCGGTATCTTTTCAAAACTTTCTGGTACCTTTGGAATGTGTTTCTAAATTGTATTTTATCTATTTTAGTCAAAATATTTCCCTAAGATTATTTTTGGAAGATGGTATTCATCATCGTGATTAAATATTTTCTTTATACTTCTTATTCCAACTAAGAGGAACAACCATATATGTATACACAAGGACGATCTGTCTGTGTGATTGAAAGTCGGAGGGGACGCCCTCACTTGTGTGACATACGGGTTCTTCCATCATATTGATTTCCAAAAATATTCTTTTGTTTCAAATAAGAGCTATTTAAAACTCTTAATCTTATAAATTGTGGTGGGACACTTGCTTGTTTCTGGGTTCGTTTCAATTCGAAGTTTCTTAAATTCTATAAATTGTTTCGAATATAGAAGATTTCATTAATGGATGGAATAATGGAAGTAATGGTTATAGTATACGTGATTATACAAGGGAACTGGAGATTCCAAGGAAGATTTCAATAAGAGATAATTAGAACTGGAAGCGCTTCGATATAAGAGATGAAGGAAATTCGCGAGAAGAAATGGGTATATTTGATGATTAGTAAGAGAAAAGAATATGAGGAATTTTAAGGTATATATAATTGAGATTTACTATTGAGAGTAAGGTGTATTTTGAGGATAGAGTCAGAATAAGGATAAACAAAGGAAGTGGGGATAATTAATGAAGGATTCGAGGTGCAATAACTATTGGTAATGGAAGGCCAATATTGTGACTAATACCCTAAGTAGCAGAGAGAGATTAAAGATGTTAAGTATTCAAAGGATTAATCCAAAAGGTGGGAATGAGTAAAACTTGAGGTAAAGATTTTGATGAGAATAATAAAAAGGAAATTTCAGAGGTGGAATAGATAGTATATCATGAAGGAACTAAGGTGGATCAGCAAGATGTAAAGAGCGTATAGTGAACAATAGACATATGGGATAAGGTATCCGGAGGAAATTGCAAGTACGCGCTAATTTAACCTCTTAAGAATAAATGTTTGGTTAGGGATCGATTAAGTCAATGAATGGTGTAAATGGACTGATGATATAGATAAGAATAATCTATTTGTGAGAAAGTAAACTATGGTGATATAAGAAAGTGAGTTATTCTCATGTCATCCAAATAAATATCTGTTAAGGGTCAGAGAACTCTATAGAAGGAGATTAAGAGTATGAGAGAAGGTGTGAGAATATTTTTAAGGATAAAGGAAAAGTACATGCTCGTATAGTTACGAACAGGAAATATATATTATAACCAATATTTTCTTACAATTGTTTCAAGGAATATTATTATAACTTATTTTCTGGAAAATTTTACAGAGGTGATATATACAAATGTTGTAGTATCAATATTTTATGTCATGATAGAGATCAAAATATAGACAAACCATAGTGAGATACACTACCATTCAGGGGAGGCCAATGTGGTTAGTCGAAAGAGGAAGGAGAAATGGAATAATATAGAATGACTGAATACAGGAGGAGATTTGTAAGAAAAAGATAGTGAAAGTACTGCAATTGAAAAGCTAAATGACATGTTGATGAATGACAAGCAAGTTTATGTTGATGTATTTTTGCACAAACAAGATAGAGATATTATGGAAGAAATAAAGGATAAAGGATGTGGTATAGAAGTTGGAAAGTGTCGGATGAGAAAGGTATCCATGGATATTTTCAACGTGATTCCGGGACGGAATCCTTTTAAGGGGGAAAGGATGTAATAACCCTAACTTTAAGATTGCTACAGCGGTCACATAAATAGTAAATTTCGAGGATTTAGAGAAAGGGTATATAAGTACTCCATAATGGAAACGGAAAAGGAATAAATAGAAACCATATTAGTGTTGTATATTGAAAATAAGAAACTCGAAATGACGAAGGATTCCAGAAATTCCTGAATATGGATTTTGAGGATTTTGATTTCGAATAAGCTTTTATGGGATATTAAGGAGCATGGAAATATTATAAGAATTATATATTGAGGGATTAGTGAATTTAGGTTAAACCAAAGGATTATTAAGTTAAGAGAATACCAAGGGAAATTGGATTTGTAAATGATTTCGAAAACCACTGAGATAATGAGGTACACTCGAAACGAACCACAATTAGACGAGTATGGGAACAAGACAACCAAGATTAGTAATATGGCAAGGATACATACCACATTACCATTTACCAAGATTTTAGCATTATACTTAGAAAAGCAAAGCAAAAGAGATTATGAGATCATCAATGTTACATCATCTTCCACTAATTATGGTTAAGGGGCAAAGTAGTCATTTCACCTAAGGATTTATCTAAACTCTTCCATAAACATCTATAATGCTCTATAATTATCAAGAGGATGAGGTAAGAACAAGCAAACACAAAAATCTCTTATCTTCTTCATTATCATCATTTTCGGCAAAAAAGACAGCAGGTTAGTAAATCAAGCATAACTTCTTCGTTTCTCAGCCAAATTTTGCGTTCTATATCTTTTTAGAAAGCCCATGAGATAATCTACAAGTCGTATTTCACAAGATATTTCCAGAAAAGCAAGGTAAGGGGGTAGTTTTTCATGTTCTTTCAGCTGATGAATAGTAACTCCGAATTGTTAACTTTGTTTTCATGGTTCCTTTAGTTGATTCAAGCTATATTGAGGTTGTTTAAGGAGTACCCAAGGTTTATTAAGTGATGTTGAAGCTACAAGGAAGGTATATTACTTGAGACCCTAACTTGAATTATGAGTTTATGGTTGATTATGCTTAGTTTAGAAGTTAAGTGATATAAACCATGAAATCTTGATTATATAGTTGTGGATATGTGTTTTGATTTAATATGAAAGGAGTATGTGCTTGTAACCATGGTTGGTAAGATGACCACATGGTGTAGGTGATGGTGTATAAGGTGGATGATGGATTTGGAGGAGTAATGTTTTGGAAAGTATGAAAATATAGCCGTTATAATGCCCGATTTTCGTTAGGATAGAAACTGCCATGTTTTGGACCCCTGTATCAGTACGGTACCCTACTGTCTAGGTTACCAATTGACCATGAAATGATAGAGCTTAGTTCATAGATCGTTTTGATATAAAGTGCGTTAAAATCTGATGAACGGTTTAGGAGAAAAGTCAGTTTTAGTGAAAGACGTTCGGAAACCGAGAAAATGTAATTGTGTTAACTTTGAGGCTATGATCAACCTACTTAGACATTTTTAAAAATTATGAAACTTTGGGATGTTATAATGGGGTGATCAGAGAACCCTTAGCAACTGACGTTGTGTCAAATTTCGGAAATTATGAATTATGAGGATTTTTACAGTCGAGAGTGGTTGTTAAGGAAAGAATGTAAATCGTTAAAAACTTTAATCGAGAATAAGATTGGTTAAGTCCTCGAAACCTTTTGAGATAGTAATGGGATATTAAAAGAGTGTTATTATATAAGGGTAAGGTGAGTAAGAGATGTGGTATTCTAACGACGGTCCTTCTTGTGTTATAGAAACATCGGGAGAGCCACGAGCCATACTGCCAGGATACAGAGATCGAGGCAAGATCTTTTCTATCCCTACTTGGAAATTATTTATCTTTAAAGAAATTTGATTTCGTGGAATATATACATGTGATGCTATTGTTACTATATTGTTAAGAATTTGTTTTCCATGATTATTGATATGAAAAGGAGAGGTATATGAATATGACTATGGATATGAGTATAAGATGGAATGAAAATACATGGAGATGATTGTGCATGAAGTGAACATGCCTTATGATTAAGGGAATATGAAGAAATGGTATCAGTTGTTATCTAGAGTTATATAAATAATGGTATCAGTTATTATTTAGAGTTATATGAGGAATGGTATCAGCTGTTATCTAGGGTTATATGATTTATAATATTGTTTTAAAAATATTCTTTATAAATATTGTGATAGATATTATTTATTATTATTTAATACTTCTAAAGCAACTGGAATACTCGGTGTATACAAAAACATATTTGACTTCATTGAATATAGAAGAGATGCCTGAGTCATAATCAAAGTATTATGTTATATATACATTTTATAGAAATAATGTGCGAGAATTGAAATGAGATGAGTGAATGATATATGGAAATGAAAGCGAGAAAATGGAAATGTGGAATGATATTTTGTAAATGGAATAACGATTTGACAAAAAGGGGGATAGCAACAAAAAGCGTAGGAGGCTGTGTGCGGTACAATCCAGCAATCAATATTTTAATTCGGCCCAAGAGTTGCCGAAGGAGGATGTAGTGGTGTACCTTCCTCCAGGGGGATGTAGTGGTGTACCTTCCTCCTTCTACCGGTAGTAAAAAGGGACGGGTACGGAGGACGACTGATCATCGTGGCTCACGTATTCGGCAACAGTGGAAATCCCCCAACGTTTTCTTTAAAGGAAAGATTTGGAAAATGGTTTTCAGATTTCTATACTGAAAACAGAAAAATGATATGAAAAGAAGGAATTGTGTTATAAATGGAAGAGAAACTGATTTTATATTATGGTATAAAATTTTTGTGTAAAAAAAAGAAATGGAATGATTATAATGAGAGATATGGTTCAAATTTTTATGTTATCTTGAGATAATATATTGAGAAGAAGTGTGAATTATTATCTGAATACAGAAGAGCAATTGATATTATATTGTTATACCTTTCTTTTCTTATAATAGAAAGTGGATGATGTATTATTAAATAGGAATGTCATTTTTCTCAAAGTCTATAATTGTTTTCCAGTTATTATATGATATTAGAAGTGAGACTGAGATTTTAATATTATATATTTCTTTTTGTATAGAGATAATTGGAAAGTATATGTCTTGAACGAAAATAAAATTTCCTTCCATAATATCTGAAAATTGTTTATTAAAAAATATATACATGATGATTATTTTCCTTTGATGTTAGTTGATAGCAATTATCTTGCTGAGATATTTTAGCTCACTCTTGCTACTTATCTATATATACAGCTAGGTATGCTGAGACTACGCAGAACGCACCGCAAGAGGGTAGGGGGAAGGCGACCTTCTGAGAACGCGCTAGCATCGATTCCTGAGGTAGCGTAGAGGCAAACGGGTCCTGGTAGCTCTATGTATAATTAAGTGTGTAAACATGTAAGAAACTTTTGGTTGTTGAAATGCTTCATGTCGAAGTATTATTCAGCAATGTATTTAAGGATGATTCTGGGTTTGTAATAACTGTTAACTCTAAACTTTTGTTATGGTGAATGTTGTTCTCTGAGCATATGACTGGTGTGTGTTAATATTTAAGTGTGGGGTCTATTGTGAGTTTATTATGCAGTTATACTCCAGCTGCCAAGAGAAGAATATTAATAAGTGGAAATTGGTCCGTGATGGCCTGGATTCATGACCCCGGATTTGGGGCTGTCACACTTACACATAATTTGGGGGAGATTGTTAATCACAGAGACATGCATGTACTCATATAATAACAAGCCTAAGTATGTGTAATGCTATGCATTACCTACATGACCTCTTAACTGAGGGAACCTCTGGTTGTATAGTTTCTACTTGCTCAGTACTTGTAATAGGCATCAAGTTCTACCTGTGTAACTGTAATTAAAGTCAAGAATAATTCTTGAATGAAGTTCCAAGGTTCATGCCTCAAGCAAGAAGATATAGACTACCAAATAATCACAGGTGGGATTTGAAGAAATGAAAAATTTGCCTAAGTACCAATTCGAGAAGTATATTTGTCTATTCGAGAAGTCTAGCATTCGAGAAGTCTTGGATTCGATATCTCAAAAGAACTGTTCGATATCTCTGAATGAACTATTCGATATCTCATTCGACAACTCAGAGATTCGACATGTCTACTTGCTCTATTCGAGAACTCAGAAAGTCAACAAGTCAAAGCATCATTCGAGTTCTCCAGGAGTCAACAAGTCAAAGTTCATTCGATATCTCAAGATTCAGAAAGCTATTCGATATCTCAAGACTCAGAAAGCTATTCGATATCACATGGATTCAATAAGTTAAATGCTTCATTCGACAACTCAAGGATTCCTGAAGAAATGATCTATTCGAGAAGTGACTCGATATGTCAACTTTGCAGTATTTGAGAACTCAGAGTTATCGATCAAGTCAATTCTAGTTCTCGAATCAAACACTTAGCCACTTCTCGAATACAATCTTGGAGACAAATTACTAAAGGAATTGTACAAGTCAGAAACCTACAACAAGCCAAGGTGCTTTATGGACCATAATCTTTAACGTACTTTGGAAAGCCTACAAAGAAGCTTGGAGAGATGTACAAGAGACAAAGAGCTAAAGAAGTGGATCTAAATAGAGTTTTACAAAGTCAAATCTGTAGCCGTTTGGATGCTTACTCAAAAAGGATAGACACACTAGAAAGTAAATTTGTTTAACTACCTTATTTGGAGTAAGAAGGCTGTATCCATGTTCTATAAGAATACAGCCTTACTTCTTTAGATTAGTTAAGTTTTTCACACATATTAAAATATTAGATTAAAGTGATATCGTGTCGTGTGTTGTTCATAATCCGCACTTGCATATCTATACACACAAACACATATTGTGCTACACAGATTCAAGAACGAGAAAAAGTTCAAGAATCCATTCACCCCCCTCTATATTCTTTATCTGTATTCAATACTCAACAGATTTTATAAACATAGAAGGATTGTTGACAAGAATCACATAAATTAGACATTCATATGAACTAATTGAAGACACCTAATTCTTGGATAGCTTTCTCTCATAGTTATTATTTAGTTATTATTTGTTTATTATATTAATTTAGTTGTTAATAAAAACACCCAATTATTTCTCCTCACTTCTAGATTGTAAGAGATAATAAACTTGAAATTGGTATTGATATCAGTCATTCCCTATGAAGCGTGAACGAACTCTACAAAATACACATCAACAAATTGGTATGTTAATATTAGAATAGTATAAGTGTTATAATTATAACAGGATTCTAGAACAAATACTTAAATCTATACTATTATATAAAAGCCGAAACATTGAAAGTTTTGGTTCCTGTTTTTTTGTACTTAGTGAATTTACTTATTTACCCTTCATTATAAAGAAAAATAAATACACCTACAATAAATAATAACATAATATAATTAATGGTAATTAGTCGAGATATTACCTTTTATAAACACCTAAAAACATCGTATCATATCTTTCCATCATTAATATTTTTTTTCGGTTAAAACACGTTATAATTAATGGTAATTAGCCGATTAACATAATAAAATTAATGTTAATTAGTCGATTGCCTTTTTCACATTAATATCACATTAATATAATAAAATTAATGATAATTAGTCGATTGTCTTTTTCACATTCACTTTTAGTTGAACATATTACCTTTTATAAACATCTGAAAACATCAATCGTATCATATCTTTCGATCATTATCATTAATATATACGCCTTTTCGAATTAAAACACGTTATAATTAATGGTTATTAGTCGATTAACATAATAAAATTAATGGTAATTAGTCGATTGCCTTTTTCACATTACAGTACACCATATATTGCCTATAGCAACACCTTAAAATTGTTGCTAAAGGGTCTAATACCGTTGCCATTGATGCTATGGCAATGCTTTTGCAAAAATTGGGCGTGAACTTTGCTTGGGTTGCAATAGGTCCCTATAGCAACGAATATAGTACCATATAGCAATGCTTTAATGTCATTGCAAAAACTTTTTATAGCAACGTTTTCCAGTCTATAGCAACAATTTAAATTCATTGCAATAGGCTATAGCAACCCTGTTTTGGATATTTATTGCAACGTTTAAGGTGGCAATGGCAATACATTTCTGTTTAATAGCAATGCTTTTAGTAAGGAATTAACAATAAATGGCAACACATTCTGAGGCAATAGCAATGCTTTTAGTAAGGAATTAACAATAAATGACAACACATTATGAGGAAATAGCAATGCTTTTATCAAAAAAAAATGGACATGACCCATTTGTTCATATAGAAATCCACCATTAACATGGTATTTCATCACACCAATCAGTATCTTGGTACATCGTTATCACCTGCCCAAAACTGGTACCAAAACTATTCAGACAATATTGTCAACATAACCATTCAATATCTAACGACTAAATGCAAAAATGACAACATAGACATGGTACAATCCTAGTTTACATTCACCAAAAGATAAGATATAAATTAAATGAATATGTGCCACATCAAGCATGTGCATCAGTAGAAAGTTCTTCTCATCCTTGCAAGTTCTCTAGATTTCTTGTCGTCATTTTTTGCCAAAGAATTCTTTGCCCTCCTCGTAATGCCACTTCTACCAACGAGTCCTTCATCATTTTTTGTGACGAACTCACACCTTCTCAACCATAAAAATATATCGACCATCTGTCTTCATGACCAGATTCTTTATTAAGTTCAGGTCTCAAGTAATAGCATAGCCAGATGATCCACAAGTTGAACAGTCTACAACCTCAAGGCTTGGTTGCAGAAATTGTCAACTGTTTTAGGCAAATCATTGTTTTGGTGGAGCGATGCTGCATAGAACCAAAAAAAATATCAAAGGCTACGAAAGATTTAAACGATAAGTTCTACACCAAGTCACCTCTCTCACAAAGTCCCCATGAATACCCTTGTGAATTCTGGTAAGTTATTATAGACTATGACTATGAGACGGGCAAAGTAAAAAGCCTCACATTGTCAATGCACTGAATAACATTATAATTCCCTAAAAAGTGAAAAAGCAAAATAATATATAATCAGATATATAAATACATATATTATGCATCAAATTTACCTTTCCAATTCTGAAAGCGCTGCTCGTTGACAGATGAACCAGCTACTCATTTTATAACTTCCTCTAGCATATCCATAGGAGTAGTCCGCATAATTCTATAAATAGGATTTCCATTCTCCAAGAAAATGTGTATGTTGGGGTGTCTACTTCTGCTACCAGCATGTATCTGAAACTCAAGAGCACTCAACACCTGCTTAAAGAAGTTTAGCCTACAGTTGATTCAGAAATTTTACTTTACAATTAAAAAATAACTGGGAAACTTACTTTAGAGAAAATGCAAGTCGAGCAGCCACACAAATATCCCCAATCTTTGATGATTCCAGAAAGCTCTCTCTACAGACTAAAGAAAGCAAGAAGCATTGTATTTCAGTCATCAGAAACTTAGGCATCAAACATGCTAAGAAGGATATTAACCCAAACGTACTCTAATCAATAGGGTGTAACTGGATCATAGTATATATTCCACACTTACCTTTCCAGAAGTAGACACGTATTTCACACTAGCTCCTTCCAAAATTCCAGTTAATAAGAGTTTTTTTACATTGACCAGGGAACTATGTGCAGATTATTGATATTATGATATTATACAGATATGTGCATACATTATACATGCACGTATATGAAATACTATGTATACCAACAAGAGTTGTATGCTATTTCTACAGTAAAAAAAATTAATAATGCTTACTGAAAAATTACCTTCTTCTTATGGTACCTAGGCCTCCATGACCTACTGATTGGAAGCACGAGAGTGTTCAAGCTGTATCTTGTGGACAAAACCGGTACTCTTCCATTTGTGTCACCACTGAATCATTCATAATAAATGGTTAAAAAAACGAACTTAAAAGAAAAATTTTACGAATTATGTGATTAGAAAACTATACATGTATACCCATTTTCTAAGTCCTGTAGCTATAAGTTCCTTGTAAATTGGAAGAACAGATTCTTTTGAATCTTTCCAGCCATGAAAAATGTCCATACTGTATTCATTTGATTTAGTAGGCAACGTAAAGATCGTCAATTAGATTTATAAACTTCTTGAAATTATAAACTTTATGTATATCCCGAGATTATGAGCACTGGAACATATTGCTTAAATGTAACATCACTGCCATGTCCGTAGTGACGTCATCAGTGCTGACGTGGCAGTGCCACGTCAGCACTGACGTCAGCAGTGACGTCACTGCTGACGTCAGCAGTGACGTCAGCAGGCAGTTTATAAATTTTTTTAAAAAAAAGGTTATTTTTTTTTATTTTTTTAAAAAAAATAAAATAAATGTTTGGTTCTATCATAAAATCATCAAATTGGTCTTTTTTTTTTATAGAACCAAAAAAAATGACCTTTTTTTATATAGAACCAAAAATTAAAATTTTGATTTTACTATAGAATCATATAAAATTAGTAGTTATCTCATATTCTCCATATAAGGAGGTACTCTCTAGAATAATGGCCAATATATATGTATACAATAATACAAGCAATCTAAATTTATTTAAATTATTCTAATTAAATATGAACCAATATTAAAACTATGATATACTACTCGTTCAAATTATAAAATAGAATTCTAATTCACTAGTTTGTCATATGAATGTCAATTATATTCATTTTTTCAATGAAGAGACCAGGTCCGAACTTGATATATTGAGATATATGTGCATTCTATTAACTGTTGGATATTGTATTTACACACCAAGATTACCTTATTCAATCAATCAAGGCTAGTCTAGCAACTTCATGTCAAATATCATAATTTAAAAGATTTGCAGCTCTCTCATAAATTTGGCTCAGCAACAGCTACGATACGGTTCTCGAGCATAGCCATATGTTCAATTATTTCTTAGCACGGTTTTTATTGTTTTTTCAAGGGTATTATATATAGCACTAACAACAACTCCAATGTTTGTAATCGTTCAAAGTTGGCAACTTTGTCATATAATCAAAAATAATATTTTTTAAAATTTTTCTATTTCACACCCATAATTTTTTTCATGCGAGCTTATTTAACATTGTAGCTTTGTGTTTTTTGTGTTTATATGGATGTCATTTGGTTAAGATTGTAAGAGTATGTATAAATATATTGGCCTCACAATGCACAGCTCACAACGATTGCAGTCTTTTCTGGTTGTAAAATGACAGCCTGCTGCTCTATTATGAAGGTAAAAGACTTCTATTTTTAATTGACCTCTGCATTGCTAAACATTGTCAGAGGCTTTAACTCCTTAATAATAAACCTTCTCTGTTCACATATCACTCATTATCGACCAGAAATTAGTAACTTTAATTATATGAAGGCATGACACATGTTAAGGTGAAATTTGATAGATTATTTATGTATGACATGATAAGAATGCAAGAAAATTCACTACAAGGAAAAGACTAAATTGCACTATAGTGACCAAAATTCAATACAGTGCAATTTAGTCCAAGGAAAATTGCTTCAGACAACACTTGACAGACAATGCTCGGCTAAAAATCTGTTGCCCCAAATCGACATACAACGGTTATTTTTTAAACTCCAAAAACGTGTTGTCTCATAGGTCTAAAGACATTGATTTTTTGAACAAACTAAAAGACGTTGTTTTTTACAAGTTCAATACATGTGGTTAGACAATGGTTTTTTAAATCGAATTGCATCATATTACTTCAAATAATACAATAAAATGTTACTCCCTCTGTCCCCTTGGTTCTTTATTGGGGACATAATTTTGGCACGGATTTTAAGTTACATTTTGTGAATAATTTCATAATTTATTTTTCAAATTTTTTTTTGTATAAAAATAGAATTGTTCTATTTTATAGAAAAAAAAGAAAATTTTAAAAATAATTTATGGAAATATTTTTTTTAGGAGCCTTAAAATACGTATCAAGCAATGAAAAAAACTGTAAAGAAATGAGGGGACAGAGGGAGTAGATTTTTTTGTATATAATAAAGAAAAAATTAAATTTTCTGATATTTATTTTATTTTATTTCAATAATTTTGTTTTACAAATTATTTGTTTTTTTAATTGCTATTATTTGCCCGTTGAACTATCTTCCCGTTGGAGTGTCTATCTTTTTGTAATAATGTGGTTTATTACTCTATTTTATGACTTATTATTACTATGACGTTACTTCTTTGTTTTGAGTTTTTATAAAGGGGAATAGGTTTATCTTTTTTGGGTATTTAGTATTGAGCTTCTACTTCTCCACTACACACAAGATCAAAAGATCATTCGATTTCTGAGCTCTTAACATATAGTTTTATTATTCTATTATTATTGCTATACACATTGAATGTTTCCACAAAACTCATATCAAAAGTGAGATTAGTTTAGTTTAATATTATATTATTGAATTTGTGAGAATTCGAACATACAAGAATCTTACATATATTTTATAAATTATTTTTGAGCACTGGAAAATTTTTCGTTCTTTCTTTTACTTTTTCGTGCATGGTGAAAGATAAACCGCAAGGAGTTGTTGTACGGTTAAGAATTTGCTACTTAAGACCTTGCATGAAAAGGGGCAAAACTTTCTTAGGACAACATTTTTACGTGCCTCATCCCACAAATCAAGATTATCTATATCCTTTTATTAGTCTAAATATTACTCTTGTTAATTACTCCCTCCGTCCCAAAATACATGTCCTTTTTGAAAAATGAATTTGTCCCATTTTACATGTCCCTTTTCTTTTTTCAATACAAATTTAAGGTGATTTTCCAAAACTATCCCTATATTTATTGTATCTAAAATTTGATTTTTTTCAAACTTAACACTACTCTCATTTTTCAATGTATTAATTAAGGGTATTAGTTGGAAAATATTATTCAACCAACCTTTACCTACCTTTACCTTAATATGTGTGTTTTTTGGAAAAGGGACATGTATTTTGGGACGGAGGGAGTATATTTATGTGATATTTGCTTGTGAAATCTTGATTTCTCATGTTTACAAAATTAACTGGTGTGGCCTGCTTGTAACACCCCCAGATCCGGGGTCAGGGATCTGGTCATTACGGTCTCAATATCCATCCATAAAACCAACATAATTTAAATTACAACCTTGTGACCCGAAACAACAACGTAAAACACACCCATTATAGTCCCAGAGATGAAATCAGAGTAACCATCAATATTAATAATACCAAGCTTGAATTCTTACAACCCAAAGAATTACAATTTTACCGTTACATACTTTTTGCCATCCATTGGTATATGTCATATTATAAATACATTGATACTTGAAAGCCAATCATCTAGCCTACCAATAGCTTCTTAATCAACAGTGGCAGCTATGATCTCAGCGGTTAATCCTCCGACGGTTGTCACCTGCTTGCACCAAGTGCGCCTTGTGCGACCATCAGATCTAACTGTTGTTGTGATATAAATAAATAAAGCAAGGGTGAGCAATAGCCCACCAAAAGTATAATTGAACAGTGATAATATGTAACAGTTCAAATATCTTTGATACCATATGCCATGCATTAACGAATGTAGTACCAATATAAGGTCTCAGATGAAGTTACAAGGTAACTCAAAATATAATTATTCCGTGGAAATATCTGTTATACAAAAGATAAGCAAGATATTATCAATTTTCATAATAGAGGAACTTGTAGGAAGAATATTGCAATTCCAGTTCAAACACTTTTCAACCCTGCCAACAATGATAATGTTGCAAAAATTTCTCAATTTGGAGGATGAACTAATACGGGAGCATTGCCGCGCCAGATGCCCTGACGTTTACGATGATCAGTCGTATGTCATGCATCTCATCAGTCGTTCTCTACATGTAGAAGGTAGCTCCGACGGATTTACTTGTCTACCGCCCTCTGGAACTCCTCAGCCAACGGTTGGGCTATTGCTGGATCGGCGCCACTCGGCCACTTACGCGTCTCCTAGTTCAATTAACATCCATAACTCTGAAACCTAAAGTTCGTCCCCCTTTCCTCAAGTATAGTACTTGTTAATAGGACTCCACAAAGTAGTCGTATCTAATTGGAAAGAAAAATTTCACCAATATTTACCAAGCTGATGCTTGTTAATGGATATAAACTTGTTCCGTCAATCTTACCCCTCGAACATTGAGGAGGTAACCAAAAAGATTCATATTGATGTTTGAAAGAATCAAGATGTGAGTGACAAGATAGTTTAGCAAGAATATGACCGGGCAGTCAAATAAATAACAGCTCTCAAGTGAGGTCCCCTTATATGTTTTTGGAGGTTAGAGCGATTATTTAAATCTTCTTATAAGATAGATTTAAATGAAAATAGAGTTTTGGGAACCTCCCCTTGATAAAATAGTCATAAAAGACTCCGAAATATTTTACATAATATCTGAAGGCAAAGGATAATCTTTGAATAATATAATTCATTATAAAAAGAACTTAAAAGAATTTAAATAAATATTCCAAGAATATTTATTAAATGAATATTTATTTAAATCAATAATAATGAAGGAATATGATTAAATCATAATATTTCTCGTAAGTAGTCCTCGAATGAATATATAGAATTATTTACTAAATAAATCTCTTCTTTAAATGAATATTCAAAATAATATTCATTAAATAAATAAACTCAAATAAAGATTTTAAATAATATTCACTAAATAAATCAAACCTTAAATGAATATTTGAAAAATAATATTCATTTAATAAATAATATTCTAAATGAATATCCAAATAATATTCTTTTAGTAATCAAAACTTTAAAGGAATGCTCGAAGTAATATTCCTTAAGTAAATAGAACTTCAATTGAATATTTTAAAATAATATTCATCAAGTACATAAAATCTTAAATGAACCTTTGGAAGTAATATTCATTTAATAAATAAAATTCCAATGAATATCAAAGTAATTATTCATTAAATAACCAAACTCTAAATGAATATTCGAAACTAATATTCATTTAAATAATTGAAGCTCAAATGAATATTAAAATAATATTAAGTAAATAGATAAACTCGAATGAATATTCAAAATAATATTCAAATAGTACTTCTCGATTGAGATAATGTTCAAATAACATTCCTCAAATAATTTCCATGTAATTAATACTTTATGGAAATATAAATAATGTTTATAATTAACATTCCTCAAAATGAATACTAATCTGTCGCTGGAATCCCTCCGGGTTTCCACGACTATCTCTATATCTCAAAATACCGACTCCCGGTCTATATTTAAAGAATGAATATCATATGCCCTTCACTAAGGGTTTTAACAAAACAATTTGGCGTATAACTGATAATTCATATCTAGTCTATAGGGCAATAACAATTCAGGGGAACAAGTAATTCCATATTAACTTGAAAGTAGACATGCATGCTATGGCATATGTATAACAACAATCATATATATTATCACAACAACAGTTCCAAGGTATTGGAAACTTGCCTGGTACTCTGGATGTAATAGGGGCCCATGAGGGTGTCCGACAATCTAAACAAGTCAAAGAAAATACTCCATTAATCCCCTATACGATCCACTTATAACTGAATGCTTAAATACTTAAGCAATTAACAATCAAGGCACTACGGGGTCTCTCTAGACTCATACTAAGTCCGTGTTAATAAATCAACTCTTAAGTCGTAAGTTTAGTCCAAAACACACCTCGAACCACCCATCCTTAATGCGGATCTTTCGTATATCTTACTTAATCATTTATAACCTCGTTCTTTGCACCAATATGTTGTCTTGATAATTCTTAACAAGTTTCGCGTTTTAGTCGACTCGAAATTCCTCTTTTAATCTAGCCAAAATGGGTGATCAAAGTAGTACCTCTAGAGTTGACTTCCCTGAGAGTTACTATTTCGTGACTCGTACTCCAACACTTTTAATAAATCAATAGAAATGTATTTAATTATGAAACCTCTTCTAAAATCATCTTTGGTATTTGTAATATTTATCATAAAATTTCCAATTCGAAAACACGGGTCTAGATAGGTGAAAGGTATTTTCGAAGTTCAGTCAACGGCGGATTTTTACTATTCACACCTCTTTCACTAAAACGTTCATAACTCGATAACCGTTAACTCCAATGACGCACCGTTTTCGCGTACATGATCTAGAGAATGTCTAGAAGGTAGCTAACTCAAAGTTTGACTTTGGTCAGAAGATCAATTTTTCCAGATTTCACTAAAACAGGGCAGGAGCTTTTTAGTGAATAGTGCTACCTCTGAAAAAGGCTTCTTCGCACTTATCCTTAATTCGAACATTTTTATAAAATTGAAAAACGATTTGTTTGACATGAGGTTTTCTTTCACACCTTCCTTATGACCTCTAATATTTAATTACCCAGATTCGCCACTGAATTAATCACTTTAAGGGGGTTCAATTTCAGTTACGAACTCGCACTTATGGTTTCGAACCACTTTTACGAATTTAATCATAACTCCTAAACCGTAAGTCCATTTCATACGATCTTTATATCAAAACGAAGCTTATAACATGAACTAACTTATTATGCAAGACTCGGCACTGGACAGTAAGTTAAATCTACTGTCAAACACGATTTCTTAAGGTTAACGAAATTTCGGCATTACGACGGCTATAAATCGAACGTTTCAAAAATCGTAACATCAAAACCAAGCCGCACCGGGCATACCATGATCTAACCAACAACTTATATGCATCATCTACATCTTATCAAGTCCAAGAACAACTTACTTAACCATCATAATCATTGAATCTCTTAATCAACAAAACTAACTACATAATCATGCTTTAATCATCACCATAACCATACTAATCCAAAACCTTCAAGAACATCATCAAACCTCAAGGTCAAACTAAGGGTTCATGAGGAATATACCTTCCTTGGAGTGTGTATGCACTTAGTGAACCTTGTATAGTCCTTAGAATACCTTTACCAAGCTTAGATCATCCAAAGAAATCAAGAAAAACAAAGTTAGTTCTTGAAATCACTATTCACCCTCAACCTTCTTGATTTTATATCTCAAGAATGGATTGGAGTTTGAAGCTATGATTCATAGGATATCTTAGTTATGAATTATAGGGCTCACCTAAATTTTCTTGGAATTCTTTAATGGTGGGAAGTGGGATTTCTCCCTTGCATTTCTTGAAAAAGCCGAATGGAAGCTTCAAGGGGAAGAGATGGAGTTTTTGCGTGCTTGGTTTGATCTCATCTTGCATAAAGTGAGCAATAATGCAAGATATTTGTTGGTGGAACCATGGTAAAGTTGATGGGTTAAGGCTTGGTTAAGGATTTGTTACCATGTGATCAAGTGTTAGTGTCTTGTGGTGTACCTCTTTGCTAACTAGCTTGGTTTCTTTGATCTTATCTTGCATAAAGTGACTATGTCACCTTCCACTAGCTCATCACACCCCTTGGTTCTCTGCTTGTCTTTTTGTCCGGTTATTGCTCGATTTCATTGATCGCTCGGAGGAATAACTCAACCGTTTCTAGTTAGGGTTTTTCCGGAAACCTTCTTAATATTTATAATACTAATCTCCATCTTTCTTAATACTTCTCGAATTTAGATTCCTTAAATCCTTTTAATAAATCCTTAAGTCTTGCAGTGTCCAGGGAAATCTCGGAGAAAATAAAAGTGCTATTTTTCTGAATCCGATGTCGTTTACATACACTTATTTCGCCCCTGGATCATGAATACGAACTCAGAAATCCGTTCTGAATACTTCTATATAGCGGCGTCTAATAATATTCTTATTTTCAACAAAAACGCTATTCATTCTTTATTCCATCTTTATTCCTTATATTTATAAAAATGTCATTGTTCTCTTTCGGGCGTTCCTTAACCCTTTCACGGAACCACTGGACTAATAACAGATATCGATTTGGATGACACAAGAATATCTCCTTCCTCTTTGGAATGCCATATCTTATTTCTTAGGAGATAGATTATTCTAATCTAGGTTGTCAACCCATTGCATTCTTCATGACATATAATCATTGGAATCTATACCCGTTCACATTCATTCATTAGAACTGCTTATACCTTGCAGTCAGAATCACTGTTCATTCTTTCATCAATACATAATAATTTTTTTTTTAATTCTACCGAAAATTCGGGTTCTTACACTGCTGCTGTTGAGTAATTTAATTTTAATATCTTGATTAATTTAATTAGTGTTTTATTTTTATGTACAAGTCTGTTTGACAAATTGTGTCTTGTCTGTATCACTACAACTTAAGTGTTCAACATTTTTCGTGTAAATTTTTGTTGTGTACAATCTTAATTTTGAGTCATATTTGATACATATAATTTGTTTATTATTTCCATGTTAGAATTTGTTAGTTTTCTTATTCTACCCAATTTTATATTATAGCGCAGTACTAATTTTCTATCAAACTAAGGAAGTTTTTGGTAAACTGTTTGTTTTGTTCTGTAAGTAGCTGCAAATTGGTCTTTTGTCTACTTGAGTTATTTGACATATTAGATTATTATAATTCTTGTTTGCTTACTGAATCACAACTTTATATAAATTTTAATTTATTCAGAGAGTAATTTGTTACTGCCTAGATTATAAATTTTGTATATGATATAAGTGTATTTGGATTCATTTTATTGTTTTAATATTCTGTTTTTAAGTGATACTCCGCTTGTGTGATATAATTGACATTATGGCAATAAGTACAAACAAATATATTTTGAGATAAGATAATTCGATACCTGTTATTAATTTTGTTACGAATTCTAATGATTGGTGGATAGATTCGGGAGCTAGTGTTCATGTTTGTTCGAATAGAACTTGGCTTTCTAATTATCAAGTATCAAATGGTGAAAATGTTATTCTTGGTGATAATACTAAAACTCTGATATTTGGTAAAGGCAGAATAAAATTAGAGTTAACATCCGGAAAAATTTTGAATTTGCAAAATGTGTTACATGTACCTTTAATTAGAAGGAATCTTATTAGTGGGTCTACACTTGTTGTTCTTGGTTATAAAAATTTTTTAGAGGCTAATAAATTTGTCATTTCTAAAAATGATGTTTTTATTGGTAAAGGTTTTGTTAGTGATGGTTTATTTAAATTGAATGTGAGTTCTCATGTTGTTAATAGTAATTCATCTCCCACTGTTTTAAATATCGAAAATTCTTATTTATAGCATGAAAGACTTGGACATGTAAATTATGGTGCTATAACAAGAATGGCTAATAGTGATTTACTACCAAAAATGAAATTGAACTCTATGTCTAAATGTGAAACTTGTGCTCAAGCTAAACCGGTTAAGAAATCTTTTCCTAATGTTTTTAAAGACTCGTCATTACTTGAGTTAATTCATAGTGATGTATGTGTAGTTGATAAAACTCCTAAAAGAGGTGGTAGGAAGTATTGTGTGACTTTTATAGATGATTATTCTAAATTTTGTTATGTGTATTTATTTAGAATAAAAGATGAGGTGTTTGATTGTTTTAAAACTTATAAAGCTGAAGTAGAAAAACAGAGAGGGGTAGAAATTAAAATTCTTAGGTCTGATAGACGTGGCGAATATATTTCTAATAAGATGGCTTCATATTTTTAGGAACATGGCATTATTCATGAATTTTCGCCTCCTTACTCTCCACAGCCCAATGGAGTAGCGGAAAGGAAAAATCGTACTTTAATGAATATGGTAAACTCTATGCTTGTTAATTCTGGTGCTCCTGAAAATCTATGGGGTGAGGCTTTATTAATTGCATGTTATATTTTGAATCGTGTACCTCAAAAGACTAGTAAAATTACTCCTTTTCAATTTTGGAAAGGTAGAGCTCCAAATCTCGAGTACTTAAAAGTTTGGGGTTATTTAGCGAAAGTTAGTTTTCCTGGTCCTAAAAAGAGAAAATTAGGATCTCAAACGGTTGATGCTATTTTTGTTGGTTATGTCCCTGATAGTGTTACTAATAGGTTTCTTGTGATTCATTCTAATACTAGTGAAATCTCTGCTAATACTATTATTGAAGCTAGAGACGCAACTTATTTTGAAAATGTGTTTCCTTATAAGACTAGAATATCTAAAATAGCTGATACCCCTTGCTCTTTTCATGATGTAGCTTCTACGTCTAATTCTTTAGATGAACCTAGAAGGAGTAAAAGAGTTAAATTGAAAAAGACTTTGGTGATGATTTTCTTGTTTATTTACTTGAAGGTGAGCCTTTATCTTATTATGATGCTACGTCTTCTTCTGATGCTCCTTTTTGGAAAGAAACAACAAATAGTGAACTTCAATCAATAATGGAAAACAATACTTGGTATTTAACCGATTTACCTCAAGGCTGTAAGACGGTAGGTTCTAGATGGATTTTTAGAAAGAAGCTGAAACCTGATGGATCCATTGATAAATACAAGGCTAGATTAGTTGTTAAAGGGTTCTCACAAAAGAAAGGAATTGATTACTTTGATACTTATGCACCTGTAGCTAGAATTTCTACTATTCGTACTTTGTTAGCTTTAACTTTTATTTATAATTTGCATATTCATCAAATGGATGTTAAAACTGCGTTTTTAAATGGTGAATTAGAAGAAGATATTTATATGCAACAACCCGAAGGATTTGTTGTTAAAGGTCAAGAACATAAGGTTTGTAGATTAGTTAAGTCTATCTATGGTTGCCCCAAAAGATTGGTATGAAAAATTTGATAGTGTGATCACTAAAGATAGATTTATTGCTAATGAGTTTGATAGATGCTTGTATTCAAAGGTGATCGATAATGAGTTTGTTTTGTTATGTGTATATGTTGATGATATCTCGATCTTTAGTAAGTCTTTGTCTATATAGTAGATGTTAAAAATTATCTTGGTACAATGTTTGATGTGAAAGATCTAGGAGAAGCAAATGTTATTTTAGGGATGCAAATATCTAGAAGTGAGAAAGGTATTCATTTATCTTTAAGTTACTTGATTGAGAATATGCTTAAAAAGTATATTTATTTTGATTGCAAACCTGTGTCAACTCCATATTCCCCTAATGTACCTCTTAAAAAGAATATAGGAAAACATGTTTCTCAATTAAAATATTCTCAAATGATTGGTTCCCTCCTTTATATTGCCAGTAGAACTAGGCCAGATATTTCTTATGCTGTTGGTAGGCTTAGTAGAAATACTAGTAATCCTAGTAAAGAACATTGGAAGGCTTTGAAAAGAGTTTTTAAATATTTAAGAGGCTCTATAAATTATTCTCTTGTGTATTCTGGTTATCCAAATATTTTAGAAGGATATTCTGATGCTAATTAGGTTTTTGATTTTCGTAACATAAAGTCTACTTCAGGTTATATTTTTATGTTAAGTGGAGCAGCTGTCTAATGGGGTTCCACTAATCAAACTGTTATTGCTGGAAGTACAGCTGAAGCTGAACTTATAGCACTTGATACTACTTGCATGGAAGCTGAATGGCTTCGGAATCTCTTACTTGATTTAACATTTTTTCATAATAATATTCCACCTGTTTCCATACATTGTGATTCTAAAAAATGTTCTTGATATATGTTGGAGCAGAAAAATATCAACGATGGAATGAATAGACATCTGCAGATGCGATACAAGTCAGTCAAACGCTTGATGAAGAAAAGATATGTTACTATGAATTTTGTAAGATCTGAAATGAACTTGTCTGATCCTTTGACGAAAGCAACCCTTCTTCTTCTGAAGGTCAGTGGGTATTAACAAGATGGATTGGTGAGCTGCGTGAGAGCCTTCATTTTTGTGGAGTTTTTACTCCTTTAGAAGTTGTACATAGATACATTCTTCTACCCCATTCCTATGATGATGAAGCACTCATATAGTGAACGGTAAGGTTGAGTTTCTATACTCTTAATAAGTCTTAAGGTAGAACTTGCGAGGTACATGTCCGTTCACTAGTACCTTTGAGGACTTACCTGAAAATGCACACCTAGAGGGGGTGAATAGGTGTAAATGGCTAACTATGTTTGACTAAATCCAATTTTAAAAATTACCAGAAACAGCTTATTGATTTCGTTTTATGCAGAGACAAATGGTAAGCTGATTGTAAATAGTAAGCTAAATGCAAGCAGTAAGTAAAGAACAGAAAATAAAAAACATAGAGACTTTTAACCAGGTTCGACCCCTAACCCCTATGGTCTACGTCCTGGTCCCTTACCAACCCGGTAAGGGAATATATTATTGATCAACGAAATAAACCAATTACAAGATACAATAATATATCTCCCTTATATCCCAGCTGCTGGCAAATGGCTTGCTGAACACCTGTTTCTGAACTTGCTCTCTAAGCTATACTTCCCAAGTATACTTCTCTAGCAACGTTCACCAAACCCTTGTTCCTTAGCCAATGTGTCCAGCAACTAATCCTTACCAATCCTGCTAAAAAATGGCTTACTGTTTGCTGTGCTGAACTAACTCTCTAAGCAATACTTCCAAAGTATCCTTCTCTAGTCTAGTTCGACCCACCCAAAACCTTAAGCCAAATTTGTACAGCAACTATTCAATACAAATTGAACAATACAATGTTTGAATCAATACAACCCAACCTAATGAACTCTCTAAAATATAGCACGTATATGATATATTAAGAGCTCGAGAGAATCGAAAGGATATAGCAATGAAAAACTGAGTTGTGTATTCTTTGTGTGGTTCTCTGATTAATTAAAAACGAATTGAGCACAAGAGCAACCTTATAAAGCTTCACAACCAACGTTCTAAAATCAATCAATCAATTTCAAACGTTTAGAAATCAAATTCTAACGTTCAATTGGTTAGAGAGATTTTGCAACGTTCTTGTGACCGTTTGACAGAAGGTTTGAAAGAGATGAAACGATGAAAGCATAACCCTTCTGATTTGTATAGATATAAAATGCGTATAGGAGATTTGAAAGAAAGAAAATCTTTTAAATAAGGAAACTCCTATAAGTTTTATGATTTGTTTTAAAGAAAGATATTTGAAAAGATTTGAGCTCTAGAATATATTGTATACTTATTATATAATAAAGATTCCTTACAATATATTTCCTGAAATAAATCCATGAGAATCAATCTTGATCTTTTTCTTCAGGATTTCTGGCAGTTGGAAATGGCTTGCTGTTTGTGACTAACTGTTGGAAATGGCTTGCTGGACTGTCTCTGTTCTAGCACAAAATGCCTTGCTGTTTGTATATTCTCTGTAAAGAATTAGTAGGCTTAATATACCCTGCAAAACCAAGTTAGAACAAAAATAACATGATGTTTTATATCAAACTACAAGGAAATAGCTTGCTGAATGTGATCATCAAAACCATAGGAGTATCAATCTCCCCCTTTTTGATGATTACACAATATTTAGGAGAAATAAGAACTCCCCCTAAATCCCTGCATATTAGTACATTTTGATATAAAACAGATTAAAGATAAACAAGCATAATTAATCATATCCAAATCGAATATCTTGACCAAACAAGCGCAAATAAGTTCTCCTAAATTTCTCCCCCTTAATCCATCAAAAATGATATTAGTCCAGGTCTGGAATAAGCATAGAGAAAAAAAATCAAATCATGGTAATGGCATATAAACAGTTCAGATACAAATGGTAAGCCAACGTTACCCATTCTGCGCTTGTCAGCTTGCTGACTACAAAGTACACATGCCAAGCTCTCTTCGTATGACTGAAAATCTTTTTTTTCAGCTAATGGCTTTAAACTTTTGCATTTCCATATCATCAACCGAGTTTCCAAAATGTGATTGAGCTAAAAGCTCCCCCTTAATCGATGATCAATACTTCTAGAATACATCGGAGAGACTATGTTGCTCCCCCTAAACCAATGCTCCCTCAGCATGCTGAAAACACATTTCCAGGATATTCATCGATAACAATTGTTCTTCTGGACTGGAAAATAGCTTGCTGATTAGACAATATACATTCCAACTGATCATAATAGTATTCTTCTTTCTTGTTTCCTGCATACTACAATACATATACATATATTTGTCCCATCTATGTACTAGAGGAATCTCGTTAGTACCACAAAAATAATATAATCATATTCAAAGAAATGGACGAGGACAGATAACATACCTACTACTTGAGTACCCAAATTTTATTGGATCCACCATGGTTTGTTGATAGAACATAAAGAGCATGTAGATCAGATTTCTTGATCCACTATTGTATCACTTTTGGTGCTTGATTTCTAGTCCTTTGTGTTCTGTCAGACTGATAATGGTAAGCTGTTTGTCTTCTGTCATTTGCTTTCTGGTATGCTGTTTGTCGCCTGACTGGTCCATTCTGGTAAGCTATTTGTCGACTGACTGGTCCATTTTGGTAAGCTGTTTTCACTTTATGATTTACTTGAACCACACAATGTCTTTCCAGATGTCCTTTTCCACCACATTTATTGCATGTCTTCCAAGGCATAGCATAGTCATAGGGTATGCCATTCCTTCCAGCATATTTGAGCACCTTATCTTTCTTGTTAAAGTTTAGACCAACACCTTCTCTGACCAAAGGTATATTTGCCTTCTTCATCATTGTTTTTAAAGTGTCTTCACCTTGAACAAAAGTTTCCATGCCCTTCTTGAGATCTTTAACTTCTGTTTCTAGGAAGGTGATCACTTTAGCTTGCTGTTTGATGAGTTCAACTTGCTGAACTCTCTTTTCAGCAGATTTTGAGGATTCGGCTTGACTAGATTCCTTCATCTTGTATGATTCCAATGCTTTAGCTTTAGTTTTAACATCAGACCTTAGCTCTTTGATTTCTTCGGTCAAGGTCTTGTTTCTTCTTTCAAGCAACTTGATATTAGCCTCTAAATGACTATTCTTGACATTTAGCTCCTTGATCTCTGTAGCTTTGCCTAATGAAGTTGAATCTCATTCTTCCATTTTTGGCAACAAATCTTTAACCATTTTGGATAGATTGGCGTTCTTATCAGTCAGCTTGCTGATTTCAGCCTTTAGTGCCAAATGTTCTTCAATGGTTACACTTTTTGATTCCTGCATTGTTAGTGATCCCATAATAATATTTTCAAAAGATTTCCAGGAATGAAAAGAGTTTACCTCACTAGAATCTGATTCTGAATCAGACACATCACTGTCTACAAGAACTTCTTCCGTGTTTCCTATATCATCAACGCCAACAAATGCAGAGTTAATTATCTCTTCACTTGGTACTTCACCAGAAATAGATTTTTCATCATTCCAAGTCAATGGAGCCTTTGACTTCCTTTTATCTTTCAAATCAGCAGGCTGTTTTATTGTTGTAGCTTTATAATGCATTTTTAAGGTATTTCATATGTCTTTTGCTGTGCTACATGAAGAGAGCTTATCAAAATCTGACTCTGAAAGACCACATATTAATGTGTACTTTGCTCTTCCATTATAGCCTTATTTTATAAATTCTGAATCTGAGAGATCGTCAACGTCTTTTGGCTTGCCGTCTTTGTCTGGAAAAGTTAATGGACCCTTTTTAACGACTCTCCATTCAATTGCATCATCTCTGTTGAGAAGCACCTTCATTCTCTGTTTCTAAGCATCATAATTTTCAATCCCATTGAGAAGTGGTGGCATGTCTAAATAATCTCCTTCTACATAAGCGGGTGCGATAGGATCTGTACTTTCCTGTTACAGAAATGTTAGTACACCAAATCTCTGATACCAAATGAAAATGCACACCTAGAGGGGGGTGAATAGGTGTAAATGGCTAACTATGTTTGACTAAATCCAATTTTGAAAATTACCAGAAACAGCTCATTGATTTCGTTTTATGCAGAGACAAATGGTAAACTGATTGTAAACATTAAGCTAAATGCAAGCAGTAAGTAAAGAACAGAAAATAAAAAACAAAGATACTTTTAGCCAGGTTCGACCCCTAACCCCTATGGTCTACGTCCTGGTCCCTTACCAACCCGGTAAGAGAATATATTATTGATCAACGAAATAAACCAATTACAAGATACAATAATATATCTCCCTTATATCCCCGCTGCTGACAAATGGCTTGCTGAACACCTGTTTCTGAACTTGATTTCTAAGCTATACTTCCCAAGTATACTTCTCTAGCAACGTTCACCAAACCCTTGTTCCTTAGCCAATGTGTCCAGCAACTAATCCTTACCAATCCTGCTGACAAATGGCTTGGTGTTTGCTGTGCTGAACTAACTCTCTAAGCAATACTTCTAAAGTATCCTTCTCTAGTCTAGTTCGACCCACCCAAAACATTAAGCCAAATTTGTACAGCAACTATTCAATACAAATTGAACAATACAATGTTTGAATCAATACAACTAAACCTAATGAACTCTCTAAGATATAGCACGTATATGATATATTAAGAGCTCGAGAGAATCGAAAGGATATAGCAATGAAAACTGAGTTGTGTATTCTTTGTGTGCTTCTCTGATTGATTAAAAACGAATTGAGCACAAGAGCAACCTTATAAAGCTTCACAACCAACGTTCTAAAATCAATCAATCAATTTCAAACGTTTAGAAATCAAATTCTAACGTTCAATTGGTTAGAGAGATTTTGCAACGTTCTTGTGACCGTTTGATAGAAGGTTTGAAAGAGAAGAAACGATGAAAGCATAACCCTTCTGATTTGTATAGATATAAAACGCGTATAGGAGATTTGAAAGAAAGAAAATCTTTTAAATAAGGAAACTCCTATAAGTTTTATGATTTGTTTTAAAGAAAGATATTTGAAAAGATTTGAGCTCTAGAATATATTGTATACGTATTATATAATAAAGATTCCTTACAATATATTTCCTGAAATAAATCCATGAGAATCAATCTTGATCTTTTTCTTCAGGATTTTTGGCAGTTGGAAATGGTTTGCTGTTTGTGACTGACTGTTGGAAATGGCTTGCTGGACTGTCTCTGTTCTAGCACCAAATGGCTTGCTGTTTGTATATTCTCTGTAAACAATCAGTAGGCTTAATATACCCTGCAAAACCAAGTTAGTACAAACATAACACGATGTTTTATATCAAACTACAAGCAAATAGCTTGCTGAATGTGATCATAAAAACCATAGGAGTATCATTACCTATGTGAGAGTAGTTGTGTGGCCGCAATTGTGAGACTTTGGTTAGTCTCTAGAAACTCTCATGAGTCGGTCTTGTGCGCATGGCCTTTATAGCGCAAACCCGGACGATTGAATTTTATATATTGTGTGCTTTCGTTGATATTTGGTCCAAAAGAGCCCAAGGCTTTAGTCCACTAAGGTTCTTTCAAGTTTAGATGATTGTCACTAGGTACAAGTTCAAAGTTGGAAGCAACTTGTGCTGAGTACTTGATATCGAGTGCTCACCTTTGTTATTTATATATACATATATATATGTATTCTATATATTTAAAAAATTTATTTTTTGGGGGCGTTTGTTAGATTTTTTGTATATAATAAAGAAAAAATAAAATCTTTCGCATCCTCAATACTCTTCTTCATACTTACCACCCTTCTTAGGATGATTTCGATCACTGTATGGATAATTATCATTAGACGCCATCTCGTCTAACAAATCTTTCGCATCCTCAATACTCTTCTTCATAATAGATCCACCAGAAGATGCATCAACAAAGTTTCGGAACTCTTGTGTCAACCCATTATAGAATGTTTGGATCAACAACCAGTCAAGAATTCCATGGTGAGGGCGTTGTCTTTGAAGTCGCTTAGATTTTCTCCAAGCATCATGAAGTGACTCGTCATCTTCTTGACGAAAATTAGATATTTCATTCATGAGCTTTGAAGTCTTCTTCTAACTGAAGAATTTTAGTAGAAACGCCTTTGCAAGACTATCCCAAGTAGTGAATGTGTTTGGTCCTTCATCTTTCAACCAATCTTTTGCTGCATCTCGAAGAGAGAATGGAAATAAGCGCAGCTTTATAGCATCATCACTAACATTGGTCAGCTTTATTGTATCACACTTTTCCAGAAAACTCTCAAGATGATCGATAGGATTTTCAGTGGACAATCCTGCGAAAGAAACATTGGAGATGAATTGGATGAACTGAGGCTTGAGTTCAAAGTGTGTAGCTGTGACTGTTGGTCTGACAATACTGGAGAGTACGCCTGTAGTATCTGGCATACCATGCTCCCTGAGAGCTTTAGCTTTTGTTTCACCCATAACTTCCTTGTCCTTATTTTTTCTTCGCTCGCCTTTTTGTCTTCTTGCTGTAGCTTCAATTTCAGGATCAAGAGCAAATAAATCCTCGGTACCTGAACTTCGAGTGTGCATGCAACAATAGAACTAGAAACAAGGATCAAATAACAAGAGAATAATAGCCGAAGCAACACAACTAAAATACTTAGCTAAATTAACTCAAAAAGTAACTAATCTAACACTGCTTTGTCCCCGGCAACGGTGCCAAAAATTTGACAAGGCTGTCGCGTACCTATCAAATAATAAATCTAACAAATCCTTCTAACTATGTAGTAGGTTAAGTCAGATTCGATCCCACAGAGACAAATGTATCAATCACCAGTTATTCTTGACTCGATTCAACTAAGCAAGTAACACAATAAATTTTGAGAGATTTTTAAACTAATATTACTAAGGCAAGAATGTTGTATTTATCAATTAACTAAAAACATCTAGAATTAAGTATCCCCACTAGCATGAATCAATGCAATTACGATTTCCCACCCCAATTAATCATGTACTACTCAAGAGGAAAGATGCACCCTATAAATACCAATAATCTCTCCCGAGTATTAAATGCTTCTCTAACTTACAATCAAGCCTATTTTCATGGCATCATGCAATTCAGAGACATTAAACACAGCATCCTAACTTCCTAACAATCCGTTCTACCTATTTTCATGGAGAAGTTCATGTCATAATTGGATAAATCACAACCATCTAAATCTAACTTTCGTTGATAAATAGATATTGGTTCAAACAATACACATAATCACGTCTGACTTGTAATTGTTAATTAAACACAACTCAATAAGAAAGAGCATATAACATAATCAATTTGGGGAAATTGGGGAAAATCATACATCAATCATAACTAGGGTTCAACTTAACCCTAGATTAGAGATCTACTCATCATTAAACTAGCAAAACACATAATATAATAAGAACACATACTTAATCTGTTATTGAGAATAGAGAAGAAAACCTCCAATCTTTAATCTTTGCACAAGAAGAAAAATAAAAGTCTCACTCTCCTCCCTCTATCTCTCTATATGTACGTCTCTATCTCTAATAATTATAATATCTAATCTTTCATATGTCTCTAATAAAAATATTTTACAAGTACGTTTCCTAAACGAAATAGATTTCCAAGGAAAATTCATAGTTGACTCTTATCCAGTAATTCTGGGCCTCTCCAATTGTAATATGATATCTGGACCATGTTAGAATGATAGATAATTTAATTATCTTCGTGTGGGCTGTTGAATCGTCCAATTCTGACTTCTATAACTCGAGATATGGCCCAAACAGTGAAGTACGTGCGTGCAGCCCAATAAATCCGAATTTCCTTCTAATAAATCTCCAAATTAAGCTCTTTATTCTCCAATCCTTCCAAGTTTAGAATTTCCTTGCTTCCTACTGTTAACTCGAATAACTTGTAGAAGGGGGGGTTGAATACAAGTTATATAATCGTGTTTGATTTTTGCTTGACTATATGAACAAGAATAAACGAATGAATCAAACTCTTGTTTGTATTAATAAGATCAAATACAAACTCTACCAAAGGTGTACAATACCTTTAGCAGCTGCTGATAATATAAATCTCTCTGTTTGTTTCGAACTTTCGAATACAAACCTTATACAGAGCTACGCACATTCGCTTAACACACGCTCTTTACAATGATATTGAGAGAGTATTTATAATGCTACCTATCAACTAATAACAGAAAGATATAATCTATACATGACAATGTTCTGTCTTCTAGTCGATAGTTTCCATCAATAGAAAACTCTTTCCTTCATAATATCTTCTTGCTTGTTCTTCAAACAAAGATCCTGTTTTATAGCACTTGCCAGTTTCTGTAGCATCCATAATGACATCATCAGTAACACGACTGATATCAGGATCTGTACACTGCATCAGTATATGATCAACCATCAGTATTAGACCATCATCAGGATTTGCCTTCTGTTCCTGACATGTAGTCTCCGATACACTGTTCATTCCTGACTAAACTATACAGATAACTGTCTTACACATAAATCCTATATACAGTGCTAAATCCTTTATAAGATCAGGATTACAAGAAGTATAATGTGTAAATTCTATTCTTAACATCACAACTTATGAATTATTCCTAACAATCTCCCCCTATTTATGCTTTAAAATCTGAAGAATAAATTTAAGTTGTGGATGTCAAAACATATAACAATACAACCAGAATAGAATTTATGAATGTAGAATTATGAAGTTAAGTACCTCCTTCTCAGATGTAGACATTTATCTAGTACTTAGAAGAAAGAATTTTAACTATTAATGCTGCTCTTCTTTTACCACTTCCTAGCTGAGATTCACCACTGTCACTCCTGGTTCTTCATTTTACTTCTCTTTGTCTGCTCTTTATCTCCCCCGGCTTTATCTCCCCCAGTCTGGTGGTGTTGTTGTTGTTGTCTTTGAATCTTTATCTCCCCCTTTTTGACATCAGCAACATTAAGTCCAAGAGATTCAGAAACAGAACAAATGAGATTCATAAGAACTGCTTGATTTTCCATAATTGTGACTTGGTTATCTTCAAGTGATTGAAGTCTTGTTTGAATAGCAATTTTAGAATTCTGAATAGCTTTCAAAACATCAGAATGAACTTCAATGTTGGAAGTTCTTCTTGTATCTTCAGAATCAGAATCAGAAAGAACTGTATCTTCAAGTCTTGTAGAAGAAGTTGCTTGAGTTGTATGATATTCAAGTAATAATACCTGATTAGAAGTATCAACATCTTCACCTTTCTGATCTGGAACTGAAACATGATCATCATCTCCTTCACCAGTATTCTGTGTACTAACATCTTCAAATCCTGACTCCTCCTTAGAGTGATCAGAAACTGTTGATGTCTCAATTCTAGCTGATATTGGAAGTACATACAAAGGAACACTAGGATCATTAGGATCTTCATCTGGTACATATGTATCAAGAGATTGCTTTATCCTGGCACCTCTTCTGTTAATGATTCCTGCAAGCCTCTCCTTTTGCTTCTGAGCTTTAACTTCTGGCTTTGCATTGTGATGTGCTAGGTCATTCTTCTGATACATTTTGATGAATGAATAAGTACCAGCATCCATACCCAAATCTTCAGACCAAGATTCAGGAAAAACCTGATCCCAGAAATCAAACGATGGTTTCCTAATTTTCTCTCCCTCACTATGGAGTTGATCATCCATACCCTCATTCTCACTTTGACTTACTAAAGTCAACACTCTTTCTACCTCACCTTTTGCCTGGTCAGGAGCCAGCCACTCAAATTGTGGATCTAAGTCCATCTTTTCAAGTGTATCACTCAAATTTAGATAAGTGCTCTCATGACCTACAGAAAAATAGGGTTTAGAAGGAGTTTTTATACCTGAACTCACATGGAGAGAGGGTTCCTCATATGGCATGTGGCTTGAGGTTTTCTCCAAGGAGTGAGCTGCTATAGTCTCTGAACCCTTACAATCATCTTCTTTCCTTTCAGAAACTACAGGCTCCAGTATACCACTTTCAGGTTCTTTACTAGACTCTGATGTCTTCAGTAATACTTTATTAGACACCATAGTTAGTATATCACCGTCTTTAAGTGTTGTTTGCTGAGACACACCCTCAAGGTGGATAGACTCTGACTGAACAAAATTTGTTTGATCTTCAGAAAAATCAACCAAAGTCATTCCTCCCATATCATAGGGTATCTCACTTACATTCTCAGTCATCACAGAAGTCCTTTCAACATCAGCTATCACAGCTCCCGAGTCATCCTTCCTCTGACTAGATGGTTCTTGTGTTGCAGTGACTGTGATCTGATCTTTCCTACTATTCACCATTGGTGCAATAATATCTTCTGTTGACTGCTTTCCTCTATCTACTTCCTCCAGTTGTTCACCTTGAGCTAAAGCATCTTCAATAATGACATCCTTGTCAAATAAATATGCATGAAGTGATTGAAGTGCAACATGCTTCGAGAGTCCAAATTTCTTGACTAATTGTCTTCTGACAGATACATAGAAATACATCTTCATTAAGTCAAGTCTTTGATGTAGAAGTCCATATTCATCTGGAAATAAAAGTTTTGGTACTCTTTCAACCAGAAAATCTAGAACAGGCCTTCACAACTTCACTTTAAGAGAAATTAGTCCCATAGCCAGTCTGTATGATAATGTAGTTTTCCATGAAGAATCAATATCCAGATCTCTCTTGTCAAATACTGACATAAATGTAGCTTGATTCGTAGAAACCTGCATGATATTAGTTGGACTAGACTCTGTGTATGTAGGTGACAATTGAATCTTTCTCCTTGTTCTCCTGATATAGTGAGCAAAAGATTTATCCTGAGAAGACTCAAGAGGTGTAGACACAGAAGTGATCTTGGGATGAGATCTTTGTTCAATAGACACAGTCTTTTGAGAGACAGTATCCAGTAACTGTTTTCCCTTTTTAAGAACTACAGTCTTTTGGGAGACTGCAGCCTGGCTGTGACTAGGTTTTTCATCTCTTTGTGCTAACAGAGAAAGTTGAATTGCAGCCTTCAATTCTGCTCTCTCAACAAGAGTTAAATCATCATCTTTTGAGAAACACCAGAGGTTGGTTTCTTTGAAACAATAGGCTGTGGATCAAAATTTGGTTCTTGAATTGTTTCAGAGACTATAATGTTTTGGGCTACTTGGGTAGACACAGGCGGGTTCTCCTCCATTTGAGATTCCTGAGCCATTTCACCACAAAAGAAAGAAGAATTGTAGAGAGTAGGAAGATGAGTTTTAAGAATTACCTGAACATGATGTAGATAATGAATTGCAGGTATTTCATCTAGATTCTTTTCATTGTCCTTCTTTGTAATGTCAGAGAAAATTCTCTTTTGCTGTTCATAAGAAGAAACACAATGTTCCCTACCAAATCTAGCTTCAACATCAGGAATGAAATGGTTAACAAACATTTGCATAAATCTATGATAATAAACCATTTTCCTGTTTTGATCTCTTGACCCAATTTTGATACTCATCTGACTTAAGATAATATGACCAATGTTAATTACTCTGTCATAAAGCAAACTATAAGCAATATGTGATGTAACAGAAGTAATTTGCTGAAAAGAACTACATTTACCAGTAAAACATTTAGCAATTTGATCAAAGTAAAAAGACCATTCCTTTCTAAGAAAAGACCTATTTAACTGGCTCATGTTATCTAGAGGTCCACTATAACCTAATTCAGACAACATAGTTCTTATATTATCATCAGATGGTACATTCTCATAACTATCAGTAACAGGTAAGCAAAGTACTGAATTAACAACAGATTCAGTAATGTCAAATGAATCTTGTCCTAAATGTAGAACAATCTTACCTGATTGACTCTGAGTAGAATCAATTACCTCAACATTCTCCCAAGCTTGTGAAACAGCTACTTGATTAATTTGTGGAGATGCTGTCAATGCATAACTTAATGGTCCATACGCCAGAAAGTCCATGATTGGATGAAAATCAGATGACACTCCTTCCTTGTTGGTGATAGCTGCTACATGATTGTTTGTCATAAAATCAAAGTCACCAAACTTGAAGGCTACTGATTTAGGTAATCTTCTCTGAGCTGCCATTTTTGATCTGAAAAGAACTTGAAAAATTCTTGAAATGGATTAGAGATTTTGAGAACTCGAGAGTGTTTTTGCTTTAGAGAAAGCAATTACACGATTAGAGTTTCAAAACAAATATATTTCACAAATCTTTCAGACCACTATCCCACGTTGACACGTAGATTGACAAGTGTCAGTCCCTGAAAAATGCGGTTACCCACGATTTTTGGAAAATAAAATCCAAAATTGATTTTCATGAAATAAATCAGGGTATAAATAATCAATACTGATCAGCTTCCTTTTCCTGTTGTGATATCCCATCAAAATAATCATACAATGCAATATGATTTAAAAATATGATAATTCTCAAATCCTGATGGTCACATATGAAATCCTGATCAATATCATCCTGATTCCAGAGACTTACTATGGAGTTTCCACGTGGCATTTTTCTTTTATCTGAAAAAGAAATAAACAAATAATCTGAACAGAAAATCAATTGGTTAGATATATTCAATATTTCTTGAAAACAAGAAACACAGTCACATGCAATAATT
This sequence comes from Kitagawia praeruptora, assembly GCA_037693485.1. NCBI lineage: Eukaryota > Viridiplantae > Streptophyta > Magnoliopsida > Apiales > Apiaceae > Kitagawia > Kitagawia praeruptora. The sequence continues at coordinate 5,916,289 of CM075354.1, read as the reverse complement.
AGCATTTGACTTCATTAAAACTTCCAAGTGACTGCTCAGCTTCTCACGTTTTTCTTTAAAAGAAACAAACGCCCTATGCCATTCTCCATAAACTTTTCAATTTCTTTTCTTCTCAACAATGCTTCTCAAACCAAAATTCCCTTCAAACCCATTTTTCAGATTTTTCTCGATCGATGAACATCCTGTTCTTGATCATCTCTTTGAACAACCAACTCTTCTCATTGAACTAATCATGGATGAATTGGTTTTCGAAAATATCCGGAGGTTTCTCCTAGAACATCCATCTGTTGGATACAATCTTCCCCTAACCTCCTCAAAACTTGAGGATGAAGAATTTGGCCGAGAGTCTGAGGTTGATCTTGATGGGGATGCTATACATTTAAGTTAGCTGCTCTCATTCAAGTCGCCCAGACAAGGAATCCAAGAGCAAACGAGGCTGTTCATCCCCTGATGAATTTCTTGAGATTCTCCTTGTCCTGTACCTCAGAGGTCATATCAATAGACAAGTATAGAATTATCAGTAGAAATTTAGACAAAAAGATGTTGTATTTCATTTCCATGTAATGATTTCTATTAATGAAAATACAGTTTCTTGTTATCTACTTGTCTTTTGATTATTGAATGATGTATAAATTATCAGTATGCAAATATTAAAACTTGCTAGCATAGACTTAACACATCACAAAATCAGATTACTACACAAAGTAAACGTCAGGATCTGAAACAATTTTCATAATCCTGATACTGACACAATACTGATGACGTCAGCATCCTGATAACAAATCTAATCCTGATGATTATTAACAAGTCTATCATACGGAAATTTATCAAGGCAAAGTGTTATAGCTCAAACATTTAACAATCAATTATAGATCCTGACAGGAATATCAAGTCTATAAGCTAAGAACAACATACCTTGCTACTTTTGCAGATGTTAAAGATCTGAAAATTTAACATTCCTAACTCACTTACTAATCTACTGAATGTAGTCTCATCAAGTGGTTTAGTTAAAATATCTGCAAGCTGTTTGTCAGTAGGAACAAAATGAAGTTCCACAGTACCATTCTCAATATGTTCTCTAATAAAATGATACCTGACATCAATGTGCTTAGTCCTTGAATGTTGAACTGGATTTTCTGCAATTTTAATAGCACTAGTATTATCACAAAACATAGGAATATTACTAAGTGTCATACCATAATCCATCAACTGATTTCTTATCCAAAGGAGTTGTGCACAACAACTGACTGCTGCTATGTACTCAGCTTCTGCAGTTGAGGTTGAAACAGATTGTTGCTTCTTGCTTGCCCAAGAAATCAATCTATTTCCCAAGAATTGACATGTACCTGTAGTGCTTTTCCTGTCTATCTTACACCCTGCATAATCAGAGTCTGAATAGCCAATTAGAAAGAAATCAGATTCTCTAGGATACCACAAACCAAGATTTGGAGTTCCTTTGAGATATCTAAAAATTCTCTTCACAGCAATTAAATGAGATTCCTTAGGATCACTTTGGAATCTAGCACATAAACAGGTAGAAAACATTATATCTGGCCTACTTGCAGTTAGATATAACAATGAGCCTATCATGCCTCTATAACTAGTATTATCCACACTCTTTCCTTTAGGATCAGAGTCTAGTTTAGTGGCTGTTGCCATGGGTGTTTTTGCAACTGCACAGTCTTGAAAGTCAAACCTTCTTAAAAGATCTTTGATATACTTTGACTGATTAATGAAAATACCAGTCTCAGTCTATTTGACCTGCAAGCCTAAGAAATAATTTAATTCACCCATCATGCTCATCTGATACTTAGACTGCATAAGCTTACTAAACTTAGCACACAACTTTTCATTAGTAGAACCAAAAATAATTTCATCAACATAAACTTGAACTAAAAGCAATTCACCTTTTACCTTTCTAAAGAATAGAGTTTTGTCAATTGTACCTCTTGTGAAGCCATTTTCAAGAAGAAATTTAGACAAAGTCTCATACCATGCTCTTGGTGCCTGCTTTAGTCCATAGAGTGCCTTGTCAAGTTTGTAGACATGATTTGGAAATTTTGGATCAACAAATCCAGGTGGCTGTTCCACATACACTTCCTCATCAAGTTTGCCATTTAGAAAAGCACTCTTTACATCCATCTGGTATACTTTGAATTTTGAATGAGCTGCAAATGCAAGAAACATTCTGATTGCTTCCAATCTTGCTACAGGTGCAAAGGTCTCATCATAATCAATGCCTTCTTCCTGAGAATAACCCTTGGCCACCAGTCTTGCTTTGTTTCTTACAATCATACCAGATTCATCTAGCTTGTTTCTGAAAACCCATCTTGCACCAACAATAGATCTATCTTTAGGTCTTGGTACCAGTTTCCAGACTTTGTTTCTCTCAAACTCATTTAACTCCTCCTGCATTGCAATTACCCAATCATGATCCTGTAAGGCTTCTTCAACCTTCTTAGGTTCATTCTTTGAGAGAAAACAACTATACAAGCATTCATTTTGAATTGATCTTCTAGTTCGAACACCACTATTTGGATCACCAATTATCAAATCTTCAGTATGATCCTTTGTCCATTTTCTAACAGGTGGTAGATTAACTCTGCTAGTCTCTCCCCCTAAGTTAGTGGTATCTCTTATAGAAGAATTTTCTCTACCTTCAAAAACTCTCCTTTGATCAATAGAATCAGTAGATTCCATATTGCTGCTAGTTACTGATCTTTCCTCAGTAGACTCTGAAAGGTCAGTTCCTGATGGAGTAGACTCTGAAAGACTAGTCTGCTCCTGATGATCACTGTGTTCTCTTTAATTTATTTGCTCCCCCTCAACAGTAGCATTCCTTTGAGAAGCAATAGAAATTCCTTCTGGAGAACCTTCATCATCACTGGAGAGTATCTCAGAATTCTTCAGATTTTCAAATTCCAATTTGTCATGGCTTTCATCAGTTTGCAAAATTCCAAATTTCTTATCATCAAATGCAACATGAATTGATTCCATAACAATGTGAGTTCTGAGATTATAAACTTTGAAGGCCTTAGATGCTGAATATCCTAGAAAAATTGCTTCATCCGATTTGGCTTCAAATTTTCCAAGTTGTTCTAGATGAACTTTTAGGACATAGCATTTGCATCCAAAGATGTGAAAGTATTTCACACTTGGTTTCTTTCCTTTGATCATCTCATAGGGAGTTTTTCCATGACTATTTACCAAGGTACAATTTTGAGTGAAACATGCAGTGTTAATAGCTTCTGCCCAAAAGTAGGTTGGAAGTTTTGCATCTGCAAGCATGGTTCTTGCTGCCTCTATGAGAGTCCTGTTCTTTCTTTCCACTACACCATTCTGCTGAGGTGTACCAGGTGCAGAAAACTATTGAGTAATTCCATTGTCTGCACAAAACCCCTCCAATGTAGAATTCTTGAATTCTGTACCATTGTCACTCCTAAGTACTTTAACTTTGTACTCAGAGTTATTCTGAATATTCTTGATGAGTTCAATGATTTGCTGAGGAGCTTCATCCTTCTTGTGTAGAAAGAACACCCATGTGAACCTTGTGAAATCATCCACCATAACTAGAGCATATCTTTTCTTGCTGATAGACATAATGTTTACTGGACCAAACAGATCAAGATGTAGCATGCGAAATGGTTCAGTAATTGAATTTTCAGTCTTGCTCTTGAAAGTGGTTCTTCTTTGCTTTCCAAGCTGACATGCATCACAAAGTCCATCTTGCACAAAATTTGCCTGTGGTAGGCCTCTCACCAAATTGTGCTTAACAAGTTGATTAAGCTTCTTGAAATTAAGATGTGAGAGCTTCTTGTGCCAATTCCAGCTTTCATCACTTGTTGCTTTGCTGTAGAGACATCTAACAATTTCTTTAGATGTATCACCTAAGCTGGCTTCATATATGTTACCATGTCTTTGACCAGTTAGAACAATGTCTCCATTCTGCATATTCAAGATTTTGCATCCTTCTCTGTCAAAGATTGATTTGTAACCTTTATCACCCAGTTGACTTATGCTTAAAAGAGTATGTTTCAAGCCTTCAACCAGTGCTACATTTTCTATGATGACATTCCCCAAAACAATTGAGCCATATCTCAGAGTTTCTCCTTTGTTGCCATCTCCAAAAGATATAACTGGGCCAGCTTTCCTCTCAAACTTTGTAAGCAGGGACTTCTTTCCAGTCATGTGTCCAGAGCATCCACTATCCAAGATAATTGAATGCTTCTTTCCTGTGCCCTTAACAGAGGATGGAGAAGTTTTCTTTGGAGATCCAGGTTTGTTTGAACTATTGGCCATCAATGCAATGTTGTCATAATCCAATTCATCTTCAGAGTCACTGGAATCTGCCCAATCCTTCTGTGTGACCATAAGTGCATTACCCTTTCCTGAATTCCTAGGCTTCTTACACTCACTAGCAAAGTGTCCAAGCTCGCTGCAGTTAAAGCACTTGATCTTGGCCTTATCAAGCTTGACAATTGTACTTTTGCTTTTGTCACTCTTCTTCTCCTCCTTCTTTTGAAAAGGTCCTTTGCTAAATCTTCTCCTATTGAATCTTCCTTTCTTGAAAGCTTTAGCAAACATAGCAAAGAGTTCCTGCATCTCAGATTCAGAATCATTGTTGTCAGAGTTCATATCAGTAGTCTCTGACTCAGAACTTTCTTTGCTTTTCTTCTTCCTTGAATTCTTTACAGCAATCTCTTCATGCTGTTCTTCAGGAAGCTTCTTTACTTCAGATTGAGTAGTAAGTGCAATAGTCTTCATTTTTCCTTCACTCCTGCTCTTCTTCTGCTGCTTGTCAAGTTCATAAGCTCTCAATTTTCCATATACTGCCTCTAATGAAATTTCATCCAGATCATTAGCTTCCTCAATCGCAGATATCTTCTCATTGTAGAAATCAGGCAAAGCTTTCATGAACTTTGTATTCATATCCTCCAAGTCATAATATTTACCATGCATGGCCATCTCATTGATGAGTTTTGTAAACCTATCAAAGGTATCAGTAAGTGACTCACCAGACTTGGATTCAAAGTACTCATACTATTGTATAAGTAATGTCCTCATATTCTTCCTGACAGGCTTAGTTCCTTCACAGTGAACCTTAAGATTGTCCCATATATCCTTAGCAGTTTTACAAGAGAGAACATAGTTAGTGAGAACAGAATTAAGATTGTTGAATAATATGTTTCTCACTTTAGCATCTTTAAGAACATTCTCATTGTCCTTATCTGACCATTCAGATTTTGGCTTCTCTGCTATATGTTCTGGAACAACCACACCATCAACAGTTGCTTGTCCAACGACCTTTGTTGGAACAAAAGGTCCATCTCTGATTCTGTCAAGATAATCAGGATCTGTTGCTTCCAGATGATGCAACATCTTTACTTCCCATAGAGTATATTCATTTCTCTTGAGCATAGGAATTTTAGTATTCCCATCCTTGTAACCAGACATGATTGCAGATCTTTATGATTATTCGGAATCAACCTGCTCTGATACCAATTGTTAACTCGAATAACTTGTAGAAGGGGGGGTTGAATACAAGTTATATAATCGTGTCTGATTTTTGCTTGACTATATGAACAAGAATAAACGAATGAATCAAACTCTTGTTTGTATTAATAAGATCAAATACAAACTCTACCAAAGGTGTACAATACCTTTAGCAGCTGCTGACAATATAAATCTCTCTGTTTGTTTCGAACTTTCGAATACAAACCTTATACAGAGCTACGGACATTCGCTTAACACACGCTCTTTACAATGATATTGAGAGAGTATTTATAATGCTACCTATCAACTAATAACAGAAAGATATAATCTATACATGACAATGTTCTGTCTTCTAGTCGATAGTTTCCATCAATAGAAAACTCTTTCCTTCATAATATCTTCTTGCTTGTTCTTCAAACAAAGATCATGTTTTATAGCACTTGCCAGTTTCTGTAGCATCCATAATGACATCATCAGTAACACGACTGATATCATGATCTGTACACTGCATCAGTATCTGATCAACCATCAGTATTAGACCATCATCAGGATTTGCCCTCTATTCCTGACATGTAGTCTCCGATACACTGTTCATTCCTGACTAAACTGTACAGATAACTGTCTTACACATAAATCCTATATACAGTGCTAAATCCTTTATAAGATCAGGATTACAAGAAGTATAATGTGTAAATTCTATTCTTAACATCACAACTTATGAATTATTCCTAACACCTACAATAAAAAATTAAAATCTATTAAATAAAAATCCAATTAAATGCAAAATACAATAAATATAAGGAATATAATCATGTAAAATATATATAAATATACATTCTATCGCTTAGAGTTAGACTTGGTCTTTCTCTTAGTGGATGCTGCCTTTTTACCAACATTGGCAGGCGTAGAAGTCTCAGCAGTTTCCATATAGGAATATCTTTCAGTAGATAGAATAGGCAGATTAAAACAAGTACTCATAACAACAATCTTGCATGGCATAGAGTCAATGTTATTACAGACGTCCATTTCTCTTTGCATAATGGGGGTTCTATGTAAGTTACCACTAACATTGGTCGCATTAACCTTGTGTTTGTTGAGTTTCTTACAAACAAATGTTAAATGTTGAGATGAGCCACAATTATTGCAAAGCTTCCTTGGGGCATCTTTAACATAAGTATAGCCATTTTTCTTGTCGATTCCTAACTTTCCATTCCTATTCTTAGGCTTGTAGACACTTGCCTTGACAGTATGTTCTGAAGTTGCTGTCGAGCTACCTTTGACAGTACCTTTCTTTCCCTCTATCTTGATAGCAGGTTTGAAAGTTGCTGTCTGGGGTTCTCTCTTGACAGTATCTTTTGAAGTTTCTGTCATATCCTTGTTGACAGCTACTTTAGAACATTCTGTCTGATTGCTTGGCAAAGTTTCTGTCACGGGAGACTTGACATTATCTTTCCCTTCGCCTAGTGTGATGTCAATGCACTCATTCTCATCAAGAAGCTCTTGTTTGATGAACAAGGATGTTTGATCAAAATCAGCTTGAAGATTTTTGAAAATCGATTTGTAAACTCTTTTGAGAATATGAGGTTTGACAACATCACAATCATCAAGAACAATTGCCTTTTCATGCATCCTACCATACTCGAAGCCTATACCTACCTTTTGATTCTCAGTGTGATTATCATGATATTCCTGGAGTAACTTAGAAGAGTTTCTAAATGCTTTTAATTTAAACTCATTTTATGCAATTTGGTTCTTAAGGAATTCTTCTATTTCCTTAGCACAGACAATATCATTTTTCAATCTTGTATTCTCTTGAGCTAATGAATCTAGTGGACTAGTTCTAAGCAAAAACATTTCATTTTCAGATTTGAGAGTTTCATTCTATTTAGTTAAGTTAACAATTTCTTCATGAGCAGCTGATAAATGGATTTTATATCCATTTGGAACATTCCAAATCGGCTTAAATTGATTGCTTTGGCCTCAAGTTTGTGGTAGTTTTGATGTGTTTTGTTTAATTGTGCAGGGTTGAAGAAATGTCGATTAAAGGTGTAGTTTTCATCATTTTTTTGGAGTTGATTGATGATATGGAATGAAGAATGGAGGCTAATGTCAACTACCAAGAAGTATACAAGTCATTAAGGATGAAAGACGGAAGCTTATGCAAAAGGAACGGGAAGAAAAGGCTTAAAAATCGAAGAAAAATCAATTTTCGCAGATCGGGGCCGAGCCGAGAGCCCCATCCGCGCTCTCAGCGCCGTTTTTAGCAGATTGGAGCCATGCTCTCAGCCCCATCCGCGCTCCCAGCGCGGCGCGCGTGCGGGAAAATTTTCCAGTTTTGCCCTTTTTACGATTTTGGCCATATCTTGAGTTCTAGAAGTCAGTTTTGGACGATCTTACTGTCCACGCGAAGATAACGAGATTCTCTATCATTCTAAAGTAGTCCAGAGGTCTAATTACAGCTGGAACGTTCCATAATTAATGAAGAAAAGATAGCTACGAATTTTCCTTTAAAACAGAATCAGTTTAGGAAACGTACTTCTATTATAATTCTGATTTGGTATTTCTTGCTAGGCAAAATGTCTAGAGCTAGAGCCTATATAAACACATCCAACCCTTGTAAATTGTATAATTATCATCACAACATACAATTACATATCATAGCTTAGTGTTGCAAAGGAGAAAAGGAGAGAAGGATTCAACGCTCGTGACAAGCAACAGATCTAGATCTACTTCATCTTTTGTTCTAGATTTGTTTTCTCAAACTCTTGTTTATTAATATAATTATTTTTTATTAATATCTTGTTATTTACCATGTTTTCATCAAATCCCAAGGTGACGAAAGGTTTAATTATGAACTAATCGTTGTCATGGGATCCTAGTGGATTTATCTATGTAGCTTAATAGTTTGCATGCCTTAAAGATTTATGTGTGGTGAATTCTTGACATCCTCGTATGGTTAATATTAATGCTTTTGGATGCGTAGCTAACATCTAAATTGAATTGTTAATCTCTTGCTAAACGAGAGTGGATCTTGAGATTTAGAACTTGTCATGCTAGCATAGGATAGGTTGATGTTCTAACATCATGATTGGTGGCATGATTAGAGATCATATGCTACCCTATGTGATCTAAGTGAATAACTTGTGCTTAAACCTTTATGTTTTCAAATTCTATAGAGATATAGGGTCTAAACATAATATGTGCCTATTCATCTTCTATCTCTTTTGTGGATGTATGCGTAGATTGATGCTAGTATACCGAGAGGTAACTTTTACTTGTTTCGTGTTATTCGATCAGATATCAAAACCATCGCATATTTTAATTAAAGGTTGCAACTCTAAGTGAAGTAGATGATGAAACTAGGATTCCATGTTTTATCTCATATAAGTAATCCAGATTTAATTCACATTAGTTAATTGTTCTTAGTTTAATAATAATTTGAATTCTAGTTAATTTAGATAATTAAAACTCCATTCTTGTTAATTGTCTTAGCAGTGAATTAAAACCATACATTGTTACATAGGCATATTTTCTGAATAAAACTTAATCAGATCTTTGCGGCACAAACTTTAATTATATTACTTGTGACCACGTGCACTTGCGTGATTTTGTGCTAACAGCAGCAGATAAACTAACATGAATGTTAAACATCTCAACACTTAAGTCTTCAATGGTATGCTTATACTCAGTTTTAGACATATCAAGTAAAACTAGAGATGGTACCTGAGTTGAGGAACTAGAAGCTTCATCATCAGATTTAGCCATGAGGGCCAAGTTTACAAATTCTTCCTCTTTATCGTCTTCAGAATCATCCTAGCTTTTCCTTCAGCCACATAGGCTTTACCTTGATTCCTCTTAAACTGATTTCCATATCCTTTTCCTTGATCTTGTTTCGATCTTCTACACTCAGTAGCAAAATGACCTAGCTCATTGCAGTTGTAACACCTGAACTTCGACCTATCCACCAACCCTGTCTTGTATCCACCTCTTGTGTCACCACTAGTGGCTTTTGAAAAACTTCCCTTGTTGAATTTAGAAGATTGACCCTGTGGCTTGTATGACTTGTCCCTTCTGAAATTGATATTCTTGAATCTCTTAGCCATATATATAAGCCATGGTTGGATTATCCATGCTTTCAATCTCTTCTACTTTGTAGAAGTCTTCATCTTCAACATCTTTTAGCTGCAAAACCACCTTCTCCTCGTCATCGTCCAACACCTCTTCAATCTTCAAGGATGACACTTGTGTTGGTTGTGAACTTTGTGAGGGTTCACTTGGACAAGCTACTTGTGGTTCATGAGCTACAAGGGCTCGTGACATGTTTTTTATCTTTCTTTTGGTTCCAGTTTGAATAGCCCTCTTTTGAAAGAGTTCATGTTCATATGATTTGAGCACACCATACAGAGTTTCTAAAGAAACATCACTCAAGTTTTTTCCTTCTCTTATGGCCGTGACTTTGTGCTCAAGATGCTCAGGGAGAGTGAGCAGAAATTTGATGTTAATCTCCTTTCTATCATAGAACTTTCCATGAATTTGCAACTCAGCCATTAGCTTACTGAACCTTTCAAACATGTGTGTACGTTCTTCGCCCGGATTGGCCATAAAAGCTTCATATTGTGATACAAGGATTTGCCTTTGATTTTATTGAACCTCTTCACTTCCTTCACACAACAGCTCTATCTTACTCTACATCTCCTTTGCAGATGAACATCCCATGACATTACCACACATGGCTTTGTCTAAAGTGAGAGAGTCGAGTGAGAGAGTCGAGTAAGATAAGTCGAGTAACATTACCACTTTCTCCTTTTCGGTCTCTGTGTATTCTGAAGGCCTCTTTGCAACCCAGTGGGCTGGAATGACTTCGTCATTTACAGTAGCAGCAGCTACTTCTTTCTGAGGTATGAAGGGGCCGTTCTCAAGGATTCTCATGTACAGTGGATGGGCGGCTTTGATAAATAACAAAATCTTTCTTTTCCAGAAATTGTAGTTCTCTTTATCAAAGACTGGAATCTTGATACCACTTGACTTCTTAACACTCGTCATGAACTTCAGATTTGTATATCAACCTGGTTGCTCTGATACCAGTTTTTGGTCCCGGAGTATTGCAGAAGGGGGGGTTGAATGCAATACTGATAAAATTCAATCTTTAAAACAATGACAATAAATATTAAGAGTTATCAGTTGAGATATGCAAACACAAGTGGATCGAGATTTCTCACAAAACAAATGTTTTATTTATCTTGTGTGAAGTGTTGCTACAACCTAGAGAAAAGTTTCTCCAGCTTCCTTGTCTCGAGAGATACAAGTTGTTTCTCGTGAATGTGCTTACCTTTGAAAGAATTGAGATGTGTATTTAAGTAGACTAAGATACTCTGTTGTCTCTGTCGCATGGGGTGTTGAGCTGCTGTCATTTTCAAGTGGCAGCTCATTACAATTTGCACACCCATGTGACTTTCCTAAATTGCTATACAGACAGGATAAACCTTATAAGTAAAGCAACCTAGATTCTTTCTATTTCTAGCTAATACAATTCTAGTAGATGTGGATATATCATACTCTTTGAATTGACCATCCTTGTCTTGTGAATCTGATCTCGAGCTCCTATCGTAGTCTTTGCAGGTATGCTACAATCAATAGAGTGTTGCAGCAAATCTGTTTCTTAAACATGTAGCCTGTCACGGGCTTTGACTGAGAAAAGTACTCAAGCCATATAATTCAGTGTGATAGTAACCATAACCGCTGAGTCTGCTATCAAAGGAATATTCAGTAGTTGACAATACGAGCTCCCGCCAATGTTGCTTTCGGAACTCCAGACTTGCTGTCAAGTGTGAGAATGTTACTGTCCCATGCTTCAGTCAATGTTGTTGTCAAATGTAGCCTTTGTCGTGACTTGCAACATTCTTGTAACATTACTGTCAGGAGTGTGACAGTAACTTTTATTCTTGTTGTCTTCTGGATGTATTCCTTGAGGCTTGAACAAATGTATGAACTTCTCACAAAGCATACAATTATTACATGACAGCAATTATTCGATTACAAGAACATACTCTGGTTGTGATAGTATGTTCAACTTAGTAAAAACTAAGTACAGGGAAATATAGTTAAGTTGTCTCTATGCTATCACCCATAAATCCCAACAATTTCTTTTGATATTCTGAGTGTTTTCATTTGGATAATAATTGTTAAATCATCACTAAATTAAAGATAATTTTATGAGTTTCGCGTGGACAGTAAAATCATCTAAATCTGATTTCTATATCTCAAGAAAGAGCCTAAAGAGTAAATATGAACCTTTTTAATATTAATAAATAAATAAATAAAATTCAGTTCTAATACAATCTTTTATATCCTTTTCAGATTATAACTTCTTTTTAAAATTCAATTTTAATGCAACCTTTTTAATTATATCCTTTTCAGATTATAATTTTCTTTTTAATATGATATAATTTTGATCGTCTATTTTTAAAATTATTATACTCGACGGTTGAGATTATTTTGGCGGTACAGTGACCAAACAAAGTGACTAAACCAAATTTATGGATAAGATCCCTCTTACGCTTATTATATACTAGCCGATAACCCGTGCGATGCACGGTTGCTTTAAATTATTACTTTAAAATATATACGTATACATATAAACATCACATAAAAATTGTTTTTTTTTTAACATTTATTTAATAGAAAAAGTGAAATTTATCTAATCATGTAGACCTTTTTCCGATTTTTATACAAAATTTCTATATTGTATGTGTTTTCCGAATTTTGTACAATTTTTTACTTTATAGCTTATTACTCGTGTGCATGCACGGATGTATTTTTTTAATATTTTTTGTTTTATTATCCATATTTTCATATATATTTTTAATTAGTAGGAAAATAAATTATTGAAGATAATAATATATTGTAATACATGTTTGATAGTATTTTTAACGATAGTGTTTTAATAATTAATAATATGTTGTTGACGGAAATTGAATCTTAAACGCGTGAGGGTAGTTTATAAATAATATATACGTTTAATAGAGATATGTTATTGGTGGGATTCGAACTTGGAACCTATTTCAAATATTAGAAAAGAAATATTCTTTTAGCATTGAATCCAACGGTTCTTATTTATTTATCTTAAAATCTAACGGTTGTTATTGAGTGTACCAAAAAAGTGTACCAAACCGATAAACAAATATACTCTGTTTCGCTTATAATAGTATACTAGCTTACGGCCCGTGCAAAGCACAGGTTACTTTTAAATACTTTTAAAATTATTTGATTAAATAAAATAGATCGAGTATAATATTTTATTATGGAATTTAACTTTGTAATATTAATTAATAAAATTAATAATAATAATAATAATAGTTATTTAATAAATGATATGTATTGATTAGAACTAATAATATAAAATCTTAATGTAAATTTGTTGTTAACGGGTAATGGTGTAAATATAAAATACTACTCTGTATTTAGGATTAAAGACAATAACGGAATTTATTTGATTTGTTTTATATTATAAATAATTTAAAATTAAATAATTAGAGTGAAAACCAAAATTTAAGAGAAAACCAAAACTTTCAATGTTTTGACTTTAATATAATAGTATAGATAGTATAAATTGGTTAAGAAAAATAATCAAATAACGATAAATTTAACGAATTTATAATTGTAGGTTAATATATAATTGATTAATTAATTTTTGTGTGTATATATTTTATTTAATCTTGAAATTTCATATGATATATCTATTTATTTTAATAATCAATTTGGTTCATGTCGAACCTAGCTATAAACAGAATTAAATAATATAAAATGATCCAATTTTTCATTTTTCATTTTCATTCCCTACAATTTTTCAATTTGGTTCATGTCGAACCTAGCTATAAACAGAATTAAATAATATAAAATGATCCAATTTTTCATTTTTCATTTTCATTCCCTACAATTCGGGTCTTTTTTATTTCGATTTTGAGCAGCCCCTGCACAGAAGGCTCAAACTCAAAGAAAGTCAAATCATCATATATATTGCAAAAATGATTTTCTTAAAATTTCTGCTATTTTTTTGGCATTAAAGTAATAGATATATTTGATAATGGGTATATATTTTAAATAAATATAATTTTATGTATGTATGTATGTATTTGACATAATTAAATATATTAAAATTGTATTCATAAATATGAATACATTTTTTTATTTTAATAATTTTTATGTATGTATTTAGTTTGCTGTATGCATTACAATTGATGGTTCAATTTTTGTTGTTTTTTTCGTTTTTCTACGGAAAAGTCACATCCTGCCTTTAAAATTTTTATAAAACTGCACACCTGCGGCTTACAAAGTTGCACCTACCTATACAAACACATGGATACATGAATGTGAAACAACGATAGCGAATACACTGTTTAACAAGTAGCATTGTAGCAGTCATAACAATGAACGCTGAAATACCTACTACGTTTAAAACCATTCAAAATTTCATCTTAACAGGGAAAGGATTCTAAGATATCTTGCGTGCATGTAAATTGTTAAGATTGAGTGTCATGATTAACCTCAGTCCTCAAAGCAGATTCTAGTCACTACAAAATCAATCTTTACATTTAATTTATATATGCATGAAATGAATAGTTAAACAGATGGTCGTAGACTTAGTTGTGCATTGTGAGGCTATGACATTGTAGTATAGATTTTAGAAATCGTAGAATTGTAAGAACAATGCAGAAAGAACACATAATTTATGCACCGATGATTATCGATCATATAGTACTCTAGCACAGTAACTATATGAATTCGTCAAATACAAGGCTGAAAATAGAATTCAAATTCACTAATTTGTCATATGAATGTGAATTATATTCATTTTTTCAACGAAGAGATCAGGTCCGAACTTGATATGTCGAGATAAATGTGCATTCTATTAACTGTTGGTTATTGTATTTACACACCAAGATTACCTTTTTCAATCAATCAAGGCTAGTCTAGCAACTTCACGTCAAATATCATAATTTAAAAGATTTGCAGCTCTCTCATATATTTGGCTCAGCAACAGCTACGATACGGTTCTCGAGCATAGCCATATGTTCAATTATTTCTTAGCACGGTTTTTATTGTTTTTTCAAGGGTACTATATATAGCACTAACAACAACTCCAATGTTTGTAATCGTAAAAGCATAGCAACATCAACACACCTACTCACCCTTACATTCTTAACACAAAAAATACAAATAAAAAATGTCAAATAATCTCACAATGGATGATCTAATGGTTGATATCAAGCTTGATGACTTGATAAAAGTTTCCGGTGATTTGGAAAATGAGGAGGAGCTATTGAAGAAATCTAAAGAGTTGGAAAGCATATACGAAAGATTGATTGATATGTTTTGTTTGCTTCCGGATAATATCGGTAGAAGATTTTTCAAAGAAAAGGTAGAAGGAGAGGAAGGCTATGTTAGGTTTATCAAGCTTAATTTTGATGATGATTGCATAATGCTTGTAATTCGAGCTCATGATGGTTATCTTGTTGGATTCATCCTCAAGAATTCTAAAGAAAATGGTGGTTACGATGATGCCGATCACGTTGTCTACTTATTCAAACCGAAAGAAATACGACCCCATGAAACCAACGAGGGCCAAGTCGACATCAAGAAGAGAAAAAAGAAAGTAAAAACGGAGACAATGCCAATAATGGAGACAAAGCCGGCGAAACTACGTCGACGTTTAAGAGAGCTTGGCTTTGACAATCAAAAAGAATTGTCTTTTGGTGATGGTTATAAACCGATGGAGGATGTTGCCCAATGCAAAAGAATGGATTTAATTCATGGTTCGTATGAGCTCTTGATATCTTTCAACGCATTGCTTAATTTCATGAAGACACGTGATGAGAAACCGGTGGCTAGGGGTTTAATTTTTTTTGCTCAATTCTTCATGGAAACCATTCGTGTAAAGATTCAAAAGAAGTTTATTTTGAAGAATTTTCCACATGGAGCGAAGTTGGAAGAGAGGTTGCTTATGGCACAAATGGGTTGGAGAGTGGCATCTATGTATCAAAGATGTTTGAGAGATAATGTTGATCCTACAATACTTGAGCAATTTGATTTTAATTGGGATGGAAGTGAAAATATTATCAAACAATTTCTAGAGATCTATGAGACATTGGTGGATGATGGACATAAAGATTGTAAAAAAGTTAACCTCACTCAAGCTTATCAAAGTAGTCAAGGACACACCCCATGAAGGTTTTTAGTGCTTTTGTTGTCATGGAATGATCTGGAGATAATACGGTTCGTTGGTACCATGTTCGTAGTTATGATCAGTTTCTAATGTTTACTTCTTGTTGGCTTTGTATTTCACTTTCTAGGATTTTTATGTGTAGTTCATTTCAGTGCTTGCATCAGCAGTCTTTGTACTAGTCGGTTTGTATGGTTTCTTTCCCCGACTCCGTTTATGGAGGGGTGGTTATTATATATTCCTAATTAACAAAAAAAACAATTGTTAACTAATATAAAATTCTGATGTCCTTTACATAACTATGGTTTTTTGGTTTTTATACTTCTAGGGGTGCATGCATGGATTATTATGGGGGTGTTTGGAAGTTAGAGGTTTGGGATAAAATTAGAGGTTTGGGGGTAGATTAGAGGTTTGACCAAATGAAACCTCTAATGTGAGTGTTTGGTTGTTAGAGGTTTGAGTTAGAGGTTTGGGATCAAAAAGCTAATTTTCAAAAAGCTCATTTTAGGAGCTTTTTCAATTAGAGGTTTGCTATGTGTCACAAAAAGTTATTCAAAAAGCTATTTACCAAACACTTTTATTCAAAACAGCTAATTTCAATCCGCTAGTCAAAACAGCTAATTCAATCCGCTAGTCAAAACAGCTAATTCAATCCGCTATCAGCTAACAGCTATCAGCTAATTGCCAAACAGGGCCTATATTTTTTGTAAAGCGGTTTTTTGGTTTTTTTTTGGTAAAGCAGTTTGACAATCTAAAAAAGGATGGATTATTATAATTCTATAATTTTACTTAAGCCTGGTGACTACGCAGTTGTGTGATGTTTTGAAAAAAAAGGCATATAAATATAAGGCCTTTACTCTATAAAAAATATGGTTAAATCTTGTTTATAATTTGGTTGATTGAATGTGTTTGACTTGTGAGTAAAGATATTAAGATAACACTCCATATATTCCAAATTAGTAATTATTTTGATTTTCTGTATGTAATTTAAATTGCATCCACTAATTATTTTGTGATTTTTTAAAATAAAAAATTGAATCTTTAATTTTAATCATAAAAACAAAATCAAAAAAATAATTGCGGAGTTATCTTTTCTACATATATGAATCTCAAAACTTATTAATTAAAAGAGTTATTAATTAATCGATACATTAATAATTATTAATTTATATATTAATTAATATTTTATTAATTTATAGTAAAATACTTATATAGTTTACAAACAATGGAATGATGAAGAAATACTTAGTAAAATACTTAGTTATCGCAATGCAATGGATGCCGAAGATGTTCTGAATCAGCCAGAAGAAAATGTAGTTGCACAGTTGTTGACTGGTGAAGAAATTATTGAAAGCGTTATTGAAATTAATAAAGATGATATCGATCTGACAAAAAAAAATAAATAAATAAATAAAGATGATATCGATGAAGAAGATGATGAAAGTTCTACAAAGAGCCCCTTCGCGAAACGAAGCTACTAAAGCGGCTATAATATTGAACAATTTCTCGTTGAGAGAAAACAACACCAGAAGTTGTTACCATACTAAGGAAAATTAGAGACGAGATTCAAGGAGAAATTGATTTCAACAAAAAACAAAAGACAATTGAGTCATTTTTCAAGAAACCTTCATAAATCATTCATGTAATATGCTACATATAAGGAATTATTAATTTATATTTTATATGGGGTCTAAAGAAATTATCAAAAATGTATTATCTTATAATTTTAGCGAATTATTAATTTAGCACCCTATCCCCGAGTCGGGACCGTCCAAAAATATTATCTTAGAGAGTTTATTAAATAATCGAGTATTAATTTATCGAGTTTCTACTGTATATTGATATATAGCCCGTTTGTTTTATCTTAAAGCCTGGGTTTAAAGTTATTTTCGATTTTAAGTTAAAAAAATGTTTGTTTGTGTAATAAGTCAGAAAATGATTTAAAATTAAAAAAATAGCTTTAAGCTAAAAGTAGGTAGGAGGTACTTTTTTGAAGAACTTATTTTATTTTGGTGATTTTATATAATAAACGTTAATATCATCACTAAAAAATACAATCTAACAAATTTATTTTTATTAATATATTTATAATAATTCATAAGTTACCTATAATACAAATTACCCAAACATATACTAACTTAAAATTTTCACTTTAAACTTATCAATTTAAACAGCTTTGAATCATAAGTCATTATTTTAAGTTTAGAAAAAGGGGCTCATAATATATACTCTAGTGTACAAAAAAAATCTCGCAGCACTGCATCGTTGAATTATAATTTTGATTCAAAAAACGTTGGAAAAGATAATGTTAGATCCCTATATGATTGTAAAAGGGGTTGAATACAATCTAGATTGTTTTATCCAATTTTTCGGAATAATTTTATCCAATTTTTCGGAATAATTAAATTTTAATCTCAACAACACCAGAAGTTCTTACCATACTAAGGAAAATTAGAGACGAGATTCAAGGGGAAATTGATTTCAACAAAAAACAAAAGACAATTGAGTCATTTTTCAAGAAACCTTCATAAATCATTCATGTAATATGCTACATATAAGGAATTATTAATTTATATTTTATATGGGATCTAAAGAAATTATCAAAAATGTATTATCTTATAATTTTAGCGAATTATTAATTTAGCACCCTATCCCCGAGTCGGGACCGGCCAAAAATATTATCTTAGAGAGTTTATTAAATAATCGAGTATTAATTTATCGAGTTTCTACTGTATATTGATATAGAGCCCGTTTGTTTTATCTTAAAGCCTGGGTTTAAAGTTATTTTCGATTTTAAGTTAAAAAATGTTTGTTTGTGTAATAAGTCAGAAAATGATTTAAAATTAAAAAAATAGCTTTAAGCTAAAAGTAGGTATGAGGTACTTTTTTTGAAGAACTTATTTTATTGAGCTTTTTTCATAAATAAATAAGAAAAAGTAAATTTTTGCACATTTACTTTTGTTAAGAATAGCTATTTGCAATTTTACTAAACTATTTGCAATTTTACTATACTAAGTTTCAAAATTGCAAAAATACTAACCCTAACTCTTCCCCCCTTCCCTCCTCTTTTATAATAAGTCGTTTGTGTCCTTTTTTTTTTTTAATGTGGGATGCTATTTTGGTGGATTTGGGTTGCATGGCCCCGCAGGGGCAACCACTTTCAACTGAACATGCAACTAAATTTCTGATTTCATGTTCCATTTTTCAATTGCCATTTTCGACCTCATTTTTGGACTCTAATATATGTATGTATATATATATATATATATATATATATATTAGAGTCCAAAAAATAGGTCGAAAATCACTTTTGAAAAATGGAACATGAAATCAGTAATTTAGTTGCATGTTCAGTTGAAAGTGGTTGCCCCTACGGGGCCATGCAACCCAAATCAGCAACTGAATGCAACCCAAATCAGCAACTGAATGAAACTTTTTTTTTTTAAGGTGGGATTCTATTTTGGTGGATTTGGGTTGCATGGCCCCGCAGGGGCAACCACTTTCAACTGAATTCAACCACTTTCAACTGAATGCAACCACTTTCAACAAGTTGAATGTGGTTGCATTTGGTTGAATATTGCCCCTGGCGGGGCCTTGCAACCCAAATCAGCAACTGAATGCAACTTTTTTTTAAGGTGGGATTCTATTTTGGTGGATTTGGGTTCCATGGCCCCAGAGGGGCAACCACTTTCAACTGAATGCAACCACTTTCAACAAGTTGAATGTGGTTGCATTTGGTTGAATATTGCCCCTGGCGGGACCTTGCAACCCAAATCCACCAAAATCATCCCACCTTAAAAAAAAAGTTGCATGTGGGGTTGCATTTGGTTGAATGTGGTTGCATTCAGTTGAATATGGCCCCTGACAGGGCCTTCCAACCCAAATCCACCAAAATCATCCCACCTTAAAAAAAAGTTGCATGTGGTTGCATTCAGTTGCTGATTTGGGTTGCACGGCCCCGCAGGGGCAACCACTTTCAACTGAACATGCAACTAAATTTCTGATTTCATGTTCCATTTTTCAATTGTCATTTTTGACCTTATTTTTTGACTCTTATATATATAAACGGCTGAAACTGACGGCACATGGAGGGCACATGGGGGAGGGGGGAAGGGTTGACCTAATTTGTAGTATTTTTGCAATTTTGAAACTAAGTATAGTAAAATTGTAATTAATTCAAAGAGATGGTATATTTGCAAATAGAAACTTTAAACATGGTATTTTTGGTAATTATCCTTTTTATTTTTATATTTGTACTAGGTTGTGCAGTAGTATTGCCATTGTGTGCTTAAAGTCAGTCAGTTAACCCATGAGAGAAATTGTCTATGGATTTTCACAAGCATGCATTAGTTTCTGGGTTTGATATAGAATCAGTAATTAAGTATTCGATTAAGTTTTCAGTGAACTACTTTCTTAAATCCAATTATCTGAGTTTAATTCCTGGCCTCTTTCAGAAAATGCTGGCCAAACATGGTGCAGCAAACATGGTACGTATATTTCCAAGTAGGTCATGGGAACGCTTTGAACATGATACAAAAGGTATGCCTTTTTGAATTG
Source organism: Kitagawia praeruptora (assembly GCA_037693485.1). NCBI lineage: Eukaryota > Viridiplantae > Streptophyta > Magnoliopsida > Apiales > Apiaceae > Kitagawia > Kitagawia praeruptora. The sequence continues at coordinate 5,896,020 of CM075354.1, read as the reverse complement.
TATAAATTTATTTTTTATGCTACAATAACCACCCTGCAACAACTTCAGATAGGTTCATGTGTGACTGCTTTTGTTTGTTAGCCTTCTAAACTTTATGAACTGATTCTAATTCATCTAAGTTAGCAGTAAATTCCGGGCTCCTCATGGCTACTTGTGTAGTTGTATTTACTTTCCCTGCAATCGTAAACACAGACACTGCATGACAGCACAAACTGACATACAGACTAAAAATCATTGCACCTTATGAAAACATGGACTGCAGAACATGACATTGCTAAGCTCTCATCTCTACCTTGCACCTTCGCATACTCTCTTGCCCACTGTCACGCAGTCAAACTGCTTTCACTACACTTTTTTAAAAAAATTCTTCTGTATTTGATGTACTGATCACTAAAGTGTCTACAGTTTCAAATTATCTTCTTATAGGATTCATAATCATTACAGTCTGTAGTGATGGTGAGTCATAGTGTATTGTTTACTGATGTTAGTGTCTACGACCTCTTGCATACTCCTAATATAATCCCGAACGACTACAATGTCCTTTTGTAACCAACTCCATCATTAACACCTTTGCTACATCATTAGTTTCCCAATGTGATGCCCTTTCCCATTGTTATAACGGAAGCAAGAAAGATTATATGCAGAAGAGAAATAATTTTATAGATCTGAGAGGATAAACAGATTACAGAGGTTTTTTCAGATGTATTTACAATCCTTACATACATATCTATTTATAGACACAATCTAAGGGGTAGGTGGGTTAGGTGTGGTCAAATCCGGGGGCTACAGTGGCGCCGCCGGCGGCGGGCGGCGGGCGGCGACGGCTAGTCAACAGTGGCGGCGGTCAACATATTCAAGGCACCTAACAAATCTCCACCTTGACTAGAATCCTCTCACAAAAAACAGATAACAAATGTACCAGACGCATTATAACAGATGTACCAGACGAATTATAACAGATGTACCAGACGAATTATAATAATGCCAGATGTACCAGATAAAACTCATCTGCCTCAGATTTTGCCCTCAAAAGGGCAGTCAACAACTCTGAACATTTAGCAAGTCCAAACAATGTTGAAACTTGCTATGTGGAACCGGCTTGGTAAGCATATCAGCTGGGTCATCAGCAGTACCCACTTTTGTTAACTCGAATAACTTGTAGAAGGGGGGGTTGAATACAAGTTATATAATCGTGTCTGATTTTTGCTTGATTATATGAACAAGAATAAACGAATGAATAAAACTCTGTTTGTATTAATAAGATCAAATACAAACTCTACCAAAGGTGTACAATACCTTTAGCAGCTGCTGACAATATAAATCTCTCTCTCTGTTTGTTTCGAACTCTTGAATACAAACCTTATACAGAGCTACGCACACGAACTCACAACACACGCTTGTTCGACTACGACACTTTTTACAATGATATAGAGAGAGTATTTATAATGCTACCTATCAACTAATAACAGAAAGATATAATCTATACATGACAATGTTCTGCCTTCTAGTCGATAGTTTCCATCAATAGAAAACTCTTTCCTTCATAATATCTTCTTGCTTGTTCTTCAAACAACGATCCTGTTTTATAGCACTTGCCAGTTTCTGTAGCATCCATAATGACATCATCAGTAACAAGACTGATATCAGGATTTCATCTTGCATCAGTATCTGATCATCATCAGTATTAGACTGTCATCAGGATTTGCTCTTTGTTCCTGACATGTAGTCTCCGATACACTGTTCATTCCTGACTAAACTGTACAGATAACTGTCTTACACATAAATCCTATATAAAGTGCTAAATCCTTTATAAGATCAGGATTACAAGAAGTATAATGTGTAAATTCTATTCTTAACATCACAACTTATGAATTATTCCTAACAATCTCCCCCTATTTATGCTTTAAAATCTGAAGCATAAATCTAAGTCGTGGATGTCAAAACATATAACAATACAGCCAGAATAGAATTTATGAATGTAGAATTATGAAGTTAAGTATCTCCTTCCCAGATGTAGACATTTATCTAGTACTTAGAAGAAAGAATTTTAACTATTAATGATGCTCTTCCTTTACCACTTCCTAGCTGAGATTCACCACTATCACTCCTGGTTCTTCTTTTTACTTCCCTTTGTCTGCTCTTTATCTCCCCCAGCTTTATCTCCTCCAGTCTGGTGGTGTTGTTGTTGTTGTCTTTGAATTGTCTTTATCTCCCCCTTTTTGACATCAGCAACAATAATTCCAAGAGATTCAGAAACAGAACAAATGATATTCATCAGAACTGCTTGATTTTCCATAATTGTGACTTGGTTATCTTCACGTGATTGAAGTCTTGTTTGAATAGCAATTTGAGAATTCTGAATATCTTTCAAAACATCAGAATGAACTTCAATATTGGAAGTGCTTCTAGTATCTTCAGTATCAGAATCAGAAAGAACTGTATCTTCAAGTCTTGTAGAAGAAGTTGCTTTAGTTGTATTATATTCAAGTAATAAAACCTGATTAGAAGTATCAACATCTTCATCTTTCTAATCTGGAACTGAAACATAATCATCATCTCCTTCACCAGTATTCTGTGTACTAACATCTTCAAATCCTGACTCCTCCTTAGAGTGATCAGAGACTGTAGATGTCTCAATTCTAGCTGATATTGGAAGTACATACAAAGGAACACTAGGATCATTAGGAACTTCATCTGGTACATATGTATCAAGAGATTGCTTTATCCTGGCACCTCTTCTGTTAATGATTCCTGCAAGCCTCTCCTTTTGCTTCTGAGCTTTAACTTCTGGCTTTGCATTGTGATGTGCTAGGTCATTCTTCTGATACATTTTGATGAATGAATAAGTACTAGCATCCATACCTAAATTTTCAGACCAAGATTCAGGAAAAACCTGATCCCAGAAATCAAATGATGGTTTCCTAATTTTCTCTTCCTCACTATGGAGTTGATCATCCATACCCTCATTCTCACTTTGACTTACTAAAGTCAACACTCTTTCTACCTCATCTTTTGCCTGGTCAGGAGCAAGCCTCTCAGTTTGTGGATCTAAGTCCATCTTTTCAAGTGTATCACTCAAATTTAGATAAGTGCTCTCATGACCAACAGAAAAATAGGGTTTAGAAGGAGTTTTTATACCTGAACTCACATGGAGAGAGGGTTCCTCATTTGGCATGTGGCTTGAGGTTTTCTCCAAGGAGTGAGCTGCTATAGTCTCTGAACCCTTACAATCATCTTCTTTCCTTCAAGAGACTACAGGCTCCAGTATACCACTTTCAGGTTCTTTACTAGACTCTGATGTCTTCAGTAATACTTCATTAGACACCATAGTTAGTACATCACCGTCTTTAAGTGTTGTTTGCTGAGACACACCCTCAAGGTGGATAGACTCTGACTGAACAAAATTTGTTTGATCTTCAGAAAAATCAACCAAAGTCATTCCTCCCATATCATAAGGTATCTCACTTGCATTCTCAGTCATCACAGAAGTCCTTTCAACATCAGCTATCACAGCTCCTGAGTCATCCAACCTCTGACTAGATGGTTCTTGTGTTGCAGTGACTGTGATCTGATCTTTCCTACTATTCACCACTGGTGCAATAGTATCTTCTGTTGACTGCTTCTCTCTATCTACTTCCTCCAATTGTTCACCTTGAGCTAAAGCATCTTCAATAATGACATCCTTGTCAAACAAATACGCATGAAGTGATTGAAGTGCAACATGCTTCGAGAGTCCAAATTTCTTGACTAATTGTCTTCTGACAGATACATAGAAATACATCTTCATTAAGTCAAGTCTTTGATGTAGAAGTCCATATTCATCTGGAAATAAAAGTTTTGGTACTCTTTCAACCAAAAAATCTAGAACAGGCCTTGACAACTTCACTTTGAGAGAAATTAGTCCCATAGCCAGTCTGTATGATAATGTAGTTTCCCATGAAGAATCAATATCCAGATCTCTATGGTCATTTGCTGACTTGATTGTAGCTTCATTTGTAGAGACCTGCATGATATTAGTTGGACTAGACTCTGTGTGTGTAGGTGACAATTGAATCTTTCTCCTTGTTCTCCTGGTATAGTGAGCAAAAGATTTATCCTAAGAAGACTCAAGAGGTGTAGACACAGAAGTGATCTTGGGATGAGATCTTTGTTCAATAGACACAGTCTTTTGAGAGACAGTATCCAGTAACTGTTATCCCTTTTTAAGAACTACAGCCTTTTGGGAGACTGCAGCCCGGCTGTGGCTAGGTTTTTCATCTCTTTGTGCTAACAGAGAAAGTTGAATTGCAGCCTTCAATTCTGCTCTCTCAGCAAGAGTTAAATCATCATCATCTTCACTAGAATTACTACTACTTGACACAACAAATCTTCTCTTCCTTACAACTGATGTCTTTTGAGAAACACCAGAGGTTGGTTTCTTTGAAACAATAGGCTGTGGATCAAAATTTGGTTCTTGAAATGTTTCAGAGACTATAATGTTTTGGGCTACTTGGGTAGACACAGGTGAGTTCTCCTCTTGAGATTCCTGAGCCATTTCACCACAAAAGAAAGAAGAATTGTAGAAAGTAGGAAGATGAGTTTTAAGAATTACCTGAAAATGATGTGGATAATGAATTGCAGGTATTTCATCTAGATTCTTTTCATTGTCCTTCTTTGTAATGTCAGAGAAAATTCTCTTTTGCTGTTCATAAGAAGAAATACAATGTTCCCTACCAAATCTAGCTTCAACATCAGGAATAAAATGGTTAATAAACATTTCCATAAATCTATGATAATAAACCATTTTCCTGTTTTGATCTCTTAACCCAAGTTTAATACTCATCTGACTTAAGATAATATGACCAATGTTAATTACTCTGTCATAAAGCAAACTACAAGCAATATGTGATGTAACAGAAGTAATTTGCTGAAAAGAACTACATTTACCAGTAAAACATTTAGCAATTTGATCAAAGTAAAAGGACCATTCCTTTCTAAGAAAAGACCTATTCAACTGGCTCATGTTGTCTAGAGGTCCACTATAACCTAATTCAGACAACATAGTTCTTATACTATCATCAGATGGTTCACTTGCATAACTATCAGTAACAGGTAAGCAAAGTACTGAATTAACAACAGATTCAGTAATGTCAAATGAATCTTGTCCTAAATGTAAAACAATCTTACCTGATTGACTCTGAGTAGAATCAATTACCTCAGCATTCTCCCAAGCTTGTGAAACAGCTACTTGATTAATTTGTGGAGATGCTGTCAATGCATAACTTAATGGTCCATACACCAGAAAGTCCATGATTGGATGAAAATCAGATGACACTCTTTCCTTGTTGGTGATAGCTGCTACATGATTGTTTGTCATAAAATCGAAGTCACCAAACTTGAAGGCTACTGATTTAGGTAATCTTCTTTGAGCTGCCATTTTTGATCTGAAAAGAACTTGAAAAATTCTTGAAATGGATTAGTGATTTTGAAAACTCAAGAGTGGTTTTTGCTTTAGAGAATGTAAAATTAGAGAAAGCAATTACACGATTAGAGTTTCAAAACTAATATATTTCATAAATCTTTCAGACCACTATCCCACGTTGACATGTAGATTGACAGGTGTCAATCCCTGAAAAGTGCGGTTACCCACGATTTTTGGAAAATAAAATCCAAAATTTATTTTCATGAAATAAATCAGGGTATAAATAATCAATACTGATCAGCTTCCTTTTCCTGTTGACCTCTCATCAAAATAATCACAAAATACAATGTGATAATAATTCTCAAATCCTGATAATCACACATGAAATCCTGATCAATATCATCCTGATTCCAGAGACTTAATATGAAGTTTCCACGTGGCATTTTTCTTTTATCTGAAAAAGAAATAAACAATTAATCTGAACAAAAATCAATTGGTTAGATATATTCAATATTTCTTGAAAACAAGAAATACAGTCACACGCAATAATTAGCATCTGACTTCATTAAGACTTCCAAGTGACTGTTCAGCTTCTCACGTCATTCTTTAAAAGAAACAGACTCATCATGCCATTCTCCATAAACCTTTCAATTTCTTTTCTTCTCAACAATGCTCTTCAAATCAAAATTCCATTCAAACCCATTCTTTAGATCTTTCACAGTCGATGAACATCCTGTTCTTGATCATCTCTTTGAAAAGACAACTCTTCTCATCGAACTAATCATGAATGGATTGGTTTCCGATAATATCCAGAGGTTTCTCCTAGAACATCCATCTGTTGGATACAATCTTCCCCTAACCTCCTCAAAACTTGAGGATGAAGAATTTGGCCGAGAGTCTGAGGTTGATCTTGATGGAGATGCTATTCATTTAAGTTAGCTGCTCTCATTCAAGTCGCCCAGACAAGGAATCCAAGAGTAGACGAGGCTGTTCAATCCCCTGATGGATTTCTTGAGATGCTCCTTGTCCTGTACCTCAGAATTCATATCAATAAACAAGTATAGAATTATCAGTAGAATTTAGACAAAAAGATGTTGTATTTCATTTCCATATATGTAATGATTTCAATTAATGAAAATACAATTTCTTGTTATCTACTTGTCTTTTGATTATTGAATGATGTATAAATTATCAGTATGCAAAAATTAAAACTTGCTGGTATAGACTTAACACATCACAGAATTAGATTACTACACAAAGTAAACGTCAGGATCTGAAACAATTTTCATAATCCTGATACTGACAAAATACTGATGATGTCAGCATCCTGATAACAAATCTAATCCTGATGATTATTAACAAGTCTATCATACTGAAATTTATCAAGGCAAAGTGTTATAGCTAAAGCATTTAACAATCAAATATAGATCCTGACAAGAATATCAAGTCTATAAGCTAAGAACAACATACCTTGCTACATTTGCAGATGTCAAAGATCTAAAAATTTAACATTCCTAACTCACTTACTAGTCTACTGAATGTAGTCTCATCAAGTGGTTTAGTTAGAATATCTGCAAGCTGTTTGTCAGTAGGAACAAAATGAAGTTCCACAGTACCATTCTCAATATGTTCTCTAATAAAATGATACCTGACATCAATGTGCTTAGTCCTTGAATGTTGAACTGGATTTTCTGCAATTTTAATAGCACTAGTATTATCACAAAACATAGGAATATTACTAAGTGTCATACCATAATCCATCAACTGATTTCTTATCCAAAGGAGCTGTGCACAACAACTGCCTGCTGCTATGTACTCAGCTTCTGCAGTTGAGGTTGAAACAGATTGTTGCTTCTTGCTTGCCCAAGAAATCAATCTAATTCCCAAGAATTGACATGTACCTGTAGTGCTTTTCCTGTCTATCTTACACCCTGCATAACCAGAGTCTGAATAGCCAATTAGAAAGAAATCAGATTCTCTAGGATACCACAAACCAAGATTTGGAGTTCCTTTGAGATATCTAAAAATTCTTTTCACTGCAATTAAATGAGATTCCTTATGATCACTTTGGAATCTAGCACATAAACAGGTAGAAAACATTAAATCTGGCCTACTTGCAGTTAGATATAACAATGAGCCTATCATGCCTCTATAACTAGTATTATCCACACTCTTCCCCTTAGGATCAGAGTCTAGTTTAGTGGCTGTTGCCATGGATGTTTTTGCACATGCACAGTCTTGAAAGTCAAACCTTCTTAAAAGATCTTTGATATACTTTTACTGATTAATGAAAATACCAGTCTCAGTCTGTTTGACCTGCAAGCCTAAGAAATAATTTAATTCACCCATCATGCTCATCTGATACTTAGACTGCATAAGCTTGCTAAACTTAGCACACAACTTTTCATTAGTAGTATCAAAAATAATATCATCAACATAAACTTGAACTAAAAGCAATTCACCTTTTATCTTTCTAAAGAATAGAGTTTTGTCAATTGTACCTCTTGTGAAGCCATTTTCAAGAATAAATTTAGACAAAGTCTCATACCATGCTCTTGGTGTCTGCTTTAGTCCATAGAGTGCCTTGTCAAGTTTGTAGACATGATTTGGAAACTTTGGATCAATAAATCCAGGTGGTTGTTCCACATACACTTCCTCATCAAGTTTGCCATTTTGAAAAGCACTCTTTACATCCATCTGGTATACCTTGAATTTTGAATGAGCTGCAAATGCAAGAAACATTCTGATTGCTTCTAATCTTGCTACAGGTGCAAAGGTCTCATCATAATCAATGCCTTCTTCCTGGAATAACCTTTGGCCACCAGTCTTGCTTTGTTTCTTACAATCATACCAGATTCATCTAGCTTGTTTCTGAAAACCCATCTTGCACCAACAATAGATCTATCTTTAGGTCTTGGTACCAGTTTCCAGACTTTGTTTCTCTCAAACTCATTTAACTCCTCCTGCATTGCAATTACCCAATCAGGATCTTGTAAGGCTTCTTCAACCTTCTTAGGTTCATTCTTTGAGAGAAAGCAACTATACAAGCATTCATTTTGAATTGATCTTCTAGTTCGAACACCACTATTTGGATCACCAATTATCAAATCTTCAGTATGATCCTTTGTCCATTTTCTAACAGGTGGTAAATTAACTCTGCTAGTCTCTCCCCCTAAGTTAGTGGTATCTCTTGTAGAAGAATTCTCTCCACCTTCAAAAACTCTCCTTTGATCAATAGAATCAGTAGATTCCATATTGCTGCTAGTTACTGATCTTTCTTTAGTAGACTCTGAAAGATCAGTTCCTGATGGAGTAGACTCTGAAAGAATAGTCTGCTCCTGATGATCACTGTGTTCTCTTTGATTTATTTGCTCCCCTCAACAGTAGCACTCCTTTGAGAAGCAATAGAAATTTCTTCTGGAGAACCTTCATCATCACTGGAGAGTATCTCAGAATTCTTCAGATTTTCAAATTCCAATTTGTCATGGCTTTCATCAGTTTGCAGAATTCCAAATTTCTTATCATCAAATGCAACATGAATTGATTCCATAACAATGTGAGTTCTGAGATTATAAACTTTGAAGGCCTTAGATGCTGAATATCCTAGAAAAATTGCTTCATCCGATTTGGCTTCAAATTTTCCAAGTTGTTCTGGATGAACTTTTAGGACATAGCATTTGCATCCAAAGATGTGAAAGTATTTCACACTTGGTTTCTTTCCTTTGATCATCTCATAGGGAGTTTTTCCATGACTATTTACCAAGGAACAATTTTGAGTGAAACATGCAGTGTTAATAGCTTCTACCCAAAAGTAGGTTGGAAGTTTTGCATCTGCAAGCATGGTTCTTGCTGCCTTTATGAGAGTCCTGTTCTTTCTTTCCACTACACCATTCTGTTGAGGTGTACCAGGTGCAGAAAACTGTTGAGTGATTCCTTTGTCTGCACAAAACCCCTCCATTGTAGAATTCTTGAATTCTGTACCATTGTCACTTCTAAGTACTTTAACTTTGTACTTAGAGTTATTCTGAATATTCTTGATAAGTTCAATGATTTGCTGAGGAGCTTCATCCTTCTTGTGTAGAAAGAACACCCATGTGAACCTTGTGAAATCATCCACTATAACTAGAGCATATCTTTTCTTGCTGATAGACATAATGTTTACTGGACCAAACAGATCAAGATGTAGCATGTGAAATGGTTCAGTAATTGAATTTTCAGTCTTGCTCTTGAAAGTGGTTCTTCTTTGCTTTCCAAGATGACATGCATCACAAAGTCCATCTTGCACAAAATTTGCCTGAGGTAGGCCTCTCACCAAATTGTGCTTAACAAGTTGATTAAGCTTCTTGAAGTTAAGATGTGAGAGCTTCTTGTGCCAATTCCAGCTTTCATCACTTGTTGCTTTGCTGTAGAGACATCTAACAATTCCTTTAGATGTATCACTTAAGCTGGCTTCATATATGTTACCATGTCTTTGACCAGTTAGAACAATGTCTACATTCTGCATATTCAAGATTTTGCATCCTTCTCTGTCAAAGATTGATTTGTAACCTTTATCACCCAGTTGACTTATGCTTAAAAGAGTATGTTTCAAGCCTTCAACCAGTGCTACATTTTCTATGATGACATTCCCCAAAATAATTGAGCCATATCCCAGAGTTTCTCCTTTGTTGCCATCTCCAAAAGATATTACTGGGCCAGCTTTCCTCTCAAACTTTGTAAGCAGGGACTTCTTTCCAGTCATATGTCCAGAGCATCCACTGTCCAAGATAATTGAATGCTTCTTTCCTGTGCCCTGCAAACAAAAAGTAACTAGTTAGAATTTTTTAGGACCCAACTTTGATTGGATCATTTCTTACTAGATTTAGAAACAATAGGCTTTGAGAATTTTGTCTTTACTTTACCTGTTGTAGAGTCAACTTTAGACTCTAATTTCACAAACTGTTTGTGACTAGGAGTTTCAGATTTCAAGGAATAATAGTCATAATGCAGTTTATGATATTCTCTACACATGTAAATGGAATGAAGTAAACTACCACAATGATAACAAGCTTTTTGTGGTTGGTATTGAATTTTCTGAGTCTTGGGGAATCTGGACTCAGTTTTCCAAGAAGGTTTTTGATTGCAGTCTAGGGCCAAATGATTATGATTTGCACACTTATAGCATTTTTTCCTAGGTGCATCAGGTACATTCTTGTAATTATTCTCTTTGTTAATACCTTCTTTTCCATTCCTATTTCTTTTGATCTTGCTAGACTCTGAAAGACCATCTAATCTCTGTTTCAACTGAGACTTAGACAAAAACCCTATGTTTACATTCTTAGGTTTCTCTAACACTTTCTCATCTGAATTACTATTGTTAATCCTTTTGTGTACAACAGGGGTACCTTTTGAATCAACAAATTTAACATGATTAGGTTCAGAAACAATTTTCTTACCTTCAGATTTAGATGTATTAGCTTCTACCTTACTATCATGATTGACAATAGCTACTTTTTCTTCTTGTCTAGCCTTATCAAAACCTAAACCATTAACCTTACCACGAATTCCATTTTCAATGATTTCTTGTGTCTTTATACCAGAAATGTTAATGGTCTTAATTACATCTCTCTCTTCCTCTAGTTCTTTTCTGACATAGTCATAAGCCTCAAGAATAACACTATAATCATGCTTAGCTTTATCAGAACTTAACTTGTATTCTTCCATTTCAATTAATTCAGATTCAAGAAAATTATTTCTATCAACTAATTTATCATTCTTAATCTTAAGTTCATCTCTTTCACAAGTAAGAATTCTAAAATTAGTCATAAGATTCTTAAACTCAGCATGGATAGATTTAATTTCATCAGAATTTAAGCTATCAAATGAATCAAGAGAGTGAAGTGATACCTTAACAGAGGATGGAGAAATTTTCTTTGGAGATCCAGGTTTGTCTGAACCATTTGCCATCAATGCAATGTTGTCATAATCCAATTCATCTTCAGAATCACTGGAATCAGCCCAATCCTTCTGTGTGACCATATGTGCATTACCCTTTCTTGAATTCCTAGGCTTCTTACACTCACTAGCAAAGTGTCCAAGCTCGCTGCAGTTAAAGCACTTGATCTTGGCCTTATCAAGCTTGACAATTGTACTTTTGCTTTTGTCACTCCTCTTCTCCTCCTTCTTTTGAAAAGATCCTTTGCTAAATCTTCTCCTGTTAAATCTACCTTTCTTGAAAGCTTTAGCAAACATAGCAAAGAGTTCCTGCATCTCAGATTCAGAATCATTGTTGTCAGAGTCCATATCAGTAGTCTCTGACTCAGAACTTTCTTTGCTTTTCTTCTTCCTTGAATTCTTTACAGCAATCTCTTCATGCTGTTCTTCAGGAAGCTTCTTTACTTCAGATTGAGTAGTAAGTGCAATAGTCTTCATCTTTCCTTCACTCCTGCTCTTCTTCTGCTGCTTGTCAAGTTCATAAACTCTCAATTTTCCATATACTGCCTCTAATGAAATCTCATCCAGATCATTAGCTTCCTCAATCGCAGATATCTTCTCATTGTAGAAATCAGGCAAAGCTTTCATGAACTTTGTATTCATATCCTCCAAGTCATAATATTTACCATGCATGGCCATCTCATTGATGAGTATTGTAAACCTATCAAAGGTATCAGTAAGTGACTCACCAGACTTGGATTCAAAGTACTCATACTGTTGTATAAGTAATGTCCTCATATTCTTCCTGACAGGCTTAGTTCCTTCACAGTGAACCTTAAGATTGTCCCATATATCCTTAGCAGTTTTACAAGAGAGAACATAGTTAGTGAGAACAGAATCAAGACTGTTGAATAATATGTTTCTCACTTTAGCATCTTTAAGAACATTCTCCTTGTCTTTATCTGACCATTCAGATTTTGGCTTCTCTGCTGTATGTTCTGGAACAACCACACCATCAACAGTTGCTTGTCCAACGACTTTTGTTGGAACAAAAGGTCCATCTCTGATTCTGTCAAGATAATCAGGATCTGTTGCTTCCAGATGATGCAACATCTTTACTTCCCATAGAGTATATTCGTTTCTCTTGAGCATAGGAATTTTAGTATTCCCATCCTTGTAACCAGACATGATTGCAGATCTTTATGATTATTCAAAATCAACCTGCTCTGATACCAATTGTTAACTCGAATAACTTGTAGAAGGGGGGGGGGTTGAATACAAGTTATATAATCGTGTCTGATTTTTGCTTGATTATATGAACAAGAATAAACGAATGAATCAAACTCTGTTTGTATTAATAAGATCAAATACAAACTCTACCAAAGGTGTACAATACCTTTAGCAGCTGCTGACAATATAAATCTCTCTCTCTGTTTGTTTCGAACTCTTGAATACAAACCTTATACAGAGCTACGCACACGAACTCACAACACACGCTTGTTCGACTACGACACTTTTTACAATGATATAGATAGAGTATTTATAATGCTACCTATCAACTAATAACAGAAAGATATAATCTATACATGACAATGTTCTGCCTTCTAGTCGATAGTTTCCATCAATAGAAAACTCTTTCCTTCATAATATCTTCTTGCTTGTTCTTCAAACAACGATCCTGTTTTATAGCACTTGTCAGTTTCTGTAGCATCCATAATGACATCATCAGTAACAAGACTGATATCAGGATTTCATCTTGCATCAGTATCTGATCATCATCAGTATTAGACTGTCATCATGATTTGCTCTTTGTTCCTGACATGTAGTCTCTGATACACTGTTCATTCCTGACTAAACTGTACAGATAACTGTCTTACACATAAATCCTATATAAAGTGCTAAATCCTTTATAAGATCAGGATTACAAGAAGTATAATGTGTAAATTCTATTCTTAACATCACAACTTATGAATTATTCCTAACAACTTTTCTCACCTTAATTCTCGTCTCACTTCTTAGAAAATGATATCTTACAACTATGTGCTTAGTCCGCTCATGATGGACTTGATCCTTGGCCAAACAGATTGCACTGAGACTGTCACAAAATACCGTAGCCTGATCATGATGTAGACCCAAATCACTGACCAATCCTTTCAACCAGATTCCTTCTTTTGCGGCTTCTGTCAATGCCATGTACTCTGCTTCTGTAGTAGACAAAGTCACTGTAGGTTGCAGAGTAGCTTTCCAACTGAAAATCGAACCACCCAGAGTGAAAGCATAACCAGTCATAGATCTTCTACTGTCAACATCTCCAGCATAATCAGAGTCTGAAAACCCTGTTACCAAACACTCAGTATCACCTCCATAAATGAGACCAACATCATACGTACCTTTTAAGTACCAAAATATCCTCTTCACAGCTTGCCAGTGCTCCTTGCCTGGATCACCCATGAACTTACTAACAACAATGATAGACTGTGCAAGATCGGGTTTAGTGCAGACCATTGCATACATCAAGCTTCCTATTGCACTAGCATAGGGAACTCGAGACATGTACTCTTTTTCCTCAGCGGACTTAGGTACAAAAGCGACAGACAGATGTGCATTTGCAGCACTAGGAGTATCTATGGGCTTTGTTGTAGACATTCCAAACCTTGACAAAATCTTCTGAATGTATCCCTTCTGTGAAAGGAAGAGCTTCCTTTTACTTCTATCCCTATAAATCTCCATTCCCAGAATTTTCCGAGCCGCACCCAAATCTTTCATTTCAAACTCAGCACTGAGGAGACCTTTCAACTTCTGAATATCAGACTTGTTCTCTGCAGCTATCAACATATCATCTACATACAGGACCAGATAAATGAAAGAACCATTTGCTGTCTTACTGTGATAAACACAGCAATCATACGGACTCCTGGTGTAGCCAATACCTATCATATAGCTGTCGAATTTCTTGTACCACTGCCTCGGAGACTGCTTTAGCCCATACAAGGACTTCAATAACTTGCAAACATAGTCTTCTTTACCAGGAACCTGAAAACCATCTGGCTGAGTCATGTATATCTCCTCCTCCAGCTCTCCATGCAGAAAAGCTGTCTTCACGTCGAGTTGTTCAAGCTTCAGATTTTGATGTGCAACTATCGCTAGTAGCACCCTAATGGAAGTGTGTCTGACCACTGGTGAAAAAATCTCGTTGTAATCTACTCCCTCTTTCTGAGTGAACCCTCGAGCTACTAACCGAGCTTTATACTTGATACCCTCAACCGATGTTTCTCATTCCTTCTTCTTGTAGACCCATTTACAAGTAACAATCTTTCTCTCTCGAGGCCGCTTGACTAATTCCCAAGTCTTATTCTTCTGAAGTGACTCCATTTCATCTCCCATTGCAGCAAACCATTTTATAGATTCAGTACATGTCACCGCTTCTTTGTAAGTGGATGGCTCATCAGAGCTAGGATCCACTTCTTCAGCTACCTGTAGTGCATATGCCACAATATCCTCAAAACCATATTTCTTTGGAGGCACTCCATACTTAGCTCTCCTCGATCGATCAAGAGCCAAACTATGCTGATTTACTACTGGTATTGATGATTCTGATTCTGACTGTGGTTGTTGAACTTCTTGTTTTGGTTCACTCTCATCTTGAGTGACTTCCTGCTCCACCTGTTTCTCAACACCACCACTTTCTGAAACAATCGTAGACTTCACAGTAGGGTTAAACATAGAATTTTCATCAAAGACTACGTTTCTACTCAGTATAACCCTATTTTCAGATGGAGACCAGATTCCATAACCTTTTATCCCATCCCCATAGCCAACAAATACTCCCTTTTTAGCTCGTGGCTCCAATTTACCCTCATTTACATGATAATAAACAGTACAACCAAAAACTCTTAAATTGGAGTAATCAGCAGGCTTATCAGACCATTTCTCAATAGGAGTTTTGAGATGGATACCTGTGTGAGGTCCACGATTAATCAAATAACACGCTGTACTAACCGCCTCTGCCCAGAATCTTCTAGTTAGTCCAGCGTTGGAGAGCATACACCTTGCTCTCTCCAGAAGTGTCTGATTCATACGCTCTGCTACACCATTTTGTTGTGGTGTATCCCTAACTGTATGATGCCTAGCAATCCCCTCATTCTTGCAGAAATTTGCAAACTCGGACGAGCAAAATTCCAGGCCATTATCTGTTCGCAGCCTCTTAATCTTCTTCCATGTTTGATTCTCCACTAGCGCCTTCCACTACTTGAAAACCTTGAAGGCTTCACTTTTGTGCTTTATGATGAACAACCAAGTCATTCTTGAGAAATCATCGATCATTGACACAAAATATCTGTGACCCCCTAAAGACTCTACCCGGGAAGGGCCCCAACAATCAGAATGGATGTAATCAAGTGTGCCTTTTGTTCTGTGGATTGCTTTAGGAAACTTGTTGCGATGTAGCTTTCCAAAAACACAATGTTCACAAAAATCGAGACCTGTGACCTTATGACCACAAAGAAGATCAGCTTTTGACAGAATCTGCATCCCCCTTTCACTCATGTGACCAAGCCTTATGTGCCACAACCTGGTTATATTTTCCTTTTCAATTTCCGAAGACGCAACAGCAACAAAACCTGTTAACGTAGAACCTTGAAGAAGATACAAGGTACCACGTTTAACACCTTTCAGAATCACATTAGAACCCTTGCGGACATGTAAAACTCCACCTTCACCTTGAAAACTGAAACCCTTGCTGTCTAACTTACTCAAAGATATCATATTCTTTGTCATAAGTGGAACATGCCTAACATCATTCAATGTGCAGAGTTTACCATCATGTGTCCGAATTTTAATCGAGCCTATTCCAACCGTCTCACAAGTAAAACTGTTAGCCATAGAAATCTTGACACCGTCTACTCGCTCGTAGGTTGTAAACCACTCCCTGCACGGACATATATGATAAGACGTTCAAGAATCAAGAATCCACACATCAGAGTGATGTGTGTCCTTGACAACAACTAGAGCAATATCTTCTTCGGAATTAACATCAGCTACAGCAGTAGTTCCTGCAGCAGCATCATGTTGCTTCTTTTTCTTTGGACAGTCGGATTTCCAATGTCCCTTCTCTTTACAGTAATTGCAGACATCATTAGCTCTCGAACCCTTAGAAGCTGGTTTCTTGGATTTATACTTCCCCAACTTTCCATGTCCGGTACTCCCGCTAGCTACCAACCCAGCACCATGATTATCTGCACATGTACCAGCCGCCTTATGGCGCAGCTCTTTAGAATGAAGAGCAGATCTAACCTTCTCTAGGGAAATAGTATCTTTACCAACAATAAACGATTGCACAAAGTTCTCGTACGATAATGGTAAAGAAACTAATAGAATCAAAGCAGCATCCTCATCTTCAACTTTAACATCAATATTACGCAATTCTAATAAAATTGTGTTTAATTGATCTAAGTGATCTCGAAGAGGCATACCTTCCTGCATTCGCAGACTGAACAGACGTTGCGTCAGCAACAACTTGTTTGTTAAAGACTTCGTCATGTAAAGACTTTCAAGCTTCAACCACAGACCAGACGCGGTATCCTCCTCCGCGATTTCAGTGATAATATCATCTGCAAGACACAACAGAATTGTTGAATGTGCCTTTTCTTCTAGAATGGCCATCTCAGCGCTTGTAGAAGCAGCCGTTTTTGTGTTCAACGGCGCCCAGAGCCCCTGTTTTTTTAACAGGGCACGCATCTTGATTTGCCATAGACTGAAACTATTTCTCCCAGTAAATTTTTCGACCTTAACGTTAATACCACCAGACATCTTTCTCCCAGAACCATTGAATAGTGCCTATGAACAGTACCCGTGAACAGTGCCGTATGAACAGTGTCGTATGAACAGTATCGTATGAACAGTGTTATAACGGAAGCAATAAAGATGATATGCAGAAGAGAAATAATTTTATAGATCTGAGAGGATAAACAGATTACAGAGGTTTTTTAAGATGTATTTACAATCCTTACATACATATCTATTTATAGACACAATCTAAGGGGTAGGTGGGTTAGGTGTGGTCAAATCCGGCAGCTACAATGGTGCCGGCGGCGGCCGGCGGCGCCGGCTAGTCAACAGTGGCGGCGGTCAACAGATTCAAGGCACCTAACACCCATATTCTTTTGCTCGATCAGGGTGTCCTGAGAATGGATTCAACTACTTCTGGATCACAGATTCATGCCCATTGACAGTGACGAAAGAGGTAAAGAACAGACAACCATTTGAAGTCCTTAGCCATGCTTCTTCATTTGCGGCTACATTGCATATTCGAAGTTTTTTTCCTGAAAATTAGTTTGTCCATAGAAGTCGGAACAAGGAAATAGACGTTGGTGGATTTTTCTTCAATTCGTAACCATCTTCTGTGACTATTTTTATAGAGGTCAACTGCCATAACTTTGGATCAGGAATTTTTTATTGCATTCTCAGCTGTTGATTAGAGAAATTAAATTATTATTTCAATTTAAGTGGTAAGAGTTTTTGCTCAGATTTATGCTCATTTAAGTTTCCTAAAAGGATTTTTTATTTCCCCTCCCATGTTTATTTTGCTTGTATCCCAATATCCATTATTTAGACAAGTTTTTGGGGACCTAGAACTATATAATCATGCGACGCCATAAATAATCACACATTGTCAACATGCTAAAACAAACTCATACTTCACCAGATTAAGACGTTACATCTTCTAATTCCTGCTCCTCAGTTTCAAGAAAACACGAGCAATTTATGTACACACACTTGTGTGTAAAATATTGCCCTTGTAAAGTCTTGAATGGGAGAGGAAGTGCATAATCAAAGAAATTACGTGGTTGCTCTCCATAACACAAGACAATCTTGCTAGGAGGCTTCAGATCTTGCTCTCAACCAACTAGAAGTTACAAAGAAAATACTCAATAAATTATATGTCTTTGCGATCAACGAAAACCCAGCTGGAGTACTCATGCCGCAGAAATAATATTCAAATTGTTGATTGAAGATAACCTCTTTATAAAGAGCTCGAAATCTTCTTCTTTGCTCACCATACTAACCCTAACATACTTTGGATCCGACCCAAACCGCCTTCCACTTCTCGTCAGTACCTTATGCCCTCTAAAGAACTTCTCGCAATCATCTATCTTGTCCTCGGACCTTATCCATGCAAAATCTGTTGCAACAGGAATTTGAAATGAAAATCTTGATACTTGATATGCATGTCTATCTTAATCGAATTATGCAGAAAAAGTTTTTAAGTAATTACCAGGATGTGCTTCGGAGAAATCTTGGGTGAAGTGACAGTACTTGATGGGGTACTTAGCAAGGCTGAATACTCGACTGTGCTTCAAAGTGTTCCTTAATTTGTCCCATCTTTTGGTCAAGATGCTTTGGCCATAGTGAAAGAAGTTATCAATATTTCCATTAGGAGATTTTAAATCTTCACAGCCATTGGAAATGACTTCCAGGATCTTTGCAGCTCTATGTTGAGATTCTTTTGATACACCAATCGTGCTGATTGTCATGAAAGTCACCATTTTTTGTGCCACTTCTTTATCCTTCACCAGAGCCCAACTGTACCATAATACCAAAGATCTAATTAAGTTGTAATTTTCACTAATAAGGAAACCAGTGTTTGCATGGTAAGTAATTGATGCATTCCATTAGTATAGAATTTTGTTGTACGTGTACCCAAATCTAGAGCCTGCATGTCCAGTGCATTTGGAAACGGTAAACAGCATTATATCATAATCAGCTGGTGCCGTAATGGGAGTGTACTGAGGCCAATAATAGGCAAGATCATGAACACGCTTTCCTCCATCTTTCTTCACAACTGCTTCTCGACAAACACCATCGGGGCTGTTTGGAGAAGTCACCATTTCAATATATGGTCCGTCCTTGTCGAATGTGTTTGCATCACCTTCCCATTTGTAAAGCCCTGACCATAAGAATTCAGCCATCTCTTTGTAACACTGCATATATCAATCTAAAGTTCAGCAACATGCACTACTTTAATTGTTTCATAAGAACCTCAGCTCATTTTCTAGTGCAGATATACAAGTACATGAATGTGGCTCAAGAGCAGACTTCGAATCTTAATCATACATGCCACGTTACTCATTTGCTTTGTTCAGGGATTTCAGAATATACATGACAACATATGGGCAAAAAAGGTCAGGGGAACAAAAGAATTGTCATGTTTGGAGGAAACAAACACAAATAAAAAATATAAGAGTATGTATGATTGCGCGGTTGACTTTAGTATAAAACACTAATTTAAGATCCTATGAACTAAATAAACAACATATGATATGGTCCGATGAACCTCTAATTAAGACCACATCTTGTGGTTAGGTTACCTACAACACAATTAAAACATATGATATCGGTACTTAGAGGGTGTTTGGGATTGCTTAAAATAAGTTACTTTTGACTTAATGGAGGTGTTTTTAACTTAAAGGAGAAAGTAAAATTGTTTACTTTAAGTTGAATGAATATGTTTGGGTAATTTTACTTAAAGTTAAATGGGAATTTAATAATTTTGACTTAAAGTGATATTTGACTTAAAAAAATTTTAAATTCATGATATTTAAGCTTTACAAGAATTGTGAGAAAAAAAAAAAAAAAACTCCATAAGTCATAAGTCATAAGTCAAAAGTACCTAAATGTAACTTCTGACTTAAAGCAGTTTTTTAACTTAAAACCGGCTTAAAGCCACTTTACACAAACACACCAAAAACTCCTTTAAAGGAGCTTTTCGCTTTAAGTTAGTTAGCCAAACAGGCTCTTAATCTAAATCTGAGACACATTTCATAGCAGATATTTTTCAAAACTTCAAAACAGTGACTTATAAAATGTAATAAGGGTAACGTGGCTGACCGAGTAATAAGGAGCTGCACAAACAACGCTGGCCGGCTTTGGCTGGTCTGGCGGTGAGAGAGCAAAGAGAGCTGCCTGAATAAGCTGACTAGATCCTGTTCCAACAATGATGTAATGATCATCGACAACTGCATTTCCGACCACATTATGCAAATTGTTGATAGATTCCTCAAGTTTTGGCTCCAAAAACCAGCACAAATTTTTCGTATCAGCAAAGTAGCTTAGTGATTGATATCCGGGGATCACCACCGTACACTTATCCCCCATATTTCTCCAGTAAGTCTCGAAAACTGTTGGATCCCCACTGATTCAAAATATGAAAAATAAACTCCATCAATATCAATTTGAAATCATAACTAAAATCACCATAAGATATTAAAGGTACTATATTCTTTTCTATAAATTAAATAATGACAGAGCTCTTTATATATGTACACAATTCTTTTCCCGGTAATTGTCGATTCCAAAAATTTTAAGGTACAATGCTAAGGATCTCCTCATGAGGTACGTCAAATATTAACTCGAAAATCTTTAATCAAAAATTTAACCGTAAATACACACACAAACACAAACATACTGACACTACAAGAAATCCCGATTTTGGCAACGGAAAATTCCGTCGGCAATGGCTGGTTTCCTTAGCTAAATCGCTTAACGACGGAAATTGGCGACGGAAATGTTTGTCGCAATAAACGCCGTAGGGAAGGGCTCAACGACGGAATTTATATACCGTTGTCAAGTTCAAATAAAAACCATGTTATATATTTTTTGTACCATTATAACTTTGGTGCATAGAAACTTCATCGTAGTTGGCTGGTTCTTGCGGTAGGCGAATCGATGCAGATGTCGATGCCATTGTTTCCATTCTCTAGATGGTTGCAACTAAAATTTCCTTATCCTGCACCAACCATTCCCGCAAACTGAATCACAATCCAAAAGACCAAAACTAAATTGTAACTGTAATAAAAGGTATCTAGATATGATTATGCGAGGTTTTCTTACATATATTGTTCATAAAGCCAATAAACATGACAAATCATTATGCTAGAAGCATGCCTCTACTAACTTACAAACTTAAAAAAGACTCTTATCAATTCAAACACTTTCCCGAAATTCCATTAGCTAGATTAGGCCATTACAGCCTATCTAGTATAAAAAAAGGGTTCCAAACCACTCAATTAACATAGACTAAATACTGATCTTGAACCTTAGTAACTTTTGTTTAGAAAATCAATCCACCTGTAGCTTGGAAGTTCAGGTACATTTAATACAATCAAGTTAGTAAGTCTGCAAAGAAGTAATGATATTGTAGCATAAGTTGATGCAAAAAATACTATTATCACATTTCACTGACTCTGTACCAGAAAACATAAATGAACTTATACATGAACTTTCGATGACTCTGTTATTGAATCTTAACACCAGAACATATAAATGAACTTACATGGTAAGCAGTACTCAAATTTCTTCAAACGATCTAACTTCAACTGCTTTAAGCCAGCCCTACATATCCAGTGCAAAGTGATTAACAAATACATCACAAGAGCAAATTTCATAAGTACTCAAAAGGTATAATAAAAATGATAATTGATAGAGTAAATTGCACTTTGGTGGCTTGTGCTATTTTGTTTTTGCACGTTAGTTGCTATTGTTTTTTACTCAACATTTGCATGGCCAGACAATGTTTTTAAAGCAAAAAAAGGGCTCCGCACAATACAGGTGAGGGCATTTTGGGCAGTTTGCATTGTTTAATTCATAAATATGCATCTTGTCCATACATATGCATTTTTAATCTTTTAAAATTCATATAAAATCATTAGAATTGATTTTAATCACGAGACCTTTTGCATTATCATCTTAGTGATATTGTTGAGTTATAAAAATTAGTGTGGATATTTAATTGTATGATTTGATATTTTTAAATAATTTAAACGGCATTATTTCTTTTAAAGAGCATTTATTTCGAAAATTCGTATAAAATTCATTTTTGATCCATATATTATTTTAAAAATATGGGGATGCTTCTAATTTTATGATCTTTATTTTAAAAAAATTTACGAAATATTTTATAAATTAGTGCCGCCCCTTGGACCCCGCCCGGGGGCTGCCGCCCCCGGACCCCCGCTAGCACCGTTTAGTGCCGATTAGCATCGTTTAGTGCCGGTATAGCACCGTTTAGCGCCGATTAGTGCCGTTAGTGCCGTTTTATGCCATTCGACATTGTTTAACACTGTTTAAACATTGTTTAAGGCTGATTAGCGCTGTCGAGTGCCATTTAACACCGCTTAGTGTCGTTCAACATCGTCGTAAATTGCGTCGGTCGCTCCACGCTTTACATTAAGATGATAAGTTGAAAATACTCATGTAAGAGCAATAAACCCTGACCCAAGTTTCATGTAAGGCCGTTATAACTTCAAGGAAAACCTGATCAGTTTTCCTAGAAGTTGGGGGGCAAATGATGTGGGCTGAAAGTAAACCCTAAAGAAACATTTAATGTGGCATTAATTAGACCTAGAATGGTCCAAACGTGGGGCCCACCAGATGGGCCCAAATCCTATTTACAATAAGTGTCAGATAGGGACATTATCTCTACAAGGAGTAGCCTCCGAGGCGCATACTCATACAAGGAAACAGACTCCTACAAGGTAGGAGTCTAGAACTTTCCTCTAGGCTGACTTACCAACCAAGTCACCTAACCCTAATACAACTCTAAGGCTTCTCAGCCTATATAAACAGGGTCTAACCCCTCATTCAGAACGACGTTTTTGGCTCAATCCTCGAATAAGGACATACAAGCCACTGCGTCCTAGGTGAGCTCTCGCCTCCATAGCCTCGAGGGCACCATCACCTAGAACTACGTTGGCTTGATTCTCTAACAATACAGAGATACGTAGGCATCTTGTGAGGACCGTTCAGTCTCGAAACGCAAGAACAGCCATTAAAGCTCGAAGCTCACCAACCCTATCATTAAATACACGCGAAACCTAGCCGCAATATCAAACCCTCGTTTTTATTCCACAACACTTATCGAATTTGATAATTTTTTGAACTGGCTCAACTTGGGACCGAAAGAAATTATTAACTTAGAGAGATTATTAATTTATCAAGTATTAATTTAACAAGGTTTTACTGTATTTCCGTTACAAATTTTTTTCCCAATTTTAAAATATATACTACTTTGTCAAGTTTTAAAGTCAAAAAAAATATTAAAAAAAAGTCTAGTTTGACCGGTTTGATCATTATCAAACCAAACCAAATACATCTCACAATTTTTTTAAAAATTTACCAAAAAGGGATTAGTTGTCGTTATATCTTAATACCCTTATGTTTGGAACGTCAAAAAAATAATTTAAAAAAATAGATTCATCAATCGCGACAAGACTAGTTAAAAGGAAAGTATACTTTGACCGGTTTGACCGTTAGAAAACCAAACCAAATACATCTATTAGATTTTTTTAAAAAATTATCACATCACTAAAATCGTTATATCTTGACATCCTTACATTTGGAACGTCAAAAATTTAATTAAAAAAAATAGAATCTTCATTCAGGAGAAGACTAGTAAAAAGGAAGGTCTACTTTGACCGGTTTGACCAGTATCAAACCAAACCAAATACATCCCGCAAATTTTTTAAAAATTTACTATATCACTTAAATCGTTATATCTTGTCATCCGTACGATTGGAACTTCGGAAAAATAATTTTAAAAAATAGATTCTTCATTCGGGACAAGACCAGTTAAAAGGAAAGTCTACTTTGACCTGTTTGACCAGTATAAAACCAAACTAAATACATCTAGTAAATTTTTTAAAAGAATTCCGCTTCACTAAAATCGTTATATCTTGTCGTAGAAGATAGAGGGGGAAATGAAATTTTGGCGAGGGAAATGAAACTTTGATTTGGGGGAAGTGAAATTTCAGTAAAGGGGGAAGTGAAATGAAGGGGGGAAATTAAATATTAACAAGCGGCAATATGGATTAGATGAAGGGTGGGAAGTGAAATATGAGATTATAGATCATGAAATTATAAGAAATTTTAGAGCTTTGATTCAAAACAAAATGAAATTATAAAACAATAAAAGTAAACTAACCTTAAAATGTGGAACAAGGTTGTGTTATTTGGTGGAATAATAGGAAAGATGTAAATAGAAAAGGAATTTGATTTTGGAGAGAAAAGAAAAAACGAAAGAAGATAGGATACGTGTGAAAGAAAAAATGGAAGAAGAGCTACTAGCTTAAATTACATGTTTGCAATTACCAACGACTTAGCGACGGAAACCAAAAACGACCGATCTACATTAGCTTCAGATTAGCAACGGAAATTAAAAAGTTTGATCTTTTAACAACAGAATACCGTTGCTTTTCCATCGCTAAATCCGTTGAAAATCCGTCACTAAGGGGAACCGTTGTCCTGTCGTTGCTAACAGTGCCCGTTGTTATTCCGTTGGCAAATTTATTCCATTGCAAATTCGCCAGTAAAGTAAACCGTTGCTAAACCGTTGGTAATCTTCTCCGTTGCCAAGTCATTGCAAAATTAATTCCATTGCAATTTCGTCAAGGGATAATTTGGCATTTTCCTTAGCTACGGAAGCATTCTGTCGCTATTACCCGTCACTAAACTCGTTGCTAAACCATTGCTAAAATCTTGACAGAATGTTTTCCGTGGCAATTGTGTTAGAATAATAGGGTGGGATGTTTTCGCGCCTTCGTTTGCGACGGAAATATTCCGTTGCTAAGTATTTGTCGCTAGTCCGTTGCCTTGAAGTAGAAATTTGTATTGACTTGTTTATTGTTGCTATTCCGTCGGCAATTTGCAACGGAAATCATTCCGTTGCTAAAGTTCGTTGCAAAATCCGGGATTTCTTGTAGTCATGATCAAGATTAACAACAGCATCGGACGATAAGTTCCTGCTTGCACCATTATCCCTTGTATCTGGAGAAACATTTTCCGGAGAAGATGATGAAAGTCTAATGGCATGACCCTGCTCTGTGGTGCCACACATCTTTTCTTTTCTCTTGCAAACACTTGTAAATTTTCTCACACACAATACTTTTGAGTTTTGACGCTGCACTCAGTTATTCCTGTTGTATGCTCATGCTTGTGTATTTATAGATGCCAATATGTGTGATGTCAGAAGAGGTAAATGCATGAATATTTTGATTCTTCTAGTCTTCTAGATAACTAGTTGGCTGCATTTAGAATAATATTATGTACGTAGAAGGAGACATATAAAGGAATGAATTCAAGTTTTGAATCTGAGATTTATTTATTTTGGATTTCAAAAGTTTGGGTATTTGATTTAAAGTTTAGGAAAAATATTTAAAATTTTGGTGTATTTAATCAAATCTTTAAAATTTTCCCATTCTAAATAATGTTGTCATTCCTAAAAATTATTAGATATGAATTATAATTCTTTAAAATCTCATATTCAAAAGAAATCTCGTGGAATTTATTGCATTTTCTAATATTATTTTTAGATTAAAGTTTGGTATAAATCTTAGAGATAAATAGATTTCGTTGAATTTTAGATTCAATTTTGCATATATATTTTACGAAAAATGCTACAGCCACCAAATTAGTTCCCAAATTTTGATACCAAATGACATGACATTAATTTGATTGGTTATAACAATAATGTGCCCGCTAGGGCCATCCAATTAAAATATCACAAAATACCAACTAATTAGTGCCACATCATTTGGTGTCAAAATTTGGTAACCAATTTGGTGGCTTAGCATTACTGATTCTGCTACAAAGAATATATATTAAACATACATTAATGATACTAGCTTATAGCCCGTGCAAAGCACGGATTACTTTTAATATTTTATAATTTATTTATAGTGTAATATAATATTATAAATATTAATTATAATATGTTATTGAAAAAATTCGAAACTTACATCTTTGTATATAATAATTTTTAGTATTAAATATAAATTAATATGTTGTTGGCAGGAATCGAACCTTGTAACTCTGCATATAACAACTTTTAGTATTATTATATCTAACGGTTATGATATATTTGAGTTGCTGATCTAACGGTGATAAATGAGGGATAACCAAAAGTGGGGATAACCAAAAAAGGGGTTAACCAACTACAAATTATACCCCTTTTGCTTATTATAGTATAGTATAGATTAGCAACGATGTATTTTGCTCTAATTTAGTTACTGACATCACTTTTTCCTCATTCTTCTATAACTAATTAAAATTTATTTTTAACTTTTAGTTATAGCCTCCATTAATTCTTTAATCCTCATTTTCAATTTTTTATTTATCCAATATTATTTTATTTGTATAAGTATTTATTTGTTTATTTTATATTTTCATATATAATGACTACTTATAATAAAAATATTCAATATTGTATGATAATTTTTTTTTAAAACTTTTCCGTTACATTTTTGTGATCTACTTAGTATAATAATATACAATATATATTATTGGTAGATATCTGTATTTAAAATAAGTTATATTAGAATAACATTATTAATAAAATAATATAATATAAATGGATATTGCCAGCTAAACAATCTAATTTATGTATAATTTTTAATCATATACAGTTCATTTAATTTCAAAAATGATTTAATAAGTTATTTTAATCTTCTTAAATCTGAACCCCTACATGGTACAATTAGAATTCAAAGTGATTTTTCTTCGACATAAAAAAATATCTTTTAATAAAGTTATAAAAAAAGAAATTATTATTTTTAATAAATTATTATATTAAATAGTTTTACTATACCAAATTTTAGTATCAAACCCGATTAGAACACATGCAAAGTTTTTAGTATTATATACTCCTTCCGTCCGTCTCATCTTTACACTTACTATTTTGGTCATTCCCCATTATTAGAGCATTCACATCCCGTACCCCATCCCAAACCAAACCAAACATACCCAGTATATCCCGCTCAGAGCAGGGTCTGGGGAGGGTAAGATGTACGCAGACCATGCCCCTACTTTTTACGGTAGAGAGGCTGTTTCCGTGAAGACCTCCGGCTTAGAGTGCAGCAAAAATAGTGTGTGCTATATACAAAGAAGCTTATGATTGGAAAAGTTCGATGCCATACCTGGGCCCATGACCTGGTCCTCATGGGTCTTACCTAAGATGATACTGACTACTCACCTCTTGCTGGTCTCTCCACTGAGAGCAAAAGTCGATTCTGCGCAAAGCTCCCTGACAAAAGAAGGCCACATGCAAAAAGTCAAATAGAAAAAACAAATACAAAAATAAAGCAATGAACTAAGCCAAAGCTAATCGAGACAACCCAACTCTGAGACTCTCCACAACAGTACCATTCCCTAAAAACGAATCCACGACTCTAATCTGGCGCCTCCAAGAGCTCTTATCAGTAGTCATGGTTTCATTTAGGTTTAGGGCCTTCAGATCTAACCTCAATTGCTCCTCCCAATTTCTCCTTGGCCTGCCTCTCCTCCTCACCCCTATTACCGAAATACTCTCGACCCTCCTCACTGGAGCGGAATCCCCCTTCCTGCGTACATGACCGAACCATCTCAATCTCCCTTCCCGAACTTTCGCTGAAATGGGCGCCACTTCTAACTCATTCCTGAAGACCATATTCGGGATTCTATCTCGCATAGTGCGTCCACACGACCAACGCAACATTCTCATTTCAGCCGCTTCCAGCTTGCACTCCAGTGTCTTCTTCACCGCCCAGCATTCTGAACCATACAACATCGCATGTCGGATTGCCGCTCTATAAAATTTACCCTTTAATTTTAAAGGGACTTTCTTGTCGCACAGAACCCCTGACGCTGCTCTCCACCTTAGCCACCCAGCCTTGATACGATGGGCGACATCACCCTCAATTTGTCCTTCCTTCTGAATGATAGAGCCTAGATACTTGAACGTGTCCGTACTCGAAACAATCTGATCTTCAATCCTAACCTCTACCTCTTCCTCATTGGACTCACCACTGAAGTTACACCAGAGATACTCGGTCTTAGACCGGCTCACACGCAAGCCTTGGGACTCCAAAGTAGATCTCCATAGCTCCAATTTCGCATTCACCTCCCCCCTCGACTCCGCCACTAACACAATGTCATCAGCAAAAAGCATGCACCAGGGAACGTCATCTTGGATCCCCCGCGACATGACATCTAATATTAGAGCGAAAAGAAGGGGGCTTAAGGCCGACCCCTGGTGCAACCCTAACCCCACTGGAAAGGAGCTAGTGTCGCCAATTGGGGTCCTAACGCACGTCCTCTCTTGGAAGTACATATCTTGAATCGCCCTAACATACAATGACGACACCCTCCTCTCTTCTAGGCTCCTCCAAATAACATCGCGAGGGATGCTATCATACGCCTTCTCAAGGTCAATGAACACCATATGCAGGTCCTTACGACGTTCTCTAAACTTCTCCATAAGACGACAGATGAGATGAATGGCCTCGGTCGTCGATCTCCCTGGCATGAAACCAAATTGGTTCTCTGAGATCTCTACCTCTCTTCTCACCCTGCATTCGACCACTCTCTCCCAAAGTTTCATGGTATGACTTAGAAGTTTAATACCTCGATAGTTACTACAACTCTGGGCGTCACCTTTGTTCTTGAAAAAAGGCACCACAAAACTATGCCTCCACTCCGCTGGCATCATAGCACCTCTGAGGAGGAGGTTGAATAGATGTGCTAGCCATTGAGCACCTACCTCCCCCAAACACAACCACACCTCAATAGGTACCTGATCCGGGCCAACCGCCTTAGCTCTACCCATCTTCTGTATGGCACCGTTGACTTCTTCCTTGCTGATACGCTCACAGTCACCTAAAGTTCGAGTCGAAGATTGACTAACACCTTGCACCCCTTCTGAAACTGACTCCCTGGAACCATTGAAAAGCTCAAAGAAATACTCATTCCACCTCTCCTTTATAGCCTCGTCGTTCACCAAAACATTGCCCTGATCATCCTTAACAAATCGAACGGGACCCAGGTTGCGCCGCCCTCTCTCTCTAGCTTTCGCTAGTTTGAATATAGCATTAGCCCCTTCCTTGGTGTCTAACCGCTTGTACATCTCCTCGTACGCCTCACCTTTAGCCTTAGCCACTGCCTTTTTAGCCATTCTTCTTGCCACCTTGTAAGCGGCATTCTTCAAGATCCTCTCCTCTCTAGTACTTGCCGACAAAATCTCTTTAAAGAGCTTCTGTTTAGCCTTATCCCTAAATTCTTACTAAAAATAGTAAATCCCCAAACAAAAATAGTAAATCCCTAAAATTATCAAAAATACTTTACATCCCATTCCCTATTTTCCATCCCCCTATCCCTATATTCTTTTTTATATTACTTATTTCTCTTTCTTTCATTTACAACTTTAACTACCAAAACTCACTCACTATCTACAAATATAATTTAATATTATTATATGAAGAGAGCGGCCCGGATAAAAGCCCGGGCTTTTTAATATATCCAGATAAAAATTTATTTTTTTTATAGATAAAATCTAAAAATATATAATATTTTTAATAAATTTCAAAAATATTAAACTTAGCAATAGAGGGAATGTGATTGATCATGAGGTTAGGAAGAATCAACAATAAACAAGACAAACTCTTCTTTAAAGAAGACTAATTGAGTGTAGTTGATGTGTTTCTCGAAATGGTCATATACGAGAAGATTTATATGGCTAATGGTCGCATTAAGTCATAATTATGCAGATTATTAGTAAAAAGTTGTTGAGTTGCAATGATGTTTAATGTTAAAACAAGTATTATGCTAGTAATTTTTTAGTATTAGGTTTCGTAATGTCTCTTTTTATGTATTCTAGATTGTAGAAGTTCAAGTGCGTAAATCTTTAGAGGTTGTTTCTTTTGTAAGATTCTTTTTTTATTGTATATTAATATATTAGCTTTGCAAGAAAAAAAAAAGAAAAGGACAAAAATTACATATTTATAATTTTTTTTTTTAAAAAGCTCGGTCCGACCCGATCCGACCCAGCCCGAAGATCTAAAACAAATCTCATATTTTAGAGAAAGCACGGCTCGACCCGGCTCGATTTTTTTGAAAAACCCGACCCAGTCCGGTTCTTAAAAACCTGAATAAAACCCAACCAAAAGACTTTTTGTGCATCTCTAATATTGCTGCTGCCTACTGGTCACTCTCATCAGTCATCATTTTTGTGTATATTTTTATCCACATTACGGTAGATGATTTATTAGAAAACATAATGTAGAATTTGAATTTTGTCCTCATCTTCCAATAAGCTATGGGAGAAAAGAAAACTATATGGTTCGGCGATATAAATTTTTGAAAGTAACGGATTACAACATGTACATTCGATTTGGTACTGTTGGTGAAGTTCTTCGATTTACAATTACATTGATATTTTTTTTCTGAAAACAATTATATCGATATATGAATAGTAACTGATTAAATAATCAAGTAGAAAAAAGATTCAAGATATAACTAAATTGCAAATGAGATTGGTTTATTTTTACATACTATTTACAAAAAGAGATGTAATTTGGGAATAATTATATATCGGGATAACCAATTTTTGTTTTTTTTCGCATTTTATTTACAAATATTATGCGATTTGGGTAATTACTTTTATCCAATATAAGGTGCTATTCATATGTATATATTATTTTAAAATATTAATAGAAAAGATGTTGTCAAAAAAAAATTAATTGAAAAGATTAAAAAAGGTTGATGCACAGAATATATATAGCTGAACTCCATTCAGTTGAAGTAAAGAGTTTGGGTTCTGCACTCAAAATAAAATAGCTCATGACACTGTCCTTGAAAGTTGAAAGATGTCCAAGTGCTAAATATATATTTACAAGGAGATGAAGAGAATGATACACATGAGTGATGCCAATGTTCTTGAAAAGACATGAATTTGAATTGCATGGAACGAATTCGGTAAAACTGGGTATGCATCAGGGGGAGGAAGCTTGCATTCGTCGCCGTTAAAATAAACTTTTCGAGGAAATGCCCATCCTTGCTTGAGTGTGAATGTGTTCTTGTCCTTTTGAAGCAGCACTTCAGATTGTACATTTCCAAATGCTCCAGCTTCCATTATTAAGTCGTTATAAAATTTCATCCCATAGAACATACCTGTGTCATCTGCATAAACAGGGGCGGAGCCACAGTATGCCGAGCATACGCGGCCGCTCACCCTGGATTCTAGATTGTTAGGAATTTTTTTTTTTTTAATACTTCAAGAGCAGCTATTCTATCTACATATGTGTATCCTTTTCACTATGTATTTAATGAGTACTACTAAAGCTATCTTGTTAATTTTTTCTTACCAAATTGATCAATTTTAATTAATAATTAAAAATAATTATCATCTTATACAATTGTACTATAGATCAATGTAAGTTTTTATAGTAATGTATATATGATGGTTTGTATTATAATTATAATTAATTTGACCTTAAAAACATTAACGAGCTAATTTGAGCTAATCTTATGATTGTGGAAGGAATTCGAATTATCTTTGGCTCACCCTGGACTTCTACCCTGGCTCCGCCACTGTGCATAAACATTCATAATTTGAATCTGAAGTGAACACAGAAAGCATATATGTAGACGACTATGATGGCTTTTATAGTCTTGCTTTTTTCATATGTTCTTGATCAGGACTTACTTATGGATTGATAAGGGACAAGTGGCTTATAATCAAAGCTAAAAACTTGAGTCACATTGTTGAGATTAGGGTGTTGCGCCACGAGAGTCCATTGTGTATAGTTCATTCGATAATTGAAATTTGTAATTGCAATCTTCACCCGCCAATAATCCTTGTAATTGACCTTAACATGCCAATGGACACGTATGGGACACATATGGTGAGTGCATTGTAGCAGTGGTGCATTGTCCTTTCTTGGAGTGTTTATTCCCACTGCATTTAGTCTTTCTGAGTTTCTCCTGCATCACAGAGTAACTCAATCAAGATATTCAAGATTTTACTTCCTTATTTTATGAAAAAGTAGGAGTGGTAAGAAACAATTCTTTAAGATGAATGCAGAACTGGAATTAAGCCTGCTTTCGGAAAAATTATGGACAAGGCATACAACATAAGGATATAGAAATCATTAGACAATGCAAAACCATCATCGAAGAATTCTGTATCGTATGTATTAAATCTTGGTTTTTCACATCTTTATATTCAGAAAATCGAAGATAAAATGCTTACTCAATGCAGCCATGTCGTTTGTGTTGGCATCCACAAGCACATGAGGGGCAAGGAGTGATGGTCTTATTGTAGAAGGAAGAGAATGAAACACAGCAGGTTGGATTCCTGCTTGCTAGGAATTGCGAATAAGTGCAGGTTACATTCCATGTCACTGCATCGAATTACGTTTCACATTTGATTGAAACCGGAATTAGTGAAGTTAGCAGCAACTTACTATAGTTGATGTTAATTTTTCTAACGGTAATCTACTAAAGTAAAATGCACTTCGTACTTAACTGTTCCAAAGTTACAATTCTCTTTATACGCATTATTCAACTTAATTATTTCTATAGCACTGCTAGAATGTAATGCTATAGCACTGCTAGAATGTAATGTAGCCTTATCTATAGATCATAGACAAATTAGAGCCATACAACTTACTTAGTGCTTGAGTCTTTCTTCTCTTATCTGGGGTGAGGAATACTGTTGATGGCACCATTTTTGCGGGTCCACAAGTGTAGCCTGGTCCAGGACCAAGCAAGGTAAAGTTTTTGGGGAGTTTCACGGTTTTGTTTGTGGTGCCAGAAAGGCCAACGCTGAGCTGAAAAGATGAAACTGCAGCTGATGGATCCTGTCCCCATGAGGCCACTACGCCTGCTTTGCAGCAATTGGCAATCTGCTGTTTGTAGGGAACTCCAGGTAGCAAATCAACCACTGTTGGAGTTCTCTTACAGAAATGTGGGGTATCTCCTTTAAACTTTGAGCAGTCCCCTTGTTCTGTTGTTTGTGCACCTACCATTGACCAAATCACTTCTTTCTTAGCCCAACCCCATCCTAAGGTCCATCCGGGGCTCATTATGTGCCGATACATTTGAAAATTATTCATTGTCACGACAGCCTGAATAAACAGCAAACAAAATATTTATTGAATCATCATGTCAATCAGAAAGTTGGATAACGGACTCTAAACTAAGCTATATGCTAGTAAAAATCGTTTATATTACATATAGTACTAGAATCACAGTCAAACAGAGTTCTCGATTAATGCTGTTTTAGCTTTCAAATTTTATTAATAAAGATACTGACCACATAACCATCAGGACTCAGGAGTCCATGAGATAACATCCCATTTGATTGTAATGTTTCCAAAAGGGTCCAATGGATCAAAAGCAGCTGAAATTAAATACCCATAAAAAAGGTCATTTAATAAAAGCATGTAGATAATTGATTATTGAACACAATGCTACTGATTTAACAGTAAAGATCAATTAGTCATTAGTCAAGATATTCATGCTGTTAGAAAGTCATAAATCAAGATATTCATGCTTGATTTATAGTACCTGTAATGTTCCTTTCATATTAGCACCTTGCTGTATATAATCAGCCACAATCATACAATGTATTATCAATTATACCTTGATCAATAAAACAACTCTTTGATCATACTTTGCCCAGATATGTTCACTGAATAACCTATGAATTTCTACATTGATCGCTAGATAAAACTGATGCAAGTGGAAAGAAATGAGTGTACAAGTAGATACAGATACTAAACTTCTGCATACCTGCCTGAGAAAACATAATGATGATCAGTGTAGTCCATATGGTGAACTTAACATTTGCAAATAGGAAGCATTGAAATGGTTGGCAATGAATTCCCGAGGACATTATAGAGTTAATATCGGCAAGTAGCTATTGAAACCTCGAACTCGAAAATTGATTACCAGTGTTTGTGTATTATAAAGCCCGCAGATTATTGTGAAGAGGCAGGCAAGTAACACACACACTAACACACACAGATATAAAAGGAGAGGAAAAGGTATGTAGGTAAAAGAATGCATGCATGGAGTCATGGAGATGTGTCACCTAAATGTTTGTTGGGAATCTTATGATCAAAATATCTGAGTTGCTGGCTAATGAAGTATGCAAGCTGTGGTGGGAAGTTAATTAAGACAAAGCAGGTTTAGAGACATCTAAACTAAATAGCTGCAAAGTCATTTTCATGCAGCCACACAGACATAAGCTAATTGCTCAGATAATTATTTGGAGTTAATACCTAAGTCCTCTTGCTACATATCATTACAAACTAACCCGTTTGGGAAATCTTATTTTTCAGAAATAAGTTACTTATTTTGGAAAAAAGTTAGGAAATATGTACTTTTTTCGGAAATAAGTAACTTATTTTTGCAAGATTACGAATATTAAACTCCCCATACACATTTTTTTCTAAAAAAAAGTATATAAATACGAAATTTTTTCCGAAATAAGTAACTTATAAGTTCATACACAGATTTGCCAAACGGCACCTAAATCTAGTACCAAAAGAAGTAAATGATACTTAAGTTTTTAAAAGTGGTGTTTAATGTTTTTGTTTCTATCATATTGGGCCTCATTGTAAGTGGAATTTTTGTTCCCATTACATTGGGCTAAGATATAGGTTATTGAGATATTGTGGTCGTTCCCATGTCTATCTAGGTGAACTGGATTGAATGTCTTAGTGCTACAACTACATATAGTTGGGCTTCTGGCTTTGATAAAGTGTGACTTTATGTGGCCCAATTGGCCTTGGACACTGATTGTTCCATAAAGATGATCCCCGTCCCTCCCTCAACATTTGATTTAATCAATTTTTTGTGAAGATTTGATATACATGAAAGCAAATTGTTTTAATCCAAAGTGTAAGTAAAGGTTGATACAATTCAGTGAATGTAACTGATAATTCTCACGGCCGATTAGAGGCTTCCGATCATTATTCCGAGCACTGTTCCGGGGATGCTTCACCTGAGTTTGGGTATATGCAAAATAATGCTTGCCCGGGGGTGGTGGCCGTCAAACACCTCCGATGTGAGAATCAGTAATCGGAATGATAATAATCGAACGGGTAAGAATGTATCTGTGTAAAGAGAGAGAATGAGTAATAAGTTTGTGCTGCTAAAATTGTGTGTGTTTCCTTATGTGTAGAATGGGGGTATTTATAGGATGGGTCTTCCAATCACTGTTTACCCACTTGGTTGCCCACTTGATATGCCGTTAAAACTACAGTGAGCCACTATTGGAACAGTGATTGGTGTCCCCTCCTGACATACCTCGATTCTAACACAGCCGCTTTTGCTACAGTTGAATGTCCTTGTGTTCCCTTGATTATCTTTATGGTCCCCTACCTTAGTGAGCAAGATACCAAGATATTTTGCACAAGTATTTTTGTAAAGATAATTGTTGTCAAGTTGAGTAATTTTAGTAAAGGTAATATATAACAACACGTGTGTAAATTACAAGTACTGTTATGGAGTTTGTTTTTGACAGCGGTTAGCGGGTCCCCGCTGTAAGTTTACAGCGGGTACCTATCATTGCCCCACACTCCTTCTGTGCGTTTTAGCGGACAGGAGGAGGAGAGAACTGAAAACAATATGCAACAATGTTTTGAGAAAATTTTTTCTGAAAAGGTTACTATGTGTGCCCCCCAAGTGTTGGCGTACAACACTTAGGAGTTAGAAAAAATTTGTGAAAATATGCCCCCCAAGTGTTGGCGGACAACACTTAGGAGTTAGAAAAAATTTGTGAAAATATGCCCCCCAAGTGTTGGCGGACAACACTTAGGAGTTATAAAAAATTTGTGAAAATATGGCCCCCAAGTGTTGGCGGACAACACTTAGGAGTTAGAAAAAATTTGTGAAAATATGCCCCCCAAGTGTTGGTGGACAACAATTAGGAGTTAGAAAAAAATTGTGAAAATATGTGATGTGTTTGACAACGGGTTGTGGTGCTTGACGGGCTCTGGAGTTGAATCGTTTCTGTTTGATATGTGTAACTGCTTTTGAAATAAATGCAATAATTGATAATAAATGAGAAATTCGAAATAAATGATGGAATGATATTAAATGGCAATAATATGAGAAATGGTAAGTAGTGGTTCGTATTAATGAGAAGTGACCTTTGGGTGGAAAGAGAATGTACCTTTGTGATGTAATATGTCATGAGTAAGTGGGAAGTTATTACCTAGTGGGCAGTTTTGCTTGAATCGATGCAGTTACTGCTGGCTGTAATGGTGACGTGGACCAATCACAGATGCCCACGTTGTGTTTGTAATGTTTTCACCCCTATTATACGCGCCTCACGCTAATAAAAGGGGGAGTTGTATATCATATGTGTAAATTTTTACTGCCTTTCACCCTTTTTTTTGCTTTTTCTTGTCTTCTTTGAGTTGTTTGCTGCGTTCGTACCGCTGTTTTCGGAGATTTCTGCCATTGAAGCCATATACTATCTCCTGATTCGAGGTATGCTTTTGTCTCTTTGAATTTTCTTTTGTGATTTCTGTTTCCTAGGTAACTATGCCATGTCTGTATCTCCATTTCTTGTGATATTTGTGCGGATAGATGGGTTTCGAGATGGGTTTTGTATTCATATGATTGGTTTGCATGTTTATACTCTTTCGAGTCTGGACTTGATTATGTAGTTTGTAAAGGTTGGTAATCTGTGTGCTTTAGTTTATGATTGTTGTTTGTGTGTTTGGTACTGAGATTTGGTAGTTTCGATTTGTGTGAAAGCAAGGTTTAGATTGTGTAATGTTTATGAAATGTTTGTGTATATGTGTGTATATTCTGTATAAAGTATATGATTCTGCCTTGTGATTCTAGGGTTTTGTTGTTTGTGGAGGGAAGTGGAATATGAATCATTTTATTTGATAAATAAAATAAATAAGAAAATGTAAATTGTTGTGAATATCCATGTGTACCTTGGGATTTGTTAGCGGGTAAACCGTAGGCGGTATTGGGTTTTGACTTAGACTTTCTGTGTAGATGGGTGATGAATTTACCGATCCCGCTACCGGCGAGAAGAAAGCTTTAATTAACGGGTACGGTCGTTGGGCAGATCCTAACAAGTTAACATTTCCGGTTGTTCTGCCACGGAACCGTTATCAGTACTTTGAAAGTAGCGAAAGTCTGTTTCGTGCGACCAAAGTTCCTCCTACACCGTTTTCAAACGCGGAAATGGACAAGGAGTTTGCTGAATTCTCCCATCTGCAGCATGACAGTAATTTCAAGGATGATGATTGGGCCGCATATGTACCGAGAATGTTTAGGATTGAAGATGGTTACTTTTGGAGGCGCGCAGAGGCTCGGGAAGGATTATACCATAGGTTTGATGACGGGTCCATGTGCATACCCGTAAGTCATTTTAAGGTGGGTTTCCGGTTACCTCCCCACAAATTTGTCATGGATTTGTTCCGTCTTCATTTCAGATGTCCGCTGGCTCAGTTTACTCCTAACTCGAAAAGGGCCATAAACTGGTTCATAGCTAGTTGCGAACGCAAGGGGAAGCAGCCCACTTTTAGGGCTTTTTTCTGTTTGTTTGATGTGAAAGCCAGTCATGCTAAACCCTTCTTCGAGTTACAATTTGTGAAACCAAAAAGTCGCATCGGAATAGCCCAGAACGGCCATCGACCGTTTGTATTTCCCAAAGGAATGGCTGGATGGCAAGAGGAGTTTCTGGTAATTGGTGGTGGTGAGTTTGCTTGGCAGAGGAATTTCACCAAAAAGGTCGAGTGCGCTTACAAAGTGAACCGGAGTCGGCTTAGCCGTAATGACCTTGACGTCCTTGTTAGCCTTGTGAAGGTGTTGGGTGAAGTGTGGACAGAGAATAATTTTGTCGATCCCGCTGACCTGAGAAGAAATTGTTGTAAGTTTCTTTCTTATACTTTGTCGAGTTTTTATTGTGTCCTGTGACTGATATTGTTGTTTACTTTTGTAGTGTTGGATCCTCGTAAGCAGGAGCAAGATTTGCACCCAACCCTGGGCTTGGGGGAGGCAAAGTTATATGCTGACTTTATGCTTACTGTGCCGCCAAGACCTAAACGGGTTCGTGCCGGGTTATTTACCGTTGATAATATCCTTGATGCTTTTGATCTGTCCGGTAATATTGAGGCTGGTCAAACTTCTGCGCCTGTTGAGGTTGACACCGCTATTGAAGAGCCCGTTTCTGAGGAGGAATTTTCTGAGGAAGAAGTTGGTGATGATGATGTAAATTCTGAGGGTGATTCTCTGTCTGAGGAGCTGTTAGGTGGTGCTACTGTTAGAGAAATGGATGATGCATTTGAGGAAAATCTGCAAGATGCCCAGGGGGATGAGTACATCACTGAGGACGATGATTCCGCCGAGAAAGAAAGGTCCGCTGAGAGGGATGTTGCCGCTGAGAAAGAGCCGTCCGTTGAAAGGGACGTTGCGGCTGATTCTGAGGCTGAAAGTGCAGGTGCTGTGGCAATGAGGACACTTGTTTCTCATATGGTGATGGATACTGATGATGAGTTTGATATTCGTTCTCCGGGTGTAAGGGCTGCTATTCAAAGGGAGAAGCGGGGTTCGGTTATTACTCCTGCTAAGGTGGTTGCTAGTGGGAGTAAAGTCATTGTGGATGTTGATACTGGGGAGGAGGTGTCCGCTGAAAAGGAACAGGAGGTAGTAGTGGAGGGAGCGAAAGATACCGCTGGTGAAGATTTGGAACAAGTTCCTCTTCGACGTTCAAAGCGCAAAGCTGTTATGGAGGCTAGTACTTCCAAATGTAGACGAATTGAGCCTACTGAGGTGAGCAAGACTGCTCCGGAAAACCAAGTCATGGAGGAACCCGTTGAGAATGATTCTGATGGTACGTGCTGATACTGAGGATGATACTGAGGATGATGTTGAGGATGTTGGAGGTGCTTCTGAGGAGATAGTGTATTACACAAGCAGTGATGATGAAGTGAATGATGCAGAAGTTGGAGCCAGGCCCGGCTATGGGTTTTTGTTTAAGTCTTGTCCCAACACTTTTACAGTTGATTCTATGACCGATGATGACTTGTTGAGAATGAATGAACTTAGCCGGGAGCGGATGTGTCGTCTGTCCCAGAAGTATGCTGCATGGGTATGTAATGTTTTGATAGTTTTGTTTATTTCTGGTTGTATCCATTATTAACGTGTTTGTTTTTTGTGTTTGTGTTTTTTGTAGAATCAATGCATGTATACAGGTTTGATGGCCCGTGGTAATATGTATTGTGGCAGCAACATTGCTTTGAAAGAGAGAGTCAAGGTACTAGAGGCGGAGCTGTCCGCTGAGAGGTTTATGAAAGATAATGCTGCTAGGGCCTTGCATGAGATTGAAACTGAGAAAAATGACTTTAAGGCAAGCTATGAGTATAGTGCTGATTTGCGAAGGTTTTTGGCGGAGGACAAAATAGAACAAGAGGCTGAGAAGGCCACTTTGTCCGAACAGGTAAAGAACTTGACTACTATGCTAAATTTTGAGAAGAAACGTGGTGATGATGCTGAAGCCCATCTTGATTCTCGCCCAACCGAAGCGGATGCCATACTGAAGTTCAGAAATAGCGCCGAATTTGCTGAGATTGTATAGGCCGAAGCCGCCAAGGCTGCAACTGTGGTAGCGGGCGGTGCTGTAGTTCAGCAA
The DNA here is from genome assembly GCA_037693485.1 of Kitagawia praeruptora. NCBI lineage: Eukaryota > Viridiplantae > Streptophyta > Magnoliopsida > Apiales > Apiaceae > Kitagawia > Kitagawia praeruptora. The sequence continues at coordinate 5,856,238 of CM075354.1, read as the reverse complement.
AGGCAGGATCCCGCTGATATCGCACCCGAGATTGCTCAGTTACAAACTGAATTGGCTAGGCTAAAGTCGAAAGTAAAAAAATCCAAACGTAAAGCCAGAGCCTTGAAAGCCCGTCTTGGGGAGACTGAGAGAAAGAGTGTTGGTTGTTAGTCTGATGCTGCTGTTGGTGATATGGGCGCGCAGACCGCTGAGAGTGAGATGGTTGCCACTGAGAACCTGGTTGCCATTGAGAACCCTCAAGTTGCAGTAAATGATACTCCGTTGTCAGTGATAGCGGCTGCCCATAGTGAAATTGTTGAAGAGGGTGCTGTTTTGAGTCCTGTTGTGGCTGAGATTGGACAAGTAGATGCTTCTCTAAGTCCCACTGTGCCTGATGTTGATATCCAGCCCCTTAGTGGCATTGCTGCGGTGTATAATAGTGAGGATGAAGATGCAGAGCCGCTGAGGGGTATGGAGGGTCCACTGAGCGGGTCTTCGTTGGGCTTAGCTTATTTTTGTAATTTCTGCTATGAACTTTTTTCCTTTTGACTTGTTTTGAAGTCACTCAGCGGGTGTGTCCGTTGTGTGACTTGGAAACATCTTGATATGGTCTCGTACTTTGGAAATTCCAAACTCTAGGATATGTTTGTGTTTGGATATATTTTGGTAATTTGCTTCAAGATATAACTGAATTTGTGTTTGTATTTCTTTGTCAAAGTTGGTAGTAAATATGTGTGGGAAAATGTTTACCTGGGAATTGTAGTTTTGACTGTGGGAGTTTGTTTTGAGTATTTAATGCTGCATGGGAGTCAAAATATTTTGATTGTGTCTTTACTTCTCTTTGCATGGGAACTGCAACTTTTGACTGGTGATAACTTTAACCTCCTTTTACCCCTATAAATAAGAGGGTTTGGCTCTTGATTTGGATATTCTTCTTCTGCATTCCATTTAAAGAATCCTTGTTTTTTTCACTCAATCATATGGATATTTCTATGATGGATGATTTCTTCAGCCCTTTTGCTGGGGCACGGGAGCGTGCTATTTCCAAAGAGAGTGAGGATCTTTGGTTAGCCCTTGCTAAGCGTCACGAAGAGGATGGTGACCTGTATTTAGCTGAAGAATTCCGGAAGCATGCTCGGAAAATTGCCCGTACTCGCGCCGCGGAGGAGGCCAAGGATTCGCCGGAGACGGATGCAATTGACTTCCGTTTTCGTGCCCCTCCTTAGGGTGAAAGTTCTGAGAAGAAGGATGCGGATGCTAAGAAGAAAGCTCCACAGGCATGAAGGGTTTGTAGATGTAGGATCTCAATCCTTGTAATAACATGCTTGTAATCCTTTATTTATTAATAAAAAAGTATCTTTTTTGGTGCAAGTAGCTGTCCTTTCCTTTTAGTTCTCTGTTGCATCGAATTTTTAGCTCATGTGTTGAATTTTTCTGTAGACTGTCTGTTTTGGTTTGAAATTGTTGGCCTTTTGTTGTAGCAAGTGCTTGTGGCATTGTATTTCGTATTGTAGTTTGTTGTTTTAACTTGTTATCGTGCCCGTCCAGGGGCCTTAGCTTTGTTTTGGCGAAACTGTAGATTGAAATCCGTAATTGTTGGAGTGCCCGTCTAGGGGACTTGTCTCTTTCTTGACTGACTTGTAGATTGATACTTGAAATTGTTAGCGTGCCCACTTAGGGACTTTGATAATTTTGCTATTGCAGTTGGTTGCTTGCCCGCTTAGGGACTTTGGTAATTTTGCTATTGTAGTTGGTTGCTTGCCCGCTTAGGGACTTTGATAATTTTGCTATTGTAGTTGGTTGCTTGCCCGCTTAGGGACTTTGCTAATTTTGCTATTGTAGTTGGTTGCTTGCCCGCTTAGGGACTTTGATAATTTTGCTATTGTAGTTGGTTGCTTGCCCGCTTTAGGGACTTTGATAATTTTGCTATTGTAATTGGTTGCTTGCCCGCTTAGGGACTTTGATAATTTCACTATCGTTGAAAGACTTGCTGGATGTAAATGTAGATAATTTTTCCACAAAAGTATTCCATTAAAAACGTAATTCCCTTCGTTACAAAAAAGATATGACTGTCTAGCCATCTATTGGTAATATTTCTGTAGTTTGTCGCCGTGCCAAGTGTTGTTAATTTCAGTGCCGTCTAGGCGGGCTAGTTTGTAGGAACCCGGCCTGAGTACTTGGATGATTTTGTAAGGACCTTCCCATTTTGGCATAAGTTTGCCAGTGTGTCTGGGGTCAGATGCTTCAGTTGCCCTGTTAACTTCTTTTGTTTTTTCTTTGTAAGTGGCCATTTTTTCAACAGCGGCTTCCCTGGTTTCATCTAGAAGATCTAGATTTGTTTTAAGTCCTTGAGCATTTGCCTCCTCTTCAAAATTGATGGCGCGATATGATGGTGAGCCAATCTCGACTGGTGCGAGGGCTTCTGTTCCAAAAGCTAACTTGAACGGGGACTCTCCAGTGCTTGTTCTGGCAGATGTCCGGTAAGCCCAAAGAACATTAGGCAACTCATGCGGCCATTTCTTTTTTGATGTAGTTAGTCTTTTTTCTAAGCCGCGGACAATAATGCGATTGGTTACTTCGACTTGACCGTTGCTTTGAGGGTGACAAACAGATGCTTTCTTGTGTTTGATCCTGTGGTCGGATAGGAACTTGGTGAATTTTGACCCCACAAACTGTGTACCGTTGTCGGATATAAGTACCACTGGGATTCCAAATCTCGTGATGACTTGCTCTTCAACAAAACGAATGGCATCATCTTGTGTAATGTTTCTAAGTGCCTTGGCTTCTGCCCACTTGGTCATATAGTCAATGGCGACTATGACGTATTGTAGATCTCCTTTGGTTTTAGGGAATGGTCCCATAATGTCAATGCCCCAAACCGCAAATAGTATGGGTGATTGAATGGCTGCAGGTAGGGCTGGTGCTTTTCTGGACATGTTGCTAAACAGTTGGCATTGGCGGCACCTTTTGGTGAAGTTTTTGCATTCCTTGTGCATTTTGGGCCAGTAATAGCCTTGTTTGAGTATTTTATGTGCCAATGCCTTTCCAACCATGTGGTCGCCATAAATGCCCTCATGAACCTCCCTCATACAATATAAGGCTTCCTCCTCATCGACACATTTGAGTATGGGAGAGTCGAAACTCCTTTTGTATAGGGTGCCTTCTTGAACAAAGTACTTTGTTGCTTGTGACTTGAGTATTTTACCCTTGATACCGTCGTTTGGCAGTGTGCCACTTTCAAAATAACGGATGTAAGGGCTCATCCAGTTATCTATCGGCGGGCTTATCTCCATGATGTCCATTTTGCTTATGCTTGAAGCGGTTAGTTCTTCAAAGTATATTGTGTCCGCCTATACTTTTTCCCCTTGAGTTAATTTAGACAACATATCTGCCACTGTGTTATCTGCCCGATCTATTTGTTCGAGGGAGTATTCCTCAAATTGGGTCAGCATTGTTTGTACCAATTCTTGATATTTGTTGAGATTGCTGTCCTTTGTTGAATAATCCCCTGTTGTTTGACGAACAACCAGTTGTGAGTCGCTGTATATGGTGATCTTTTTCACTTGTAAGTTTTTTGCTAATGTCATGCCGGCCAAGAGTGCCTCATACTCTGCCTGGTTGTTTGTAGCTTTAAAGTTCAGTTGTATGGCTTGTCTGTCGGGGCTAGTGAGGATCCGATAAGGCCCGCCCCGCAACGGGTGTTTGTGGACGAACCGTCCACATATAGTTGCCAGTGGCTGCCCGTTGTTGCTATGGTTTCTGCGGAAGTTTCTTTTTCCGCTATCGAAAATGAACATTCGACCACAAAGTCTGCCAATGCTTGTGCTTTGATGGCGGTTCTTGGCATGTATTTTAGATCGAATTGGCCAAGTTCTACGGCCCAATTGATCAATCTGCCTGATAAGTCTGGCTTGTGAAGTATTTTTCTCAGCGGTTGATCCGTGATGATCCTGATTTGTCTACCTTGGAAGTAATGTCTCAACTTTCTGCTTGCTACGACCAAAGGTAGAGCAAACTTTTGGACGTTTGGATAGCGGGTTTCCACATCTTTGAGCACTTGGCTGACATAATACACTGGTTTTTGCTCGCCATTTTCCTCTTTAATGAATACCGCCCCTACAGCTTTATCTGTGGCGGACAAGTAAAGTGATAGCGGTTCTGAAGGAGCTACGACCACCAGTAATGGAGCAGAAGAGAGATATGTTAGGTCCGGAATAACGTAGAAGGGGGGTTGAATACGTTATTTAAAAATATTTCGATTTTTGATGTGGATATGAAATCAAAAATACTAAATCGAAATAACACAACTGTGTGGGAAATATCTTTAAATAGATAAAATGTAATAACCCTAACTTTAGAAAGGCTACAGTGCCCAAATGAATAGTGATCTTGAGGAATTTAGGGAAATGGTGTGTTGGTATTCTATATTGGATATGGAAAATGAACAAACAAAAACCATATTAGTGATATACTATGAAAATAAGTGACTCGAAATGACGATGGATTTCAGAAATTCCTGAATTTAGATTTTGAGGATTTTGAGCTCGAACGAACTTCTATTTATTGGATATTAAGGAACATAGAAATATTAAAGGAATTATATATTGAGGAATTAGTGAATTTAAGTTAAACCAAGGGATTTTTAAGTTAAGAGAATGCTAAGGGAATTTGGATTTTATAAACGATTTCAAAACCACTGGATAATGAGATATATTTGAAACGAATCACAATTAGACGAGTATGGAAACCAAGTAACCAAGATTAGTAATATAACAAGAATACATACCATATTATTTACCAATGTGATGGGCATTTTACTTAGAAAATTTAGAAAATAAGAGATTAGAGCATCCAAGTGGCATTACTTTCCATTAACTTGATTTTAAGGGTAAATTAGTACTTTAGCATGGCTTTTAATCACAAATATCTTCCAAAGCTTCCAAGACAAGCTAGACTTTACAAGATTAACACAAGATTAGATCAAGAAACAAGAAATAAAACTCCATTTCTCTCATCCTCCACAAACTGTCCAGCAGAAACAAAATGCAAAGAAAAATTCATATCTCCATTTCTATCCATGATAAAATCACCAAATTTGAACCACAATCTCTCCACTCCATGGGAAAGATTCGCTCAAAATTTCATAGTCATCAAAGGGGTGTAGCCTAGTCAAATACCTCCCCCAAGTTGAAGAAACCAAACTGTCCAGGAGGATTGACAGTTTCTGGGCTGATTTTCAAACGGCCATATCTCCTTCATTACTCAATGGAATTTTGTGTTCTTTATATGGTTGGAAAGCTGGTGAGATTCTCTACAACTCTCATTTAGAAGCCTCATCCATAAAACGTAGGTAAGGCCTTCGTTTTTGCGATTCTTTCAACTGGTGTCCAGTGAATCCGAATTTCTAACTTTGTTTTTATGATTTATTTAGTTGATCCAAGCTACCTTAAGGTTATTTAAGGACTACCCAAGGCTTGTTAAGTGTTGTCAATCTTCAAGGAGGTATAAATCTCAAGACCCTTTAGTATTACTTTGAATATATATGCTTGGTTATAGAAAACTTGGTGATTTAAGTTATGATAAGTGATATTTAAGATGATTATGTGTTTGTAAGTGGTTTGAGTTAAATATGGAAGTGTTTTGTGTTGGAAATCCATGGTTGGTATGATGACCACATGGTGTAGGTTTGATGTATGTGTTTGGTGATGGATTTGGAGGTGAGAAAAATTTGGAAAGTATGAAATTATAGCCGTTATAATGCCCGATTTTCGTTAGGATGTAATCTGCCCTGTTTTGGACCCCTGTCTCCGTACGGTACCCTACTGTCTAGGTTACCAATTGACCATGACATGATAGAGCTTAGTTCGTAGATCGTTTTGATATAAGGTACGTTAAAATCTGATGAACGGTTTAGGAGAAAAGTCAGTTTTAGTGAAAGGTGTTCGAAAACCGGGAAACCGTAATTGTGTAAACTTTGAGACTATGATCGACCTACCTAGACATTTTTAAAAATTATGAAACTTTGGGATGTTATAATAGGGTGATCAGAGAACCCTTACTAACTGACCTTGTGTCAAATTGTGGAATTTTCGAATTATGAGGATTTTTGCAATCGAGAGTGGTTGTTAAGGAAATAGTGTGAATTGCTAACACTTTAATCGAGATTAAGAATGGTCGAGTTCTTGAACCTTTGGGGTAATAGTGATACGTTAAACATATATTAAAGTGTCAAAGGTAATGTTATACAAGAGTGTAGTGAGTAAGAGATGTGATATTCTAATGACGGTCCTTTTGTGTTTATAGAAACTCCGGAAGAGGGACGAGCCATACCGTCAGGATACCGAGATCGAGGCAAGATCTTTTCTATCCCTACTTGGAAGTTTTTATCTTCAAAGAAACTTGATTTCATGAAATATATATATGTGATGCTATTGTTACTATATTGTTAAGAAATGGTTTTCCTTGATTATTGATGTAAAAAGGGAAGGTATATGAGTATGATATGAATATGGATATGAGTATGAGTATGAGTATGAGATGGATATGAATATACATAGAGATGATTATGCATGAAGTGAACATGCCTTATGATTAAGGGAATATGAAGGAATGGTATCAGTTGTTATATAGAGATATATATAAAAGAATGGTATCAGTTGTTATCTAAAGATATAAAGGAATGGAATCAGTTATTATCTAGGGTTATATGATTTATAATATTATATTCTTCTAAGTATTGTGATTTAATAAATATTATTGAATGGTATTTAATACTTTTGAGATAAATGGAATACTCTACGTATATAAAAGCATATTGATTTCATTGAATACAGAGGAGATGTCTGAGTCATAATCAAAGTATTATGACATATATAAATTTTAAAGGTGATGATAAATGGAAATGGAAATGATGTATGTGAAGGGAAATGTGATTGGAAATGTGAATGGAAATGGAAAATGTGAAATGGTATTTGATGATTTGAAAAAGGGGGATTGCAACAGTAAGCGTAAGAGGCTGTGTGGTAGTGGCACAGTCCAGCATCCAATATTTTATTTCGGCACGAAGATGCCAAGGGAGGATGTAGCAGGTAGCCTTCCTCCAGGGTTGATTACCAGGTAGGGATCATCCCTTCTACTAGTAGTAAACAGAGAGCGGATACGGTCAGGCGACTGATCATCGTCCTACGTATCTGGCGCCAGCAGAGATCCCCAAAACTTGAAAGAAAGAATTGAAAATGGTTTTCAGATTTCTATAACTGAAAACAGAAAAGTGATATGAAATGATGGAATTATTGTTACAAACGAAGAGAAACTGATTTTATATTAATTTATATGATTGTTGCATAAGAAGGAAATGAGAAGATTATAGCGAGAGAATTGTTCAAGTTTTTATATTATCTTGAAAGATTACACTGAAATGGTATATTGATGGTTATAGCATTCAAGAAGAGGAACTGATATTATATGATGTTAGAAGCGAAACTGATGGAATGATACTATATATTTCTTACGTACAAGGATAATTGGAAAGTGTATATACATATTGAATGGAAATAAAATTCTTCCATAATAACGGAAGTTTGCTTTTGTCTATTATATATATATAACGGTGTATTTTCCTTTGATGTTAGTAGATAGAAATTATCTTGCTGAGCTATTTTGGCTCATTCTTGCTACTTATCTATATACAGCTAGGAATGCCAATACTTCGCATAACGCCCCGCAAGAGGGTAGGGGGAAAGCGACCTTCTGAGAGCACGCTAGTATCGAATCCTGAGGTAGTGATGAGGCAGACGGGTGCTGGGAACCTTATGTATAATTAAGTGTGCAAGCATGTAATAAACTTTTGATTGTTGAAATGCTTCATGTCGAAGTATCAGTCAGTAATGTATTTAAGGATGATTCTGGGTTGTAATAACTGTTAACTTTAAACTTTTAATATTGTGGATGTTGTTCTCTGAGCATATGACTGGTGTGTGTGTGTGTATTAGTGTGGGGTCAATTGCATAAGTATTAAGTTAAAAAAAAGAGACTCAAGAGATATTGATATTGATCGGAAATTGGACCGTGATGACCTGGATCCTTGACCCCGGATCTAGGGGTGTCACAGATGGTATCAGAGCTAAGAGTCATAATGCTCAAGAACAAAAGTGATAATAATAATTGTATCAGTAATAATATAAATTGTGAACTCCCATCGAGTTCAAGGGTGGTTTATCAAACGAAGCGTTTATTCTAAGTAGTGATTATAATTTTATAGATTATTACTAATAAAAGTTTATGTTTTAGTATAGGGAGAGGAGATTAGTGAGCCAAGGTTAAGGGTATTTAAAGTCTTCTTGTGTTTAAGGGAGTTTGAAGAAATATTGTAAGTGGATTGGTGAATAGACATTTATTGTTTGTGGAGATGAAAGGGTGAAACTGAGGTTGGTCGGTAAAGCCAAGATATACCTTAAGGACTAAGACAGACTGAGAAATTCCGAGATTGACTTAAATAAAAAGGTTATTTTGCCAAAAGTGTTAAGTTTATGTAGCACATGAGATTGATATGAGAGAGGGAATACTTGATGTATCGGGAAGCGTACGTTAGATAACCTCGTGAGTAATTCCAGGGTGACCTATCACCTCTTATTTATTAAGTGCCTGTATCTTTTCAAAACTTTTTGGTACCCTTGAAATGTGTTTCAAAATTGTATTTTATCTATCTTAGTCAAAATATTCTTCTAAGATTATTTTTGGAAGATGGTGTTTATCATCGTGATTTAAATTTCCCTATATATTTCTTACTCCAATTAAGAGGAACAGCCCTATATGTGTACACAAGGACGATCTGTCTGTGTGATAGAAAGTCGGAGGGGACGCCCTCACTTGTGTGACGTACGGGTTCTTCCATCATATTGATTTCCCAAATATTCTTTTGTTTCGAATAAGAGCTCTTTAAAACTCTTAATCTTATAAATTGTTAGGGGACCTTTATTGGTTTATGGGTTCGTTTCAATTCAAAGTTTCTCGGATTACTATCAATTGTTTCGAATATAGAAGATTTTTTTTTATGGATAGAATAATGGAAGTAAGGTTTAGAGTATACGTGATTATACGAGGAAACTTGAGATTTCAAGGGAAATTTCAATAAGAGATAATTAGAGCTAGGAGCGTTTCAATATAAGAAAGGAAGGAATATCGTGAGAAGAAATGGGTATATTTGATGATTAGTAAGAGAAAGGAATATGAGGAATTTTAAGGCATAATTGAGATGTACTACTGAGAGTAAGGTGTATTTTGAGGATAGAGTTAAAATAAGGATAAACAAAGAAAGTGAGGATAATTAATGAAGGATTTCGAGGTGCAATAACTATTAGTGGGGAAGGCCAATATTGTGACTAATACCCTGAGTAGCAAAGAGAGATTAAAGATGTTAAGTATTCAAAGGATTAATCCAAAAGGTGTGAATGAGTAAAACTTGAGGTAAAGATTTTGATGAGAATAATAAAGGGAAATTACAGAGGTGGAATGGATAGTATATCATGAAGGAACTAAGGTGGATCAGCAAGGTGTAAAGAGCGTATAGTGATCGAACAATGGACATATGGGATATAGTATCCGAAGGAAATTGCAGGTACGCGCTAATTTAACCTCTTAAGTGTAAATGTTTGGTTAGGGATCGACTCGGTCAATGAATGGTGTAAATAAGTTAATAAAATAGATAAGAATAATTTATTTGTCAGGAAGTAAGATATGCTGATTCAGTGGGAAAGAATAAGGATATTTTGTGGGAAAAAACACAACCTTGTAGGACACGAACAGGAAATATATATTATAAATAATATTTTCTTACAATTGTTTCAAGGAATAGCATTATAAGACTAGTTTCTGGAGGATTTTACAGAGACGAGATGTATTAAGATGAAGTACTAATATTTTATGTCATGATAGAGATCAGAATATGGCCAAACCATAAGTGAGATACACTACCATTCAGGAAAGGCCAATGTGGTGGCCGATACCTTAGATAAAGGAGAAAGGAGGAATGAGATAACATAGAATGACTGGAAACAGGAGGAGATTTGCAAGAAAAGGATAGTGAAAGTACTGCTATTGATAAGCTAAATGGAATGTTGATGAATGACAAACAAGTGTATGTTGGTGTATTTGCGCGAACAAGGTAGAGATGTTATGAAGGAACTAAAGGATAAAGGAAGTAGTGTGAGAATTGGGAATTGTCAAGTAAGAAAAGTATTCATTAGTATTTTCAACATGATTCCGGGACGGAATCCTTTTAAGGGGGGAAGGATGTAATAACCCTAACTTTAGAAAGGCTACAGTGCCCAAATGAATAGTGATCTTGAGGAATTTAGGGAAATGGTGTGTAGGTATTCTATATTGGAGATGGAAAATGAACAAACAAAAACCATATTAGTGATATACTATGAAAATAAGTGACTCGAAATGACGATGGATTTCAGAAATTCCTGAATTTAGATTTTGAGGATTTTGAGCTCGAACGAACTTCTATTTATTGGATATTAAGGAATATAGAAATATTAAAGGAATTATATATTGAGGAATTAGTGAATTTAAGTTAAACCAAGGGATTTTTAAGTTAAGAGAATGCTAAGGGAATTTGGATTTTATAAACGATTTCAAAACCACTGGATAATGAGATATATTTGAAACGAATCACAATTAGACGAGTATGGAAACCAAGTAACCAAGATTAGTAATATAACAAGAATACATACCATATTATTTACCAATGTGATGGGCATTTTACTTAGAAAATTTAGAAAATAAGAGATTAGAGCATCCAAGTGGCATTACTTTCCATTAACTTGATTTTAAGGGTAAATTAGTACTTTAGCATGGCTTTTAATCACAAATATCTTCCAAAGCTTCCAAGACAAGCTAGACTTTACAAGATTAACACAAGATTAGATCAAGAAACAAGAAATAAAACTCCATTTCTCTCATCCTCCACAAACTGTCCAGCAGAAACAAAATGCAAAGAAAAATTCATATCTCCATTTCTATCCATGATAAAATCACCAAATTTGAACCACAATCTCTCCACTCCATGGGTAAGATGCGCTCAAAATTTCATAGTCATCAAAGGGGTGTAGCCTAGTCAAATACCTCCCCCAAGTTGAAGAAACCAAACTGTCTAGGAGGATTGACAGTTTCTGGGCTGATTTTCAAACGGCCATATCTCCTTCATTACTCAATGGAATTTTGTGTGCGTTATATGGTTGGAAATCTGGTGAGATTCTCTACAACTCTCCTTTAGAAGCCTCATCCATAAAACGTAGGTAAGGCCTTCATTTTTGCGATTCTTTCAACTGTTGTCCAGTGAATCCGAATTTCTAACTTTGTTTTTATGATTTATTTAGTTGATCCAAGCTACCTTAAGGTTATTTAAGGACTACCCAAGGCTTGTTAAGTGTTGTCAATCTTCAAGGAGGTATAAAGCTCAAGACCCTTTAGTATTACTTTGAATATATATGCTTGGTTATAGAAAACTTGGTGATTTAAGTTATGATAAGTGATGATTTAAGATGATTATGTGTTTGTAAGTGGTTTGAGTTAAATATGGAAGTGTTTTGTGTTGGAAATCCATGGTTGGTATGATGACCACATGGTGTAGGTTTGATGTATGTGTTTGGTGATGGATTTGGAGGTGAGAAAAATTTGGAAAGTATGAAATTATAGCCGTTATAATGCCCGATTTTCGTTAGGATGTAATCTGCCCTGTTTTGGACCCCTGTCTCCGTACGGTACCCTACTGTCTAGGTTACCAATTGACCATGACATGATAGAGCTTAGTTCGTAGATCGTTTTGATATAAGGTACGTTAAAATCTGATGAACGGTTTAGGAGAAAAGTCAGTTTTAGTGAAAGGTGTTCGAAAACCGGGAAACCGTAATTGTGTAAACTTTGAGACTATGATCGACCTACCTAGACATTTTTAAAAATTATGAAACTTTGGGATGTTATAATAGGGTGATCAGAGAACCCTTACTAACTGACCTTGTGTCAAATTGTGGAATTTTCGAATTATGAGGATTTTTGCAGTCGAGAGTGGTTGTTAAGGAAATAGTGTGAATTGCTAACACTTTAATCGAGATTAAGAATGGTCGAGTTCTTGAACCTTTGGGGTAATAGTGATACGTTAAACATATATTAAAGTGTCAAAGGTAATGTTATACAAGAGTGTAGTGAGTAAGAGATGTGATATTCTAATGACGGTCCTTTTGTGTTTATAGAAACTCCGGAGGAGGGACGAGCCATACCGTCAGGATACCGAGATCGAGGCAAGATCTTTTCTATCCCTACTTGGAAGTTTTTATCTTCAAAGAAACTTGATTTCATGAAATATATATATGTGATGCTATTGTTACTATATTGTTAAGAAATGGTTTTCCTTGATTATTGATGTAAAAAGGGAAGGTATATGAGTATGATATGAATATGGATATGAGTATGAGTATGAGATGGATATGAATATACATAGAGATGATTATGCATGAAGTGAACATGCCTTATGATTAAGGGAATATGAAGGAATGGTATCAGTTGCTATATAGAGATATATATAAAGGAATGGTATCAGTTGTTATCTAAAGATATAAAGGAATGGAATCAGTTATTATCTTGGGTTATATGATTTATAATATTATATTCTTCTAAGTATTGTGATTTAATAAATATTATTGAATGGTATTTAATACTTTTGAGATAAATGGAATACTCTACGTATATAAAAGCATATTGATTTCATTGAATACAGAGGAGATGTCTGAGTCATAATCAAAGTATTATGACATATATAAATTTTAAAGGTGATGATAAATGGAAATGGAAATGATGTATATGAAGGGAAATGTGATTGGAAATGTGAATGGAAATGGAAAATGTGAAATGGTATTTGATGATTTGAAAAAGGGGGATTGCAACAGTAAGCGTAAGAGGCTGTGTGGTAGTGGCACAGTCCAGCATCCAATATTTTATTTCGGCACGAAGATGCCAAGGGAGGATGTAGCAGGTAGCCTTCCTCCAGGGTTGATTACCAGGTAGGGATCATCCCTTCTACTAGTAGTAAACAGAGAGCGGATACGGTCAGGCGACTGATCATCGTCCTACGTATCTGGCGCCAGCAGAGATCCCCAAAACTTGAAAGAAAGAATTGAAAATGGTTTTCAGATTTCTATAACTGAAAACAGAAAAGTGATATGAAATAATGGAATTATTGTTACAAACGAAGAGAAACTGATTTTATATTAATTTATATGATTGTTCCATAAGAAGGAAATGAGAAGATTATAGCGAGAGAATTGTTCAAGTTTTTATATTATCTTGAAAGATTACACTGAAATGGTATATTGATGGTTATAGCATTCAAGAAGAGGAACTGATATTATATGATGTTAGAAGCGAAACTGATGGAATCATACTATATATTTCTTACGTACAAGGATAATTGGAAAGTGTATATACATATTGAATGGAAATAAAATTCTTCCATAATAACGGAAGTTTGCTTTTGTCTATTATATATATAACGGTTTATTTTCCTTTGATGTTAGTAGATAGAAATTATCTTGCTGAGCTATTTTGGCTCATTCTTGCTACTTATCTATATACAGCTAGGAATGCCAATACTTCGCAGAACGCCCCGCAAGAGGGTAGGGGGAAAGCGACCTTCTGAGAGCACGCTAGTATCGAATCCTGAGGTAGTGATGAGGCAGACGGGTGCTGGGAACCTTATGTATAATTAAGTGTGCAAGCATGTAATAAACTTTTGATTGTTGAAATGCTTCATGTCGAAGTATCAGTCAGCAATGTATTTAAGGATGATTCTGGGTTGTAATAACTGTTAACTTTAAACTTTTAATATTATGGATGTTGTTCTCTGAGCATACGACTGGTGTGTGTGTGTATTAGATTAGTGTGGGGTCAATTGCATAAGTATTAAGTTAAAAAAAAGAGACTCAAGAGATATTGATATTGATCGGAAATTGGACCGTGATGACCTGGATCCTTGACCCCGGATCTAGGGATGTCACATAAAACCCAGAGGTATGCTACACAATCTAATCCTATATGTGAATAGTGATTTCGGTGAATAGTAATTCCGGTGTGAATAGTGATTCCGGTTACTATTCATGTGAATAGTGATTTCGGTTACTATTCATTTTCCTCTTATTTTTGACATCCTTAAATATTCAGCTTCTGAAATGGAGGATATCAACACTGCTCTCAATCATACCTCTTTAACAGTTTTTCTGAGTTAGATACTTCGATTCCTTTGTGAAGATGTTGACGCCTAGTGCAACTGGTCTGGTTCACAGACGACTAACATTCACTCGTGGTCTTCGTATCATGTCTTTAAGAATACTGCCAAGAATTGTGCAACCATAAAAACTTTATTACTGGAATCTTTTGGTCCTTCAACTGAATCATCTGTACATCTTATTTTGTCACTGAGGCTTGATCATTTTAATGAACTTCTTTCAGCGACTTGATCCTTGTTGGTGCCTGATCTTCAAATTTCACGATCCCTGTATAGAGTTTATTATTTATCTTTTATCATAGTTGAGTTATATATGTCCTCTATTACATATTACATTTTTATGCTTTACAATCTCCCCCTATTTGATTGTCAGGGTTTGACAAACAAATTCCTAGAGGATAACTCAACTGATACAACAAAAAATAAAATATAAAAGTACATTCTGGATCATATATTCATTTTCCAGATTTCCAAGTGCATGACAATTGTTCCTCTAGACTGAATATATCTTCAAGTTTGCCTTTGCTTTCTTTTCACATAGCACTAATACTCCCATTAGCTTTTCCTTTCCCAAAATAACGTTAATTCCGTGTCAACAACCTTTTCCTTGCCCTTACGCCTAGTAGATTTTTCTTGGTCATCCACATTCTCCCCCTCAGTTGGGTTATCCTTCAGAGTAGTAGGATGTGGAGTTGGTAATTTAGACGAAGATGGTTTTGCCAAGGAGTTAATTGCATGACTAAACTGGGCTGCCATGGAACTTAATTGAACCTGGAATGCATCATGTTGAATAAGTTGCAAATTTTTTATTTCTGCAATGGACTTACAGATATTTGGCAACTCTTTCTCCAATTTTTGGACCCGTGTAAGGAGTCTGCTATATTCCTTTCTGGTTACAGGTGCATGTGGTTGAGTAGGTTGCTCACTCGTATGTTCTGCAGGTGTTTCACTCAACACTCTATCTTCACTCGGTTTAGTGGTTTGGGTTACACTTACATGTTCTGTTGGTGTTTCCCTCAACTTTCCTCTAGAGCTTTCACCGATATGTGTACCTGCAAATGAAATCATCCTAGCCCCTTTTTCAGAGGTCACGGATGGTGCAATGAAAGTTCGTGAGCTTCCGTACTCGCGTGAAACGAGTTGCCGACCACTGGTAAAAAGTGGTAAATCTCAAAAGAGATCCAGAGATCTTCTTTCTGGGAGGTTAAACTTGAATCGATTAAATGGCACAAAACCCAAGTTTCCCTCGTACGTCTGTGAAGACACTTGGTTCATAAAAGAACCACCCACCAATGGATCTTTCCGTAAAATGGAAGATTCACCAGCAATTATTGAGGTAGGTAATTCCACCTCGGATGCCTGTGAAGGCATTTGATCTTTTGAAAGATCATCAACCACTCGTATGTTCTGTGAAATGGAACTCAAGATAGTTGCTCCTGTCAATTCAACCTCATTTACATTTGCACTCATTGGATAAGAAAGAATTGTTTCACTAACAGTTGCCGTTACCTCAGGTTCATTGGTTTTACTTCGTTTAGAATGAGGTAGAGGGGCTGTTGTAACTAACTCCTTATGTGGTGCTGCTGAGGCACTATCTCCCTCAATAATGTGAATAACTGGTCGTTTAAGTGACAATTGAGGTGTAGGAGTTTGTTGTGTTTGTGTTTGCATTTGTAGAATGGGCTCTTCAACCTGTGTTAGAGTCGGTGGGATTTCCTGCTCTTGGTCGGGTAAGATGGCCACTGGGGGCTATAGAAACTGTATTTCCTGTGACACAATAGGGAATACAGAGGTTGAAATAGCAGGGATTGAAATATTACCTTGTCGTATACCTGCTCTCACTGGTCGTGGTAACAACGGAAGTGGGACAGTCTTTAGATATTCAGTTAGGACTGTAGGCACATCCGTATATTTCTTTTTGCTTATGTAATTAATTACATTCGTCTTTATGGAAGAACATTCCACCTTTTGACCATTTTCCAAGCGTACCCTGTCTGCATCAATCAAAAAATCATTTAATATTAACTGTAGAAACCTTGGATAACTTTTGAGTCCGAACATCTCTTGTTCCCAAGCGTTTCATTTTTAAAATGATTTGACCAAACACTATTTTTCCAAAATTAATCCTCAAATTATTGGCGACCGCATACCCTATTATTTGAATAAATTCAGGTATTCGATCTTGATTTGTTCTATCTGAGGAAAAAACATGGTTAAGAGTGTGAAAGAAGAAATTCTAGTACTGGGTTAGAAACGTTCTAGAAAGATTACCAGTATTGAAATTGCCATCTTGGTACCTTATAAAACGAAAGAACATTTCAATCTGTTCAGGTGTAGGATCAGAAACGAGATTTTCCATAGGAAAATGAAGAATTCGATTAACATCTCGTTCAGTGACCCTAATCGACCTACCAAATAGTCGATATGTGAATGCACACCCGTCCTGTCCAGAATTGTTAACCGCACTGCAATATAATTCACACAATGCATCATGGTTAAGCTGCACCTGTGTAACTAAGGCATAGCGGATTAATGAATGTTCATTCAGAAATTGTGTCCAAGCCCGAAATTGCTCATCCTGAATGGTTTCGATTTGCTGAATGGAAACAGGATTAACTTTAGCAATTAAAAAGCTTCCCTGCAATGCCATTTTCAAAAACTTTGAGGAAATTCAAAAACAAGGGTTAGTGCGTATAACAAGAATATGAAATCCGCTCTAAAAACCACCAGCTAGATTGTGAGATCTTTCCGGTCAAAGCTTGAAATATTCAGCAATTGTGTGTATATGCTCTGTATATCTGAAAATTGATGATGTTAAACACAAACAAAAACTCATCATTTATAAGGTTTCAATTATTAGTGGGTTAGGTGTAATAGTGACAGGTTATGTTTGAAAAATAACACCGCTCAATAATTTCTCACCTAACTACCTAATTAGCCGAAAAAACATCTTATCACCGAAACCTGTCGGCCGAAAAAAACATCTTATCGCCGAAACCTATCAGTCTATACACATACACATATAATACTTCTAATTATTATGGATTTAAAAATAATCACACAGTAAATCAGGAATTAAACCACAATAATCAGATAAACTCACAATTAAATAGACATAAAATTAACAAAATATCATTAATTGATATATGTCAATAAAATATTTATTTAATTATGCTACAATTAACTCAATTATTTACTAACTAATTACCATAAAATATAGCATTTATAAGCGTGGTAATTAATATAGAGATAACTATAAAACGAGGACTGGATGCAAAACAAATTCACAAGTACTAAACAGATAGACATTTAAAATACATGTGAACTTATAACAAATTGCAGTTATTGATTATCCAAAATTAATTAGACAGATTTAACATCCCAAGTTCACCAACTAACCTGGAGAAAGTGGATTCATCCAGTGGTTTAGTAAAGATGTCTGCAATTTGTTCATCTGTGGGAACAAAATATAATACCACAGTTCCATTCATGACATGCTCTCGTAAGAAATGATACCTGATATCAATATGCTTAGTCCTGGTGTGTTGAACTGGATTGTTGGCAATGGCAATGGCACTCGTGTTGTCGCATAGAATTGGAATTTTGTCCAACATGAGTCCATAGTCCTGAAGTTGATTCCTTATCCACAGGATCTGAGCACAACAGCTACCTGCCACAATGTATTCTGCTTCGGCTGTCGAGGTAGATACTGAGTGTTGCTTCTTGCTGTACCAAGATACCAACCTTCTTCCTAGAAACTGACAGCTTCCAGAAGTACTTTTCCGATCAATCTTACAACCTGCTAGTCAGAATCTGTATAGCCAATTAGGTCAAAACCTGTTCCTTTAGGGTACCAAATCCCAAGATTGGGGGTTCCCTTAAGGTATCTGAAAATACGTTTAACAGCTATAAGATGTGACTCTTTAGGGTTAGCCTGGAATCTAGCACATAGACAAGTTGCGAACATAATATCTGGTCTACTAGCAGTTAAGTACAAGAGAGAGCCGATCATACCTCGATACTTCGTGATGTCAACTGACTTACCATATTTGTCTTCATCAATCTTGACTGCAGTTGGCATCGGGGTCTTGGCAGTAGCTGTTTCTTCCATCCCATACTTCTTCAGAAGATCCTTTATGTATTTTGATTGGCAGATGAAAATACCATCATGCTTCTGAACAACTTGAAGTCCAAGGAAGAAGGACAACTCACCAATCATGCTCATCTCGTACCTACTCTGCATTAGCTTAGCAAATCTCTTGCATAGCAAATCATTAGTAGAACCAAATATTATATCATCCATATATACTTGCACCAGAATTATATCATTTTTATGCTTTTTATGAAAGAGAGTTTTGTCGATGATACCTCTTGTAAAACCATTTTCAAGTAAGAACTTGGAGAGAGTATCATACCATGTTCGAGGGGCTTGCTTGAGACCATAGAGAGCTTTGAAGAGAAAGTACACAAAACCTTCAAATTCCTTGTCTTCGAACCCAGGGGGTTGTTCAACATAGACTTCTTCCACTAGATCTCCGTTCAAAAATGCACTCTTCACATCCATCTGAAAAACCTTAAAGTTGGAGTGTGCAGCAAATGCTAAGAACATCCTGATTGCTTCAAGCCTTGCAACTGGAGCATAGGTTTCATCATAATCAATTCCCTCTTCTTGAGAGTAACCCTTTGCTACCAATCGAGCCTTGTTCCTCGTAACAATACCATTTTCATCCAGTTTATTTCTAAACACCCATCTAGTGCTAATTACAGATTTATCTTTTGGTCTTGGCACCAGTTTCCATACTTTCTGCCTTTCGAACTGATTGAGTTCTTCCTGCATTGCAGTTACCCAATCTGGATCATCAAGAGCTTCATTAACCTTTTTAGGTTCAATTTGAGATAAAAATCCTGCGAAATTGCATTCATTCTGTGTTACTCTTCTAGTCTGTACACCCGTGTCCGGTTCACCAATGATCTGTTCAAAGGGATGCGCTCTACTCCATACCCTTTGTCTCGGCAAATTTGATCTTGATGATTCCCCAAGTTCATAATTGTGTTGAGTGTGCTGACTAGTAGATCCAAAATCATTGTTTGCTCCCTCTGAGCTGTTGCTTTCAAAGTTTGATGAATCAGAGTTTAATGAATCAGCAGATGCATTCTTTGATGTTTCTTCACTTGATTGGGGTTTATTTTCATCGTTCACTTGCTCCCCCTCAACATGTGCTGCAGTCTGATCTACTTGTATAGATTGAACAATATTGTTTGAAAGAGTATCAGAATCTTGTAGATCAACATTTACTTCTTCATTCTCAAATCTCAGCTGGTCATGTTCATCAAAATCTTCAAGTCCTGTTATCTTCTTATCATCAAAAGACACATGGATAGACACATCAATAACAAAAGCATATCTTTTCTTTCCAATAGACATTATATTTACTGGACCAAATAAATCAACATGCAATAAGTGATATGGCTCAAGAATTGAGGATTCAGTCTTACTTTTGAATGAAGTTTTCCTTTGTTTTGCCTTTTGACATGAGTCACATAGGCCATCTGGAGTAAAAACTGATTTGGGCAATCCTCTCACAAGATCTTTCTTCACTAGCTCATTAATGCTGTTGAAATTCAGATGAGAAAGTCTCTTGTGCCAATCCCAGCTTTCTTCAGTTGATGCTCTACTCAGTAGACAGATTGCAGAGACATCAGAGTTTGTTGAAAGCTTGGCTTCATAAATGTTACCATGCCTGTATCCCTTCAGAACAACTTTTCCTGTAGATTTGCTTACAACTTTACCGTGTTCTTCAAAGAAATCCACATGATAACCTCTGTCACAGATTTGACTCACACTTAGTAGATAATGTTTGAGTCCTGAGACTAGAGCTACAGATTCAATGATGACATTCCCAAGTTTGATATTGCCATATCCCAGAGTCCTTCCTATGTTGCCATCTCCATAAAAAACACTTGGGCCAGCCTTCTCCACAAATTCTGATAGCAGGGCTTGATAGAGTATATTTTTATATATATTTTAGATGATTTTATTCTCATATTTATTGTGTTTTGCATTGATTTGGATTTTTATTTAATAGATTTTATTGTTTTATTGTAGGAAATAAAGAATCCATAACTTGGAAGGATTTGGAGCAAAAAGAGCTATTTTGGAGATAAAATAGGAGAAAATTCGTATTATTGGGCTACACGGGCTGCCTGCACTGTTTTGGCCATATCTTGAGTTCCAGAAGTCAGAATTTGACGATCTTACTGCCCACGCGAAGCTTGTGGAATTATCTTTAATTTATAGGTGGTCCAGTAAGCAAAATCCAACTGGAAGAGCCCAGAAACAGAGGAGAAAAAGAAGTGACGAATTTTACAAGAAAATCATATTTAATTATGGATATCTTTTTGTAAATTGATTAGGATATTAAAAATACTTTTATTAGGAGATAGATATCAGATTTTATTAAGGAGTTTTATTATAAAAAGAAGGAGAGAACGTGGGAAGAGATAGATAGACATGTACAGACGTTTTTTTACATAAGTTAGGGTTTTGGTTTTTCTCTCTTCATCTCTTCTTTTGTAAGCACTTGGTTTAATTTGGATCTTCATTGTTCTTCGTTATTCAAAGGTTTAAGGTATTTCTTATCTCCTTTTTATTAATTACATGTTTATTATGGCTTCTTTCATTATTATTATTATTAGTTTTTATTCTACCATGAGTGAGTAGTTTAATTCTAGGGTACTAAGGGGAGCCATGTTTGCACCATGATTTGGGCTTAATTTGATTAGTAGATTGATGGGTAAAGAGTAATTCTGATTGATATGTTATAATTCTTAATTTGTGTAATTGCGCAATATCATGGATTAATTGATTGCAATAGGAGTAATAGATCGAGAGATTTTACTACTAGAGGCTTACATACAATTAGCAGAATTGAAGGTGAGTGTGAGAACATCATTAGATATTCTGAGAGTGTTAATGCTTGAGAAAGATTAACCATTGCTTTAATTACTTAATCCCATTGAAAAGCTATACTTTTGTGATTTGTTTGGTGTAAACATGGTGAACCTGAATTGCCCTAGATCCCTTAATTAATTGATTTAAAACCTTTGTTAAATTTGTTTTAGTAGTTAACAAAATTCTCAAACAATCGTTGTGACTAGAAACAATTGATAGCAATTGAATTGAAATTGAAACTGTCTCCTTGAGGATTCGACCCGTATTTGCTAATATCTACTACAATAGATACCGTGCGCTTGCGGTTAGACATAATTTAACACATCAAGTTTTTGGCGCCGCTACCGGGGAGACGCCTAGTTTCTCTAATTTTAGTTTGATTGTTTTAGATTGTTTCTCTTGTCTCTTTGGAACACTTGTTCCAATTGAGACAGATCTTACTGCTTTTCCTTGTTTAGTTGTTGATGCCCAAGACCAGGTCTCAAACGAAAATTGATCAAGCGAAAGAGGATACAACTCCTCTTAGTCCAGATTCTGGAATTACTTGTCAACAATACATAGATCAACAAAGGAAAGAGAAGCAGAAAAGGATATCTGAACCAAAGATTGAAATGGCGGACCTTCCTCCCAAATCTTTGAAGAACTACTCACAGCCCTCTCCGAGTGGGGTACCTACTGGCCTTGCTATGCCAGCGATTCAAGCAGCAAATTTCGAGGTCAAGCCTGCTTTGCTCACTATGATCCAACAGAATCAATTTGCTGGGCTTGCCTCTGAAGACCCTACACTTCATCTGCAAATGTTTCAACAGCTCTGTTCTACAATTAAACACAAGGGAGTTACTCCAGACCAGTTGAAAGTCATGTTGTTCGGTTTCTCTCTTCGTGATAAAGCTCAAAAGTGGTTGAACGATATTGAAGTGACCAAGTGGGATGAGATTGCTCAAGCTTTCTTAACTTAGTTCTTCCCTCCTAACAGAACCGACGATTTGATCGACAAGATGATGGGTTTAAAGCAAGATTATGGTGAATCTCTACGGGATGCTTGGGACAGATTCAAGGATTATCAATGTGCATGCCCTCACCATGGTCTTGAGAAGTGGTTTTTACTTAAACGCTTCTACAATGGTCTAGATCCTGAGACAAAAGGTATGGTTGATAACGCTGCAGGTGGTGTATTTCTGGATAAAGGAGTTGATGATGCACATGCTTTTCTTTCAAATTTGGCTGCCAATCACTTCAGTAATCCGAGAGCAACCAAGAAAGGGGGTAAACTTGAAGTGGATGCTTATTCTCTATTATCATCTCAACTAGCTGCATTAACTCAGGAGATCCACTCATTGAAGACATCTCAGCCCTCTACTCAACCTATGAGTATCAATGCATTGTCATCCATGGCTCCTATGAATAATCCTGTTTGTGAAGTCTGTGGCATCCAAGGCCACTATGGTAATGATTGCCAATACAATGCTCAAAATTCACAAAATTTTCAGATGGAGCAAGCAAATGTTTTCCAACAGAGGCAGCAGTACAATCCATACTCCAACACTTACAATCCTGGTTGGAAAGATCATCCGAACTTCTCGTATAGGAACAATAATACTCAGAATTCAAATGTTCCTAATCAGCAGCAATATCAGCAGTCGTACCAGCCTCCTCCACAGCAGCAGTATAGGCCTCCGCAAGGACCTATGAATCCCCCTGGATTCCAAAGGCCTCAACAAAATTATGCTCCTCAAGCAAATCAAGCTGCACAGGCTGATAATCAAGGTGATATGATGAAGATATTGTTACAAATGCAAACAAAGATGAACCAGATGGAGATACATAACAAGATGTTGGAAACTCAGATTGCTCAAATGGCTAGTTTTTCATCTACAAGGCAACAATGCTCTCTACCAGCACAATCAACTCAACCAAAGGAAAATGTGAATGTCATTGCTCTTAGGAGTGGTCGTACATATGATGCTCCTCCAATGCCTACTGATGATGTTCCTACTGAGAAAGAAAAAGAGAATTCTGAGGAAGACAAGGTAGAGAAAGTTGTTGAAGATACAAACGAAGATGAAACTGAGGAAAGCAAGAAAAAGGACAAAGAGAAGACTGCAGTTACTCCTCCACCATTTGTGCCAAAGCTCCCATTCCCTAGCAGGATGAACAGAACTAAGGTGGACCAGCAGTTTGGTAAGTTCATGACACTTGTCAAGAATCTTGAGGTAACAGTTCCTTTCACTTATTTAATTTCTCAAGTTCCATCATATGCAAAGTTTCTTAAGGATATTCTCACTAAGAAAAGGTCTTTTGGTGAGGTAGAGACAGTAGCTTTTACTGAAGAGTGTAGTGCTGTTTTATAAAATAAGTCTCCACCTAAGCTTAAAGATCCTTGTAGTTTTTCGATCCCGTGTCATTTAGGTGCATTGTTCATTGATAAAGCTTTATGTGATTTAGGCGCTAGTGTCTCAGTCATGCCTCTCTCGGTTTTTCAAAAACTAAATATGGGAGAATTAAAATGTACACAGATGACTTTACAAATGGCAGACCGTTCGATAAAATATCCCCTTGGAATTTTAGAGGATGTGCCTGTTAGGGTTGGAAAATTCTATATTCCTGTAGACTTTGTAGTTCTAGATATAGAAGAGGATAGCCAGATACCTATTATTTTAGGTAGACCATTTCTCTGTACTGCAGGTGCTATTATTGATGTTAAAAGTGGGACTCTCACATTGAGCGTTGGTGATGATAAAATTGCTTTTACTCTAACCTCTGCTCTTAAATCCCCTTTGCTTGAAAATACTTGTTGCAGTATTGATGTTGTAGATGAAATTGTCCAAGATTATACTCCTCAGATTCTATTGAATGATACATTGGAAGCAGTGCTCATTGTAAAGCATAATGTAATGTAATATATAATAGAGGACATATATAACTCAACTAGGATAAAAGATAAATAATATTAACTCTATACAAGGATCGTGAAATTTGAAGAACAGGCACCGACAAGGATCAAGTCGCTGAAAGAAGTTCATTAACATGATCAAGCCTCAGTGACAGAATAAGATGTACAGATGATTCAGTTGAAGGGCCAAAAGATTCCATGTATTTATATAATTTGAAGATATTGCTGCAGGCTAATCAATTGGAATGTAACGAAGGTGTGAAGATCAAGATCAGTGCTAGTCACTTGTGAACCAGACCAGTGCACTAAGTGTTAGCACATAAGAGAAGGATCAACACTTTAATTCACAGAAAGAATTGCCAAAGCCTATTGACGATCAAGGACAGACATAATATCTCAAGCAGAATATTTGAAACAGAAGAGAGAAGCCCAAAAGAAGCAGCCAAAAATAGTAATACTATGCAAAGTTTCTATGCAAGATTACTATGCACGGTTACTATGCGCGGTTACTATGCAAGATTACTATGCGCGGTTACTATGCAGGTTACTGTGCAAATAGTGGTTACTATGCAAATAGTAGTTACTATGCAAATAGTGGTTACTATGCAGGTGGGACCCACGTGAATAGTACTGTTCAAATAGTGGCTGGTGGGGCCCACATGAAATGAAAATTTTCAGCAGACGCGTTTTGGTTGGTGGAATAGTGGTTACTATGCAGATGGGGCCCACGTGAATAGTGCAGCATAGTGACTTTCTAAAATCTATAAATAGGCCTGTTGTATTTCATTTCAAAACATACCTCAACACACAACTTTCTCTCTCTCTTGAATATCTTCTCTGTGTAAGCTGCTAGACAGTCCATCTAGTAGGAAAGCCGGCTTAGCCCGCTTTCAGGAAGTGTCGGATAGAAGGTCCTCGTGCCTAAACTATCCTTAGGAGTGTTCGAGTTTTTGAAGCTAATCCGTTGGATTAGAAGTTGTAACACCCCTTGGGTTTTTATCAGTTCAAAGATATTTTCCCGAACCAATTGTTTTATTTCGATTTAGTTGTTGACCTCATTTTTCACATCTCGAAAATTGAAATATTTTTTAAATAACGTATTCAACCCCCCTTCTACGTTATTCCGGACCTAACAATTGGTATTAGAGCAAGTTGATCGATATACAGATCAGATCCGGTGTTGTACGTCACTGTTCACAGATACGGTACTGTTCACAGATACGGTACTATTCACATATACGACACTATTCACAAATACGGTACTATTCACAAATACGGTACTGTTCACAAATACGGTACTGTTCACAGATACGGTACTGTTCATAAATACCATACTGTTCATTTTGAGCCACTCTGTTACTATACAAAAAGCCATACAATCATGACAGAGAAAACACAAACTCCAACAACAAGCAGATATGAATCAATTAGAGTTCCAATACTCAGGGCATCAGAATATCCCATATGGAAGGTGAAGATGGAAATGTTTCTGGAGGCTACAGATCCAGAGTACTTAGACAGAATCCATGATGGTCCACATAAGCCTACAAAATTGTCTGTTGCAGTTGCTGGAGAAGAACATAAAATGATTCCAAAAGAGAAGAAAGACTACACTCCTGAAGATATCTCCTCTATTAGCAAAGATGCTAAAGTAAGGCATTTATTACATAACGCCCTTGACAATGTTATGTCTAACAGGGTCATTGGATGCAAAACTGCTAAGGAGATTTGGGATGCTTTGGAAGTCAGATGTCAAGGAACCAAAGCCATAAAAAAGAACAGGAAAACAATACTCACACAGGAGTACGAGCACTTTGACTCAAATGCTGATGAGTCATTAACAGACATATATGACAGATTCCTGAAATTGTTGAATGATCTATCACTGGTAGATAAGGAGTATAATCTTGAAGACTCCAATCTGAAATTCTTGTTGGCTCTTCCTGAGAAATGGGACTTAAAGGCCACTACCATCAGAGACAATCATGATCTAGAAGACATGTCCCTTGATGAAATCTATGGAATGCTTAAGACTCATGAGCTTGAGATGGAACAAAGAAGCAAGAGGCATGGAAGCAAGACCAAGTCAATTGCTCTTAAAGCTGAGGAGAAAGCTTCTAAAGAAATTGCTGTGAAAAAGAGTCAATCCAAAGGAAAGGCTCTTATTACAAAGTCTGATACTGAGTCATCAAATTCTGATGATGACTCAAACTCTGACAATCTCACAGACTCTGATGGTGATGGTAGTGATGCTGAGATGATACAACTTGCAGCCCTAATGGTGAAAGGCTTCAAGAAGATGGCTTACAAGAACTTCAGGAAGGGAAAGAAGTTCACACGAAGAGATTCAAATTTTGACAAGAAGAATTTCAGAAAAACTGAGGGAAAGGAAAGCAGGTCTGGGAAAGTCGAAAAGTCCAAGATCACATGCTATAATTGTGGTGAGAAAGGACATTTTGCACCTGAGTGCAAGAGAGCCAAAGCTGATAAAAGTCAAGCTTACATCACAAAGAAGAAGGACTGGGCTGACACTTCAGACTCTGAAGATGAGGTGAACTACGCCTTGATGGCAAATGTTGATAGCATCTCTGAAGCTACTGAGACCAAGGTACCTCACTCTATTCTAGCTTTTGATACTACTGATATATCTGAGTTAAGACTCTTTCTTAAAAACTTGCATGTTAGCTATAGAGATCAGACTTTAGAAAATGAAAGAATAAAATCTGAAAGTCTAGACCTTAGAAAGAGAAATGATTATCTAGAATCAGAATTAGTCCAGATGTTAGAAATTCAGAAAGAGAGAGATGGTGCTATTTTTGTTAAAAATGAATTATTGAAAAAGCATGCTTATCTTGAATCTGAACTTGCTAAAGAAAGAAACATTCTTAAAATTTGGACTAACTCTGGTAAGAAAACTCAGGATATCATAGACAATGATTGTTGGAAAGAAGGTCTAGGTTACATTGATAAAAAGAAAACTGTCAACCTAGAAGCTGAGACCTCTAAACCTGTATTTACTGAAAAGACTGCAAAACCCAAAATTAATCATGTGAGGTTTGTACCAAAATCTGACAAACCAAAACAGGATAAAGCCAAATCAGTAGATATTAGTTCAATGTCTCAGAAACAACTTAAACACAAGCTGAAGGAGTTAAAAAGAATAAACAAGGTAAAAGAACCTAGGAAAAACAGAAATGGAAATGTAGGCATCAGTAAAAGCAATAACTATATGCCTATTCCCAATGCTCCTAGGAAGAAATGTTATAACTATGGAAGTCCTAACCATCTTGCTGCTTTTTGCAGGAAGAATAAAAATATAAACTCTATACCTCCTAAGTCAGGAGTTAAGAGTGGTTCAATTAGGTTTAAGCCACAGAATCCTTGTTTTCACTGTGGCAGTATTTGGCATTCTATTTATACATGCAAAGAGTATCATAAGTTGTATTATGATTATTATGAACTTAAACCCTCTTTGAATAAATTCAAGATTGATTCTACATGTATAAATTCTGATAAAAAGAATGTTAGCACAAACTCTGATAAGACTTCTGCTGCAAAAGCTAACAAACTTAATAAGACCAAAGGATCCAAGCAAGTCTGGGTCCTTAAAACTAATCATTAGTGGTTTTTGTGATTGCAGGGTAACAGGAAAAATATCCTTGTTCTGGACAGTGGATGCTCAGGACACATGACTGGAAATAAAGCCCTGCTATCAGAATTTGTGGAGAAGGCTGGCCCAAGTGTTTTTTATGGAGATGGCAACATAGGAAGGACTCTGGGATATGGCAATATCAAACTTGGGAATGTCATCATTGAATCTGTAGCTCTAGTCTCAGGACTCAAACATAATCTGCTAAGTGTGAGTCAAATCTGTGACAGAGGTTATCATGTGGGTTTCTTTGAAGAACACGGTGAAGTTGTAAGCAAATCTACAGGAAAAGTTGTTCTGAAGGGATACAGGCATGGTAATATTTATGAAGCCAAGCTTTCAACAAACTCTGATGGCTCTGCAATCTGTCTACTGAGTAGAGCATCAATTGAAGAAAGCTGGGATTGGCACAAGAGACTTTCTCATCTGAATTTCAATAGCATTAATGAGCTAGTGAAGAAAGATCTTGTGAGAGGATTGCCCAAATCAGTTTTTACTCCAGATGGCCTATGTGACTCATGTCAAAAGGCAAAACAAAGGAAAACTTCATTCAAAAGTAAGACTGAATCCTCAATTCTTGAGCCATATCACTTATTGCATGTTGATTTATTTGGTCCAGTAAATATAATGTCTATTGGAAAGAAAAAATATGCTTTGGATATTGTTGATGAATACACCAGATATACATGGGTATATTTCATGCACAAGAAAGAAGAAACTGCATCAATCTTAACAGAGCATGTCAGACAACTGGACAAAGGATCTAAGCATATAGTGAAAATCATAAGGAGTGATAATGGCACTGAGTTCAAGAATGCAGTCATGGAAGAGTTTTGTAAAGGAAATAGAATAAAGCAAGAATTCTCTGCACCTGGAACTCCACAACAAAATGGAGTAGTAGAGAGAAAGAACAGGACTCTCATAGAAGCTGCAAGGACCATGCTTGATGAAGCAAAGCTGCCAACTTACTTCTGGGCTGAAGCTGTGCAAGCTGCTTGTTTCACACAGAATGCTACACTCATAAACAAGCATGGTAAAACACCATATGAGATGGTGAAAAAGAAGAAGCCGAACCTGAAGTACTTTCATGTGTTTGGATGAAAATGTTTTGTTCTTAAGACTCATCCAGAACAGCTTTCCAAATTTGATTTAAAAGCTGATGAAGGAATCTTTGTTGGATACCCACTATCCACAAAAGCATTCAGAGTCTACAATCTGAGAACAAAAGTGGTCATGGAATCTATCCATGTGTCTTTTGATGATAAGAAGATAACAGGACTTGAATACTTTGATGAACATGACCAGCTGAGATTTGAGAATGAAGAAATAAATGCTGATCTACAAAATTCTGATACTCTTTCAGACTCTATTGTTCAATCTATACCAGTAGATCAGACAACAACACATGTTGAGGGGGAGCAAGTGAACGATGACCCCCAATTAAGTGAAGAAACATCTGCTGCTAATGATTCTTCAAACTCTGAAAGCAACAGCTCAGGAGGAGCAAACAATGATTTTGGATCTACTAGTCATCACACTCAACACAATTATGAACTTGGGGAATCATCAAGATCAAATCTGCCGAGACAAAGGGTATGGAGTAGAGCGCATCCCTTTGAACAGATCATTGGTGAACTGGACACGAGTGTACAAACTAGAAGAGCAACACAGAATGAATGCAATTTCGCAGGATTTTTATCTCAAATTGAACCTAAAAAGGTTGATGAAGCTCTTGTTGATCCAGATTGGGTAACTGCAATGCAGGAAGAACTCAATCAGTTCGAAAGGCAGAAAGTATGGAAGCTGGTACCAAGACCAAAAGATAAATCTGTAATTGGCACTAGATGGGTGTTTAGGAATAAACTGGATGAAAATGGTATTGTTACAAGGAACAAGGCTCGATTGGTAGCAAAGGGTTACTCTCAAGAAGAAGGAATTGATTATGATGAAACCTATGCTCTAGTTGCAAGGCTTGAAGCAATCAGGATGTTCTTAGCATTTGCTGCACACTCCAACTTTAAGGTTTTTCAGATGGATGTGAAGAGTGCATTTTTGAACGGGGATCTAGAGGAAGAAGTCCATGTTGAACAACCCCCTGGGTTCGAAGACAAGGAATTTGAAGGTTTTGTGTACTTTCTCTTCAAAGCTGTCTATGGTCTCAAGCAAGCCCCTCGAACATGGTATGATACTCTCTCCAAGTTCTTACTTGAAAATGGTTTTACAAGAGGTATCATCGACAAAACTCTCTTTCATAAAAAGCATAAAAATGATATAATTCTGGTGCAAGTATATGTGGATGATATAATATTTGGTTCTACTAATGATTTGCTATGCAAGAGATTTGCTAAGCTAATGCAGAGTAGGTACGAGATGAGCATGATGGGTGAGTTGTCCTTCTTCTTTGGACTTCAAGTTGTTCAGAAGCCTGATGGTATTTTCATCTACCAATCAAAATACATAAAGGATCTTCTGAAGAAGTATGGGATGGAAGAAGCAGCTACTGCCAAGACCCCGATGCCAACTGCAGTCAAGCTTGATGAAGACAAATCTGGTAAGTCAGTTGACATCACGAAGTATCGAGGTATGATTGGCTCTCTCTTGTACTTAACTGCTAGTAGACCAGATATTATGTTCGCAACTTGTCTATGTGCTAGATTCCAGGCTAACCCTAAAGAGTCACATCTTATAGTTGTTAAACGTATTTTCAGATACCTTAAGGGAACCCCCAATCTTGGGATTTGGTACCCTAAAGGAACAGGTTTTGACCTAATTGGCTATACAGATTCTGACTTCGCAGGTTGTAAGATTGATCGGAAAAGTACTTCTGGAAGCTGTCAGTTTCTAGGAAGAAGGTTGGTATCTTGGTACAGCAAGAAGCAACACTCAGTATCTACCTCAACAGCCGAAGCAGAATACATTGCG
This sequence comes from Kitagawia praeruptora, assembly GCA_037693485.1. Classification (NCBI taxonomy): domain Eukaryota; kingdom Viridiplantae; phylum Streptophyta; class Magnoliopsida; order Apiales; family Apiaceae; genus Kitagawia; species Kitagawia praeruptora. The sequence goes on along the minus strand of CM075354.1, from coordinate 5,825,559 downwards.
GCAGGTAGTTGTTGTGCTCAGATCCTGTGGATGAAGAATCAACTTCAGGACTATGGACTCATGTTGGACAAAATTCCAATTCTATGCGACAACACGAGTGCCATTGCCATTGCCAACAATCCAGTTCAACACACCAGGACTAAGCATATTGATATCAGGTATCATTTCTTACGAGAGCATGTCATGAATGGAACTGTGGTATTATATTTTGTTCCCACAGATGAACAAATTGCAGACATCTTTACTAAACCACTGGATGAATCCACTTTCTCCAGGTTAGTTGGTGAACTTGGGATGTTAAATCTGTCTAATTAATTTTGGATAATCAATAACTGCAATTTGTTATAAGTTCACATGTATTTTAAATGTCTATCTGTTTAGTACTTGTGAATTTGTTTTGCATCCAGTCCTCGTTTTATAGTTATCTCTATATTAATTACCACGCTTATAAATGCTATATTTTATGGTAATTAGTTAGTAAATAATTGAGTTAATTGTAGCATAATTAAATAAATATTTTATTGACATATATCAATTAATGATATTTTGTTAATTTTATGTCTATTTAATTGTGAGTTTATCTGATTATTGTGGTTTAATTCTTGATTTACTGTGTGATTATTTTTAAATCCATAATAATTAGAAGTATTATATGTGTATGTGTATAGACTGATAGGTTTCGGCGATAAGATGTTTTTTTCGGCCGACAGGTTTCGGTGATAAGATGTTTTTTCGGCTAATTAGGTAGTTAGGTGAGAAATTATTGAGCGGTGTTATTTTTCAAACATAACCTGTCACTATTACACCTAACCCACTAATAATTGAAACCTTATAAATGATGAGTTTTTGTTTATGTTTAACATCATCAATTTTCAGATATACAGAGCATATACACACAATTGCTGAATATTTCAAGCTTTGACCGGAAAGATCTCACAATCTAGCTGGTGGTTTTTAGAGCGGATTTCATATTCTTGTTATACGCACTAACCCTTGTTTTTGAATTTCCTCAAAGTTTTTGAAAATGGCATTGCAGGGAAGCTTTTTAATTGCTAAAGTTAATCCTGTTTCCATTCAGCAAATCGAAACCATTCAGGATGAGCAATTTCGGGCTTGGACACAATTTCTGAATGAACATTCATTAATCCGCTATGCTTTAGTTACACAGGTGCAGCTTAACCATGATGCATTGTGTGAATTATATTGCAGTGCGGTTAACACTTCTGGACAGGACGGGTGTGCATTCACATATCGACTATTTGGTAGGTCGATTAGGGTCACTGAACGAGATGTTAATCGAATTCTTCATTTTCCTATGGAAAATCTCGTTTCTGATCCTACACCCGAACAGATTGAAATGTTCTTTCGTTTTATAAGGTACCAAGATGGCAATTTCAATACTGGTAATCTTTCTAGAACGTTTCTAACCCAGTACTAGAATTTCTTATTTCACACTCTTAACCATGTCTTTTCCTTAGATAGAACAAATCAAGATCGAATACCTGAATTTATTCAAATAATAGGGTATGCGGTCGCCAATAATTTGAGGATTAATCTTGGAAAAATTGTGCTTGGTCAAATCATTTTAAAAATGAAACGCTTGGGAACAAGAGACGTTCGGACTCAAAATGTCAAATGTCTATATCCAAGGTTTCTACAGTTAATATTGAATGATTTTTTGAATGATGAAGACAGGGTACGCTTGGAAAATGGTCAAAAGGTGGAATGTTCTTCCATGAAGACGAATGTAATTAATTACATAAGCAAAAAGAAATATACGGATGTGCCTACAGTCCTAACTGAATATCTAAAGACTGTCCCACTTCCGTTGTTACCACGACCAGTGAGAGCAGGTATACGACAAGGTAATATTTCAATCCCTGCTATTCCAACCTTTGTATTCCCTATTGTGTCACAGGAAATACAGTTTCTACAGCCCCTAGTGGCCATCTTACCCGACCAAGAGCAGGAAATCCCACCGACTCTAACACAGGTCGAAGAGCCCATTCTACAAATGCAAACACAAACACATCAAACTCCTACACCTCAATTGTCACTTAAACGACCAGTCATCCACATTATTAAGGGAGATAGTGCCTCAGCAGCACCACATAAGGAGTTAGTTACAACAGCCGCTCTACCTCATTCTAAACGAAGTAAACCCAATGAACCTGAGGTAACAGCAACTGTTAGTGAAACAATTCTTTCCTATGCAATGAGTGCAAATGTAAATGAGGTTGAATTGACGGGAGCAACTATCTTGAGTTCCATTTCACGGAACATACGAGTGGTTGATGATCTTTCTAAAGATCAAATGCCTTCACAGGCATCCGAGGTGGAATTACCTACCTCAATAACTACTGGTGAATCTTTCATTTTACGGAAAGATCCATTGGTGGGTGGTTCTTTTATGAACCAAGTGTCTTCACAGACGTACGAGGGAAACTTGGGTTTTGTGCCATTTAATCGATTCAAGTTTAACCTCCCAGAGGGAAAATCTCTGGATCTCTTTCGAGATTTACCACTTTTTACCAGTGGTCGGCAACTCGCTTCACGCAAGGACGGAAGCTCACGAACTTTCATTACACCATCCGTGACCTCTGAAAAAGGGGCCAGGATGATTTCATTTGCAGGTACATATATCGGTGGAAGCTCTAGAGGAAAGTTGAGGGAAACACCAACAGAACATGTAAGTGTAACCCAAACCACTAAATCGAGTGAATATAGAGTGTTGAGTGAAACACCTGCAAAACGTACGAGTGAGCAACCTACTCAACCACATGCACTTGTAACCAGAAAGGAATACAGCAGACTCCTTACACGGGTCCAAACAATGGAGAAAGAGTTGTCAAATATTTGTAAGTCCATTGGAGAAATCAAAAATTTGCAACTTATTCAACATGATGCATTCCAGGTTCAATTAAGCTCCATGGCAGCCCAGTTTAGTCATGCAATTAATTCCTTGGTGAAGACAGCTTCGTCCAATTTACCAAATCCACATCCTACTATTCTGGAGGATAACCCAACTAAGGGGGAGAAGGTGGATGGACAAGAAACTGCTAGGCGTAATAAGGGCAAGGAAAAGGTTGTTGACACAGAATTAACTTTATTTTGGGAAAGGAAAAGCTAATTGGAATATTCGTGCTATGTGGAAAGAAAACAAAGGCAAACTTGAAGATATGTTCAGTCTAGAGGAACAATTGTCTTGCACTTGGAAATCTGGAAAATGTATTTATGATCCAGAATGTACTTTAATATTATTTATCTTTGTATTTCATTTTTTTTTGTATCAGTTGAGTTATCCTCTAGGAATTTGCTTGTCAAACCCTAACAATCAAATAGGGGGAGATTGTAAAGCATAATGTAATGTAATATGTAATAGAGGACATATATAACTCAACTAGGATAAAAGATAAATAATATTAACTCTATACAGGGATCGTGAAATTTGAAGAACAGGCACCGACAAGGATCAAGTCGCTGAAAGAAGTTCATTAACATGATCAAGCCTCAGTGACAGAATAAGATGTACAGATGATTCAGTTGAAGGGCCAAAAGATTCTATGTATTTATATTATTTGAAGATATTGCTGCAGGCTAATCAATTGGAATGTAACGAAGGTGTGAAGATCAAGATCAGTGCTAGTCACTTGTGAACCAGACCAGTGCACTAAGTGTTAGCACATAAGAGAAGGATCAACACTTTAATTCACAGAAAGAATTGCCAAAGCCTATTGACGATCAAGGACAGACATAATATCTCAAGCAGAATATTTGAAACAGAAGAGAGAAGCCCAAAAGAAGCAGCCAAAAATAGTAATACTATGCAAAGTTACTATGCAAGGTTACTATGCAAGATTACTATGCACGGTTACTATGCGCGGTTACTATGCAAGATTACTATGCGCGGTTACTATGCAAATAGTAGTTACTATGCAAATAGTGGTTACTATGCAAATAGTAGTTACTATGCAAATAGTGGTTACTATGCAGGTGGGACCCACGTGAATAGTACTGTTCAAATAGTGGCTGGTGGGGCCCACATGAAATGAAAATTTTCAGCAGACGCGTTTTGGTTGGTGGAATAGTGGTTACTATGCAGATGGGGCCCACGTGAATAGTGCAGCATAGTGACTTTCTAAAATCTATAAATAGGCCTGTTGTATTTCATTTCAAAACACACCTCAACACACAACTTTCTCTCTCTCTTAAATATCTTCTCTGTGTAAGCTGCTAGACAGTCCATCTAGTAGGAAAGCCGGCTTAGCCCGCTTTCATGAAGTGTCGGATAGAAGGTCCTCGTGCCTAAACTATCCTTAGGAGTGTTCGAGTTTTTGAAGCTAATTCGTTGGATTAGAAGTTGTAACACCCCTTGGGTTTTTATCAGTTCAAAGATATTTTCCCGAACCAATTGTTTTATTTCGATTTAGTTGTTGACCTCATTTTTCACATCTCGAAAATCGAAATATTTTTTAAATAACGTATTCAACCCCCCTTCTACGTTATTCCGGACCTAACAGCTCATGCTTGAAGCTACAGAAGGAGAAGGACATGCTGAAGTCGATTCATTGATTCTTGAGTTGAATGATCACAACATTGATTCCATTGACAGTTCTTCAGTTCGAGATCTCTCGAGTATTAAGCTTGGGAAACTTCCACCACATTTGAGGTATGTCCTTTTCAATAATGAGCTAGTGATTTTTGAAGAAGGGCATGATAACGTGTTGCAAAGGTGGAAAACCAATGATAAGGAAGAAGAAAGTTTTGTTCAGCCGGTTGAGTCGGAGAAGCACTCTAGGGGTGTGAAGAAGAAAAAGAAGAAGATTTGGCCGTTGGGTTGTAAAATCAAGTTGAAGTCTGAGGGGAGATTTTTGTGGAAAGAAAGCAACCAAGATGTCAACGTTCGTAGGAATGGTCTTTCTGTTGAGGATGATTCAGTAATTCTTTTGAGACCGCCTTGAGTTGAGGAAGTGACGTCGAGCCAACGACGTTAAACAAAAGCGCTTGGTGGGAGGCAACCCATGCATTAGTATAGGAAAAAAAAAAATCTGGGCAAAAAAAAAAAAATGAAATTTGGTGTGTAACGCAGGTTGCCCCTGCGTTTCTGCAAGTGGGGCAGGTTGCGCCTGTGTAACGCAGGTTGCGCCTGTGTAACGCAGGTTGCGCCTGCGTTACTGGAATAGAAGCAGTTTGCGTGGCCAAGGCGCAAGTTGCCCATGCGTGTCTGTTGTTGGCACGGTTTGCTGTACAGGCGCGCAAGTCACGCGTGATTCAGGAGACGGAAAATTTTTCAGCCGCTACTACTGCTTGTGTTGCTGTTGTCTTTTACAAAAAAAAAAAAAAAATTCTTTCCACCCACCATTCTTTTTATACCCCTACTTTACACCTAATTCTTTTCCTTTTTCAATTCCAAAACCTCCCATCTCTCCACCAAAATTCTAAACCTATATTTATTCTTATTCTTATTTATTATTATTATTATTATTATTTATTATATTTATTATTATTATTTATTATTATTATTATTATTATTATATACCCACCTATACATACAAATCCAATTCCTCTTCTATTTTCTTTAAATCTCTAAAAATTCAATTATAAAGAGGAATTAATTGCAAGTTCACCTCTTTGATTCGTAGTTGGGATATCTCTTCTCTATTTTCTTTTTATTACGAATTTGTGTTCTTGTCAATTTGGGGTTTTGTATTAATTTTGTTAATTGGGTATTTTTGGTAGGATATTTCTTGGTAGTTGTTGGTGGTGAGTGGGTGGCTCCTAAGCGACTGAGGGGTGGTTTTCACACTTGACATCTTGATTCCAGGGGAGTTTTCTTTCTTTTCTTTTTAGTGTAGTTTTATTTTGTTTTTAGTTGTAGTTTTGTATCTTGTTCATTAGTTCATTGGGGACAATGAACCGCTTAAGTGTGAGGATGAGTTCTCAATGTTTAAAAAAAAATCCAAAAAAAAAATTAAAAAATTAAAAATACCAAAAATAATTCTAGCCATGCAATTTGATTAGTTGTTGTATTTTGCTTGATACACCCATGCATGCGTATAAATTTTGTGTTTATGGACGCTTTTGTAAGGCCAAAACAGTGCAAAGGGTTATTACTTGCAGAAACGCAGGGGCAACCTGCTAAGCCCACAAGAAATACATCTTTAAGTCTAAACCTAGGATCTCCAATGCCAAAACAAGTAATAACTCACCTTTCACTCAAAAACGAATATTCACTCAAGAACAAGGTTAAGTGTATCACTCAATTCCAACAAAATCATAAACACAACTTGACACTCTCAATCAATCTCACTCTCAACACAACATACATCACTGATGACAATCAAAAGGTCTTTATTCGGGTTGTAGCGTGGGCTAGGGACAAGGTATGTCAAGTAAAGCTAAAACAAGTTAAATGTCAAAAGCTAGTACCCAACAATAATCATTATTCAATTCCCTTTCTATTAAAACAAATACTTCCCCACACTTGGATTTTTCAATAACCCTTACATAATAACTTGACTAGTCGAATGAAGAAGGATCATGCAAACATAAGAATGCTCTCAAATTTATTCTTTTTTTTTTCTTTTTTTTTCTATTTTTTTTCTATTTTTTTTTCTTTTCTTTTTTTTCTTTTGAGAGCTAAGGAATAAGCACAATGATCCATAGATATTTTATGAATTTCGACTAGCAAGCATCAACCAAAATCAATATTCCCCAAAAGTATGACCAACAATAAAACCCCCTCTTTTATGAACACCTTATTACTCCCTTAAGCACGATACTAGCCTTTGACAATTTAGGTTCGAATTTAATGTAAGGCCAATAGAATAAAAAGGATAATGGCAAGTAATGTGGTGTGTCACCGAAAGAAAAGGATTAAGCTCAACGGGTTAACTAATTGATCATGTTTAAAAGGTGTGGAAATATGGGAAATACGAGGTTAAACCTAAGTGCCTTTATCATCTCATCATCAAGTAATGTCATGCATTTCAAGAAAGATCTCAAGTAAGTGCTAGCAATGTAAACAACATGTGGACACTCAAGCAACCGAAAAAATCATGCAAAAGATATGCATATAGGCTCAAAACTCACTTGGTGTGACAAAACATAATCAATCCCAAGTAACAAGACTCTCTAACACACCTACTTGTACTCAAAGCATGGAAACCAAGTCATCTTGCACATATTCATGTCATTCTAATCACTTACCACATTCAATTAAGTCTACCAGCCAGTCATGTGTCCTGAGCATCCACTGTCCAAAACAAGGATATTTTTCCTGTTACCCTACAATCACAAAAACCACTAATGATTAGTTTTAAGGACCCAGACTTGCTTGGATCCTTTGACCTTATTAAGTTTGTTAGCTTTTGCAGCAGAAGTCTTATCAGAGTTTATGCTAACATTCTTTTTATCAGAATTTATACATGTAGAATCAATCTTGAATTTATTCAAAGAGGGTTTAAGTTCATAATAATCATAATACAACTTATGATACTCTTTGCATGTATAAATAGAATGCCAAATACTGCCACAGTGAAAACAAGGATTCTGTGGCTTAAACCTAACTGAACCACTCTTAACTCCTGACTTAGGAGGTATAGAGTTTATATTTTTATTCTTCCTGCAAAAAGTAGCAAGATGGTTAGGATTTCCACAGTTGTAACATTTCTTCCTAGGAGCATTGGGAATAGGCATATAGTTGTTGCTTTTATTGATGCCTACCTTTCCATTTCTGTTTTTCCTAGGTTCTTTTACCTTGTTCCCTCTTTTTAACTCCTTCAGCTTGTGTTTAAGCTATTTCTGAGACATTAAACTAATATTTACTGATTTGACTTTATCATGTTTTGGTTTGTTAGATTTTGGTACAAACCTCATATGATTAAGTTTGGGTTTTGCAGCCTTTTTAGTAAATACAGGTTTAGAGGTCTCAGCTTCTAGGTTGGCAGTTTTCTTTTTATCAGTGTAACCTAGACCTTCTTTCCAACAATCATTCTCTATGATAATCTGAGTATTTTTACCAGAGTTAGTCCAAGTTTTAATAATGTTTCTTTCTTTAGCAAGTTCAGATTCTAGATAAGCATGTCTTTTCAATAATTCAGTTTTAACAAAAATAGCATCATCTCTCTCTTTCTGAATTTTTAACATTTGGACTAATTCTAATTATAGATAGTCATTTCTCTTTCTAAGGTCTAGACTTTCAGATTTTATTCTTTCATTTTCTAAAGTCTGATCTCTGTAGCTAACATGCAAGTTTTTAAGAAAGATTCTTAACTTAGATATATCAGTAGTATCAAAAGCTAGAGTAGAGTGAGGTACCTTGGTCTCAGTAGCTTCAGAGATACTATCAGCATTTGCCATCAAGGCATAGTTCACCTCATCTTCAGAGTCTGAAGTGTCAGCCCAGTCCTTCTTCTTTGTGATGTAAGCTTGACCTTTATTAGCTTTGGCTTTCTTGCATTCAGGTGCAAAATGTCCTTTCTCACCACAATTATAGCATTTGATTTTGGACTTGTCCACTTTCCCAGACCTGCCTTCCTCTCCCTCAGCTTTTCTGAAATTCTCCTTTTCGAAATTTGAATCTCTTCGTGTGAACTTATTTCTTTTCCCGAAGTTCTTGTAAGCCATCTTCTTGAAGCTTCTTACCATCATGGCTGCAATTTGTTTCATCTCAGCATCACTGCCATCATCATCATAGTCTGTGAGATTGTCAGAGTTTGAGTCATCATCAGAGTTTGATGACTCAGTATCAGACTTTGTAATAAGAACCTTTCTGTTGGATCGACTCTTTTTCACAGCAACTTCTTTAAAAGTTTTCTCCTCAGCTTTAAGAGCAATTGACTTAGACTTCCCTCCATGCCTCTTGCTTCTTTGTTCCATCTCAAGCTCATGAGTTTTGAGCATTCCATAGATTTCATCAAGAGACATGTCTTGCAGATCATGATTGTCTCTGATGGTAGTGGCCTTTAAATCCCACTTCTCAGGAAGAGCCAACAAGAATTTCAGATTGGAGTCTTCAAGATCATACTCTTTATCTACCAGTGACAGATCATTCAGCAATTTCAGGAATCTGTCATATATATATCTGTTAATGACTCATCAGTATTTGAGTCAAAGTGCTCGTACTCCTGTGTGAGTATTGTTCTCCTGTTCTTTTTGATGGCTTTGGTTCCTTGACATCTGACTTCCAAAGCATCCCAAATCTCCTTAGCAGTTTTGCATCCAATGACCATGTTAGACATAACATTGTCAAGGGCGTTATGTAATAAATGCCTTACCTTGGCATCTTTGCTAATAGAGGAGATATCTTCAGGGGTGTAGTCTTTCTTCTCCTTTGGAATCGTTTTCTGTTCCTCTCCAGCAACTGCAACAGACAATTTGGTAGGCTTATGTGGGCCATCATGGATTCTGTCTAAGTACCCTGGATCTGTAGCCTCCAGAAACATTTCCATCTTCACCTTCCATATGGGATATTCTGATGCCCTGAGTATTGGAACTCTAATTGATTCATATCTGCTTGTTGTTGGAGTTTGTGTTTTCTCTGTCATGATTGTATAGCTTATTGGATCTTAACTGTTGTATAATAACAGAGTGGCTCTGATACCAATTGTTAGGTCCGGAATAACGTAGAAGGGGGGTTGAATACGTTATTTAAAAATATTCGATTTTTGATGTGGATATGAAATCAAAAATACTAAATCGAAATAACACAACTGTGTGGGAAATATCTTTAAATAGATAAAACCCAGAGGTTTGCTACACAATCTAATCCTATATATGGATTAGCTACAAAATCAAACACTCCTAAGGATAGTTTAGGCACGAGGACCTTCTACCCGACACTTCCTGAAAACGGGCTAAGCCGGCTTTCCTACTAGATGGACTGTCTAGCAGCTTACACAGAGATGGTATAAGAGAGAGAATAGAAAGTTGTGTGTTGAGGTGTGTTTTGAAATGAAATACAACAGACCTATTTATATACTTTAGAAAGTTACTATGCAGCTAAATTTTACGTAACTGATGACAAAAATTTTGAGCCGCCTGCTGCCTGTTTTTCAATTTCAACACACTGCTTTTTCAATTTCAAAGTCTTACTTTCAATTTTTAATTCATGTGGGCCCCACATGTTTCTTACTTTAATGAATAGTACTTTTGGGTACTATTCACATGAATAGTAACTCCGATTACTATTCACCCGGTGTGAATAGTGATTTTGGTGAATAGTAATTCCGGTGTGAATAGTGATTCCGGTTACTATTCATGTAAATAGTGATTTCAGTTACTATTCATTTTCCTCTTATTTTTGACATCCTTAAATATTCAGCTTCTGAAATGGAGGATATCAACACTGCTCTCAATCATACCTCTTTAACAGTTTTTCTGAGTTAGATACTTCGATTCCTTTGTGAAGATGTTGACGCCTAGTGCAACTAGTCTGGTTCACAGACGACTAACATTCACTCGTGGTCTTCGTATCATGTCTTTAAGAATACTGCCAAGAATTGTGCAACCATAAAAACTTTATTACTGGAATCTTTTGGTCCTTCAACTGAATCATCTGTACATCTTATTTTGTCACTGAGGCTTGATCATTTTAATGAACTTCTTTCAGCGACTTGATCCTTGTTGGTGTCTGATCTTCAAATTTCACGATCCCTGTATAGAGTTTATTATTTATCTTTTATCCTAGTTGAGTTATATATGTCCACTATTACATATTACATTTTTATGCTTTACAAGATAAGTTTTGAGATCTTCGAAAGCCTTCTGGCATTCGTCTGTCCAAGATATTACCTTGGTTTTTGTTGCTCCTTTCAATGTGTCAAAGAATGGAAGGCATCTGTCTGCCAATTTAGCAATGAACCTTCTGAGGGCGGCTAGTCTTCCTGTCAACTTTTGTATGTCTTTCAATGTTCTGGGTGGTTGCATGTCGATTATAGCCTTTTATCTTTTCAGGGTTAGCCTCGATGCCCCTGTGAGATACTAAGAAACCAAGAAACTTTCCTGCGTCTAGTGCGAACGCACATTTGTCTGGATTGAGTTTCATGGTGTGTTTTCTGAGAGTCGAGAAACACTCTTCCAAATCTTGAAGGTGTGAGGTTGTTAAGAGGGATTTTACTATAAGATCATCCACATATACTTCCATATTGCGGCCCAACTGCCCATCGAAGATTTTATTCATGGTTTTTTGGAAGGTGGCACCGGCGTTGATTAGTCCAAATGGCATGACTTTGTAACAATATACCCCCCTGTGTAATGAAAGCTGTTTTTTCTCTGTCTTCTAGGGTCATTTTGATTTGGTTGTAGCCTGAGTAGGCATCCATGAAGCTTAGCATCAAATGACCCGCTGTTGCATCGATGAGTTGGTCTATCGAGGGAAGTGGATATGGATCTTTGGGGCATGCTGCGTTTAGGTCTGTGTAATCAACGCATATTCTCCATTTTCCGTTGGCTTTTTTCACTAGTACCACATTTTCAACCCATTTAGGGTAGGTGACTTCGCAAATCAAATCTGCGTCTAGGAGCTTGTCAATCTCGACGTCGATTGCCTGCTGTCGCTCTGGTGCAAAGTTCTTTCTCTTTTGTATCTTTGGAGTTTTGTCCGGGTCCACATTTAACTTGTGGATTGCTACTGATTCATCTAAACCCGGCATATCCTTTGGGCTCCATGCGAAAACGTCGGCATATTGCCTCAAAAGGTCTGTGAGACCGGCCTTAAAGATTAAGTCCAAACCCGCTCCTATACTCACGCTTTTGCTTGAGTCTCCGGGCACCATTTCTATTTTTTCCGTTTGTACTGCAGGGCTTATTGGCGGTTTCTCCTCCCGTTTGAGGCATTTCATGAGATTTGCATCTATTCGAGGTGGGTCTTCTGTCAGCGGGTCGTGCCCGTCTATGAACTGTACTTCCTTTCTCTTTTTGTTATTCGCACGTTGATTTGCAGCGTGTCTTTGTCTTTTTGCTTGCTTTCATTTATGTGCCTTTTCTCTGTTGATGTTGCTGGGCTCAGTTTTTCCCAAGGAGAGTGCAATGCCATAACATCTTTTGGATGTTTCTGAATCCCCTTTGATTTCCCCTATACCGTTTGAGGTGGGGAATTTGATTTTGAGGTGAGGGGTGGAAGTAACCGCTTTTAGCATGTTTAGTGTGGGCCTTCCCAAAATCATGTTGTAAGAGGATGTAGTGTTGATGACATAGAACTTGATAATTCTGCATACTTGTCTGGGAGATTCCAAAAAATAGACATGGAGCCTCGCAATGCCCGCTATTGGGACGGCGTTGTGGCCGAAACCGTAAAGAGGTGTCTCGTCGGGACATGTTTCTAACTTCTCGTTGTCTAACTTCATCCTGTCCCAGGTGTGTTTGAAACATATATCAACGGAGGACCCGTTGTCAACAAGGATTCTTTTGACTTCGTTATGGGCGACGCCCAAAGATATTGTATAGACAGATTGTTCTTCTCTAGGCGCCTCAGTGTGGTTTGGGTTAATGCCCTCATAATCTGCGTCTGTGAATGTAATGATGTTTGGCGGACCCTCAGATATTGTATAGACAGATTGTTCTTCTCTAGGCGCTGAGACCTGTCCGCCAAAAACGGTGTGTACGATGTTTTTATTGTGTGCTTGAGAGGTGGATGGGCCAAGTACTTGTCTGGGCAAGTACTGAGATAAGTTGTCAGCCTTTACTTGCTTTTCTAGGAAATATTTGAGGGATAAGCAGTTGTCTGTGTAATGCCCGTGTGTTTCATGATAGTCACAATGCTTATCTTTAGGTCTATCCTCGGGTGAGGAGTGCATAGGGGCTGGCAGCAAATAGAAGGGTTTTCCCCTGATTTCTCTCAGAATGGTTGCTCTTGGGAGCGTTAATTTGGTCCATTATGGTTCAGGACACCTATCTGGTCTTTGCGGGCTCGCTGGCCCTAGGCGGTCTCTGACCGGAGTCGATGATTGAGTTCCTTGGGCGGGGGGTGACGGCCCATGAGTGGTTTGTACTTGATGGAAGATAGGTGCTTGCCTTTGATAGGGCGTGAATCTTTCTCTTTGAAAAAATGAAGATTGAGTTGGTGGGCCCCTGGATTGTTTGAGCACACTAAAAGATTCTGCCTCGTTGATGGCCTGGGATGCTAAATCATATGCTTTTGCCAAAGTGGTGGGTTTTGTTTCCATGAGACGGCATACATATTTCTCGCATTCATAGGGGTTGAGGCCCCTTCTCGAGTGGACTAATTCTTCTGTCTCATTTACGCAGACATCTTTGTTGACGGCCTCTTTGAAGCGGTCAATGTAATTTTGCAAAGTTTCTCCGTTGCGTTTTGCAATAGTTTCTAGAAACACGGTATGAACCTCATGTTGTTGGTTCGCCTTAAATTTGTTCAAGAATAGTCTTTTGAACTCAAACCAAGTATCTATGGTCCTGGTGGTTATTCTACAGAACCATCTTTGTGCATTCCCGCGAAGGGTCGCGGCAAAGAAGCGACATCGCGTTAGATCATTACATTCGTAGTGGAGAGCTAGCTGGTCAAAGTAGCTAAGATGCTCTTCTGGGTCGCCCAGCCCGTCGAAGGAATTGAAGGTATGGTGTTTGATGTCCTTTTGACAGGGCTCTGCTTCAAGTCTTATGGTAAAAGGCGTGACGCCCAACTCTGGCTCGCTATTGCCCTCTATCCTCTTCTTGAGTTCCATAATAGTACGCAACATATTAGCGTTTGTTGGTTGCGCACTTTCGGTTTCCTTTGAGCGGACAGGGGACCGCTCTCTTTGCTTTTGTTTTTCATATTCAGCTACTACCTTGTCATAGGCAGCTTTCTTATCGATAATCACCTTTCTTAGATCTCTGTGTTTTCTGTTTTGTTCCCACACCTCAGGTGGGTGGTGACTCTTATTGTGCCTTTCATGATTCGTATTTTGCGATGAGCCTAGGTGGGAGAAGGCAGAGTTTGCCCTTCGGGGATGGCTATCGACCTCATCGCGGTCGTTGTGTGGGTTTATGCGGGAACTTGCCTATCTCGTGGGTGGCCCTTGTCCGGTCGGGGGAAAGGCTGAGGCTATTTGCATGATCAAGTCAATTTGTTGTTGGTTGCAGCCTGTGAGATTTAGGCTAAAAATTTGCTCTCGATCATTTCCCTGAGGCGGGTTTATTTGTAAGCGGTTTACTGGGTTTACTGGCGGGTTGAGTGGAGGGATACATGTTGTGTTTCCTTCATTTTCTATCAACGGTTGTTCATTTGGGTTGGGTGTTATGGTGGCCATTTAGTACGTTAGGTGTGTTTTGATTTGTATTGCGTTTTTAGCGTTTGAGTAACTACTGTGTTTGTAGAGCAGGTGGTGGGTTTTTCTTCAAGAAAAAGACCCCCTCCTTCTAGCGCCAAATGATAATTCTCACGGCCGATTAGAGGCTTCCGATCACTATTCCGAGCACTGTTCCGGGGATGCTTCACCTGAGTTTGGGTATCTGCAAAACAATGCTTGCCCATGGGTGGTGGCCTTCAAGCACCTCCGGTGTGAGAATCAGTAATCGGAATAATAATAATCGAACGGGTAAGAATGTATCTGTGTAAAGAGAGAGAATGAGTAAAAAGTTTGTGCTGCTAAAATTGTGTGTGTTACCTTATGTGTAGAATGAGGGTATTTATAGGTTGGGTCTTCCAATCACTGTTTACCCACTTGGTTGCCCACTTGCTATGCCATTAAAGCTACAGTGAGCCACTATTGAAACAGTGATTGGTGTCCCCTCCTGACATACCTCGATTCTACCACAGCCGCTTTTGCTACAGTTGAATGTCCTTGTGTTCCCTTGACTACCTTTATGGTCCCCTGCCTTAGTGAGCAAGATACCAAGATATTTTGCACAAGTATTTTTGTAAAGATAATTTTTGTCAAGGTGAGTAATTTTAATAAAGGTAATATATAACAACACGTGTGTAAATTACAAGTACTGTTATGGAGTTTGTTTTTGACAGCGGTTAGTACCTATCACTAACATCTTCCTAACAGTTTGACTAATTTGTTCTAGGACGTGTAGGGCAGTAAGGGTTGTTGCCACTATTTCATACTCCCTCCGTCTCATATTATCATTCTTCTTTCATATGTCGGGACTGTTCATAACATGAGATAAATTACTAATTTACGTCTAATTTATAACATCAAATATAGTCATGAATGATCTTGTTGGATTCGTATTTATGAGTACTTTAATACAGTGAAGTTTTTATATTTAATATTAATATGAAATTCAAGATATTAACGATCAAAAGTGTGCGTTGGCAAACGTGTCCAGTCAAAACAGGAAAAACATTAAGGGACGGAGGGAGTAGTTGTCATATCTAGTTTCGTATCTTCCCAGTTCAGCAAATGTACTTCATTTAGTAATTTAGTACATCCCTTTCTTTCTTGAATACCATATTAGTACTCCCTCCGTCCCAGCCACTTCTTTATATGACAGTTGGACACGGAGGTCAAGGATAGTGGGTGTAAAGTGAGTGTAATATTGTTAAAATAAATGAAGTAGTGGGTGTAATAGTGATTTCATTGTTAAAATAAGTGAAGTAGTTAGGGATGTAATTCGAGTCGAGTCGAGTCGAGTTCGAGCTTTTTTTTTTCGAGTTCGAGCTTTTTTTTCACGAGTCGAGTCGAGCCTAAAATTTATCGAGCCTGAAATATGTGTTCGAACTCGACTCGTTTACTATACGAGTCGAGTTCGAGCTGTTATCGAGCTTTATCGAGCTTTTAACCGAGCTTTCGAGCTTATCGAGTTTTTAAACGAGTTTCCGAGTTTTTATCGAGTTTTCGAGTTTTCGAGCTTATCGAGTTTTATCGAATTTTTCGAGTTTTTCGAGTTTTTCGAGTTTTTACCGAGTTTTCGAGTTTATCGGGTTCTTATCGAGTTTATCGAGTTCTTGTCGAGTTTTCGAGTTTCGACTTAAGCTCCATGAAAACTATTTGTTATATTATTTCCCCAATTTTAAATGATAATAAACTTTCGAAATTTTATATTTTTTGATTTCGATAATCAACTTTTCCAATCAATTAAGTAAACTTTTAGTTTATTATATTCTTATATTTACGGATAAATTATATCTTTAGTACAGATTATGCATATAAATATCTAAGTATTTAACTAGTAAACGATGATAATAAGAATAATAAAATGTGAAACATTTTTTGACTGTGAGCTCATATATGTTATATTTTTTTCAAAATAGGCAAATAGGCACCCTACATCGAGAGTCATTAGTAATTTTATAAAATTTATTTATAATTGAATAGAAATATGGCATACAACAAGTCTATGATGTTACTATTTAATATTTTGCTGCTTACTATCTTGTTGTTATGGTTTATAATTGTATGAAGACAAAATATATGGAAGTAAAATTCAGAAATCGAACTTGATTGTTATTTCATCAATTTAATATCTGCTAATTTAGATCGCCATTCTCATATTAGAACAAATTTAATTCAAAATTTCACTAATTATACTAATAATATAATATTGCACATAACATATGAAAAAAATAAAGTTAAGTTTAAAAGTAATTTTCATAAATAGTTGAGTGATGACAGACACTACTACAAATATGGGCAAAGGAACCACTAATAAGAGACCACCTTATTCAAATAATTGATTACTTAAGAAAAGAAATCACACTTTTTCAAAAAATGATCTCTTATAATATAAGTAAAGAGACCCTCTTATTTAAATAAGTGGTTATTTAATAAAAGAAACCTCACTTCTTAAAAAAGAGGTCTCTTATAATACATGAAAAGAGACATATTTAATTAAAAAGATGGTTTCTTATCATTTTTTAATATTATTTATTTTCTATGGACTCCGACTCCGTTAATATTAGACATCATCTCATTTTTTCCATATACACACACACAAGGACTGACTATACACATAAATTTTACAACTTTCAACGAACCCTAAATTCTCTTCAAATACTTAAAATCTCGTATCGATTTTTTTCATCGATCAATCTTATAAATCGTTGGAATTCGATACGAATTGTTGAATTAAAGCACCGAAAAAGATCAATTGGCGTCTGATTTGTTCGAGATCCGAGCCGATTCCGAAGATCAATTGTGCTCGTGAATTGGCGGTTAGGGAAGGTGGGGTTGTTCATGTATTGATTGTGAGATGCGGGGTTGGTGAAGATGTATTTGTTGGGTCAAGTTTGGTTGATTTTTATGGGAAATGTAGAGAGATTGAGTGTGCACGTAAGGTGTTCGATGAATTGTCTTTGAGGAATGAGGTGTCGTATACGGCTATGATTGTTGGGTATGCGAATGTGGGTGATTTTGAGAAGGCGGTTGGGTTGTTTGAGAAAATGCCGAGTAGGAATGTGGGATCTTGGAATGCGACTGGGATGTTGGAGGCCAGGACAAGGTATGTATTCTGAATCATTGCTAGATCAATGTTTACTTGACGACTTTTCTTGTTATTACCATATGAACAAATTTGAACTTTTATGCTATAAACACTTGCGGGTGAGCCCATGTCAACAGAGACAAGCATGTTGACTTGTGCAGAAACACAATATGCTACTTAATCATTTGTTCAGTCACCTGCTATCAGGAAAACTCTATATCTGTATAAATTGATTAAACCTTAGTAACATGCTTAGGAATTAACATTTAGATCTTATTGAACCAACTAAGCCAGTTTTACATCATATGTTAGCCCATAAAAAATGTCCATACATATTGTATAGAAGTTTAGTTGAGTTAGTTTGGTCATAAAAGACAGTACTTGCAACAATTTATGGGGGTACTTGGCTGTTAATTAAACTTTGATCAACTGGATACTGTACCTGCAGATCCGTCCTTTGTGGAGACATTACTTTCAAAATACTCAGGGCCTCATTTTTGTGGTTGATAGCAATGATCGAGATCGTGTAGTTGAAGCCAGAGATGAGCTGCACAGAATGCTTAATGAGGTAACAGGCATCACCTGCAAAAAAGTTAGTGTTGTTTATAATGTTTCCATGTTATATGTGATAACTTTGCATGTTATTACGTTTGTGTAGGATGAATTGAGTGATGCAGTCCTACTTGTATTTGCCAACAAGCAAGATCTTCCGAATGCAATGAATGCTGTCGAGATCACGGATAAACTTGGACTTCATTCTCTTCGTCAACGCCATTGGTAAAATTATTACAAGCTCTACTTAGCTGCCTTTGTCTCTCTCGTCCTCTGTTTTTAACAAAACAGTTATATGATGCTGCAGGTACATTCAGAGCACATGTGCCACTTCAGGTGAAGGTTTATACGCGGGTCTGGACTGGCTCTCGAATAACATTGCAAACAAGGTAACTCTTTGGTTTAATAACTTTAATGGCAACTGCTATGCTTGCAAATGACAAGTTCAATTCTACTTCAAATATCTGGGGTTGTGCTTAGATTTTTTGAAATTGCTATTGCAGGCTTAGCTTGTTGAAGGTTGGATTTTCTCTGCATCAAGATAGAGTTCTTCATATTCCTATGTTTTAATCCTACAAAGTTTTGTCGAGGAGGAGCTTGGAATGGGAGTTGGAATTGGGATTGAGGTCTTTGGTATTGTAGAGGGTTTGGAGTGTGAGTCAAGTCTAGTGTAACAGTGGGAAATGGAGTGGAGCTGATGCTGAGATTGTTGCCATGCTTTGCCCTTGCTAGTATGTTCGGGTTCAGGATTCCGTCTGCGCTTGACATGGAGCCGGATAGTATCATGTTCGCGGCTGCAGAGGTTGTCGATGCCATTGCCATGGCTGCTGGAGGAAGTGGATGGTTGTGTGTACCTTCGTATGTTGTTATGAGTATTGTTCTATCCTCAGCACATCTTTGAACCTGTTAAATATCAAAACTCAAGATTAGTCCAGTACAAAGATATCTTCTTTTGTTACAAATTTCGACTGTATTGTTTGTTTGATTGATGTTATAATTTCATAAGATTCTGTGAATATTATTTCATAATATTCTGTAAATATAAGAATATTATTATAATAATTAATAATAATAATCTCAATGACAATTAATAATATAAAAAAATTATTAATTTGAGAAATTTAATCCTATTCAGAGCAAATAGACCACCTTTTAGAGACACCTGATTTTTTTAGTGAAATCAAACAGACCACTTATTGGCCTATGTGGTTTCTTTACTAGAACCAGAGAGACCATCTAATCTAAATAAGTGGTTTCTTTTCCTTCTATCTAAGAGACCACTTTTCTTAAATAGGTGGTCTCTTATTTCTATTTAAGAAACCCCCTCAAAGAAGAGGTCTCTTATCCTAAGAGACCACTGACCTAGAGACCCCCTCTTGAGGTGGTCTCTAAGATGGTTTTTATGTGGTCTCTTTAGGCTTTTTTGTAGTAGTGAGATAAAATAATAGACACATTATTATTTTTAAGAAAAAATAAAAAAAAATTAATCGAGTTCGAGTTCGAGCCGAGTCGAGTTCGAGTTCGAGTTTATCGAGTTGAGCTCCAAAAAACTCGGCTCGACTCGAGTTTTTAATCGAGCCTGAAAACGTGTTCGAACTCGAGCTCGATAACGAGTTCGAGCCGAGTCGAGCCCATTTTTTCGAGTCGAGCTCGAGTCGAGTTCGAGCCGGCTCGGTTTAAATTACATCCCTAGAAGTAGTGGGTGTAATAGTGATTTTATTGTTAAAATAAGTTAAGTAGTGGGTAAAATAGTATAAAGTATTGTTAAAATAAGTGAAATAGTGGGTGTAATAGTGTTAAAACTTACTATTTTGGGTAATGTAAAGAAATGGTGGGACGGTCCAAAAAGGAAATTGTAAAGAAATGGATGGGACAAAGGAAGAGTATCATTTTCCAGTTCCTTGCATGGACCTTAACTTAAATACATTGAGTGTGTTTGGGGTATCTTAAAATAAGTAGCTTATGACTTATTAGCACTTATGTCGTATAAGTGATAAGTAGAGTAGAGATTAGAGTGTTTGGTTAATCAGAACTTATAATTAGTAGACTGTTTGGTAAATCAGAAATTATAAATTATTTTTTTTTATAATTTTCAAAATATTTGTTTTTTATATATAACAATGGATATCAATGGATAGATTTCGATGAATAGGGAAATTTGATATATATATATCAATTTTCTAATGAATGGATCGGGAGATATATGATTTTGAAGATTCGAAGCACGTATATCGAGTACATAAGTCAGCTGTTATGTGAAAAAGTACGTGCTCCTTAACTTTCTAATTATCCCACATAAGTTATGAATATGAGCTGATTTTACATTTGCCAAACAGGCCCATAAAAGTTGAAATGGACTTTCCATCCACATATACATCGCCTGCTTAATTTCATTTCATACACACATAAGTCTTAGCTGTGAAAAAAGTCGAATCAGTAGGAAAATGCCACAATGACAGGGACTACATAAATAACAGAGGATGAACGTACGTTCAAGGATAATATTGTAAAATCTTCTCTAGAAGACTAAAAAGCTACTAGTAATCCAGTGCACTGTGAAACCAAATAACAGGAGTCAGGAGAAATTAACTAGTGCTGCAATTGGTAACACACTTCTCTTTTAAACTCTACTAAAAAATGCTTATTTGTTTCCTATTATTTTCTTGCAATTAAGTTGAGAGAAAATTAAACCCCTATTTGTTCCCCCTCATCTTCCACTTTTATTTCCTTCCTTTTTTTTCATCTCTCCCACAAATAAATATTATATATCACTTCAACCATCCTTCATCTTTACTAATTTAATATTATTTTAATATATAGGTAACCAATTTAGGAATTACTATTGAAGTAAAACAACCTTTTAATTAGCTATATTTTAAAGGACCATTATTTTACTATATTTTAGATATTTGAAATAGGAATTGGCCTTGAAGATGCTCTTATATATGTTTTTTTGGCCATCTCAACTCATATAGCCATATATTACTTGAATCCTAATCCAAACATAAACTGAATCTTTATTTTTAAACATAAAGTTAATATATTACTTGAAAAAGTTTATCTAATTTTTTTAATATACATAATTTTTCCACAAGTATCATGTGTAAAAAAAATAAAATCAAAAGGGTCATAAGCTTGGATACTTTGATGAGTTAGGTATGTTTTTTGATCATCTCAACTGATATAGTCATATATTACTTGAAATATCAATCCAAACATAGAGTTAATCTTTATTTAAAAATAAAATTTATAGACTTAGACTAAGTTGTGGAACTTTTTTTATGTATCTTAAAATATATATGTAACTAGCTTAAAACCCGTGCCATGCACGGATGTTATTTAATATAACAGAATTTTTTTTAATTTGAATTAAAAAGTTTAAGACATAAATTTTCTTGGCTTAAAATTTTAAAAAATATGATCTGATATAATTATATATATGTTGTCCGTGATATTTTAAGAAAATGATGGATTTTAGTTTGAAAATATTGAAAAGATATTGAAAAGATGAAATATTTTAGCTCAAAAACGTAATCGATTAGTTATTAATTATTACATTGTTATTATTTTATTGTACTTAAATAAAACAAACCAAATAGATTTTTCTGAAAAAAATAAAAAAATAGAAAAGGTAATGTATTTTAGCTGAAAAAGGTAATTGGTTAATTATTAGTAATTATAATATTTTATTTTATTAAACATAATTGCTCATAATTTTTTTAGAAAAGGAAAATTTTTAAGTAGATCAACTGTAAAGATACTGTGTTTTACCTAAAAAGAGAAATTAAATAGTTAGTGCAAAATACAAAAGGTACTATGTTTAATCTAAAAAAGGAAATTAATTTGTTAGTAGTATGGATTTTATTTGTAATTCCTAAAAAAAGAAAGTTAGTGCAAAATAGAAAAGGTAATATGTTTAATCTAAAAAAGGAAATTAATTAGTTAGTAGTATGGATTTTATTTGTAATTAAGCAAGTGTAAATAAGTAAAATCAATAGGTACCGATCAACCAAACTTTTAATGTTTCGCCTTTTATATAATAGTATGCAAAATAGAAAAGACAATATGTTTAATCTAAAAAAAGAAATTAATTAGTTAGTAGTATGGATTTTATTTGTAATTAAGCAAGGGTAAATAAGTAAAATCAATAGGTACCGATCAACCAAACTTTTAATGTTTCGGCTTTTATATAATAGTATAGATAAATTGTCAAAGCAACTATTATATTTAGACAGAGGTAATAATATATTATTATTATGATTATGATTATTATTAAAATTGATATTAAAAATATGAGCAGGCTTAAAATGTATAATATTTAAAAGGCCCAGTTTCACAAAGGCCCAAAAGAAAAACATATATAAACAACAACACAAAGGAAAAAGGAAAATGCTAGACTTAAAGAAATTTTCACAAAAAATTTTACAGGTGTCTTAATTTAATTGGTTATAATTTAATGGGCCCTGCATTCACATCAATATCAACCAATAAAGATCTACCTTAGTGGAATCCAGCTCATTCTGTACAAAAATTCTGTAACCATTTCTGTGCACCTAGCATTGTGTAGCCATTCTGTACAAGTGGGCAGGGCAGATATCTTTAGCAGACATCTTTATTCTCTACTTTCTCTTGCTTCATGGCTTCTTCAACTCCGATGGTAACAATTCTCTTTCAAACCTCTATTATTGGGCAAAATTATAAGTTTTCATTGCAATTGTTTAGCTATATATATACATCTCTATTGTAATATACATACATAAGATAAGATTGTATTGTAATATACATACATAAGATTGTATATATACATAGACATAGATTGTATATATAGTTTTTATATACATGATATTATTGTGTGGGTGGACAGATTTATTCCACTATATATGTTGTTAACATATTTAATCAAGTTCTGTTTTTTGTTTATTTTTATTTTATTAAAGGATTAATAGGATTGAATGATTGATGCACATGTCGCATAAGTAGAAAATTTATACAGTATATTAAGAACAAAGAATATATATAATACAAAAAGAGAAAAAAAACAAGTTAAGAAATTAGAAAATAATTACAAATATTCGGAACAAACTATAAATACATACAAATAGAGCTGAGGTTGACATTAGTTAACTACCTTAGGTCACTAATAAATTCAGGCGCTAAAAATTACTTGCAAATATGCTACCATTATGTTCCTTTGGAAGACAATCACATTATTATTATTATTATTATTATTGTTAGTGTTCTCTATTGGTACTATTTTTTAATGATTGATCATGACTTGCTCCGCTGAATGTGTAAAGAAATGCGAGGAAGGAATTGCACTGATAGAAATCTTTAGCCTTATATACAGCACTCCTGAATTAAAGCCCGAGGAGCAGCGAGGCACGATCAAAATATCTTCTAATGACGGTGTTCTTTATGTATACAAAGTGGATAAGATAGATGAGAGTATGTCATCTGTCAAATACTTGGACTACATTCCTGTTACTGCCAATGTACCATTCTGTGCTTTTGCGCCTCATATTGATATGCACCTTGATCTCTTTAACGGTGCCTACAAGGGCAGTGCATGTCTCGGTTTTGGGGATTTTGAATCTGATGAGATAGGTTTTGATGAACTTACTATCCAGTCAGATGATTCTACCGGAGAGATCCTTGTTCGGATTGGGAGCTTTGGTAATGCGACGGCAGCCAAACTAAAGGTTAAGGTGTACTTAGGTGACTCTGCTTCCGCATATGTTTATGGAGTTATTTATGCCACCAACAGCAAATTGGACTTTCCCCACTGTACAAGTGTGCTCTTTGCAAAGAAACAAGAAAACAGAATACAATTACAACCTGATGGCGAGATTCCATTGTCCAAATCCTGTGTAGCTGTGCCTATGGGTTCTGAGCTCTATGTGGATATTGCCCTGAATATTAACGGCGCTGATCACAGAGAGACAATATCATTTCCTGCTCGTGGAACAGGTTGTTTTGTTAATCCTACTCATCTGTCAAGTGATTCAAAGATTCAAGTACTAGTCGATTGGAATTTCGATGAAGACTGGATAGTTTCAAATTATGACAAAGCTAGTGAAGACATGATGAATGTAGGATGAGTCTCCCTGGAAAACAATCTTAACTAGTGAATAGCCATGGGATTGACAATGAATTTAACTTATTTGTGTTGTATTGTTGTTTTGAGGATTGTGGTTTTGTCTAGAAAATGGGAACATTTATGATGTATTAATTAAGGATGGTATGCTTTTGTACGGGAGTATTATGCACTACGCTTGATGTAAAAGTCATTGGTATAAGAATCAGTGTTGTGAAAAGGGCATTAAGCCAATCGGGGTAAAACGATTAGTTTTTAATAAAATCGGGGTTTTAAGCGTTTTTTAGGTTTAAGCGGAATTAAGCGGGTCAAAGACGGATTAAGCGGATGAATTAAAAAAAATTATAAAATTTTAAAAAATATAAAAAATTATAAATGATGGTGAAAGAATGCGTATGTTTCCTTCTTTCTGAAAGAATGTTACGATCTATCTTTCGGATCTCGTATTATAATAATTTTGATGTTTGTATTTTCGGATCTCATAAGCTTTCACATGTTCGATTTAATATTTATAACTCTCTCTTCAATTCTTAAAATTTGATTTGGACGATTACAACTCACGTGAAATTAACAAAATAATTTTTAATTTAATGATGGTTTAATAATTTTTTTTTCTAATTAAATCTACGCAGAAACAAAGAAGTGAAAAAATTGACGATTTTTTACACTAAAAAATCTATTTGATTTATGAATTCTACTTGTAATTCGTTTTGATTATCAAAATACCCTTGTAATTATTTGAAGATATTTCTATTAACAACCAAATACAATTTTAATAATAAGTGTAAGAGAGATTTTGTCAAAAACTTTGATAATCGGTAGTTTGGTCCTCCGTACGTACGACAAAGATCTTAAAACAAATAGATGAAAATCATTGGATTTAAAAAATATTTATATTGTAATATGTTATAAACTAAAAAATATATTTATATTGTAATAGGAAAATATATATATGTCAATTATTTAAATCATATATAATTAGGTTTTCTACATTGAATACCATTATCAATGTAGGACTTCTACATTGAATAAGTTAATGTAAAAATTCATAATTATATTTTTTCTTGAGATTTCCATTTGAATAATATTTATTAAATCATTATTAAATTAAAGATAATTTTATGAGGTTCGCGTGGATTGTAAACGCATCATAATCTGATTTCTAGATATCAAGATAAATCCCAAATAGTAAATATGATTTTTTTTAAATACTAATAAATAAAATAAATAATTCAATTCTAATGCAACCTTTTTAAATTATATCTTTTTCAGATTATAATTTTTATTTTAAAATTCAATTTTAATACAACATTTTTTAATTATAATTTTCTTTTTAAAATTGACTTCTAATGCAACTTTTTCTAATTATATTCTTTTTAGATTATAATTTTTTTTAATGTCATCTAATCTTGATAGTCTATTTTTAATCCAACGGATCATATGATTTTGGTAGTATAACGACCAGACCAAAAATTTAGATAAGATCCCTCTTGTGCTTATAGTAAAATTATAAATTTTATATGTTATTAATTTACATATCAATTTTTTGTTAAAAAATTTATATATATAAGATTTTATACGTTCGATTTAATATTTGTATTCTATCTTGAATTCTTAAAATTTGATTTGAACGATTTTACAGTCCATGTGAAATTAACAAAATAATGTTTAATTCATTGATGATTTAATTATTATTTTCAAATCAAATCAACGCAGAATCAAACACAGGTTAAATTTATTCGATTTTTTGCGTTGAAAATTCTATTAAGCCTTAAAAGAATTTGACGGTTTTTTGCATTGAAAATTCTATTCGATTTAGAAAATTTACTTATATTTGGTTGAATTTATCAAAATCATTTTCAGTATTGAATATACTTTTACTAACAACCAAATACAGGTTTTAATATTAGAAAATAACGATTTCCATCTTTTGATTTTAAGACCTAACGATCTTTTTTATTTAGGTATATAATAGAAATTTAATGTTATTTACATAATAATTAAATTGGTCTCCTTATTAAGTTATAACTTTTTTTTATTTTAGACTTTTTTAAAATCCAGGTCTAATATAACTTCTTTTAACTTATAATCTTTTTATACAATAATTAGTTTTATATAGTATAATTTTGATCATCTATTTTTAAAAAAATTATATCCAACGGTTGAGATTGTTTTGGCAACGACAAATTATCATAGTATTAAAATTTTGGATAAGATATTTTTTACAATTATTATATATAAAAAATTTTAATTAAAATATTGAAAATCATATAGATTTTGGGATAATCTAGAAGAATTTAATACTTATAAATTTTATTAAAAATACTAATTAAATTTGATGAATTAAAATATTTTAAAAAATATTAATTATGGTGTACTAAAAGCTTCTTAGTTTCCTATCTTTTAGGCGTACACAGAGCCCCAAAAGGTCAAATCTACAAACATGGAACATATTAATTAATTAAAGCTGGAGTTAAATACTTTAATATTATAATAATTTTCTCATAATTAAGCGAGAAATTATACATTAATATTACATACTGTATTGGACTACTGGTGGGAATAGGAGGCAGGTCAATAAATACTGTTCTAGTATAGTTCTTACCTATGATAATATCTATTATTATTTCTCTTACTCTTATTATATAATAGGATATAATTTGTGCTCTATCTTGAATTATTAAAATTTGATTTTGACAATTTTATAGCATGCATGAAATTAACAAAATACTTTTTAATTTAATGATAATTTAAAAATTATTTTCCAATTAAAACTTTAATATTAATAAAATAAAATAAATAAAATTTAACTGTATCATTTTTTAATTATATCCTTTTCATATTATAATTTTCATTTTAAAATTCAATTCTAATACGACTTTGCTAATTAATATCTTTTTTAGATTATAATTTTTTTTAAATATGATATACACATATCATCAACAAAAGAACCGTGCACATCCTCCGAATCTATTGGCAT
Organism: Kitagawia praeruptora; assembly: GCA_037693485.1. Classification (NCBI taxonomy): domain Eukaryota; kingdom Viridiplantae; phylum Streptophyta; class Magnoliopsida; order Apiales; family Apiaceae; genus Kitagawia; species Kitagawia praeruptora. The sequence goes on along the minus strand of CM075354.1, from coordinate 5,798,563 downwards.
AATGTATGTTTCTCTTCCATGGCTTCTTAAAATGTTACCGACTTCAGGAGGGTGAGCCATCGCAGAATGTTTCCCAGGTGACAAACATATAAATCCTTCGCCTTTAGTTCATATATAGATTTTTGATAGAATAATGTAATTATAATTGTATTAGGATTTTTTTCCCTTGTATTTATAGATTTTTGATAGAATAATGTAATTATTATTGTATTAGGATTTTTTCCAATTCATTGTAGACATCTTTTTTATTTGTTTATTTGTAATTGATTTTATTTGTTTATACATATTTTATTTGTTTACTAAATTAAAGATATTTTTAAATTAAATTTAGTTCTAATGATGAAGAAAAAAAACAAATCGATGATGAAAGGGTATTATAGTAAATTAACAAACTGAAAATTATAAATAAATATATAAGGATATACTCCCCCGGTCCGTGTTATAGGACGTTTGAGGGAGAAAATTTTGGTCCATATTATAGGGCGTTTAACGTAAACGAGGTTGATTGTTATCCTGAAAGCTCGACAACCACACTTCTCCTTCTCATTAAATTCACTTACTTTAATTTATTAATTCCACTGTACTTTTCTTTTGTTCATTTACTTTTTTTCTATTTTTTTAACTCTTACATATAATTATTGATAAAAGTTTACATTTTATTAAAACATTTCTTTAGAAACAATTTAAAATTTTCTTTGCATAGAAC